>OX336379.1:6912218-8112218 GCA_946902895.1 Fragum fragum | reverse complement strand
ACCTTGACAATCAAAGTTATCAAAGAAAAATGTCTCTAAACAAAAAATGAAGACTCTAACTTGAGTAGTCTTGCAGAAACAATAGACTGATGTATTTTAGAGGATATATACAAAATGTAAAAGCTACATGGCATCAAGCCCCCTTTTAGCATGGTAAAGCTCATTGGGTCAAAAATAGAAATAAACACTACCTAGGGCATTTAATAAACAACATTGATGTAAAGTAACAAGAAATTTTGGCAATTTGTAAAGGAGGTATATTTGAAAATTATTGACCTTGACAATTTGACCTTGAACTTGACCAATGACCTTGACCTTAGTACTAACAGAAAGTTCATGTCACAAGTAATGTACATGCAAAATATGAAGCTTATATCACTTACATTGTATACTTATGAGAGATGTAAGAAATGACCTTGACCTTGACAGATCACCTTGAACCTGATACCAACAGAAAGGTAATGTCAGAAGCAATGAACATGTGAAATATGAAGGCTATGTCACTTACCATTGTAAACTTATAGACAAAGTTAAAGTTAAGATTTTCGAAACTTAACCTTGAGGAACGAGCTTGATCTTGACAGATGACCTTTAACTTAATACCAACAGAAAGGTCATGTCATAAGCAATGCACATGTAAATATGAAGGCTATATCACTAACCATTGTATACTTATGGGCTATGCTAGTTAAAATGTTTGAAATATTGACCTTGAGAATTGACCTTGACATATGAACTTGAACTTAATACAAACAGAAAGGTCATGTAATAAGAAATGCACATGTGAAATATGAAGGTTATATCTCTTACCATTGTAAACTTACAAAATTGTTAAAGTTAAGTTTTTCGAAATTCTGACCTTAACACATGACTTTGGCCCTTGACAGATGACCTTGAACTTAGTACCAACAGAAAGGTCATGTCATAAGCTATGTACATGTGAAATATGAAGGTTATATCACTTACTATTGTAAACTTGTGGACAATGTTAAAGTTAAAAATTTTGAAATTCTGTCCTTCAGAAACGACCTTGACCTCAAAAGATGACCTTGAAGTTAATACCAACAGAAAGGTTTTGTAATAAACAATTCACATGTGGGATAAAGGCTATATTACTTTCCATTGTTAACTTATAGAAATTATTTTTGAAATTCTGACCTTGACAATTTACCTTGACTAATGACCTTGAACTTAATACCAACAAATAGACTTTGTCAGAAGCAATGCACATGTGAAATATGAAGACTTTATCTGTAACCAATCAAAAGTTATGGCCAATATAAGTTTTTGCAGGACAAAAAGAGAGCTTACGTAAAGCTAATAACATTAAAGGCCCATTTCCGATGAAACATTTTTAAACGTAAATTTTTGAAAGTTTAAGGCCAAGAGGATCTGATTTGCTACTCAAATATGAAATTTCATAAAATTCTGACTATTTGACTAGGATAAATTGGCAAAAAAAATAATTTTTACATAAAGGCCACAAAAAGAATTTATTTAGAAAAGCAAATGTATTAAGAGACATCTCAATCTACTCCGACTTCTAACCACAGCACAAACTCTGCTTTGAATTTAACACCTAGCTCTACCCTGTCCAGAATTCGAACTTTTGGTCCCAACAATTAAAACAAAGGAGAAATCGACTGGACATTGATATCTGAAAAGACCCCTTTTGTCATAACCGTAGATTTCTTTATAACTAAGAACATGTTTGTATTGACAAAGCGAATGGTTTTTGGGTAGATTTGTTTTTTTGAATGGGATTCAACGCCGATTTTAACAATATCTCAGTTATATCGTGGCGGCTTGAGCACCTAACCGTGGATTCCTAGTATTTCGCACACCAGTACTACCTCTACATTCTTTCTCCTCTCTAAATTCCTTTATGTCCTTTAAAGGGAGGTATCGATGTTTCTTAAACCCAGATAAGAAAAAATTACTAAGTGCCGAAAATTAGACTAAAACGAACATTTGATACTTTAAATTAGGTCAGGTATTGTCTTGGTGGTAATCTAATAGACCTAAAGTGGCTTTTGTGGTTATATCGGAAAGTTTCAGCGGAATTCCAGGTTATTTTTAGATAGCACGGAATTCGGCTGTCGACATCGAATGACCTCATTTGCATATGACCCAAAGTCAAATGAAGGTAACAAATTTACTAGCGAAACAGCCAACGTCCCATATCATGTAAAAGAAAGCACTGATCTTTACAGACCGGCTAGCGAACATAACTCCTGATGACGTAACGATGACGTTGGTTTGATGTAATTTGAACTAAATGCACGGTTCCAACGGTTATTCACGCCACGTGAATGCCCTATAATCTTCGTAACTGTCTCGGATTAATCTAAAAATAGATTAATAGCCTACGTAGGCTTTTAAGGAAATACCCAGCTTATTTCTTATAAGCGACCTCATATTTTTGCAAAACTACTTTGCGGCATATTGTATTTAAATAGTTTATGAGAGGAAATAAAAATAATTAAAATCTGTGACATGAAAAAAACATCGATACCTACCTTTAAACTTTGTCTGCCCGAAAGAGCACTCTTTGATATTGAATTAAATGCCAGGAAAATGGTTTCATTAGCGGTAAATCTTTCGAAAGTCTTCATTGAATGACGTATAAAAGTTGACTTACACTTTTCTAACTTCCGCTGTGTCTGAGGTGTCTGAGGTTAAAACATTGTTAAAAAAGTAGGATACCAAATTTTCTAAACGAACTGTTTAACACCCTAAGTACTTCTATATTGGAGTTGAACTACCAATTGTGTGAGGTTGACCTACTTAGCTTTTACACAAAATGAAGGGTAATTAGTTATCTCCCTTTAAATACATTTACTCCAACCAATCAGATAAATCAGTACTGTAAGCTAGCAAAGCATGGTTTTCTTAAGTAATCTATTACAACAAGACAAAATCTTAGACTGTTTCTTATTGAAAGAAGTTGCAAGCGACAATTTCAAGTTGGTGGAATTTTGAAAATATTTGCCTTGTAGGGTAGGAAACACTGTGGACAATGAAGAAATTGCTTGTCACAAGCAATTTCTTCATTGTCAACAATGTTTTCTAAAGCTGCTTTCTTGAGATGCAAGTGAGCTAAAACTACCTAGAAGATCGACTTGAAGGCAGAATTTGCGATATTCCTGAAATATATAAAAACTTTTTTGTGGCGTAGGCATTCAATTGATTTAGTGGTTAAGCCTCCAGTGACGGTTTGCACCCGTTGAACCCTGAGAAGACCTCAAAATTTTGTCTGTTAACTTAAGCTTTCAAAGCTGTCGCTTTGCTAGCTAAAAAGAGGTTCAAGGCAGCACGGTATGAGTGATGGGTAAGATGAGGAATGTTTAAATGGATTTGATTGAGTTAATTTAACTGTATGAAAGGAACGTTGAACGAGCGATTTTGAATGAAGTTGAGTTGGGCGAGCAACAATTTCACTATATCATAATTGACGGATCGATAGCCCCGCCTACTATTCCATCTCGGACATAACTCAGCCAAAGCCACAGACAGACGAATAGGCGGACGTCCTAAATTACAATAATTGGTGTTAAGAAAACCCAAGCTTATTGATTATATAAAAGAATGATTTTTTCTACATATAACCGAGTAAACCACATAATTGACGGAACACCCCTGTCAGTCAAAGAATCAATCGATCCGAAAGTGTACTTTGAAGTCCATCATTGGCCGGAAATTTTGGCCAGTTTGAGCTCAGGAGTGACCAATGGATAAGTGGATGGGGCCAGCGATTGGTCAATCATCTGTAACCAGGTCAGGGGATAATTGTCGGATAGGCACTACCAATCACAATTGATCGAACCATCAAATCATTTATCTTTAGACCACATGTAAGTCTTAAATTCCTACTTTTTGGTCAATATTTGTTGTTTATTATACCTGCATTTTATTCAAACTGTATTCACGACGAGCAAATCATTTCCCATTTATCTTATGTCCTTGATGACATATTTTACAGAAATGTCACGTATTTTCTAAATTAAACTACCATGTCGGAGGGCAAGGGGCGTCGCTAGCGATCTGTCAATTGAATAAGATTACCGAAATTGACTGTGAGGCAGGTTTTATCTAAAGTTGACAATACGGTAATTTCACGGTAAAATTTATCCTACATATTAGTGCTTAGACGCTTGTTTAACAGGTCCCGGATCTCCAAACCGTCGGGATTTGACTAGGGTCGTTTTGTTTTTTGGTCTTTAAATCCAATCCCACAGTACAAATTTTTAGACCGGACAAAAGTCAAAGAAGTTGCAGACGACAAAATTAAGTTGATGACACTTTTAGAATCTTTGTCTTTTGTGGTAAAAAACGTTGCGGACAATGAATAAATAGCTTGTTACAAGCAATTTCTACATTGTACACAATGTTTTCCAAATATTTTATATTTAGGGACGTTTAAAAGCGTCATTGTGTGGGAACGGGTTAAGTATTACAATGTAAAGAATGACTTTAAGATAAGTATATTTAGATCGAATAACACACTCCGACTACGAGCTTCACGAAATTGATTAAGACCGATATATAAAAGGAAGACTTGATAAATGTTGGACAGAAAAAAAATGGGGCGGGGCTTCGCACTTTGAAGGCGCCCTTATGACTGGGTCTGGCTGGAACACTGCATAAGGCAAATTACTCACTTTATTATAGAAAGATTGCGCGTTCTTGAAACCGTGACCGCATCTACGCAGAGCGGGGTATTGCTAGGTGTTTTCATGCGTAATATGAGTCTTTATGCTTTCTATAAAAAATATTGAATCCTTGGGACCGTTTTACTGATCAGAAGTAAGTTTTTACGTACGATCAATTTTTAATTGTAAGTGCGTTTTACTAAATATGTTCGTAACTAAGATTAACGTAACTTTTTGCGTAAAGTTACGTTCAGAAAAACGTGGCGTAAGTAGGATCGTAAGTCTTTAAAATAGAGAAATTGGACATTTTCGTCATAAAGAATGCGCTCTCTTAGTTTGCATTGTATTAACTATCTATTTGTAATGACTTTTTGGTAAATTTCAGTAAATGATCAAGTAAAAACAGAATTAATAAATAGTAAGACTAACAAAAGTGATTTTTCTTTCGGTTCTTTATACGCTGTGAGTTTACCAAGTTCCGTAAGCTTGACCATTTACCTTACACACGAGAAATAAACTAAAACATGAAAACGAAACAGTCTAGCAGAAGGAAACATTGATAATAAACAATATTTTTCCTTTTACCAAAATAGAAATCTACTGTCTACATTTTCCTTCAAACATGATCGGTCTAAGGTTTTCTCTATATTGTAACCTTAAAGTTCGTTCATAAATATGGGTGTTTAGACTAAATAGTCTATTGTTTTCTTTGAATCGTTGTATTTTGTGAGTCATGATTACGTCATTCATTGATACGTAACGTCATATTCTATGAGTATTAAGATTAGTCAGCAAATTGGGAGTATTTTTGGCGCAATATATGGAGCTTAACATAAGTAACAAGGTGGAACTAAAAGTGTACTGTTTTTATTTTTCAATTCATAATATCTAAGGTGAGATTTGTGTGTGTGAAATGTTGAAAGAGATATCAATCGACATGCTCGATTTTTGTATTCTCCTTTATCACAGCTACGACATAAATATACCTACGTATACGATAAACTTACGCAATTTTAGTAAAACGCACTTAGGATTTAGGTACGTTTTATCGTAAACGTGGTGACAAAAATTCTCATGAAAACTTTTGTAAAACGGCACACTAGGATAACGCCGTTTTCAAAGTGCACGGTTGTTTTGAGTAGACGGGTTTTGAAAAATGATAAATAGCACCACTTCTCTTCAACCATAGTAATATTCAACTCAATTTTCCTAACTTGGTAACATTGGTTGACGTCAACGTTCACCAAAAATCGTTTTTATTTTCAATATCATTTGCTGCAGTGTACTTATTGAGGAGCAAAACAAAGAGGGATTGAAAATTGTTTTCGCTAGATGTAGAATAGAGTAACAAGAGCTGTCGGAGACGGATTATGCTCGATCCCGAATAAGGCTTTGTCATTTAACTGTATGCCATTATTGGAGAATAAACTTCTTATTGAATGCAACTATAGTTTGAGAGTTCAGTTCACAAAAAATTTGGAAGTTTGACAAATATAGAAGCAATCTTTTTGGCTTGGCTTCACAAGCCTGATTCTATTAAAATGCAATATTATCATATGGTAAAGGGTTAAAAATTGTTCCTTGACCATCAAAGTTATCAATGAAAAATGTCTAAATACAAACAAGAGGGCCAGAATGGCCCTTAAATCGCCCACCTGACTAATCTAAATGCTTCTAGATGTGTTGATTGTCAATGTCATGATAATGATAATTAATTTCAATGTCTTTTAACCCAGAGTTCTCTTTTTCATTGAATTGGAGGCCATTTATTACTTTCGTATCCAAATTCAATTCATGTCCGGTTACTGGTACACTTAAGATGTTGCTTTTGATTTTCTCCTTAATATTTGCTTTATGTACTATAATCATATATATATATTTAGTAAAATTGGACACTGTGATAAAACCTACTGGCGGGGGGATACTTGTCAACTGTTTTGAACATGTGCTTTAATTGGGTCTTGCATCTTTCATCAAATTGATTAGTCTTTTCCTAGTTTTTTTCTGTTTTCTTTTTTAAAGATATCACAAAAGCAAGACTTTTTCCCATTTTAACGGTAGCCTGGGAACCATAGACACACCATGATTATAGATTGGGTGTCTGATGCATTTCTAACTGGCTATGATGGCAGCCCTTAAGTACTCACAGACATAACAACATGGTTATAGACCCATTGGCCATTGTCAATGAGATTCATGCCCAGTTTGATTGAAATTGGCCCAATGGTTAGGAAGGAGAAGATTTTAAAGTCAAAAACAGCCACGCCCATATTTGGGCTTCATTCAAAAATTTCATAAATTAATATTGAAAAGTGTCACCCAAGGAACATTCATGCAATGTTTAGTTGAAATTGGCCCGATGGTTACTGAGGAGAAAATGTTTAAATATTACTAATTAAAAACTTACCCCCCACCTGCCACGCCCATATTTGAGTGTCATTCAAAATTTCGCCAACATCTTTTGAAAGGATTCATTTCAAGTTTGGTTGAAATTGGCCCAATGGTTACTGAGAAGAAGGTGTTTAAAAATTTCAAAGTAAGAAAACTGCCCCGCCCTGCCACGGCCATATTTGGGCGTCAATCAGAATTTCGCAAACAACTTTTGAAAGGGTCCCCCAAGGAACATTCATGCCAAGTTTTGATGAAATTGGCCCTATGGTTACTCTGAAGATGATGTTTAAAGATTTCTAAGATAAAAACTGCCCCATCCTGCAACGCCCATACTTGGGCAATATTCAAAATTCCGTGAACAACTTTAAAAAAGGGTCAATCAAGGAACATTCATGCCAAGTTTGGTTTAAATTGGCCCAATGGTTACTGAGGAGAAGATGTTTAAAAGATTTTTAAGTCAAAGACTGCCCCAACCTGCCACGTCCATATTTGGGCGTCAATCAGAATTCCGCAAACAACTTTTGAAAAGGGTCACCCAAGAAACATTCATGACAATTTGGTTGAAATTGGCCCAATGGTTACTGAGGAGAAGATGTTTAAAGATTTCAAAGTCAAAAACTGCCACGCCCTGCCACGCCCATAATTTGGAGTCAATCTATATTCCGCGAACAATTTTTTAGAAGGGTCACCCAAGGAACATTCCTGCCAAGTTTGGTTCAAATCTGCCCTGTGGTTAATGAGGAGAAGATGTTTAAAGAATTGTTGACGCCTTCCGACGGACAAAAGGTGATCTCAAAAGCTCACCTTGAGCACGTTGTGCTCAGGTGAGCTAAAAATGAAGACTCTACTTGAGTAGTCTTACAGAAACAATAGACTGATTTATTTTAGAGTAAGAAATATACAAAATGAAAAGCTACATGGCATTTAGCCCCCCTTTTAGCATTGTAAGGTTTATTGAGTCAAAAATTGAAATAAACATACCTAGGGCACTTAATAAACAACACGTTAAGTAAAAAGAAAATTTGGCAATTGGTAAAGGAGGTATATTTGAAAATTAATGACCTTGACAATTTGACCTTTACCAATGACCTTGATTTTGGTATGTGATGAAAAGTCTTGTCACGAGTAATAAACATTTGAAATATGAAGGCTGTATCCCTTACTAATTTATAATTACGGACAAAGTTAAAGTAAATCTTTTTAAAATGTTGACCTTGGGAAATGGTCTTTACCTTAGCCAATGACCTTAAGCTTAGTACCAACAGAAAGGTCTTGTCATAAGCAATGTACATGTAACATATGTAAGCCACATCACTTACCATTGTAATAAACCGGACAATGTTAAAGTTCATAGTTTCGAAATTTTGACCTTGAGAAATGATCTTGACCTTGACAGATGGCCTGGAACTTAGTACCAACAGAAAGGTCATGTAATGAGCAATGCACATGTAAAATATGAAGGCCATATCACTTACCAGTGTAAACTTATGGACAATGTTAAAGGTTTTTTTATTTAATTTTGACCTTGAGAAACGACCTTGACCTTAGTACAAACAGAAAGGTTTTATCATTAACAATTCACATGTGAAATATGAAGGCTTTATCTCTCATTAATCAAAAGTTATGGCTAATGCAAGTTTGTTGCGGAGAAATGGAGAGCTAACGTAAAGCTAACATACATTTAGCCCCCTTTTTCCATGACGCATCTTATTTCCACAACTTGCAAATAGTTTATGGTCAAGGGCATGAGATTTGCTTCTCATGTATGAAATCTCATTAAATTCTGACCATTAGACTAGGAGAAATTTGAAAAAAAAACTAAATTTTACCCTAAGTCCCCCTTTTCCGTGACGAGGCCCGGTAACCGGGCAAAATTCATCGGCATTATATCATAGGAAGTTCACATGGTAATTTTCATTTGATTTGGCCTAAGGGTTATGAAGAAATCGCTCCGGACGGACGGACAGACGAAGCGGCGGCTATATGCACTCCCTTCGGGGAACATAAAAAGCAACTGATGAGACTAATTTGTATCACAGAATAATTATAATTATGAATCAACCCACAAGAGACGAAAATGCAAAATCCTATTTGTCAACGCCCCATTGCCTAGAAATTAATTCTTGCATGCTTGACAGATATCGCAGGTCAAAATCAAAACTTAGTATTGAAGGGTCCAAATATATTAAACTACTTTGCAAACTTTGAAGAGGAAATGCTACATAACAATGTTTAAAAAATATTTCCTATATTCTTTTCTGTGATATGTCGAGCGCGCTCTGGCAGAGCCCATCCCTTTTATTTTCAATATTTAGACAATAATTGCATAAATCAAGAAAAAGAACATTTATCTCTTATCCTGTACATAAATTTACGTTAATATAGCCATTTTGTATGATCTGATACGGGATACGACTTCAACGTCGCTTTGCAACGTCTGCGTTACGTTATGTGGAATTGCGTGTCTCATACGTTGTAACAAAATAGTTTTTGGTCCATGCTGATTCATGAATCTGACACTATATTTTGATTGCAGAGTACAACCTTGAACTTTAGATTTTATTAAACGCGCTCTACCATTTCAAAATCGGAAATGATCCTCTTTTTCATATTCTAAACGGATTTCCCGAAGATGCTCCTTTGTCCTTTCATTTAGCTGTCTTTCTGTTTCACCCATATATACAACCTTTCACACTGCCAGCAACTAACAGTGTTTACCACGTTTCCCTACATAAAGCTTGTGATAGATGGGACACCGTATGATTTATTGTAATAGGTATTGCTATTCAACACTATCTCACACATCTCACAACTAGTAACTAACGGACCACGACAAATGCGTACTAAAATATTGGTTTGTCATGAAATAGAGTGTCAAGGAGATTCTTGTCTCTAATAAAGGGCACTTTAGGTTGCTCTTTGAAGACATGTTTCATTCTCTCTCACTTGAACATTACTCTTGTATGTTTCGAGAGTACATCTTTAATATCTTTGAGTACTTAAGTATGGTATTTCAACAGTTCCCCGAGCAATATAAATGCAACAAAATACATTTAAAAAAATATCCTCGGTAAAGGTCAACTAGTTGATGTTGAAAGTTACCATCTTGGACTACCAGATGTTTGAAGATTTCTTGTTATTTGTTTCCAAACAAAAGATGGCGCGCCTAGAAGGGGCTAAATTATGACTCCGATGGCATCATGTTAACAAATCTAGTAACGGTTCACTAGGGGCCAAATATAAATGCTGTGGATTTTAGGGGTGAATATTTTTAAACGATTTATTACCTCTTTATATTTCCACGACTACCGGGGTTGAGGATACATTTCATCAGTTTGAACTTCTTTAAGGATTTTCATCTGTCGGGTTTCATAAATGGTCATTTCTCGTAAGAACATAGGACTTGCCACTGATACACTGGATATAGCAGCCACGGTCAGAAAATCTCAACTTGACAACTTCACCCCGCAGATCAGCACGAACGAGTTCATGACGGGCACAATAATATAAAAAAATATAGCATTCGGCTACTGAAGCTTGATAATATGATATCTTGAATATGCCTTGGCAATACTGTGAACGATATATAAACAAATTGGCAGGGTTTTAGTGATTCGGTATTGATCAACATATTTCGTCGAGTCTTGTTTGATAAAGAGTCGTGTACTATGGGTAAAGTTAATTGTTACCTTTCATTTTTAAAGGAAGGTATCGATGTTTCTGAAACCTAAATAAGAAAAAATTACCAAGTGCCTAAAATACTCTCAGGTATTGTCTTGGGGGTAATCTAATAGGCCTAGAGTGGCTTTTTGTGGTTATACCGGAAAGGTTCAACGGAATTCCAGGTTATTTTTAGATATTATGGAATTCTGCTGAAGACATCGAATGACCTAATTTGCATATGACCCAAATTCAACTGAAGGTAACAAATTTACTAGCGAAACAGCCAACGTCCTAAACCATGTCACATGAAAGGGTTAGCAAAAAACTACGGTAAGTGTTAATATTCGTAAAAACGCTTACGGCAGTTTTGGACTGGTCTTTAAAGCATTAAAGACCGGCTAGGGTACATAACTCCTGATGACGTAACGTTGACGTTGGTTTCATGTAATTTAAACTAAATGCAAGGTTTTAACGGTTATTCGCATCATGTGAATGATCCTGTTTTCTTCGCAACTGTCTCGAATTAATCTAATAATAGATTAATAGCCTATGTAGGCTATTAGGGAAATACCCTGCTCTTTCTTGATAAGCGACCTCAGATTTTTTGCAAAGCCACTTTCGGCATATTTTATTCAAAAAGAATATGAGAGGAAATGAAAATAATTGAAATCTATTACATGAAAAAATCATCGATACCTACCTTGAAAGCCGCATTAGAACATATTTTTACGAGAATTTGATTTAGGAAAATATCCGCTTTTCTAATTGTAAAAATGTAATTTTAACAATACATATTCTTTCTTTGTGTTAAATCTACTTAACTCCCTATAAATTCAATTTGATGTGATATATTCCCTTTGCCCTATTCTGAACCATCTGAATTTATCAATGACGTAATTGATACGTCATGGAAATCACAAATAAGTTAATAGTCAGTGTGATCGACTGATAACGTAATTATCCTATGAATTCCAGTTCCATTCGGGTTGAAAGTCGTTGACTTACTCGTCTCGATAAGTGAAATAGTTTTGCTATTTTAATATCTGTTGCATAATTTATGAACAGTCATTTTCATTACAAAATTAGCTTAATCATCTTCTTTAATATGTCTGAAAGCATAACAGTTAGAAATTTGAAAATTGGGAGCCAAAATTTTTCTTTCACAATTTGTGCAAGAGCCACTGTAATCTCAATATTTGTGTCGCTTTGGCGACTAAAGACGACAACAACCTATTTATGCTGTTGTTCCGACGTTTATGTCAATAACCAATGGCTTGAATTTTATTCTTTATTGTTGATCATATTCTTTTCATTGAAGTCGAACTTTATGTCCAAAGTAAGAGGGCGTGGCCAGTGCTAAAAAAATTGATCCATTTAAGAAGTGAAGAGAATATTTTTTGTTTTCACGGAGGTATGAACCGAAAAAACTAATCACAATTTATGATTACGCGAAGCGGATTCATACATTGTGTGATTAGGGTTTTCGGTTCATACCTCCGTGAAAACAAAAAACATTCTCTTCATTTCTTATAATTTAATAGCATCGAGCGAAAAAACCATAAGCTGTACAAATTTTGATACCTTTTTGTATGGAACTATTTTATGAGGAAGCATACAAAATAGCTGCGCGCTCAAAATTTTGTTCATGGAGGTATGAATCAAATTTTTCGACCAATCAGAACGCTCGTTTTTGATAGACGAAACAAACAATTAAATTAATTAAGAAGTGAAGAGAATTTTTTTTTCATGAAGGTATGAACCAAAAAACTATTTTCCGATTCATACCTCCATAAAAAAAAAAAAAAAAAAAAATCTCTTCATTTCATATAATTCAATCAAGAGAAAAAGCAAAAACTTTACAGATTTTGATATCTTTTCGTTTATCTTTACGGTTCTATATTGTGCGCAAGCATACAAAATCGCTGCCTTCTAAAACTTTTGTTCATTGCATTATGAATATTTTTTACGACCAATCAGACCGCCCGCTTTTGATAGACGAAACTAAAATCAAAACGATTGCTTCATAAAGAATTGGATGGACCTATTTTGAATTCTCAAACAATGGTTCCGTAAACTGTTTTGTTTTTATAGATTACTTTAAGGGAATGTTAAGAGCAGATCTTTTTTATCTTATTACACTCTTAACCCGTTTCACCCTATATGATGATCAAAGTTCTGAAAGTACTATAAGCTAGCAAAGCATGGTTTTGTTAAGTAATTGTCGTTGTCAAAGGTCATCAAGATAAATAACGAGAATGAAGGAACATGACAAAATCTTAGACTGGTTCAAATTGAAAAAAAAAAATCCAAGTTGATGAAATCATTGAGGACATTGAAGAAATTGCTGTTAATAATAATTTCTGCATTGTCTATAATGTTTTCTAGAACCCTTTTCTTGAGATGCTTAAAAAGTGGGACTGTGTGGGAAAGTGTTAAGTAGCATGCTTTCGATTGATTGAATGGGGTTTAACGCCGCTTTTAAGAGTATTTCAGTCATATCGCGGCGGCTGGAGCACCTAACAATGGATTCCTGACATATCTCACACCAGTACTACCACTACATCCTTTCCTAGCCTCCAGCTGCTATCTCACTTAGGTTTACGATTATCCACCCATTGGTGAGAGACAATTGTCGGAAAGAATATTTGCCGCCGCCGGGGATCGAACCCATGACACCCATGATTGAAGATTAGGAGTCTGGCGCGCTACCGACTGCGCTATGGCGGCGGCGCATGCTTTCGAAGAAGTTCTCTAATATTTGAATCTAGTTAATTCATGTGGCCATACAAAACTATTTACGTAGTGAAGGCTCTGATCAGACTCGTTTTTAACATAATTTGCTCAAGTGAGAAAAAAATCTCTAGGAGATTGATTTGCAGACAGACTTTGCAGTGTTCCTGAAAAACATAAGAATTACTTTTAATGGCGAATGTATTCAATAGATTTAGTGGTTAAGCATCCAGTGGCATACTGCACTCAAAGTTCTTGGAAGATCTATAAATTTTGTCAGTTAACTTAAGATGTATAAAAGCTAACGCTTAGCTAGCTAAAAAAGTGAAATTTGTAAAAAATCTCGGTTAATGTAATAATTATCATTTCAAATATTTCATATTGATTTTCCGATTCAGCGTAGATGTTTAATTTCTCAGTTATTTTGCAAACAGCTTTTTTCTTAACCCTTTCCTGTTTTATGAAATTTAAGACTGGTCCAATTTGAAAGAAGTTGCAGACGACAATGAAATATGCATGCAATTTGAAATCTGACCATCCTATGTGGTAGAAAATATTGTGGGAAAAGGAGAAATTGCTTGTTACAAGCAATTTCTCCTTTTTCCACAATGTTTTCTAAAGTATAAAATCAAAGTGACGTAAAATCCCGGGTTTGTCAATGAAAGGGTTAAAAAAAGAGGGGGGGGGGTGTCTTTCGAATCAATATCTCATCTTTAAAGACATATGTCATTGAATTTTTTAGCCGGCGATCAATAACAGTTCTTTTAATGCGTTGTAGGTCATAGAATGTTCATAGGGAATTTCCCACAACGAGACCCACTTTACCGATTGGTCAACACCAAGCCTTTTTAAAACGTCAGTCCTTTTTCCACTCATAATGTCAACACGTCGTTGAGCTTGCAAATGGCGTAACAACAGCTTAAATAAAGCTGTAGTTACGACATTTTGTAAGCTAAACGATGAACATCCGCCATTTGCCAACATTTAAAAACTGAATAGAATTGTACTTACAAACATGTTGAAATCACTATCCACGGTATCGTATCAGAGATAAAAAAATAACTTTATATCATGTCGGCGGGAGACAAAATCGTAGTAACTACAGTAGGAAAAAAGGCTAAAGTTAAGACGTTTCGGTCCCCAACCAGCGATATATCATTTCGGGCCGTTGACTTCTTATCATTCATTGGCTGACCCCGAAGATACGCCGGTAGAGAAAAGGTTTGAAAATGTGATAAATTTTATGACAAACAAAACGAGGACTGCAATGTAAAGGAGATGTCTATAAATGATCGAGTTGAGTGTAGAATAGAAAGAAAATAATTTGTAGAGAGAAAATCAAATCTTTTAAATTGCAATCAACGCTTTGTTGTCATTCTGTCATGCAAGAAATTAAACATCGCGTAAGATCAAGAAACGTGATTCGTAAGGTGACCAAGAATATTCATTAATTGACGAGTTGCTAGCCACACCAGCTAATTTTCAACAAGTTAATTTCATCTATTAACCTATTCCTACACAAGCCCTCCTTTTTACGCTCCTCACGAAAAAAAGTTTTTTTAAAACATCAAGCAATTTCTTCATTGTCCATATTGTTTCCTATCGCAAATGACGAAAAACTGTAAAATTAAATCAACTTGAAATTGGCGTCTGAAGCTTCTTTCAATTTGGACCGGTCTAAAATTTTGTTGTGTTGGAATGGGTTAATCAAATGAAATTAACCCATTCCCTCACAATCCCGCTTTTTAACGACCCCAAGAAAATACTTGATGAAATAAGCAATTTCTTCATTTTCAACCTTGTTTTCTACCCCCCCCCCCCCCCCAAAGCAAAATACTCAAAATTCTCGAAAAATGAAATTGTTTAGCGCTACTCTTTGAATTAGACCATTCTAAAATTTTGTTGTGTTGTAACGGGTCCATTCGGAAAATATATGTTCAGGGATATAAAAGAAAAGACAAACCGTTGGTAGGCGTCCTAAACGTCACTTGTACCCTGGCTTGATTAGGCAGTAGTCACGACGTTTAAACGTCGGATGTCAACCGGTGTACTTCCGATGTAACATGGTCCCCTTTTTATTGTAAACCGAGCATTGATTTTCAGCGAATATCCATCAATTCAAGGATCGCGGCTGACAATAAATCAAAGTACTGAAAGCACTGTAAGCTAGCAAAGCATGGTTGAATTCAGAAAACTCTCCCTTGTTGGGTAGAAAACATTATGGACATTGAAGAAATTGCTTGTACAAGCAATTTCTTCATTGTCCACAATGTTTTCTAAAGTTTTTATTCAAAATGCTTAAAAAGCGGAATTGACTGGGAATGGGTTAAATAGCGTGCGTTTTACACAGTTCTCTACAATTTGAATAGAGTTTGCAATATTCCTGAAATACATTAAGAACTACTTTTAATGGCGTAGGCATTTAACGGATTTAGTGGTTAAGCCTCCAGTGGTAGTTTGCACTCGTTGAACTTTTAGACGACCTCAAAATTTCGCCTGTTAACTTGAACTGTCAAAGCTGACGCTTTGCTAGCTAAAAATCAATGGACTATGTAAATCATTAAGTTATACCTGATGTGAACTTTGAACTCCGACATTGTCCGACATTTATGAGAAACATTTTTGTTGGTTTTGCGAATTAAACATCGTAACTACAGCTCATTAAAGCTTTTGTTTGTATGTTTAAATTGGGTTTAACGCCACTTTATCAGTATTTCAGTCATATTGTGATTTCTAGATTCTTTTTTCTTTTTTAACGCACTAAATGACCTAAGCTGTCGATGAGCCATAAAACCCCATTCATTCATTCAGCAACCAAGGATTCTTTGTACTTCTCACACCAGTAATACCACTACATCCTTACCGAGGCTCCAGCTGATCATCTCACTTAGGTGTACGATTATCAACCCATTGGTGGGAGACAAATGTCGGAAAGGATATTTGCCGCTACCGCGGATCAAACCCTTGACCTCATGTGTGAGAGTCCGATGTACTACTAACTCGATGGGCGCAGCCTCGACATTGCAGCAGTGAGGAAACCGGCTAGGTTTTCATTCGGATATGAATGACATTAACAGAGATATTGATTAATGACCTTGAATTTATTCAAAGTTAAGGGCCCTATCAATACGCGTGTGAAATATGAAGCCTTTGTTACTTGCAAAACCAAAACCTTTTTATAGCATAAAATTCAGCTTGAAAAATGACGGAATTTTCACTGACAGAAGGGACTTACCACAAGCAATGCACGAGTGAGATATGAACCAAATAATACCATAAAGCTTATCATTCAAGAGTTATGACAAGTGATAGAGGTTTTCGGATATACGTTTTTACCGGAGACCACTCCACCCTGACTGCAGATTTGATACAACCCAATTCTCTTCAGCTAAGTGTATATCGCGACGAAGTCTTAAACGTTCGGTTGATGGCCGCTTGGACCTTTTTAGCTATCATTTGCTACAAACCTGTTAATGTCTGGTATCATGTACCTGTTCACAAAGCAATTTCATACTTCCTGGTTGTGAACGAAATATATGTATCTTGATTTCAATTGAGAGAAAAAATCTATTGAAGTTGGTTGTTCATTGAATAACCTATTCATAAATCTGTCAACATTTTTACGAGTCAAAACACGACCGGTCGTTTCAAATGTGAAGGAGCGCCGATAAGATATATAGATAATTCTACCAGAAGATATGTAGAAGTAAAATATTTATAGACTGGAATAACAAATTCATTCGAGGTATTAGTTTGTATTTCTATCATCCCCCCCCCCACACACCCTCTGTTTGGGGATATATAGGGATCAGCTTGTCGGTAGGTTCATTGATTGATCCATCGTTATGTCTATATTTTATTATTTTCCGCGCAATTTCTAAAATTTTACTTCACGAATCTGATTCAAACATTACAGATAAACTCGGGATCAAGCAGAGATTTGAACAATGCTATGTTAATTCGGTCCATTTACTTTGAAATAGCCCTATAATGAAAAATCTTGTCTATTTATTTCCTCTAAAACTTTAGAGTGGATTTGATTTGAGCCTCACAAGTATACTCAGTATCAAGTAGAACTATGCTTATCCCATTTTCATTGCGGTCCAGAGTAATGACCTTTTGATGAAAAATCGTGTTCCCAACTTTCTCTAAAACTAATTAATGGATTTGATTCAAATTTCACAGGTAGACTCAGTAATTTCACAGGTAGACTCAGTAGCGAGCAGAGATGAGCATGTCCTATTTTGGTTACGGTCCATTACCTTTAAACAGATTTATGAGCCTTTTTTGAAAAATCTTGTCCGCCCATTTTACCTACAACTTATAAATGGACTTGATTCAAAGGCATCCTCAAGCAGAGATATGTATATGTTTTATTTTGGTCATTATCCTTTCATTTGTACAGAGTTATGGCCCTTTGATGAAAAATCGTGTTTGCTTATTTTCTCTCAAAAGTTTTGAATGGATTTAATCAGTCTTCTTAGGTACACTCAGTTGCAAACGAAGATGTCATACAAAATAATAAAAACTTTTGCCTTAACTTATTACATGATATACCATTGATTCAAACTTTACAAATTAACTCGGTATTAAGCAGAGCATAACTTAAGTTACAAACTTTCGCTCCTTTAACACGGAGAAGTTTCGGGAAATTCATAGCCGTCAGTGATAGTTGTAGTTTCAATTTACTCTAAAATTCTTCACTGTGTGGCAATATGGTTAGATATCTATTTCTTAGAATCAAAGCGCTTCATACATAAAAGACGAATAGAACTTTAAACAAATTACACAATCAATTTTGCTCGGAGAGGATCTAGTGATAGAACTGGTGTGAGAAAAACCAGTAATTTATGGATAGGTGCTAAGGCCGCCGTGATATGACTAAAATACTATTCAAAGTGGCGTTTAACCCCAATCATTCATTTACGCAACAAAACATCTCAATTCTCTAGCGTTAATAAAACTCTATTTTTTGTACTCTTTAGACCCTAGGTTATTTTTAATCACTTTTCTTTGCAGGAAAAAAAAAACTAACAGAAGATGGGGGATATTAAAGCTCTCGAGCTTCTAGCGAATGAGCTAATTAAGCTGAAGGCCATTCCAAAACCACCGACGAATTATTCTGAATCTGCAAAATACAAGAAAAATACAGAAAAGGTAAGAAATGAGATCATCAAATCAGTTCAAGTGCAAATTACCACCCGGCAATATATGAATGTGAGCCGCCATGCAAAAAGGAACCCCTAAATGTTCTGTTAAACAGAACTTCGACTAATTCATTTACACAAGATTGGATAACTGAACTCCGACATCGGACGAACGATCTGGAGCACTTTCCTGCTCATTCAAGCTAAAGGTCACCAGCCTGTTGTATGTTACTGGCATGAAACTTTGCAGAATAACGCTGTTTATCATCTTGAAACTTTGCATAATAACGCTGTTTATCATCGAAGTGTAACTTCTGGTTAGAGCTCGGTGGGCAGGTACAGCGACCCGTTGATTGACAAATCGCAGATATTAATCAAAGAAACAGTCGACCAATGAAAGCCCGACATTGACCGCCATTTAAGAGAAGCTTTTTTTTGGGGGGGGGGGGGTCGGCGACTTAAACCTTGTAACGACAGCTTAATCAAACTAGTTACGATATTAACGTCGCCAACCAATCATTCTACTTTCTATTTACATGCCTCTGACCATAAGTTTTGCAAAAAATCCCCCCCCCCCCAAAAAAAAAAACCCTCGCATTTAAAAATCGAAATGGAACTTTCTGTGGAAGGCTTTGGGCGGGACCAACGCAGTAAGTAGAAAGGTCAAGCGATTTATCAAATTTTCACACGAGGGTCGAGAGTAGGTAGCGATAACACATTTTTGATTTCTTGAATTATCACCATCGTTCTCTCCAGGCTCATGTTTTAAAAAAAGAAAACGATTTCCTTGGCCAAATTGGTGTTCCACATGTCAGTTACTGGATATCTCTTAATTCAATCATTTCAAGGTTGCTAGTACATAAATTTCATTGCCTTTAGATCGAATCATGCCTATTTTCCGGAATCGATTTACTGCGTAACTGAACGAAATATAATCTAATAGGAGCTTTTAAAGAGGCTCTTCAAAATATTTCCCAATATTAGCTAATGTTATTTTCACAATAAATAGCCTATCTTCGTTTTCAACCGACTAAATACATTATAAACTAAATTTAATGTGTATATTCCCTATGCCTTACTTTGAAACATCACGAGGTCGTTAGTCTTCGGGTAATATCGATTACTACTGAATTGCTAGCGAAGCCAATGACGTAATTGATACGCCAATGAAACCATTAATATGGTAATTTTCTGTGCAATCGATAGATTACGTATTTACCCAATGAATTCCGGTTCCATTCGGATTGTACTTTGTCTTGTATTATAATATCGATCTTTTCTCCTGTTTCTACAATGTTTCTTCTCAGTGATCGTATAGTGAAAAATCAATAATTACTCCAAATTTCTTTTTAAATCATACTATATCTAATACTTCAAAACAACCCTGGGAGCATAAGCCCCAAGCAGTCATATACCTAATCTATCCCATTTCAAACTCTCAACTCTTTCCCCCCGTCTTGCGCATTTATGGGACCAAAATACAATGACACCAAATCAAATATGTTGTATCCAATCTTCCTCTCAAAATGCTCATTAAAGAAAGTATTGGCAGTAACTGGGCGTGTTTATCTTCGATCCATCAACATTATATTTAGTATTGATTTCATGGATTCGGACCGTGGCTACTCTGCCTATTCCTTCATAAAAGAAAAATATGAGCTTCCACAATAGGCTCGAATCATGGATTGTGTTACAGACTTATTTTGCGTCTCGTAACGCGAAATACTTTTGCTTCTTTTCTGTATTCCTTTACAAATATAAACTCTCATTTTCTTCACAAGATCAATTTTATCGCCTTCTTTCCAGTATCTGAAAACATTACAGTAAAATATTTGAAAATTGAGAACAAAATGTTTCTTTCATAATCTTTAAATATATGAGCTTCAACAATAGGCTCAAATCATGGATTGTGTTACAGACTTATTTTGCGTCTCGTTGCTTCTTTTCTGTATTCATTTACATTTATGAACTCTGATTTTCTTCACAAAATCAATTTAATCACCTTCTTGCGAGTATCTGAAAGCGTGGCAGTTAGATATTTGAAAATTGAGAACCAAAATGTTTCTTTCATAATTTTTTAATAGATTAAGGACGAAAAGATTTGGATTTCAATCCCCAAATTTCTAACTTTAATGTCTTCAGACATTTGAAAGAAGAGGATCGGGATAATTTTGTTATGAAAATACCGTTTATAACTTTTAAATGAAACAAAAGACGAACAAATGTTAGCAGAAAAAATTATAAACTTAACGTCCACTAAGTAGATCCCCTATGAACCCGAAGCTCTCGGATAAATACGCTTTCTATCAATCTCTCTAAACATTGCCTCGTTTTTTGCTTCCACTGCGTATCAATTTAGTCATCAGTTTCTTCTAGCAGTTCAGTCGTTATCGACTTTATCTGATGACTTACAACTTACCCTGATAAACTCCGACGTTTCACCGTAAGGCAATGTAGTTTGAATTTAGTAACACTAAAAAAGAATATCTATCGTGGTCTAAAAATAAAAAAGCGGAAGTTTTTCACTTGAATATTGTGAAAATAATTCGACTTATTCGATGTAGCATATAGGATAAGATTCAAAATAAAACATAAAAAACTTCAACTTTTCGACCTCTCTGAGAAAAAGAAAAGTGAAAAAGTATAAATTAGCCGATTTCTTCTTAATAGAAAATAAAATCGGGGGAAATTTCTTCCTAAGCTTCACCTGAACGGGTAAGGGTGAAAAATTACTGCGTCACAGATCAATGTAGGGTACACTTCTGTCCGTTTTTCATTAATTGATTATCAGTAAAAAGGGTCAGTTTTTGGCGGCTCTTTTCACAAGTTTCGCTGGGATTCAAAACCTGAATTCATGTGAAAAAGCGTTCATTTGCCTTAAAATTACACCACGACAAAGATACGATCAGCAATAGACGTTTCGACAAATTTACATTTACACAACCACCGAATTTAACGCCGATAAAAATCCATTAGTATAAATTGTTACAGTTCAGTACCGCAAAGACTCTACAATACCATGATTAAGGAGAAACATGAAATTTAATTGGAATTATTCTAGGATCTAGGGTCTAGGCTAAAAAGCGGAGGTGGGTTTGACCTACAATGACTTAGGAAGAGGAGTGACCTCACTGATGAACCTGTCCGATCTACTCTGCTTTCCGATATTCTCCTTATATCGTAAGGTTAGAACAGACTTGCCAGTCAACACTGGAATTTGCTTCAAGGGGTCGTTATTGAATAAAAATAGTTCTCTACAAAACAAGTTCGGCACGAAAATAACATTTTTTTTTAAAAAACCACGTGCTTACATCCTTAATTTCTCATGAGTTCTGTCTCTATTCGTCAGCTTTGTTCTTGATTTAGTCATCTCGGTCCTTGACTTTATGTTCCAAGGGACGTCAAACGGATGTCTGCTTACCTTAACTAACTGACCTTTTCATATGTGGATAGGAGACAGTGCCTCTTCTTTTGCTAGAAAGGCTGAAAAAATTACTCATGACCATGAAATTTGACAGAACAATAAATGAGGATGAAAGACTTAACAGGTTATATGTCATTGAATGTTGTTGAAGCTGCTTCAGCATCATAAACATTTATATAGAATAAAGAAGGCTGTAAATCTGGCGGGGTTTTACCAGGATGTTATTGTATGATCTTTGTGTATATGTAGAATAATAACGCGATTAATTTATCCCATGAACAAAAAGTCATACCGTACAATTAGTCCTATCCAGAAAAATCGACTAATGTCGACTTTTCAAATTTTCGGAGAGGTCGAAAAGTTTAAAGGGAGGTATCGATGTTTCTGAAACCTAGATAAGAAAAAAATACCAAGGGCCAAAAAATAGACTCAAACGAACAATTAATACCTTTAGTTAGGTCAGGAATTGTCTTGGTTGTAATCCAATAGCACTAAAGTGGCTTTTTGTGGTTATATCGGAAAGGTTCAGCGGAATTCCAGGTTATTCTTAGGCATCACGGAATTCAGCTGTCGACATCGAATGACCTCATTTGCATATGACCCAAAGTCTAATGAAGGTAACAAATTTACTAGCGAAACAGCCAACGTCCTAATTAATGTCACATGAAAGGTTTAGCGCAAAACTACGGAAAGTGTTTATATTCGTAATAACGCTTACGACAGTTTTAGACTGATCTTTACTGACCAGCTAGCGAACATAATTCCTGATGACGTAACGATGACATTGGTTTGATGTGATTTAAACCAAATGCAATGTTCCAACGGATATTCGCGCCACGTGAATGTTCTATAATCTTTGCAACTGTCTCGGATTAATATAAAAATAGATTAATAGCCTACGTAGGCTATTAGGGAAATACCCTCTTTTTTCTGATAAGCGACCCCAGATTTTTACAAAACTACATTGCGGCATATTGTATTCAAATAGTTTTTGACAGGAAATAAAAATAATAACAATCTGTGACATGAAAACAAACAAAAATCGATACCTACCTTAAGAGGTAGGTATCGATGTTCCTTTCATGTCACAGATTTTAATTATTTTTATTCCCTTTCATACACTATTTGAATACAATATCCTGAAAAGTAGTTTTGCGAAAATCAGAGGTCGTTTATCAGAGAAAAACAGGGTATTTCCCTAATTGCCTACGTAGGCTATTTAGTATTTTTAGATTAACCCGAGTCTGGTGCAATCAATAAAGGGTCATTCAAGTGGTGCGAATAACAGTTTGAATCTCGCGTTTAGTTTGAATTACATCAAACCAACGTCATCGTTACGTTATCAGGAGTTATGTTCGCTAGCCGGTCTTGTATATTGTATAAAGAGCAGACCAAAGCTATCGTAAGCGTTATTACGAATATAAACACTTACCGTAGTTTAGCACTAATCATTTGATGTGATATAATGTAGGACATTGATTATTTCGCTAGTCAAGTGGTTATCTGTCGTTGACTTTGGTTCGTATGTAAATGAGGTCAAGCGATGACGCCAACAGAATTCCGTGATATCTATGAATAACACGGAATTTCGCTGAACTTTTCCTGAATAACCACAAAAAGCCACTATTAACCTATCAGATTATTGCCAAGACAATATCTGACCCAAATTTAACTTCTAAAAGTTCGTTGGGTTGTATCTTTCGACACTTCGGCATTTTCTTTAGATAAGGTTAGAGAAACATTGATACCTTCCTTTAAATTTTTGTTTTAGTTCGAGTCTTGTCCTGTTAATAAGATCGAAAAGTAGAAAGAATTTTGACAATTGTCAAAAAGAAAAACTTCAATTTTCCGATTTCGACCAGAAAGCTGAATGCGAAAAATTGAAGTAAGTAGTTCCGCCATCCGTTTTTCTGGACGAAAAGTCAAAAGTTTCATGACGGTAGAAAAATGGATGGAGGAAACATGATTCCGTATAGAACAGACTTTCAATTGATAGTTGTCAGCCCTTTCTTGGTCATATACTTCGACGTTCCTCGACAAAGTTTGAAATTGACCAATCTACACTTAGAAAATAGTTGAATATTTCGGTCAGTGTCAACTGAGATGGTTAAAGTTTGTGAAAATCTGCGCCGTTTGAACAGGGTAAATATTTTCGCACTTCCTTATTCCAGGAAATCATTAGCTTGGAAGAGAAATGATGCAACATACAAGAGATAGACAAACGTATTAATTCAAAAATCACAAACATAATTTTACGCTTATCTAGGTTATTTCACAATGCAGGTTATTTCACAATGCAGTCAAACAATGATCGATGTGAGCCAATACGCCAAACGTATAAATGAGAATATAGACAGTCTGAGGGCTGTAATAAAGGACCAAACAAGGAACATACAACAAGAAATTAAAAAAACATTAGACAGTATCAAATGTGAGTAGTATTGTGTTTTGCTTTCTGTTGTACTTTACGCTGAAGTTCTCAATGGCCAATTTTGTTCATCTACCGGAATGGAAAAGTCTTTGAAATGACTCAGATCGGTTGAAGATTAACCATTCTTCCTAAAATAAATGATTTTGCGCGTTGCAATAGAATTGGACAAGATCCTTTATTCTAAATGCCCGTAGGGTTATGAACGTTATTTTAGCTCCACTGGCTGAGAGTGGAGGCAGCGGGAACTTTGTTACGACAATTATTTTATCAATCGTCCGTCAACTTTCTCTTTAATGACATCCTCCAAAACTACATGGCCAATTTTACCCAACACTTTGCAGGAGTATTCCTCGAGTGTTCTTCCGGTAGAATTGTTCACGAAATGATGATTATCTCATAAATAAGTGAATGTGAGTTTTATCCCTTAAACGGCGTCTCCCCCTAAACCGATTTTAACCAAACTTTACAGGGATATTCCTTACCTAGCCTTTCTCAAAAATTGTTATTGAAACTCTGGTAGTCCCAGAGATATAGGTGTGGCGGTTTGTAACATTCAATTCTAGAAATGACATCGTCTCCCAAAGTACTTGGCTAATTTTGATTTTAAAGCAATTCATGGCTATTTCTTGGGATTGCCTTTTTAAGACTGTGCATGAAGACGTATTTGATATTTGCTAGGGGAGTGGTAGGACAGGGCAGCCTTTTCAACGGGCCAATTTTTTTTCTAGATTTTACAGAAAGTCCGAAAGATCTCACAATTTTTAATTGAAATTCTGAATGGCCCACAATTATTTGCATGATATTATTTCACTTTGAATTGTAACTACGTCTCCTCTGATACTTTCGACCAATCTATTTCACAGCTATACAAGAATGTTCCATTGGCGACCTTCTTAAAGATTTGATTTGCCCATGGATATGGGCGTGGTAGGGCAGTTTCACACGTTTATTTTTTCTAAACGACACTTCATAAAGCACTTAGCTTAATTTGACCAGAATTTACAGTAATGTTCTTATGTTGATCCCTCTCAAAAATTTCATTTAGTTTGGATTCGACCATAAATATGAGCGTGGCATGGCGGGGATTACTATTTCAATTCTTAAGTACCTGTCATGTTAAGCCAAATGTAAAAATGTGTGAATATTGGCAGGACATAAGACATTAGACCGAATGTCTAACTGGGAAATAAGACATACAATTATGAATGTCTAACTGCCTAATTAGACATTAAACATTCGTTTAGACATTCGACCAAACCCGTTTTAGAATGTCTAACTGCCCAATTAGACATTCGATATGACATTCGACCGAGCCCATTCTTTTGATCTACACAATTTGACATTCAATAAGACATTCGACCAAACCCGTTTTTGAATGTCTAACTGCCCAATTAGACATTCGATTAGACATTCGACCAAGCCCGTCTTTGAATGGCTAACTGACCAAAAATACATTTGACAAGACATTCGACCAAGCCCATTTTTGAATGTCTTACTGCCAAATTAAACTTGAGACATTCGATAAGACATTCGATCAAGCCCGTCTTTGAATGTCTGACTGACCAATTAAACATTCGACAAGACATTCGACCAAACCCTTTTTTGAATGTCTAACTGCCAAATTAAACTAGAGACATTCGATTAGAAATTCGGCCAAACCCGTTTTTGAATGTCCTACTGACCAATTAGACATTCGATTAGACATTCGATTAGACATTCGACAAAGCCCGTTTTTGAATGTCTAACTGACCAATATGACATTCGACAAGACATTCGACTAAGCCCGTCTTTGAATCTTTAACTAATCAATCAGACATAAGACCTTCAATTAGACATTCGACAAAGCCCGTTTTTGAAACTCTTACTGCCCAATTAGACATTCGATTAGACATTCGACCAAGCCCTTTTTTGAATGTCTAACTGCCAAATTAGACATTAGACATTCGACCAAACCCGTTTTTGAATGTCTAATTGCTCAATTAGACATTGGAAAACTTAACACTATTGAAACATATTATATCAAAATTCCTGTGTATATGGCATTAAAAACATTTACGTTTCGTTAGATATTCTTTAGACCAATAAGACATTAGACCAAGCCCGTTTTTGAATGTCTAATTGCCCAATTAGACATTAGACATTCGATAAGTCTTTCGACCAAGCCCGTTTTTTTATGTCTAACCTCACCATTAGACATTCGACCTAACCCGTTTTTGAATGTCTGACCAATTAAACACTAGACATTCAATTAGACATTCGTCCGAACCCGTTTTAGAATGCATAACTGCCAAATTAGACATAAGACATTCGATTAGACTTTCACCCAAACCCATATTTGAATTTCTAACTGCCCAATTAGACATTCGACCAATCCCGTTTTTGAATGTTTTACTGAACAATTAGATATTTAGTAGGAAATTCGACCAATCCCGTTTTTTGAATGTCTAACTGCCCAATTAGACATAGACATTTGACTAGACATTTGATCAAGTCAATTTATGAATGTCTAACTGCCCAATTAGACGTTAGACATTCGATAAGAAATTCGACATTCGCTTAAGAAGATCTTACTACCGAATTAGACATTCGTTTATGAAGTTTCTTACTACCGAATTAGACATTCGACCAAACTCGTTTTGAATGTCTAACTGCCAAATTAGACATTCGATTAGACATTCGACCAAACCCGTCTTTGAATGTCTCACTGCCCAATTAGACATTGGACATTCGACAAAACCCGATTATGAATGTCTTTCTGTCCAATTACACATGAGACATTCTATTAGACATTCGACAAAGCCCTTTTTAACGTATTACTGCTCAATTAGACATCAGAAATTCGATTATACATTCGACCAAGCCTGTTTTTGAATGTCTTACTGCCGATTAGACATTAGACAATCGATTAGACATTAGACCTAACCCGTTTTCGAATGGCTTACTGCCCAATTAGACATTGGAAAACTTAACAATATTGAAACATATTATATCAAAATTCATGTGTGTGTGGCATTAAATACACTTACGTTTCTTTAATCAAATAAACGTTATTTTAAAGAAAATTATTGACTTTCACCTACTTTACATTCCCTTTAACTCATTCGTTCTGACATCAGTTTGACGTTGATTTCATCTACAAATTCAACGTTAAATTTGCAATACCCTATACCAAACGGAACATTTTGACCTAAATCGACAATTTAATCCAAATTACCGATTGATTACCGATTGATTGTTATTGTTTTCCAATGACAAAGATGGACAATTTATAATTAAAATTTCAAACGGTTTTATTCAAAGACTTCATAATTCTCTTTAAATCTATCATTGCACGTCGAATAAGCTGATAAGTAAGCTGATCAATGTCTAGGCCAAAGATATGGTCTAAAAGAAGTAATAGTTATAGTTCATTTCTGACAATTTACGCGATTTAACCTAAGCGGAGCGCAAGGTTATTCGTGTAAATTGTCAGAATATGAACAATTACTGTTTTACAGATCGACTTAATTTTTCACCCAATAACGCTATATCAAGTGAGTCGCGAGTCACGCTATATCAAGTGAGTCGCGAGTCAATCTATGATGTCAGTCGTTTTTTCATTCTTCAATCAAAGCGACGCAAACAAAAAGGGGGGAGCAAATTTAACCATTCTCATGCTTTGATAGATGTTCGTCATTTGTCGTGACGGTTTAAACAGGGAAATTACGCTCTAACTCATGCTTGGCAATAACAAATTTGCGGATTCAGTTAAAATAATGGATTCCATATTCTATTTATTGAACTTTTTGAGGACAATCTTTTTTAGCATTTTATTTAAAAAATAATAATTAAAACATACGGGTCGTCTAATGCGGGATATTAATTTCCACAAATGTTTGCAACGATAATGGTCCCTACCGACACGTCACTTTTACATTTGTCATTTTTGTCCAATTGTTCAGAACTAGCATGTTTTAATTGCTGCCATTTTTGCAGTTTTGAATCCTTAAACGACATGAATATATCATATTTTATCTTGCAATGGTTGAACTTTCATTCATCTTTTCTATTACTTACGAAATATATAATAAAAAAGTATCTGGTGCTCTTTTTTAAAACCCACACCGTTTCTCTCATGAAAACAAAAATGTTCGCCTGACTTGTCAAGTAACAGGCCTGCCAAAAAAAATAAATATTTTTTTCTAGTTGTATAAGTATGTGGGGGGGGGGGGGGATTGCAGGCTAAGAAACTAAATTGTGGTTAAAACTATCTTTTCAACCCTGTCGCCTTCTCTTTTTACGGCAGATTTAAATGTTGTTAAGGAGTGTGGAAAGGCTCAATTCGAATAAAATTCTCTACCTCAATCTAAATTCTGTATACAGATACATTTACAAAATTCCATGTATAGATAAGCCCAATCCTCTACCGTAATTTTCGGACAATAAGCCGCGGCTTATCTGTTTAAAAAGTTGAAATTTGATGATTGGGACCCTGTACATGCAATCTACTGCCAGATATGTATTTTCTCAGTACAACTTTCAATTGAAGAACCTTTTAATCATATAATAATTTTATTAACTCAACAATTCATTTAGATAAATGAGCCATATTTAAATCTGTATAATTTCAGTTTCATAATGTTAGTCATTTACATGCTGCATGTAATTGACAAGCCATCATTGACCTTATCTTGTTCATGCATATTTCTCAAATTGGATGTAGATAGATTTCTTATATCTACACTACTCAAAAGTTCTAAGAGGCAACCTTACATTTTTCCTCTCTTCACTCATTTGTTGCTCTCATATTAAAATACTGAATTTACCTTTCGGAAGAGTGGCCATTTGGTCATGGTCTTGTCCAATTAGTGAAATCATGAATCAGAGACTCTTCAAGAAGAAATGAAATGCACGTACCCTCAATTTAAAAAGTCAAAAAAAAGGCAATTTTCTTAGATAATTAAAATAAATTTTCGACCGATGAAAAACGTAAATTCTATCATTTTAACTGACTGTTTTCAATAGTAAAACTCGCATGGACTTCTTAAAACCAAAGGAAACACCACAACTCTGGATACATTCCTAATGATAACAATAAATGTCAACAATACCCCACCGATCCATGTTAACTTTGATATCGAGGATGCTCTTCCATTCGTTTTGATTTTTAACTTTTCCTTTGTATTTTCTTTTCTGTTGTTTTCAAACTTATTTCTTAAATGATTTTACCACATGATTCATGAAACAAAGTCACCGAAAACAGTAACATTTTGGGAAATGATTTCATGTAGTGTTTCATTTTGAAAGGTTTCGAGACAAGATTATCATCAATTCTTTAAACTTTTCATATTACGAACTATATTGTGTGAAAAAGCCTAAGTTCATGTGTAAAAAATATTTGACCGTCAGATTTGGTTTGTTTGAATGGGGTTTTACGCCGCTTTCAACAATCTTTCAGTTATATCGCGGCGACTGGAGCCCTTCCTAGCCTCCAGCTGCTATCTCACATAGGTATACGATTATCGACCCATTGGTGAGAGACAAATAGTCGGAAAGGATGAGTGCCGCCGTCGGGGATCGAACCCGGGACCTCGAGATTGACAGTCCAACGCGCTACCAACTGCGCTATGACGACGGCTTACAGATTTGGTTAACTTAACATGGACATCAGAGTCAAAAGGACTGTGTAACTCATAATTTTATATTCTTGATCTTGAAATGCAATTATTTTAAATCTCACGTCGGTTTCGCATTGAATCCACTTAATTGCTGAGAAATTGCGCGTTAATACATAGAATTCTTAATTCTGTATTACTAAAGCACGCCATATGATATCAATCGCGCAACGAGGCCATGTACAGAAAAATGTGATTTGACTTTTTGGAGTTAATTTTGAGTTCATATTTTAGTTGTTTTCTGATTGAGACAGTCCTTGAACAGTCCTACGGCATGTTTAGTGCAACCTATTGATTATATATTAGCGCGCATGCGGACTTATTGATATCCTGTCGTAAAAAACCAAGAATGTTGAATCCCGATTAAAAGCCAATGTTATGTTGGATTTCGAGACAATCGATGCCGAATATTATATGACAAGGGAATGAAATTAATCCTTTAGACGATGGCATTATCACTGGTGAATGACGTGACCTCGATAGACTACATTTTACGTGCGAACCAGATGGACAGAAGCGCCGAATTAGGTCATGTATCTTTCTAAGCTCATTCCTGCAATTTCTGCATTCCATTTTCTATTTGTAGTTCAAGGTTAACTTTGTTTTCTTCTTCCATTTTCCTGCCCCTTCAAATGGATGTCGGTAGTGTCTCTTGTATAGACGCGTGTATAAAATGCCCAAACCTTTAAAAACCCTCGGCGAATTACTCATTTTGATTAATTTTTGAAAGATTCTAGGTTTTTGAATTTATGTACTTCAAGCACAGAAAAGAAATTATCATCACATCATTCGTACGCAAAAATGTTCGACCAAAACCCAAGTTAGATTTATGGATTTTATTTATTCATTTTTAATTGATTTTTTTCATTTTGTGAATTATAACTACAAGGCCATTAATGAATTCAAATTTCAACTAGGATTTGAGTTCCATAAAATTATAAAGTCAAATCTCTTAAGTACCCTCGGGTGGAAAAAAACCTCAAAATCTTCCCTGTGCAATATGAAGTTAATTCGTCTAGGAAATGACACCTAGATGTATGACACAAGCGCAGTACGAGAAAGAATTTAATCAAAACCTTTTTTTACTTGTATTGATTTCGTCCACAAGGATCATTAGAGTTTGACCAGTCAAGGGTCAACAATCTTTTGTTATATTCATTAGCGAAAACCAACATGAATACCAAACAGCCTATCGGTTGTCGCAACTCTCAGGCCCTTCAGGGCTTTGATTCCTTTAGTTTACCAATCGTGGTGTGGAGAATTAATTTAGTGTAAATTAAGATCAAGCTTAAGACTCTGATGAATACTCAATTGCGATTTAAGCTTGATATTGATTAAAAAAATAAGTACCTTGTATGCTATGGGTCATACATGTCAAAATTGAAAGCCACTAGTAAACACATTTCGAAATAATTACTGTGCACTTGATTTTTGATATTTTGCTAAGAACCTTTGACTTATACTACTCATCTTTTTTCAAGGGATCAAAAATGAAAGAATATAATTTGTTTTACCAAAAATTATGTTTATTGAATTCTTAGCTATACTGACCAAAGGTCAGAAGTGCTAAAGTGATAGAGTTTTACCCGCCCATCTGTTAACTTTCACTAATTATCGAAAAGAGTCCACAATTTCCATCCAATTTGCTTTAAAATTTCTCGACCTGTGACCTAATTTCTTGAATTTCAAATTACGAAGTCTAGGACTGCATAAAAGTAAATGTTGAAAGTCGATTGTATATGATTACGGCATCATACTGGATCCTTGATCCAAACCTTGTCCTTTGACCGATTTTCTAAAGTATTGAATAACAAGTATGACTTAATTAAGTCAAAATATAGCCTTGTATACGATTTTCTTTGCTTCTAGAATTATGTTGGACCTTTGACACTGACCTTGATTGTTGACCTACTTTCTAAGCAAATAAAATATTAGGGCTAGGACTGCATTTAGTCATAAATAAAGGTTGTCTGATGATTGTCCTTCAGTCTGGCACCATGCTTAACTATTTGCTCTTAACTTAAGGTTTAACCTACTTTCTTAAAATAATGTTTGTATATGATTTTTAGTGATGCAAGTTCAGATACTTACATCACACTGGATCATTGGCCCCAACCTTGAAATATGACCTACTTTCTAAAATATTGAATTATTAGGTTTAGGACTGTATTAAGGTTGATGTAAAGACTTACTGACGCAATTTCAGACGCATTGCAATTTCCAATAATTAGTAATGAGTAATGGCCCTTGTCTCCAAAATTTCTCAGCAACAAATTGAGAGATTCAAACTTGACAGAAAACTAGGTTAATATATGTAGCAAACACACTCTGCACTTATGACATCTCATTTTGGACAAAGCACTTCTTTGGGGGGGGGGTATTAGTCCGCTTTGCGACAATATCTAGTTTAATGGTCTTTATCAACAGGAGTCAAGTAGATCAAGGTGAGCGATATAGGACCATCATGGTCCTCTTGTTTAAATTCCGATCGGGCTAATGACATTGGCTCTTCAGGCTATCACGTCACTTAAAAATACCACATGATGAGATATGAAAAACTATCTTCTATTGTTCAGAATTTAACTTCGCAGGAATGTTCCTAGGGCCATATTATTTTAGCCTTCTGCGTTTTAGGGTGATATTATGCTGCGTCATGAAAAAGCGGGCCTTTGCAATGCACCATTTCTTGTTATCGCAACTTGTACATTTATTGACTGATTTTCATGAAAATAAAATAAGATCTTTTAATATGACTGCAGGCATATCAAAGCTGATTGGAAATATTACTCAATGTCATTGAAAAAGGGGCCTTTCTATTAAAATTCATGATCATTTGCTGACAAAAAGTTTGGTTTTTTTATCCTAGCTAAATACTTTTAATGCAATTTAGTGTTGAATTTCATAAATCTACTAGGAATTAAATGCCAGTGGATCGATACTGGCTCCTATTGAGCGTCATGTGTATATGTAGACACACTTCATTCAAAACTTGATGGTCAAGGTAAAACATTCAACCTTTTGCCATATAATAATATTGTATTTTACTAGATTCAGGTCTGTAAAGCCAAACAGATTCCTTTAATGTTTGTCAAACTTCCAAATTTCTTTGCAACTGAACTCTCGATCTATTGTAGCAATCAATTAGAAGTTTTTTTTTAATAATGGAATACGGTTTTGTGACAAAGCCTTATTTATGGAGCATAATCATTCTCCGACGGCTCTAGTTTTTAGCTCCACTGGCTGAAAGCTACTATTGTCATGGCGCTGTGTCCGTCGTGCATCAGTCAGTCCGATCGTGTGTCCGGTCGTAAACTTTTCCTTTAAAAATCTACTCCTCAGAAACTAATGAATGAATTTCAACCAAACTTCACAGGAATGATCCTTGGGTGACCCTCTTCAAACTTGTTCAGGGATATTTAATCCAATGAAAAGCAAGACTTTATTGGGCGTGGCTCATTTCCATATATGGTAATATGTGACTTTTCTCAGAACCTAATCTATGGAAATCAACAAGATTTTACTGAAATGATCCTTTGGTGACCCTTTATCGATGTACAAAAAGTTATTTTGATCAGATAAAAAATGTCTTTTATGGGCAGAGATCATTGCTCTATATGTTATATAGCGGAAACTTCGACTTTCATTTTCTCAGAACCTAATCATTTGATATTACCAAAATTTCACTCAAGCGATCCTTGGGTGACCCTCTGTCAATAAACAAAAAATTATTTTGATAGAATGAAAATATGCTTTTTTAGGGGTTGAGGTCATTTTTCTATATGTTATAAAATGAAAAATTTAAAAATCATTTTCTCAGATCCTAAACAATGGATATCAACAAATGTTCACCTTAGTGATCCTTGGGTGATCCTTTTTCAGAGTACAAACATATTTTGATTAGTTGAAAAATATGTCTTTTATGGGCGGAGGTCATTTCTCTATATCTGAAATAGTGGAAACTTTGAAAATCATTTTCTCAGAACTTAATTGATGGTTATCAACCAAATTTTACTTTTGGATACTGGGGGTCATCCCTTATCAGACTAATGAAAATCATTGTGATAAGATAATAAAAAATTATGTCTTTTAATGGTGGTGGTCATTTCTCTATTTGTCATTTTGTGGAAACTCTGAAAATCATTTTTTCAGAACCTTTAAGATGAATATCAACCAAATTTTAGGCCGATGGAGCGAATAAGCTGCTGAAGCAGCTCTAGTTTTAAAACAAATACACGAAGAAAACATTCATTATTCTCTTATAGTTATTTCCTGTAGATTCAGACCTCGGAGAGTGAGGTGTTCAAATGTTTCTAGTTTCCTTCAATGTTTTTAAGCCTTCCACATAAGGTGAGAGCAAAATTCTAAAAGTATAGACGCATTTGATATTTTTTGCCTTTTTATACGCCCGTCGAAGACGGGACGTATTATGAGATCACCCGTGGTGTCCGGGCGTCCGGTTGTCCGGGCGGTGTCCACTTCTTTGTCCGGAGCATAACTCTGTCACCGTAAGTCCGATTGACTTTAAACTTGGCAGTTATATTCTTCTCATCAATACGGAGTGCAGTGCGCAATAACCATAACTCTACCTGGCCTATTTTTAGAGTTATTGCCCTTTGTTGTTTTTTCATACTTGAATCTTGTCCGGAGTATATCTCTAAAAGTATTATAGCTAGGATCATGAAACTTTATGGGTGTATAGATCTCACCAAGGGGGAGTGCAGTGCACAAGAACCATAACTCTACCTGGCCTATTTTTTGAGTTATTGCCCTTTGTTGTTTTTCATACTTGAAACTTGTCCGGAGTATATCTCTAAAAGTATTATAGCTAGGATCATGAAACTTCATGGGTGTATAGATCTCACCAAGGGGGAGTGCAGTGCACAAGAACCATAACTCTACCTGGCCTATTTTTTGAGTTATTGCCCTTTGTTGTTTTTCATACTTGAAACTTGTCCGGAGTATATCTCTAAAAGTATTATAGCTAGGATCATGAAATTTAATGGATAGAGCTCACCAAGTGGGAGTGCAGTGTACAAGAACCATAACTCTACCTAGCCTATATTTTGAGTTATTTCCCTTTGTTGTTTTTCATACTTGAATCTTGTCCGGAGTATATCTCTAAAAGTATAATAGCTAGAACCTTGAAATTTCATGGATGGATAGAGCTCACCAAGTGGGAGTGGAGTGTATAAGAACCATAACTCTACCTAGCCTATTTTTTGAGTTATCGCCCTTTGTAAATGTTCATACTTGAATCTTGTCCGGAGTATATCTCTTAAAGTAAATTAGCTAGAATCATGAAATTTTATGGATGGATAGAGCTCACCAAGTTGGAGTGCAGTGTACAAGAACCATAACTCTACCTAGCCTATTTTTTGAGTTATTGCCCTTTGTTGTTTTCCATACTTGAAACTTGTCCGGAGTATATCTCTAAAAGTATTATAGCTAGGATCATGAAACTTTATGGGTGTATAGATCTCACCAAGGGGGAGTGCAGTGCACAAGAACCATAACTCTACCTGGCCTATTTTTTGAGTTATTGCCCTTTGTTGTTTTTCATACTTGAAACTTGTCCGGAGTATATCTCTAAAAGTATTATAGCTAGGATCATGAAATTTAATGGATAGATAGAGCTCAACAAGTAGGAGTGCAGTGTACAAGAACCATAACTCTACCTAGCCTATATTTTGAGTTATTTCCCTTTGTTGTTTTTCATACTTGAATCTTGTCCGGAGTATATCTCTAAAAGTATAATAGCTAGAACCTTGAAATTTCATGGATGAATAGAGCTCACCAAGTGGGAGTGGAGTGTATAAGAACGATAACTCTACCTAGCCTATTTTTTGAGTTATTGCCCTTTGTTAATGTTCATACTTGAATCTTGTCCGGAGTATATCTCTTAAAGTAAATTAGCTAGAATCATGAATCTTCATGGATGGATAGAGCTCACCAAGTGGAAGTGCAGTGTACAAGAACCATAACTCTACCAAGCCTATTTTTTGAGTTATTGCCCTTTGTTGTTTTTCATACTTAAAACTTGTCCGGAGTATATCTCTAAAAGTATCATAGCTAGGATCATGAAATTTATGGATGGATAGAGCTCACCAAGTTGGAGTGCAGTGTACAAGAACCATAACTCTACCTAGCCTATTTTTTGAGTTATTGCCCTTTGTTGTTTTTCATACTTGAATCTTGTTCGGAGTTTATCTCTAAAAGTATTATAGCTAGGATCATGAAACTTCATGGGTGTATAGATCTCACCATGGGGGAGTGCAGTACACAAGAACCATAACTCTACCTTGCCTATTTTTTGAGTTATTGCCCTTTGTTGTTTTTCATACTTGAATCTTGTCCAGTGTATATCTCTAAAAGTATAATAGCTAGAATCATGAAACTTCATGGATTGATAGAGCTGACCAAGTGGGAGTGCAGTGTACAAGAACCATAACTCTACCTAGCATATATTTTAAGTTATTGCCCTTTGTTGTTTTTCATACTTTGTTTGACAAAAAAAATTCATTCAAAATAACATCTGTTCTATTCAAACCCCCAGTTAATATTAAGCAGTGTGACGGGCGTATCTTGTGACAATTTGGCACCTTGTTTGTCATATCGTTTTGTAACAAGGCCTCTTTTGGGGAGCATAAACTATTTCTGACTTCATGTTGTTTTGCGGTATTATTACCATAGGCATAGATACACTTTGCTTTAATCTTTGCTTTTATAGCCTTCTGTAGTTTAGTGGTTTTGACATGAGATTGTTAAAGTACTGTGTAGTTCCTAGTAAATAAACATAATCAAATCGTCCAGAATCAGGATTGTATTTTTTCGAAGATCTCACAATATTTTGATTTCATTATGTTTCTTCGTCATTAAAAACATGTTTTACCTTCATATATACCTACACTTACACTATGTCTGTAAATTCTCAGGGCTATAACAACATATAGAAATTTGGACAACGGTTTTAGCATACATATGCACAAAATGCTAAAGGTGAGCTATTGTGGTCGCAATTTGTCCGCTGTCTGTTTGTAGTATGTCTGTCTGTATAAAATAAAAAAACATCTTGTCCCCTGAAAGTAATTACTACAATTTTATCCGTACTCTTCAAAAATGATCTGACATTGATAACGGATTAAAAATACGTCAAAACTATATAAAAATATGTAAAAGTGCAATTCAGGCAAGAGTTGTAATGATTACTTTACATTGCGTTGGTCCTATGGCAAGGAGCCCGTTACTGGTTTTACACTTTCCTGCCGGAGATATTTTGTAAAAAAATAATAATAATCTGTGGCGTTTAATTCACTTCACAATGGAGAGCTTTCAAGACTTCCCAAAGAATCCGAAATTGAATGTGAAGTTGGGGGAAGGGCATATTTTGCGTGATTTGACGTTTACGTCTTTATGCACCAACGCTATGGAGTCTTTCATCACCGTGGGTCGGAAGAGGTAAAAAGGTCAAATCCTCGAAAAAGTATTCTTCTCTGAAATTATAGATCACAATTTGACCAATTTTCATAGATATGATTCTTGGATCATGCTTTACCTACATGAGAGTTGGTCAGAATATTTGTCAGGTCAAAAGGATGAGCCCTTTTGAAGGATCTGTTTGATATTAAGGGAAAATATTTTCTTACTTACACTCTACTAGGAGCCATATGATACTTAGTCAGAATGTTTGTCTAGTCACAAGGATGAAAATTGTATCGTCCCTTGCAGGCATTATTAGACTATCATGAAAAATAATAATAAACTTATGCTGAAAATTGGTATTTGATAGTCATTTATTGAGTCAAAGAGACGAATGTGAGCGATATAGGACTATCATGGTCCTCTTGTCTAGCACACCTGAGCGAAAAATGCTAAAGGTGAGATTTTGTGGATGTGTGATAGCCGTCGCACTCTAGACACTCTAAGGCCACACTTGTTGCTCAATCGACCTAAAAATAGTCGGAATGATTGTCTTCAGGAAATCTCGTTCACGCATTATCAACCTAAAATTTGGTCAGAATGATCGTATTGCTGAAATCTTTGACAAATTTGTAATTGGGTCAAGTCAGGTCAAAGACGAGGTTCTCTTTTTTTTTTTTTTTTTTAAATCTCGATCATTTCAAAATTGGGTCAATTGTGGTGAAAAACAAGAATAAGAGCTCAAATGATAGAAAATTGGCCAGATTGATTGTCTTGAGGAAATCTCTGCTTTGACAGAAATTTGGTCACTAGGCAAAATGTCAGAAACTCTAGAAGACACTATAGGGGTTACTTAATCGACCTATAAATTTATTTGATTGCTTGTCTAGATGATATCTCGGACATATTCGATATCAGGTCTAGTGAGTAAAAAACAGATCAAATATTAGGAGAACCTTTTAAGCAATCTTTGGGCCGGATATTTTATATAATCAACCAGAACATTTGTCCACGGCACATATCCTTTCCGAAATTTGTCTCCCAGCTATTGTCGGATAATCTTAAACCTAATTGGGAAAGAAGCTGGAGGCTAGGAAATCATGTTGTAGTACTGGTGCCAGAAATACCAGGAAACCATTGTTTGTTCTACCAGCCTTCGCGATATGGTTGAAAGATTGAAAAAAAGCGGTGTTAAACCCCATTTAAAGAAACGAACAAGCCTAAAATTTGTAAAGGTTGATTGATTTGATTAGATCTTCGACAATTAACTTGGTTGAGCGAGTTAGGGCCACTATGATCTTTACATAGAATCAAATTCGGAAGTCATTCAACAATCACGTTTAATTGAAAAAGGTTTAAGTCATTGACAAAGGGTAATTATTATCTCCTTTTGGTCATCTAACGATCTTATCCAGAGGTAAAGGATACTCAGGTGAGCAATAAAGGTCAAACGTGGTCCTCCTGATAATATTGTCTTTTCTCAAATTTTATTGCCTAAAACTTTGATACTCGTGTGAGTCTTATATTACAATCACTTAGCTTTTGTTTTAAAATTCCAAAGTTTTATTATTTATGTTAAGTTTGATATTTGCCTAGGTAAGGCCAACGTTGAAAATAAACCTTTTAAAGCTCAATCTTGTAATTGTTATTTTTCCATATCCATGACAGGATAATGTGCTCTGTGCTCTGGCGTCGCTACTTAGTATTGCCCATATTACATTACTGGCACGAACTTAACACAAGAAAGTTTATCTGTAGTACATTCAATGAGTATAGATGTATTTTCAAAACTGAGTTTTGACGTAGGAGCGGAGTACAATAGCATAGGTTATCAACGTTCAGTTACACTCGAATGAATTCGGATGTATAATAACTCACAATGTCAAACTAATAAAACTAAAGAAGTCTACTTCGCCGAAGCCTGCGAAAGTGGCTATATTAGATATGTAAATCTATATAACGGTATTGTTTAAGCCGAGATACCTACCCATAGTATTTAAATGACATGTACAAATCGGCTTAACTTTTGTTTAATGAACAACAGCTATCGAAAAATAAAGAAATCAGACTATGGGTATGCTTTAAACTTGCACGTCTGTAAATGTCGAATGTCTAATCAAATGTCTAATTGGGCAGTTACACATTCAAAAACGGATTTGGTCGAATGTCTTATCGAATGTCTTATTGGGCAATTAGGCATTCAAAAATGGGCTTGGTCGAATGTCTACGCGATTGTCTAATGTCTGATTGGGCAGTTAGACATCCAAAAATTGGCTTGGTCGAATGTCTAGTCTAATGTCTAATTCGGCAGTTAGACATTCAAAAACGGTTTTGATAAATGTCTAATCGAACGTCTAATGTCTAATTGGGCATTTAGACATTCAACAAGAGGGCAAGAATGACCCTAAAATCGCTCACCTGAATGATTACTGAGGAGAAGATATTTAAAGATTTCTAAATAAAAAACTGCCCAAACCTGCCACGCCCATAATTTGGCGTCAATCAAATTTCACAAACAACTTTTGAAAAAGGTTCACCCAAGGAACATTCATACCAAATTTGGTAGAAATTGGCCCAATGCTTACTGAAGAGAAGATATTAAAAGGTTTCTAGATGAAAAAACGGCAACGCCCATATTGGGGCATAAATCAAAATTCCACGAACAACTTTTGAAAAGGGTCACTCAAGGAACATTCATGCCAAGTTCGGTTGAAATTGGCCAAATGGTTACTGAGGAGAAGATGTTTTAAGATTTCAAAGTCAAAAACTGCCACGCCCTGCTACGCCCATATTTGGTCAAAAATCAAAATTCCAGGAACAGCTTTTGAAAAGGTTCACCCAATGAACATTCATGCCAAGTTTGGTTGAAATTGGCCCAATGGTTACTGAGGAGAAGATGTTTAAAGATTTCAAAGTTAAAAACTGCCACGCCCATATTTGGAAATAATTCAAGATTTCGCGAACAACTTTTGATTTGTTTGTTTGAATGGGGTTTTACGCCGCTTTCAACAATCTTTCAGTTATATCGCGGCGGCTGGAGCACCTAACAATGGAATCCTGGTATTTCTCACACCAGTACTACCATTACATCCCATCCTAGCCCCCAGCTGCTATCCCACAAATGTCTAAGATTATCGACCCATTGGTGAGAGACAAATAGTCGGAAAGGATGAGTGCCACTGTCAGGGATCGAACCTGGGACCTCTAGATTGACAGCGCTATGACGGCGGCTGAAAACACGATTTGAAAAGGGACAGCCAAGGAACATTCATGCCAAGTTTGGTTGAAATTGGCCCAATGGTTACTGAGGAGAAGATGTTTAAAGATTTCAAAGTCAAAAACTGCCACGCCATGCCACGCCCATATTGCCACGCCCATATTTTGGCATAAATCAAAGTTCTACGAACAACCTTTGAAAATGTTCACCCAAGGAACATCCATGCCCAGTTTGGGCAGATGTTTGAGATGATGTTTAAAGATTTAAAAGTTAAAAACTTCCACGCCCATATTTGGGAATAAATCACAATTTCGCGAACAACTTTTAAAAAGGTCACCCAAGGAACACTTATACCAAATTTGGTTGAAATTGGCACAATAGAAACTGAGGAGAAGATGTGTAAAGATTTCAAAGTCAAAATCTGCCACGCCCATATTTTGGCGCGAAACAGTTTTCTGCAAACAACTTTTAAAAGGGTCACCAATGGAACATTCATGCCAAGTTTGGTTGAAATTGGCCCAATGGTTACTGAGGAGAAGATGTTTAAATATTTCCAAGTCCAAAAATGCCACGCCATGCCACGCCCATATTTGGGCATAAATCAAAGTTCCACGAACAACCTTTGAAAATGTTCACCCAAGGAACATTCATGCCCAGTTTGGTTGAAATTGGCCCAATGGTTACTGAGGAGATGTTTAAAGATTTCTAAGTCAAAAACTGCCACGCCCTGCCACGCCCATATTTGGGCATAATTCAAAATTTCGCGAACAACTTTTGAAAAGGGTCACCCAAGCAACATTCATACCAAATTTGGTTGAAATTGGCCAAATGGTTACTGAGAAGATGTTTAAAGATTTCAAAGTCAAAAACTGCCACGCCCTGCCACGCCCATATTTTTGGGTCAATCAAAAATCCGCGAACAACTATTGAGAAGGGTCACCCAAGGAACATTCCTACCAAGTTTTGTTGAATCTCGCCCAGTTGTTACTGAGGAGAAGATGTTTAAAGAATTGTTGACGCCTTCCGACGCACAGCGCACGACGGACAAAAAGTGATACCAAAAGCTCACATTGAGCACGTTGTGCTCAGGTGAGCTAAAAACGGGTTTGGTCGAATGTCTAATCGAATGTCTAATTTGGCAGTAAGACATTCAAAAACGGATTTGGTCGAATGTGTAATCGAATTTCTAATTGGGCAGTTAGACAATCAAAAACGGGTTTGGTCGAATGTCTTATGTCCTTCCAACTTCACATTCTACCAAATGTTACATTTATGATAAGCGTGTGACCCTTCAAAAACACAGTAAAAGCATCAATCCCTGAATATGGGAGTTGTAGGACTTATTCGACAGTTTACGTCTTTTAAAACTGTATTTTTTCAGTTATGATTAATTTTGATTGAATAAACGTTTATCCGTATACAATATTCTCCATTCAGCTATTGTGACAGCACCATGAATGGCGATCGTGTGTCGCGCAGTGCTTTATGAATGACATGTTCTCCAACCCACTTGGTAAATTTGATCCAAACTAAGAGGGTATATGTTCGAGGTGGTGTCCTTTCAAAATAGCAAAAAAATGAGTTCTTTTTAAAAGCCATTTCGAGAAAGGTAAAAATTCAAGGTATTTTTTATAAAGGATATCTTTTAACAACATACAGCTTAATCTACTACAGCCGCCATTTTTAATCAAATAATGCAGAAACATTTTATAAGTGATCCTCTTTCAAAATGGCTTGAATAATTCATCAAAAGTCCGGTTGTCCTGCCAAAAACATGGTTAGAATTAATGAATATTGTTTTAAGGCCCGTCGAAAACTATGGCGATGTTGGATGCAATTAAAGTAGTTATAAACGTACCAAAAATAAAAGCTGAGACAAATTTGAAAAGTTAAATTTATACAGTCAAAAACAGTACTAAGGTTGTAAACTTTAACTATTATTTACTTAAACTGGTGTATACGAATAGTAAAAAATCTGGACAATCATGAACAGTGCTATAAATTGCTTGTAAGAACCTGAAATTATATTTTGCTGTACAAATTAATGGCTTTCAGGAAATCAAAAATTAGTTCGATTCTAATGCTTTCAAATAGCTGCCTCATAATGTCAACCTTGAAATATCTTTCTGTGACATCGAAAAAATCAATGCAGTCAATAAAGATATGTTTGACACTAAGAGGAGCGTCGCACGGAATACGCCATGGAGCCTCTTCTCCATCGAGAAGAAAACAATGCGTAAAGTGTTAATGACCTATGCGTAAACGGGCCAAAATAATTTCTTCACTGCGATTTGATCTATAGCTAGGTAGCCATTCGCCAAGATCCTGTTTAATTGTGTAAAGTTTGTTTGCCTGGTTTACAGGATCGTCCTAACAATTCTGCCATATATTATGAATAAAACTATTTATCAACGGTTTAAAATCACTAAAACGAAATTAAAAAGATAAAACATCAAGTGATAATTCCTCCTTGGCAGCCTTATCTGCCTCTTAATTACCACGAATACCAATGTTGCTAGGGAGCCAGTAAAAAACGAGATCAACATCATAAAGCTCAACCCTTTAATCTAATAATCTAACTATAAGGGGATTGTCAGTTTTCTCATGTTCAATCGCTTGCATAAATGACAAAGAGTCAGTGAAAATAATGTAGCAAGAGAAGCGCTCTATGATTATGTGATCGAATGCGAGATCAATCGCCTAAAGCTCGGCTGAAAAAATAGAAGAGTTGTTTGGTAAACGGAATTGGAACTTTTCGCCATCAAATATAGTGGGAGAGGTAACTTTTTCATCGATCCTAGAACCATCAGTGTAAATCTCTTCGTACAAGGCGTATCTCTCTTTAATTTCGAGAAACTTAGTTTTAAAAACGGTTGAATCTGATGCATCCTTTTTGCTGGAAGCGAGATCGTAAAGAAACATGGGCTTTTGCAGGTCCACAAAGGAACATTAGGAACAGTATGTTCTGCCACGTCTTCTAGATCAAAATCTAGAGTGTTTACATCAGCTTCACAACGTAAACTAAAGGGAAGTAAAGGATTCTTTTTCTTTTCAAAGTCTTCTCTGTGCTTGGGTTCAAACACAACTTTGTGAGTAGGATTATTAGGTGTTTTTTTTTGAGTTTTAAGTAATATTGCAAGGACATTTTCTTTCGACGTAGATTTAAAGATAGTTGATTAGCTTCTGCATAAAGACTGTTTATTGATGATATTCTAAAGGCACCCAATGCTAGGCGCAATCCTTGATTATGAATAGAATAAAGTTCACAAAGATATGAAGGGCGTGCTGAGCCATAAACAGCACAGCCATAATCCAACTAAGATCTAACAAGCGTCCTGTAAAGTCGCAATAAAACTTTTGATCAGCTGGGACACAGCACGTAAAAGATTTAGAGCTTTTTGGCACTTATTGCTCAAATAATAAATATGTAGAGAGTTTGAAGTCAAAGAGAAGCCCTAGAAATTTGAACTCTGGAACAACTTCTATTAGCACCCCGTCTAAATTTATTTCAGGATCAGGATGCAATTTTCTTGATTGACAAAAATGCATACATTTGGTTTTTGTCTTGGAAAACTTGAAGCCGTTTTCATTCGACCATTCAGAAAGGTTATTCAAGATCTGTTGTACTTGTCTTTCAATGGTACACATATGTTTTGATCTGTAACAGATACAGAAATCATCAACATAAAGAAAGTATTCAACGCCAAACAAACAGTTTTAACAATGTTATTAGTTTGGCACTAAATAGTGTCACGGACAAAATACTTCCCTGTGGAACTCCCATTTCTTCTTCATTGGGATCTGAAAAGGTATCCCCAACCCGACCTCTAAACAGACGTTCGTCTAAAAATGCAAAAAATGAAATAAGCAAGGCGACCTCGAATACCGAAATCAAAGGGTTTATTCATAATTCCATACTTCCAAGTGGTATCATAAGCACTTTCAAGATCTAAAAAGACAGAAACAACATGTTTTTTCTTTATACAAGCTTCTCGAATAAAAGTCTTGAACCGGACAAGATGATCAAGAGTGCTTCTTTGTTTACGAAAGCCACTCTGGACTGACGTTATCAGATTCTTTTTTTCTAAAAACCAAACAAAACGGTCATTTACCATTCTTTCCATGGTTTTGCAAATACAACTTGTTAAGGCTATAGGGCGATAGTTTGATGGATTTGTAGAATCTTTACCTGGTTTAGGTATAGGAATCACAATAGCTTCCCGCCAAAAGGCTGGAATTATTCCCGTTTTCCAAACCTGATTATAAATTTCAAGTAAACAATGAAGGGAGCTAGATGGTAAACGTTTAAGGAACTGATAATGGATATTATCAGATCCGACAGCAGTGTCATGACACTTCATCAAAGCTTTCTTCAACTCTTTTACAGAAAAGTCTCTATTGTAATGTTCTAAGTTCTTAGAACTAAAGTCCAGCTTCGACCTTTCTTTTTCGCCCAGAAATATTTGAAAGGATGGCGAGTAATTTGAAGAAGAAGACCTCTTTGCAAAAGTATCTGCCAAGGTATAACCAATGTCCTGCTTTGAGGAAACGATACTATTGTTGTCGGATGTAAGATGACCAACACTTTATGACACATTCTTCCCGCTGATTGTTCGTACCATATCCCATGTCTTTTTAACAGATGATCTAGAATTTAGTCTAGAAACATACTGTCTCCAAGACGAACGCTTACTTTGTATAATAGTTCGGCGTGCTTTCGCACGTGCAATCTTTAACTTGTACAGGTTTTCTTTTGTGGGTCTTAACCATGGCTTGCTTGGATTTTTAGAATCAGGCGACGTTCGAGGAATGGCTTTTTCTGCAGCCGAATAAAGTAAAGATGTAAAATGCCCGGCAGAGTTTTCACAGTCATCAAAGGCTTCAGAATTTATTGACTGCTCGCATGTAGTTTTAAAGAGATCCCAATTAGCTTTTTGGAGTTTCCATCGCCTAGGGCGTTCCTGTACTGATGGTCCTATTTCTGACACAGGAAAGTGGTCACTTCCATAAAGATCAGTATCAATTTTCCATATAAAATCTGGAAGGATGCCTGGACTGCAGATAGTCAAATCTTATGACGAATATGGTCCAGTGGCAGGATGATGGTAGGTAAATGATTTATTGTTTAATAAAACAAGATCATGTTTTGTTACAAATTCTCAATAATACGGCCTTTGGCATCCGTGTCTTAAGCGTATGGTGAGAAATAAAATCTTCCATAAGTATAAAAGGCTTGTGTAACTGTTCAACTAGGTCGTCTAGTTTCCTGCTATCTACAGAAAGACTAGGAGGAAGATAGATTGAACAAATTGTAGTTGTTTTATTTAGAGATAAATTAACTGCTACAGCTTGTAAAGTAGTATTAATCTGAACGACACTGTGAGGAACATTGTCATTTAAAATTATTCCTACACCGCCCGAAGCTTTACCGTGTCCTTCAGTTTTAAGGAAGCAAGAATGATATTTCAAAGAAAATTTATCTGTATCTTTTAAAAAAGTTTCTTGCAAACAAATTGCCACTGGCTTTCCACTTGAAATTAATTGGTTCAATCCGTCGAAGTTTGCTTTCATGCTGCGACAATTCCATTGGATAATGTTGTTCTCCATGTTAAATATTAAGGGAATAAATATGCCGCTGAAAAGTATGAAATTTATTTCTTTATGTGTGAAAGATCACTAATACTTCTGCCATGCTTATTCTTTTTTGAATCGGAATCTGCGTCATCGGGGTCATCTGAGGTCGTGGCCCTTGGAGATTTTGTCCGCCTCCTAGGAGGTTGAACAAAATCGTTTGAACCTTTGCTATTAACACTACTAGAAATGGACTTGGACTGGCTTTCCTTTTTAGACGTAGTGTCGGGTAATGGAGAAGTCTCAGTTTCCTTAACTGTCTGAAATATAGGTACTGTGCTAGTTTTTACCGAGTTCCCAGATTTTGAATTTGCTGTACCTGAAGTATTATTGTTGGTTGAGTTTGAAGTAAAAGACGGTAAGCTCTTTTTTGATGTGAATAATTTTTCGATTTCTGCCCTTTTTTCTGCCCTTATTGCAGAGTTGAATGTCAAAACAATGGTGTTCGTTTGGACTTTCTTTCTATCCCTGAAAACTGATATCCTTCTTGCGTCTGTAACATTCTGTGTTCTTAACTCGGTAACAATTTCTTTTTCTTAAACTCTTTGAAGGTCTTGACACCGGATTATTCCTTTGGATGTATCTAATGTAGTTATAAGTATGCTCATAACATTTTACCGGAAGATCGAAAACATTCTTAACGTAAAAGAAGGTTATCTGAGTGGGCTTTCTTATCCGCTTCAATGAGCAGGGCACCATTTTTCAACTTTTTCACAGATTTTGTTTCACCCCCGAAGACTTAATACATTTATCTATTATAAAAGGTGACTTGTAATGGGTCTTTCAGGGATAGTTGATTCTATCAACAAAAACCTCGGAAAAGCGGCTTGGATATTTCCTGATTCTAAGTCGGAGTCCATTTGAGCATATGTTCGTTTTTTTTTTTTTTTTTTTTTTTTTTTGTTGGGAAGCCATGGTTGTGTTTTTAGAGTTTCGTCATCTGAGGGCCCACCCTCCATGGAGTCCTACAAGGGGGCAAAACAGGAACGGCGATCCAGCTCCCTGTGTCAAGGTTACCTAGATGATATACTTGGACAAGACAAGGCCAAAGGCCCGATACAGAGGAGCATGATGACTTCCCTGGGCATGTATCACGCCATGCAAGTCTGCACCGGACCCCAAATTTCCCAAATAGCCTATATAGACTAAAAATAAAATACCATTAAAGGTAGGTATCGGTGTTTTTTCATGTCACAGATTTTAATTATTTTTATTTCCTCTTATATACTATTTGAATACAGTATAGCCGGAAAGTAGTTTTACAAAAATCAGAGGTTGCTCAGAAAAAAGCTGGGTTTTCCCTAATAGCCTACGTATCTATTTTTAGATTAATCCGAGACAGTTGCGAAAAGTATAGGACATTCATATGTTGCGAATGACCGTTGGAACCTTGCATATAGTTTAAATTACATCAAACAAACGTCATCATTACCTCATCAGGAGTTATGTTCGCTAGCCGGTCTTTGATTCTGTAAAGATCAGTGAAAAACTGTCGGAAGCGTTATTACGATTATAAACGCTTAACGTAGTTTTGCGCTTAACCCCTTGATGTGACATGATTAAGGACGTCGGCTGTTTCGCCAGTTTATTTGTTACCTTAAGTTGACTACGTCATATGCAAATGATGTCATTCGATGCCGACCAGCCGAATTCCGTGATATCAAAAAATAACCTGGATTTCCACTTAACCTTTCCGATATAACCACAAAAAGCCACTTTAGGCCTGTTAGATTACCACCAAGTCAATACCTGACTTAACTTAAAGTGTTAAATGTTCATATGAGTGTATTTTTCGGCACTTAGTATTTTTTTCTTATCTTGGTTTCAGAAACATCGATACCTCCCTTTAAAATACAACAAGATATGACACGGAGCAAATAGTCATTTGCACTTCAGAAGGGTACAATACATGACATACCAAATGAAATGCTATCAGATGCGATATAACAAAGTGAAAAGACTTGTGCCAAAAACACAAAATAACTATGGATTGATAGCTAATGGTTACAAAACAACAGTAGTCAATGTCCTAGTCTAAAACGACCAGCCGATTGCCTAGACCGGGTCCATCCAGGCTCCTGTTTATACCGAAGCGGAGGCCAAAGCAGTGTATTGAGAAGCTGGAGATCCCTGGGCTTCTTTCAACTACGAGGACCCTCTCTTTCGGCCTTTCGAGTTTCCACCCACGGCAAACAGGCAGGACCATTCGGTGGAGTCTTACCACTATACAGGCCGACAGCCAGCGATTTCTATCCCATCGCTGGTTGGGGGCCCAAAACGATGGTTAGAGCCTTCATATTTTGCACAAAGCAGCAGTACAACTCCAACCCTCATATTCTGCACAAAGCCGCAGTACAAAGATTCCTTTTCATATTGTTAAAGTTACTTTCCCCGGGTAACAAGGGGCTGATCCCCATGTAAAGTGTCTGGCTTCGAAAGAAATAAAGAAGGATTACTTTAAATGTTATTGTTTCACAAACTACTTGGCAAATTTAAACAAAATTGGATTGAAAGGTTCCAAGGTTATCCTCTGCCAAAAAAGAAAAAACACAAACAAACAAACGAAGTCCACAGGAAACTTTGTTTGCAAAGGGTACAAAAATCAAATTAAGAAACAACTCAAATTCTTCTCTTTATGACAAAGAAGGCAGAGAAGCGAATTTCTTTACATGGCATCTTGTCTCAAATAACTTGGCAATTTTGAACGGAATTCACAGGAATGTTCTTTAGGAAAACTAACAAATACTTAAATGATTGAAATCGGTAGAAATGTATGGTTGCAATGGCAAATGAAAGTAACAACAACAAAAACTCTTCGAATTTAATACTGTTAAAACGAAACTCGGAGAAAGGGAAACTCTTTTATGTAAACAACCAATGAATTGTGATGGGGCATAATTTAATATGTCTAAACTTCTTTCTTGAATTGTATTCTTTCTGTGTGGAATTATATTGATCTCATCATTTTAATCGTGATATTTATTTATGCTCTTGGGCCTCCAGTTTGTTTCCTTTGCTTACTTTAAAATTATGTATTTTGTATTATGTATTTTGGGGGAAGAAATGGTTTTAACATGACAAGGTTTAAAATCTATTCGCTAAGATTTCTATATTTTTTTCTATTTAATTACAGCCAAAAAGTCTTCTTTAAGCCTTTTAGATAGATATCTTTGAGGAAGTTTCATACTATGTAGCTAACACTTGACAGTATCAATGGATAACGGTACCGGTGATGCATGATTGCATGGACTACTTGGAACCAAGCATTCTCTTTTGCATTTACAATTTCGTAAAGACAACGATGGAAGTAAAGTCTTTTTGTCCTTGCAAGAATTCAGTTTGTTTTGTTATGAAAAAACGCTAGATACAATATGTCTCTGTCTCGATTTTGGTCCACATTCCTAGCCTAATCAAACTGATTCCAAAGAAATATGGATGTCAATCATGACTGAAATACAACGTATTGTGGTACCTGTAAGTAAGAAAAGCAAAACTTGCTAATAAGTTCGTCATTAAGCAAGAACAGTATGTTTCTCTTTCATTAATAATTTTGGTCAGATAACTGAATTTCAAAGGTGTTTTTTTTTCAATTATATAGGCAACTATTTCGAAATATAATTATCACTTATTCTACTTTTCAAGGAGAAACTACATGCATTAGTTCAAAATATGTGGAATATGAGGTTTAATTGTATTAGTACATATATCCCTAACAAATCTTATATTTTTTACAAATGTTCAAGCCTTATCAAATTGACGCGAAAAAAAAATGAAAATAGCTAATTGCTTTTGCTTCGTGATTCGTTCAATCATCCACACCTCTTTTACAGATGGAACGGGGACAATACCTTCCAATGTCATCCAATATGTCAGAGAATTACAGCAGACGGCAAAATCCATGATAAGACTAGAAGAGTTCATGCTTGAAACAGAAAATGTATTTGGCAAGATACAAGAGAACGTCGGTGTAACTATGGATGATATAGACAAGTTAAAAGGTATTTCTTGGCAACTTGTATTAACTGAATAGACAAGGGATTGTTATTCGTATTGATTGATTAAATGGGGGTTTAACGTCACTTTTAATAGTATTTCAGTCATATCGCGGCGGCTGGAGCACCTATCAATTGATTCCCGGAATAAATCACACCAGAACTATCACTAAGTCCTTTCCTAGCCTCAAGCTACTGTCCCACTTAGGTTTACGATTATCCACCCATTGGTGAGAGACAAATGTCGGAAAGAATATGTGCCACCGCCGGGTATCGAACCCATGACAACCCATAATTGAAGGTTTGGATTCTGATGCGCTACCGACAGCGCTATATGACAGCGGCAAAATATTAATAAGAAAGCCATACTGCAGGCTCAAGGGCATAAATAGATATGACGATTGAAATTAAATTGAAATACAATTAATTCTACGCGGTAAGCCTAAAATCACGATAGAAGTTTTTAATTGTGAACCGTCATCCGCCAAGATTTTATGTTTGTTTACATAAAATGATGATGTTAGTGATGATGTTTTAATTTTCGATAGTCATTCAACAAATCGCTTCATTCGTATCTATCTCAAAAAAAAAAAAAACGTAGTTGTAATCAATTAGAGAAACACAAAATCCTCTTTCTAGAGAACATCACTCATATCCTCATATTGTATATTGATATTAAGAAGGCCCCGGTTTGCTTTGGTGACCAAATAAACGACAGATTGTTTAATCTGTTTTCCTCCGATATAACCACAAATAAACCACTTTAGGTCTATTAGATTACCACCTAGACAATACCTGACCTACTTAAAGTATTAAATCTCCGTTTGAGTCTATTTTTCGGCACTTTGTTATTTTTTCTTATCTAGGTATCAGAAACATCGATACCTCCCTTTAAAGGTAGGTATCGATGTTTTTTTCATGGCACAGATTTTGATTATTTTCATTTCCTCTCATTAACTATTTAAAAACAATATGCCGCAAAGTTGTTTTGAAAAAATATGAGGTCGCTTATCAGAAAAAAAGCTGGGTATTTCCTTAATAGCCTACGTAGGCTTTTAATCTATTTTTAGATTAATCCGAGGCAGTTTCGAAGATTATAGGTCATTCATGTGGCGCGAATAACCGTTGGAACCGTGCATTTAGTTCAACTACATCAAACCAACGTCATCAGGAGCTATGTTCGCTAGCCGGCCTGTAAAGATCAGTGCTTTCTTTTAACATAATATAGGACGTTGGCTGTTTCACTTGTAAAATTATTACCTTCATTTGACTATGGGTCATATGCAAATGAGGTCATTCGATGTCGACAGCCGAATACCTTGATATCTAAAAATAACCTGGAATTCCGCTGAAACTTTCCGATATAACCACAAAAAGCCACTTTAGGTCTATTAGATTACCACCAAGACAATACCTGACCTAATTTAAAGTATTTAATGTTCGTTTGAGTCTATTTTTCGGCACTTGATAATTTTTTCTAAAAATAAATTAATAGCCTACGTAGGCTATTAAGAAAATACCCTGCTTTTTTCTGATAAGCAACCTCAGATTTTAGCAAAACTTCTTTTCGGCATATTGTATTCAAATAGTATACGAGAGGAAACAAAAATAATTAAAATCTGTGACATGAAAAAAACATCGCTATTTACCTTTAAAGAAGTAACGATAATTTAAAATGTGACTCAACACAATTGACGGTTTGTTTACATCAAATGATGACACCATTGATGGCGTTTTAACATTCGCTAGTCATTCAAACAACTAGCTAGGTCACGAAGATTACCGAAATCGTCAAAAGTCTAGTCATCAACACCTTTGAGGCCGTAGATTAGCGAAGATTTCCGGTGACTAATCGGGGACATTCGTCTCGATTTCAAAATGTAACCAATCATAAAATTAAATCGGCAAGAATAACACAAAATACTCCTTCTAGAGAACATGATTCATATTCTGCTATTGTCACAATGTATAAAACGAACTCACCACTTCGCAGCTCACTAGCTGGTCCTTGAAGCTGGTTATTCCGTTAAACACTATAACACTCAATCGTCGTTGTGAACAGGTTGAAGTCTACTCTAAGAGTGAATTAACCGGAGCGCGAGCAATTGGGGTATGGCTAATTGACGGCAAGGGCCAACTTCATTGATTGCTATTTATAGTAACTCTAGGGGGTTTCTAAGGAATGCCACAACACTCCCCCAATTTTGTTGAATCCGGTGGTCCTTCAGTGAACACGAACGCGGATTCTCTAACCTATCTGTGCTTAAATCTTCTGCAATCTATACACTCCTTGTTTAAGGGGTCCTTTTGTTTAGGGACTCAAACCTCAACACGGGGTGGGTATAGTCGTTGGCCATTGCGCTCCGTATTAATCAGGATCTTGGAGATTGGTTCTTGCCTAATATTCGCCACCAGCTGTGTGATTTCTCCTATGTAGCTTGGAGTGTTGAACTGTTGTCCTGGTAGAATGCTGAGATACGGGGAATCGGTCTCCAATAGCAGCCGGCTGATTGGAACACGTTGTAGAGCTTCCCTCTGAGGACGCAGGAAACGGGCGACCTTCCCGGTAAATCCAAAGTAACAATTCGGGAAGGCTTCACTCCAATTCTTTCTCTGCTGGTGGTCTCCTGTGAAACAGTGAAGGTGGATCCGCTGGTCTTTCGGGATATGCTTCTTGACTAGCTCTAAACAATCCCGCAAGGCTTGGTCGGAAATTTTTTCATCTCTGTGTCCTCGTACGTGGATCACTAAAGTGTGTTGGGGTGGACACAGTGGGAGAAGTTGCTCCAATGCAGTTAGTTGGGCTTCTTGATTTTCCAATCCTTAACCATAATCCAGGCCAATCTCCCCGAAGGCAGTAATTCTGGGTTGGAGGAGTAAACTCTGCAGGTGTTGGAGACGAGGCTTGGTAAGGTCCTTGATCTTCTTGGGATGGACTCCTACGGCTAATCTCCACTTCGGATTAATGGATCCAGGAATATGCTTATAACCAGCCGGATCACAGAAGATCATGACTCCTCCTGTGATTGTCACTGGGACTCTTGGGGGTACCTCTGCTGTTCGGAAGATTGCTGCCTCCTCCAGGGTATTTAGTCCTAATCTCCAGCAAAGTGGAAATGGCTGTCGAAGGCTGATTTCCCTGCAGAGTCTGACTGATTTGTTCTAGGTTTGACAACTCCTACCGGTGAAGATCTCTTGCTCGTGGACGCACCTACCTCCGCATAAGTTGGGATAGCGGTCCTAGGTCTGTCTTCTGTTGGCAGGTTGACAGTAACAGCTTGTGCATATGATTTTTGCTCAGTGTTCACAGCACTTGATGCTGTAGAGTTGATGGCAGTTTCTAGCTGACTGGCCGTAAGGGACACCTCAGAACTCTCCATGGGTATCGGGTCCCGGCCTCCTATGTTGACAACTGTTAAATTTGTTGGCGATGGGGTTGCTGATCTGAGCAATGCCTCCTCATTTATTGGACTGGACACTATGGAGCTAGCTTTTCGTGCGCTCTTTGGAGGGCTGGGGGTGCCTTCATAGTCCAGTTGCATAGGTGACTCCAATGTTAGTACCAGGTCTTTCATGGCCATCAGTTTCAAAGACACTTGGCTTAAATTGACTTCCTTGGAGCCTTTCTTTAAACAGACTCGAGTACCCCGTTCGGTGGGACTTGGTGAAGCTTGGGGGGTTCGGTCTGGTGTCCTTGTTTCCTCTTGTATAGGGCTTAGACGCCTGGTGTTACTGGACTCTCCCAGTCTTTACTTCTCCAGTCTTGTCGTAGGCTGTTGATTCCTTGTCGTAGGTTGTTTTTTCTGTTCATCTTTCTTAGAGACGCCCGAACCCTTCTGTGGGGGGGAGGGTCTCCGTTTTTTCTGCTCTTCCTCCGGAGACACCAGAACTTTTTCCAGAAGAGTGACTCTCCGTCCTTTGATCTCGATGTCTTTCCTCTCTTTCCCTTTTGGCCTGCAAACGCCTTCTACGAACAGGATTCAGTCGACACAACCTACGTTTCTTCTCTGTTTTTCCTGTAGTCTTTGGTTCTGGAATAGTCCATCTTTCACCGAAAAGCTGGAACATCTCTTCTCTCTGCTCTGGAGTCAGTTGAACCATCAGGAAGGCTAATGAATGCCAATGGATGAGGGCTGCTGGGGAATTCACAGGCTGGACCGGAAAACCACTACGCGGTATGCGGTACCTGGACACCAAGGCCAGTGCCTCCATGGCCTGCCTGGTCTGAGGTGTGATCCTAGAATCTTGTATTTGAGCTCCTCATTCACTAGGTCCATTAGGTCATATACTGTTCCCCTTTGACCGAAGATGAATCTCGCCAACATCTCTAATCCGTGGTGAAGGGATTCTAACTGGTGATTCTCCAGTTCAACCTCCGTCTCTCCGTCCTGGAATAAAGCTGGGATGTGGGCCTGTCTCAAGTGGGTCTTCAGTTTTTCGATTGCTGAACCACATCCCCGGATTGGGCAAGATTTCTTCTTTCTGGGCGGACTCCTCAGGTCGTTGTGGTCATCACCGTAACTGCGACTTGGGGACCTCTCCAGCCGATACCTCTTACCATGGAAAATGATTGTAGGAATTTCTCCGGCTGAAATTCTTGAATAGATATCTTGGTCCCTCTCCGACGATCTACGTCTGTGCTGGTATCCACTCCCAGATTCTCTTAGGCTTGGTCTTCTTGTTGGAATAATATCGGGAACAGCAGGTCCAGTGGTGGTGGTTCTCAGCACTGTGTATTTTGGATCCTCGGTCAAGTTGGGTTGACTCGGGCGAACCTCAAAAACTCTCTTGTGTTGTCTACTTTCATTGGGGTTCCGGTCACCGGGTTGGGACTCTGGTTGCCCGCAATGGATGGCTGGTGCCTTCTCTGTACGACAGGAGCATCGGTCATAGCCGCAGCAGTGACCGAGGTACCCTCTGTCGCGTCCATCCGATGGATTGTCAGGTTGGGATTGTCCTGCAGCCTCACATCTGTGCACTGACCCTGCAGGACTGTGGCATCGCGGGATTCTGTGCGTCTTCTCGGAGCGGTGATAAAATTTCTGCCGAATGGGTTGGGCAGGAACCGCAAAACCTCCCCTTCTGATAAAGCAACATGTACGGACTCCCTCTGTATGTCTCGAATCCATCGCTCATCCCTCCTGTCAATGGCGTCTTGATACTGGCTCCAGACTGCGTCTATGAATTCGTCCCTGGTCAGTCGCAGGCGGGTCAACAGAATGTCTTGTACCAGGTCTCTGGGATTCTGAACACTGAACACTGCGCCTTGCTGGCTGTTTTTCCTGTTTTTTCTGTCCTTTCATGGTCCTTTTTCTTTTCTGTATATCCTCCTAATCTGCAAAGACAAAAATTAATCAGTTGGTCCATATGTTGGGTCATTCACGCACACCGGACATGCATACTTATCAATTCTATTTCCTAGATCAGGGGTAAGATTAACACAATGACCATGATACCATTCTAAACAATAATCACACTGAATCATAAATCCACCTGAATCAGGTTTCCTACACAAACAGTAAAGGGTTTCATCCGACTCAGTGCTCTTTTGGGGAATCATAGATTTTAACTTGGCTGGATCACTTATCAGGCGTTTTATCCACAAGGTCACGATCAGTACACAGTTTTATCCTGTCATGATTAACCACAAAATCCTTTTCTCGCACAAGAACACGAAATAAAGCATCTGAGAACTTTTATGCAATGATGCCTGGTCCTATCCATGGAGATTTTAATTTGGAGCTTTTTCCTTTCACTGTGGCTGTATCCAGGATATATACAGCGTCCCCAACCTTGAATGTGTGTAAAAGTATTTTTACATCATAATCCCGTTTCATTCTTTTTTGAGCAATTTCGAGATTCTGCCTTGCTATCCTGTGTGTTTCCTGTATAGCATTTTGTAGGTCACATACATATTGTTCTGGGCTTTCATTCACAGCTTTTCGTACTGGATCAGGATATAAGAGGTCAGCAGGTTAATTGGTTTCCCTTCCTAACATCGTCTTATTCGCCGTAAAACCCGTTTGACGGTTGACACATGACCTTAAGGCTCCCGCTAGTTGAGGCAAAAACCTGTCCCATGAATTTTGAGAGGACACAAAGAACCTCACTGCATCCATAAGTGTTCGATTGTATCGCTCCACTTGTCCGTTCGCCGACGGTCGATAGGGTGTGGTTCTAGACTTATGAATATGAAGGAGTTTACACACTGCCTTAAACAATTTGCTCTCAAAATTGCGTACTTGATCCGTATGAATTTGAAATGGGCACCCAAACCGGCTAAAGAATTCCATCACTGCTGCATGGGCTGTTACCTCTGCCGTCTGTGATGGTAGAGGTATACATTCAACCCATTTTGTGAACTGGTCCACCATCATGAGTACATATTCGTTGCCTTGTGATGTTTTTGGCAACGGACCCAGGAAATCCAAATGTACCCGTTCAATGGGTGCTCAAGCTTGGTAATTTGTCATTGGCGTTTTTGGGTGTCTAGTTGTTTTTTTGTTCCTGTTGCACACCCCACAAGCAGCAATATAATTCTTTATGTCAGTTCCGCTTTGTTTCCACCAAACTTTATCCAGAATCCTTGCTTTGGTCCTATCTACAGCTTGATGACCAGCAGATGGGAGATCATGATGAGCCTCCATGACTTGTTGTTTCATTGATTGTGGAACGACTCGCTGAAATCCTCCATCTGGTTTTTGTCTGTACACTATCCCCTGACGCAGACTAAACAGGTCCTTGTTAATCCACATATATTTAGCGGTTGGACTTTCTAAGAATAGTCTGGATTCTGTAGGTTCCTTTTGTTCCTGTAGATATTCTAGAATTACTCGAAAGTCTGGATCACTTTTTTGCTCATTGGCAAAATCAATTCCTGGTGTAGTCTCTTTTGATTGCGAATTATCATACACTCCACTTACACTAGGAATGAAAAATTCACAAAGATCACCATTTGATAACAAGACAACACTACTAACATGGAGACTGGGACACTCCTTAGTTTTCTCAGACAACACAATTGCTTTAAGCTGTCGAATTTCCCGCTTATCACGTGCACTTTGGGCTAAAGGAACCACGTCATCGACTACCGTGACAATGTCTGACCAATTTTCATGAGCTTTGGCACAATAGTTACATCCCTTACAGGGCAGGTCCTGCAATTTAACACCTAATCGGAAATTCTGACACTTTCCTGGGGTTGTGGTCGTCTCAACATGCAATCTGCATTAACATGTTTCTTTCCTGGACGATGTTTGACGATTAGATCGTATTGGCCGAGTTCCTCTAACCAACGGGCAAGTTGTCCTTGTGGTTCTTTGAAGTTTAATAGCCAGGTTAGACTACTGTGATCTGTCCGGACGGTGAACGGTCTTCCCAATAGGTAATGTCTGAACTGTCTTGTGAACCTAATTACTGCCAACAGTTCTTTTCGGGCCGTGCAGTATCTCCTTTGTTCTGCAGATAGTCCCAAACTGGCATATGCTATTACCCTCTCTTGACCATTTTGCACTTGCGACATCACTGCTCCAATTGCAACATCAGATGCGTCGGTATCCAATATGTATGGGTCGGTCTGATTTGGCCAGGCCAAGACTGGCGCCTTTGTAAGAGCTTCCTTGATCTTCTGGAAAGCCCCCGCTTGTTCTATACGCCACCTGAATTGTTCTTTACCAGTAATCTGATATAATGGTACAGCTAGTTCTGCATAGTCCTTGATGAAATTACGATGGTAGTTGAGCAATCCCAGAAATTGTTCGACATGTTTGGTTGTTGTTGGACGAGGCCATTCCTTCACATCCTTGATATTTTGCTCATCAAGTCGAAGACCCTCTTTACCTACCCATCGTCCTAGGAATTTAACCTGTGGTCTGCAAAGCTCACACTTTCGGGGTTTAAGCTTGAGGCCGTAGTGTTTGAACTTTTTCAACACAGCTTCCAAGTTCTTGAGATGGTCGTCAAAGTCCTTGCCCATCACTATGATATCATCCAGGAAGGCTAGAACGGTATTCCAATTCAAACCTCGAAGGACTAGGTTCATGATTCTGCTGTGCGTCGCTGGCGCGTTACAGAGCCGAAAAGCCTTCCTCACGAAATGATATAGGCCGTATTGGGTAATAAACGCAGTTTTCTTCCGGTTAGACTTCTTGGTTGGTACCTGCCAATATGCAGAGTTGGCATCGAGTTTGGAAAAACAGGTACTCCCTGCAAGTGTGTCCATACACTCGTCTAACAGCGGAAGAGGGTACACGTCTTTTGCGGTCACTGCATTCAACGCTCTGTAGTCCACACACCATCGAACTTGACCATCTCTTTTCTGATGAGGACGGGAGCCGACGCCCACTCGGAGGTGGAGGGCTCAACAACCTTTGCCTTCAGCATCTTGTCAAGGTTCGCCTTTTCCTCATCTACAAAGCAAACTGGGGTGCGACTCATCCGTTGTTTGATGGGTCTGGCATCCCCAGTGTCGATGGCATGTTCAATTGCCGTAAAGTTCCCCAAGTCGAAATCATCCCGAGCAAAGACGTCTTGATGCTTGGTTAGGAGTTTCGTCAGCTTCGCCTGTTGCTCTTTTGTGAGGTGCTATTTTGAATTTGTCAACATTTCCTCCAAATGCGCTGGGATGTTCTGTTCTTGGTCATCTGATGTTTTAATATTGTCACTTGTTCTTGGGTTCTTAGGAGTTATATTCAGAGGATCACTTAAAATCGCAACACTTTCGGTCTTTCCTACAGTCTGTTTCGCCTGTAACACTACATTGCGATCGGACACATTCACTGCACACACCACTAATGGTTGATCCTTTGAATGAACTGATCTGGGCACTAATAATGGGTAAATTGTCGTCTGGCTGAAACATAAACCGGTAAGCACTCATATTCGATTCACAATGCACTAATTTCACAGAATTTGGAGGTATGATGGTACGCCTGATTACCACCACTTGCGCATCCGCCTCAGAATCACATAACTCCATTTTCATTGCCTTTCCATCCACCCAGAGAGTATTATTTGTCAACTCTATCTGGTCACAGTGTTTCTTTAACAAATCTAACCAAAAAGGCATTTTATCCTGAATAGGCGCTACGTACACATTTTCCTGACACACTTTGCTGCCAAATTTTATAGTTATAGGTCCCACTATACAACCTTTCATCTTCATATCCCTCCCTGCTGTTTGAAGGCTGATGTTCTTGATCAGTGAGGGGCGTGGGTCCAACTGCTCTAACACCTTGTCTGAAATCAATGTGACATGTGCTGCAGTATCGACAACTGCAGGGATATCAAAATCGTTGATAGAGACAGAAATTCTATAAGTTGGAAGTTGGACCGGAACGCAACTGCAGTACAACTTTTTGGTCCTCGGTTTCCACAGATGATGTTGCTTCTGTTGTTGATGTATCCGTTTCCTGTTTTAATGCTGATAATTTTTCCGTTTCCGTTGATAAGACGAGGGTCTCCGGAAGGGACTCCATGACATTTTTATCAATTTCTTTTCCTGAATCAGCAGTCATATTGACACAAATATCCATGTCACTCGGATTACCGGCAAAACAACTATCACCTATTAAACTAACACTCAAATCACTTTCACCAGCACTTGTTACATTTGTAACTGGTATCTGTTCCTGTGTGTGCTTTGGCAGGGTCCAATTACCACTAGATGAACATCCTGTACTTGAAACACTATTTGCTGTTTTCATTTCCGATCCAGGATCACTAGTCGAGTCCTCATGTATACCAGCTACCAATGAGGGATCCTTGGAATTGAACTGGGTCACTCCCGGGCCGCCGTCATAGCGCAGTCGGTAGCGCGTCAGACTCCTAATCTTCAATCATGGGGTCATGGGTTCGATCCCCGGCGGCGGCTCATATTCTTTCCGACACTTGTCTCTCACCAATGGGTGGATAATCGTTAACCTAAGTGGGATAGCAGCTGGAGGCTAGGAAAGGATGTAGTGGTAGTACTGGTGTGAGAAATACCAGGAATCCATTGTTAGGTGCTCCAGCCGCCGCGATATGACTGAAATACTGTTAAAAGCGGCGTTAAACCCCATTCAATCAATCAACCCGTGGCTTGACTCCGAGATTCTAATTCAGTTTTAGCTGGAATTCTTTCAAGTTTGTTTTCACTCGAGACTTCTGGTAGCTGTTCCTTGTTTGGCGACTCCTCCTTGGGCAGCTTATGCTGTGAACTTAGGCTAGTACATTTATCATCCTGGGTCGGCGGAACGCCTAACACTCCGACCCACTGTCGTTTAAAGACTCCAACTCCTCTTCCTGAAAATCAATTAGATCCACAGCGTTGACTTTCTTATCTTTAATGTCCGCCTTACAATCTGCCTTCCAGTGGCCTTCTAGGCCGCACTTGAAACACCCTGTCGGCCTAGCTTGTGAACGTGATCTCGGCCTGCGCTTTAATGAGTCTACAAGCACCTTGAAACTCTCGGCCATTTCGTCAACTTTCTTCTCTAGGCCGTCCATGCGTTGGCTAAGCTTGAGATCTGGTGACGGAGATGATCTTCCAGAGCGTTCTTGAAACCGAACCTGCTTTTTATCGCGATCCTGGTTTTGTCTTTCTTCTACAGCTCGGATCTCGTGGCTGTAGTCTATCTCAGATATTCTTCTCACCTCTCGTCTTGACCGCCCCTGTCCATAGATGGCTTGGTTGCTCACCTGGAACCACTTCACTCGGTCCATGGCTTCTTCAATATTTTGAGGCTTCTGAGTTAAGGCATAAAGTCCCGCCTCCTTATCCTGACATCCTTGACAAAATCGCAAGACGGCTTGCTTGTATATCTGGCTGTCCTACATGTCCGGATATCCTTGCATAGCCATGGTCAATGCTCTTTCATCACATTCCTGTTAAGCTCTCTTTGAGTTGATGAGTAGCATAGGCAAAGTGCATTTGAACGGTCTCAGGTAGATCCCTCTTGTCAAATCTTCTTGCCATCTTGTTAACTACCTCGAAGTAGTCCACACTAGGGTCTCTCTCCACCAGCCTAGAGTAGAATTCGCTGGCAGTTCCTTCCAAAATAAATCTCTTTCAAAACTATCCCCTTTTGTAATTGAAAAAGTAATCAAATCTGTGATTGGTGAAGCCAAATCCCTTAAAAAATTGAAATCAGGTAGCCTTCTTCTAGAAGTAAGTAAACCGGCACAGGCTGACAATCTTATGAAATTAGAAACCTTTTTTGGCATTCCCGTTACTTGCACGCCGCACTCAACTCTGAATACATCCAGAGGAGTCATTAGATCAAGAGATTGTGCAGACATAACAGAAGAAGAAATGTTAACAGAATTAAAAGATCAAGGTGTTATTGAGGTCAAACGCATTTCTGTGTATCGAGATGGTGAAAAGAGAAAAACAAACACATTCATTTTAACTTTTGACTCTGCAATATTACCAAAAACAATAAAAGTAGGCTATTTGAGATTAAACGTTGACCTGTATATACCAAATCCTTTACAATGCTATAAATGCTATCAATATGGTCACCATGAAAAGAAATGTCGTGTAGTCGAAGATGATTTATGTCGTCGCTGTGGAGAAGTAGAATACAAACATCCATCAGCTGACTGTTCCAAAGAAATGAAATGTATAAATTGTGGTGGTGAACACCTTTCAACATCAAGAAAATGTCCAGTATGGAAAAAAGAAAAGGAGATTGTTACCATAAAATATAAAGAAGGATTGTCTTTCCCTGAAGCAAGAAAAGTAGTTGAAAATCGGGTTAATCTTACTACCTCTTATGCAAGTGCTGTGAAGCCCACAATGGACAATAAAGAACAAAAAGGTTGCACAAACTGTAAAGATCTATTTGGAAAATTATGTCTTCTCTTCCCCGAAAAAAAGGAGGAAATTGCTAAATTATTCCCATCTGTTTTAATTTCACCTAATCCAAAAGTACCCAATACCGTTAATCCATCTAGTACTTCGGGAAAACACCTTCCAAACCAATCTACTACATTAAGTGCCAGCAATAAAACATCATCTTCATCTGTATCTACCGCTTCAAAGCCTAGACCTCAAGACACAAAAAATACATCTATTTCTGAAATGGATAGAATAGAACTCTTAGATAAAGTCGAGATGGTAAAACGTAAGAAGGCCCAAATACAGCAAGAAAAATTAAATCATCCAACTATTAAAGTATCCGAGGATAAAGATACAAGCTCGTTCGTCAAAACCTCTAGGAGCAGAACTTCGTCTCCTAGGGCGACATCATCTAATCGCCAGCCAAAGGGATCTGAGGATCCTGTTAAACAATACAACCGCTACCACTGTCTTGAAGAAGACATGGTAACGGAAGACACAGAGGATGCAGATTCTTCCAAAGAGAATAAGCGAGGCAAAAATGTAATAGATCTTTCACATATAAACAAATAAATTTCATACTTCCAATACTAATTAGTATATTTCTCCCCCTTAATTTTACTATGGCGAACAAAATCATTCAATGGAATTGTCGCAGCATCAAAGCTAATTTTGAAGAAATGAATCTATTAGTTTCTAATGGTAAGCCAGTTGCAATCTGTTTGCAAGAGACCTTTTTAAAAGATACTGACAAATTCTCTTTAAAGTATCACTCTTGCTATTTGAAAAATTTGGAAGGTATTGAGAAAGCTTCGAGCGGTGTCGGAATCATTGTTAACAACGGTGTTCCTCATCGCACTATTCCTCTTAATACTACGCTACAAGCTGTTGCTGTTAGCGTATCTATTAATAAAACAATAACACTGTGTTCAATCTATCTTCCACCTAGTTCTCCTATCAGTCGTAGGAAACTAGACGATCTTGTCGAACAATTACCAAAGCCTTATATATTGATGGGAGATTTTAATTCTCACCACACGCTTTGGGGATGTTCCCATACAGACAACAAAGGTCGTATTATTGAAGATTTCATATCAAATCATGATCTTGTTTTATTAAATGATAAATCTTCCACTTATCATCATCCAGCAACTGGTTCATATTCTTCACTGGATTTAACTATTTGCACTCCAGACATTTTCCCGGCTTTTACCTGGAAAGTGGACTCTGATCTTCATGGTAGTGACCATTTTCCTATTCATATATCTGAATTAGGACCTTCGGTTCAAGACCGCCCAAGACGTTGGAAACTCCATAAAGCTAATTGGGATTTATTCAAAACTACCTGCGAACAGTCAATAAATCCAGAGGCTTTTGACGATTGTGGAAACCCCGCAGAGCTTTTCACATCTTTACTTTATTCGGCTGCTGAGAGATCTATCCCAAAAACTTCGCCTGACCCTAAATTTCCAAACAGACCATGGTTTAACGAAGATTGCAAAAAGGCTATAGATGAGCGAAAATCTGCTCTAAGGTCATTTGATCTGAGACCTACAAAGGAAAATTTATACAAGTTCAAAATTGCACGCGCGAAAGCTCGTCGAACTATTAAACAAAGCAAACGTTCGTCTTGGAGACAGTATGTTTCTGGATTGAATTCCAGATCATCTGTCAAAAAGACGTGGGATATGGTGAGGAAAATCAGTGGGAAGAACACGTCACTTGGTGTTTGTCATTTAAAAACTGATGATGATACCTCTGTTACTTCCAAACATGACATTGCTAATGTCTTGGCAGATACTTTTGCCAAGAAATCCTCTTCTTCGAATTACTCCTCCACATTTCAAAAATTTCAAGCTGAAAAGGAAAAGTCTAAGCTTAATTTCAGTTCTAAGAACTTAGAACACTACAATAGAGACTTTTCAGGTAAGGAGTTGAAGAAGGCTTTGAAAAAGTGTCATGACACTGCGGTAGGATCTGATAATATTCATTATCAATTCCTTAAACACTTGCCGTCTCGTTCGCTCAATTGTTTACTTCGAATCTTTAATCAGGTTTGGCAAACGGGAATAATTCCAGCTTCTTGGCGGGAAGCCGTTGTCATTCCAATACCTAAGCCAGGTAAAGATTCTACAAATCCTTCAAACTATCGCCCTATAGCCTTAACTACTTGTATTTGTAAAACCATGGAAAGAATGGTTAACGACCGTCTTGTTTGGTTTCTTGAAAAGAACAACCTTATCACGTCAGTCCAAAGCGGCTTTCGTAAACAGAGAAGCACTCTTGATCATCTTGTCCGCTTCGAGACCTTTATTCGAGAAGCTTTTATAAAGAAAGAACATGTTGTTTCTGTTTTTTTCGATCTTGAAAGTGCTTATGATACCACTTGGAAGTATGGAATTATGAATGACCTCTTTGATTTCGGTATTCGAGGTCGCCTTGCTTATTTCATTTCTGCATTTTTAGACGAACGTCAGTTTAGAGTCCGGGTTGGAGATACGTTTTCAGATCCCCATGAACAAGAAATGGGAGTTCCCCAGGGAAGTATTTTGTCCGTGACACTATTTAGTGTCAAAATCAATAACATTGTTAAAACTGTTTGTCCTGGCATCGAATGCTTTCTGTATGTTGATGATTTCTGTATCTGTTACAGATCAAAACATATGTGTACTATTGAAAGGCAATTACAACAGGTCTTAAATAACCTTTCTAAATGGTCGAATGAAAACGGCTTCAAGTTTTCAAAGACAAAAACCAAATGTATGCATTTTTGTCAATCACGGAAATTGCACCCTGATCCCGAATTAAAGCTAGACGGAGTGTCAATAGAAGTTGTTCCAGAATTCAAGTTTTTAGGACTTCTCTTCGACTCTAAACTTTCGTTTCGTCCACACATTGATAACTTGAGCAATAAGTGCCAAAAAGCTCTAAATCTTTTACGTGTCGTGTCCAGTATGGACTGGGGAGCCGATAAAAAAGTTTTATTGAGACTTTACAGGTCGCTCGTTAGATCCAAGTTGGATTATGGCTGTGCCGTTTATGGCTCAGCTCGCCCTTCATACCTTCGTAAACTTGATTCTATTCATAATCAAGGATTGCGCCTGGCATTAGGCGCTTTTAGAACATCACCAGTAAATAGTTTGTATATTGAAGCCAATGAACCATCTTTAAATCTACGCCGAAAGAAGCTGTCCATGCAATATTATTTAAAACTCAAATCAAATCCTGATAATCCTACTCACAAAGTTGTTTTTGAACCAAAACACAGAGAAGATTTTGAAAAGAAAAAGAATCCTATACTTCCTTTTAGTTTACGTTGTGAAGCTGATGTAAACGCTCTAGCTTTTGATTTAGAAGACGTGGCAGAACATATTGTCCCTGATTTTCCCTTGTGGACATGCAAAAGCCCAACGTTTCTTTACGATCTTGCTTCGAGCAAAAAGGATATAACGGATCCAACTGTTTTTAAAGCTAAGTTTCTCGAAATTAAAGAGATATACACATCGTACGAAGAGATCTACACGGATGGTTCCAAAAACCATAAAAAAGTTGCCTCAGCCACTATATTGGAAGGCGAAAAGTACCAATTCCGTTTACCAAACAACTCTTCCATTTTTTCAGCCGAGCTTAAGGCGATTGATCTTGCACTTGATCACATAATTGCAGAGCGCTTCTCTCGCTATATCATTTTCACTGACTCTATGTCAAGCATGCAAGCGATTGAGTATGAGAAAACTGAAAATCCTCTTATAGTAAGATTACTAGGTAAAATGGCTCAGCTTAATGATGTTGATCTCGTTTTCTGCTGGCTCCCTAGCCACATTGGTATTCGTGGTAATGAAGAGGCAGATAAGGCTGCCAAGGAGGCATTATCACTCGATGTTTTACCTTTTGAAGTTCCTTTTAGTGATTTTAAGCCCTTGATAAGAAGTTTTATTCATGATGTCTGGCAGAACTGTTGGGACGACCCTGTAAACCAAGATAACAAACTTTACACTATCAAACAAGATCTTGGTGAATGGCTTCCTAGTTATAGATCAAATCGACGTGAAGAAATAATTTTAGCCCGTTTACGCATAGGCCATACGCATCTGACTCATTCTTTTCTTCTTAAAGGAGAAGAGGCTCCAATGTGTATTCCATGCGACGCTCCTCTTACTGTGAAACATATCTTTATTGACTGCTTTGACTTTTATAATGCACGAGAAAGATTTTTTAAAGTTGACAGTATGAGGCAGCTATTTGAAAGCGTTAGAATAGAACGCGTATTTGATTTTCTGAAAGCCATTGGTCTGTACTACAAAATATAATTTTAGGTTCTTACTAAAGAATTTTTTAGAACTTTACATGATTGTTTAGATTTTACCGTTCGTATACATCAGTTATAGTCATTAATTGTTAATGTTTTCAACTTTAGTATTGTTTCTAATTGTCGAAATTTTATTTTTTCAAACTTATCTTTTTTTTTGATACGTTACTTTTCAGTTACTTGTTTTGCGCCCAACATGACCATAGGTGTCGACGGGCCATAAAACACCAGTCATTCATTCATTCCAATATCCAGGAGAGTGCGTCCCTCCTGGCGGATGAATTCCATCCTTCTCGGTCAGCATATGTGGTAAATTTTGTAATGAATGCCTTCCAATCAGACTTCCCATCAAAACTGATTGATCTAGGGACTATCAGTGATCTGGACCTTGGCTGTTCATAAGAGAGGTCACCTCTCAGGTCCATTGGTTGTGGACGCCATCCCATTTCATATCTGTGGTATGGTCCAGCCGGGTACCCCTGACGCGCAAACTCGTCGATTTTGGGTCAAAGGAAACATTGGTTGTCTCTCCCACTTAATGAAGGGCTTCCTGTCATATTCTGATGGGTAAGCACTGCATCCCGAAATCCATATTGCAGTCCCATATGTAATTGTACTCCAGGACTCAGGTTTTTGGACGACAAGCTAGCCGACGCACCCGGCAAAGATGTACTACTTGGGAGGCCAGTTGCCGACATGCTAGCAGTGGGTTGATCCTTTTGCTCATCAGGTAATGCTTGATTTTGTCGTTGCTCGATTATCTTTAATGTATTTCTCATGAACTCTTTCTCCCTCTCTCCTCTTGATTCGGCGGCATCATCCAATGGACCACCAGGGCGTGGCACAAAGGGGCTGAAATCTACCTTTGCCATAGCTGTTGGAAGATCTCTTATTCCCAAAGTTGCGAAATATTCCGGTGTCACATTTCCATGTTAGTCCCTATGAATCATTATCCTTTCCATAATTTTGGGTCAAACACCAGGGATTTCCATGATTTGATAAGGGGAGCATTTATTTATTTGGATTAGATCCATTCTGAAAATAAGGGTTGTTCTACAGGCCGATTACAAAAGACAAGTGGCAGACTCAATACCTGAAATAAAGCAGTCATAAACCAAAACAATTTGTGAAAGCAATTATTACAGGGAACACAATAAATGTTGCGGTCTCACTGTATAAAACACCCTATAACAAATGAGACCCGACGAAAACAGTCTGTGATCTTGTTGAGAAATCGATGTGTTAATGAAGCAACGTAATTAATCAAGAGATCCGACGAAAATTGTTCGTGGTCTCGCTGAAAAACCAATATGGTGATGGGAAAATGGGTCAGGAGACGCAGAAAGATCTCAAAAATCTAGGTCTCGCAATGTTGTATGCAGTGTCCGGTGGAATATAGTCACCACGAGACAATTCACGGTCTTATGGCGCCCGGTTTCTCTGAACAATTGTCCGGAGACACAAAAACTCCTTTAAAGAAAGTTGGTCTCAAAAAATGAGCTGTAAATGGAAATGTAGAGTAGTAATACATTGCATGCAAACAATTGCATTTTAGTTAAATCTCGGAACACCTAACCGAGAAAAAAAATCAAACAGGATTTGTGAAAGGGTTAGAATTGAAACAAAAGCAGCCAACAATAAATAAATTTTAAATTTGCAAACCAAAAACAACAATGCATGCCCGTTATAATATAATATCTTTCAGATGAAACAGCTCATAGATGATGACAAAAGAAAAATCAAAGTTTCTAAAGAAAGGAAAATTTTGTTAAATTTTTATTGTGCAGATTTACTAAATTGTTTCGTGCTTAAGCTGACATACTTTTGAAGTAAATCCTAAATTCAAACCAAGCTAGATGATTTGAAATTCAACAAGCTGTCAATTGAAATACATAAAATGAACAGTTTTATTATTCAATTTATTTTATTAATTTATTAAATGTTGTTAGAATACTGTATCAAATGGTGGTATAAATAAAATAATAAGGTATATCTATTCAAGTTCACATAGCGGCTGTTTTCAAGAAATTTTAAGAATATTTCACTATTTGTTAATTATTTCATTTTTTTAAGACTAAGAATGTTGGTTAAGAACGATTTTCTAAATTGCCAAATTTTTTTTTTTTTTTTTTTTTCTTAAAGTCCAAAGACGTGATAGTTCACCGTCAAATTCAACAACAATGGAAAGTGAAGGGCTCCGAGAAATCAAAAGGTCGAACAGTCAACAACCATTTTGATAATAACGGCGTCAGTGATAAAAATTCTCTTCTTTTCCCGGAATTTTTATTTTCTATCGCGAATTCGGAACATTTCCGGTTGAAGTGTCCGGCGACCTCGTTTTGCCTTCGTCAGCGCTCGGCTGGTCCCGTATGCGAGAATTCGGAAACATCCGAGCGGAGCCGAACGCTAACAATGGAAAATTTTAGACACGTGACAAAACGCGCGAAAATCGGTTGATGAAGATGCCGGAAGTTGAAAACCTTCCTCAAAATGGCGACCGATAATTCGAAAAATTTCCCACTGGCCAGATATAAAAAAAATTAGACATTCATTAATCCTAAATCTGAGGTCCATAAAAAAAATTCCAAGCCGATGTTTGTGATTATCGCCGATACCAGACCGAAGGACACGGCGAAAATCACAAATATTCCAATCGAGAACGCATTGCAAACACGACGCGCTGAAGCGAGTTGTTATCACGGTCCATTGCATCGTGCTTAATACTCTATACGGTCTCTTTGCATCAAATACTCCATTTCCTCCCCGGCAAATGCAAGTAAATGAAACAAAGAAACAGGTGAATTGACAAAAACGAAAGGTACTTTCCAGCCTCGATGGGTTGCGAGAGCTGGCAAAATGCAACTTAGTTTACTGCAAATTCCCCAGTTCGTGCGACTCAAAGGTCCCAATTGCCGACAACGCCATTATTGTAACAATGTATAAAACGAACTCTCCACTTCGCAGCTCACTAGCTGGTCCTTGAAGCTGGTTATTCCGTTAAACACTATAACACTCAATCGTCGTTGTGAACAGGTTGAAGTCTAGTCTAAGAGTGAATTAACCGGAGCGCGAGTAATTGGGGTATGGCTAATTGACGGCACGGGCCAACTTCATTGGTTGCTATTTATAGTAACTCTAGGGGGTTTCTAAGGAATGCCACAACACTGCTTTTGAATATCGATATTAAGAAGGTCTTTATTTGCTTAAGTGACAAAATGAGAGATAGATTATTTCAAGATTATTTCAACATTTTTTTCTTCCTCGAAGGCAGATGTGGCTTTAAATAAGCTTCTTGTACGATTAACTGAATGAAGTTAACGCCGCTTTAAACAGTATTTCAGTCATATCGCGGCGGATGGAGCACCTAACAATGGATTCCTGGTATTTCTCACACCAGTACTTTCCTAACTGCTATCCAACTTAGGTTAACGATTTTCCACCCATTGGTGAGAGACAAATGTCGGAAATAATATGTGCCTCCGCCGTGGATCAAACCCATGACACCCCGTGATTGAAGATGATGAGTCTGACGCGCTACCGACTGCGCTATGACGGCGGCGCCTTCTTGTACGAACGAATGCTTAAACATACAGTAATAGCGAGCGCAGCTTGCGAAGCGAAGCGAGCGTTTATGGTAACGTGTATGTAGAAATTGTAATTCAAACATAGGGAGGGTACATACTTTGAGGTCAAACATTTTTCGTTCCGGTAATACGGAGTATATAAATTTCAGCGTCGGTAATTTTTCAAGACCGCAATGAATGATGACCTAAACTTTCGATAGTAAAGGGCAAAATGAAAAATAATTTTCTTCCTTCTGCAAGTAACAAGTTTTTTTTTAATAACAATTTCTCGGATAGGAACAACGGAACTGAACAGAGCTGGTTGCATGACGGGATAAACCCTGTGAATTTCTTTAACAAACAATATTTTAAAGTAGCTATTCTTGTCATGATTTCACTCCATTACAATCAAACATTATTCAAACAAACATTTTTTGAGGCAATACGATAAAAACACAGAATCGTGTGGAAATTAAACCGACGAATCAAAAGCCATGCCAACAGACACAATGCACGTGATTCCTTAGAGAATCTTTTTTTACTTGCCAATCAGGGGTAGTTTGACTACTAATAACACTCCTGCCTTCCAGTGTACAAGGTTTGTTTGTTTGAATAGGGTTTTACGCCGGTTTTAACAATATTTCAGTTATATCGCGGCGGCTGGAGCACCTAACAATGGAATCCTGGTATTTCTCACACCAGTACTAATATTACATCCCTTCCTAGCCTCCAGCTGCTATCCAACATAGGTCTACGATTATCAACCCATTGGCGAGAGACAAATAGTCAGAAAGGATGAGTGCCGCCGTCGGGGATCGAACCCGGAACCTCTAGATTGACAGTCCGACGTGCAACCAACTGCGCTATGACGGCGGCTCAGTGTACAAGGTCCATTTTGAAGAATACAGAACGCGCTCAAAAGTAAACGTTTGGATTAAAAGTTAACATAAAATGATTATTTGCGTCATGAATATTGATTACGTCACTCTTACGTTTTTTGGCCTTGTCTGTTACTAATATCAAATGTAGACTGGAAAAGGGTATATTCGTGATCCCAGGGTCTGCCAAGACAATTTAGAGAATTGTTTGTAAATAGGTCAGCTAAATTACTGTTGAATATAACATTTAAAATGTATCTTGAAAAGATTTTCATGAAAATTTGATACAGGAAAATTATCCGATTTAACGATAAATATTCTTTCCTCGTGTTTAATATAGTAAATTCACATTTTTCTTTCGTAATCTGTGCAGGAGCTCCTTTAAACAAGCATGGCACTATGGAACTCTGCTAAGAGTGAATGCATTTTGGAAAATCAAAATAATTTCAGTAATTAGCAAAAGTCGGCTCTTTATGTAATTCTTTGGCATTGCTTTCTCAAACTTGAACTTTCAAAATAGTTTTCGCTAAAATGACCCTAAATATAATCGGACATTTTTCGTTCCGGTAATACGGAGTATATAAATTTCAGCGTCGGTAATTTTTCAAGACCGCAATGAATGATGACCTAAACTTTCGATAGTAAAGGGCAAAATAAAAAATAATTTTCTTCCTTCTGCAAGTAACAAGTTTTTTTTTAATAACAATTTCTCGGATAGGAACAACGGAACTGAACAGAGCTGGTTGCATGACGGGATAAACCCTGTGAATTTCTTTAACAAACAATATTTTAAAGTAGCTATTCTTGTCATGATTGAGGCAATACGATAAAAACACAGAATCGTGTGGAAATTAAACCGACGAATCAAAAGCCATGCCAACAGACACAATGCACGTGAATTGTTTGTAAATAGGTCAGCTAAATTACTGTTGAATATAACATTTAAAATGTATCTTGAAAAGATTTTCATGAAAATTTGATACAGGAAAATTATCCGATTTAACGATAAATATTCTTTCCTCGTGTTTAATATAGTAAATTCACATTTTTCTTTCGTAATCTGTGCAGGAGCTCCTTTAAACAAGCATTGCACTATGGAACTCTGCTAAGAGTGAATGCATTTTGGAAAATCAAAATAATTTCAGTAATGAGCAAAAGTCGGCTCTTTATGTAATTCTTTGGCATTGCTTTCTCAAACTTGAACTTTCAAAATAGTTTTCGCTAAAATGACCCTAAATATAATCGGACATTTTTCGTTCCGGTAATACGGAGTATATAAATTTCAGCGTCGGTAATTTTTCAAGACCGCAATGAATGATGACCTAAACTTTCGATAGTAAAGGGCAAAATAAACAATAATTTTCTTCCTTCTGCAAGTAACAAGTTTTTTTTTAAGAACAATTTCTCGGATAGGAACAACGGAACTGAACAGAGCTGGTTGCATGACGGGATAAACCCTGTGAATTTCTTTAACAAACAATATTTTAAAGTAGCTATTCTTGTCATGATTTCACTCCATTACAATCAAACATTATTCAAACAAACATTTTTTGAGGCAATACGATAAAAACACAGAATCGTGTGGAAATTAAACCGACGAATCAAAAGCCATGCCAACAGACACAATGCACGTGAATTGTTTGTAAATAGGTCAGCTAAATTACTGTTGAATATATCATTTAAAATGTATCTTGAAAAGATTTTCATGAAAATTTGATACAGGAAAATTATCCGATTTAACGATAAATATTCTTTCCTCGTGTTTAATATAGTAAATTCACATTTTTCTTTCGTAATCTGTGCAGGAGCTCCTTTAAACAAGCATGGCACTATGGAACTCTGCTAAGAGTGAATGCATTTTGGAAAATCAAAATAATTTCAGTAATGAGCAAAAGTCGGCTCTTTATGTAATTCTTTGGCATTGCTTTCTCAAACTTGAACTTTCAAAATAGTTTTCGCTAAAATGACCCTAAATATAATCGGACATTTTTCGTTCCGGTAATACGGAGTATATAAATTTCAGCGTCGGTAATTTTTCAAGACCGCAATGAATGATGACCTAAACTTTCGATAGTAAAGGGCAAAATAAAAAATAATTTTCTTCCTTCTGCAAGTAACAAGTTTTTTTTTAATAACAATTTCTCGGATAGGAACAACGGAACTGAACAGAGCTGGTTGCATGACGGGATAAACCCTGTGAATTTCTTTAACAAACAATATTTAAAGTAGCTATTCTTGTCATGATTTCACTCCATTACAATCAAACATTATTCAAACAAACATTTTTTGAGGCAATACGATAAAAACACAGAATCGTGTGGAAATTAAACCGACGAATCAAAAGCCATGCCAACAGACACAATGCACGTGAATTGTTTGTAAATAGGTCAGCTAAATTACTGTTGAATATATCATTTAAAATGTATCTTGAAAAGATTTTCATGAAAATTTGATACAGGAAAATTATCCGATTTAACGATAAATATTCTTTCCTCGTGTTTAATATAGTAAATTCACATTTTTCTTTCGTAATCTGTGCAGGAGCTCCTTTAAACAAGCATGGCACTATGGAACTCTGCTAAGAGTGAATGCATTTTGGAAAATCAAAATAATTTCAGTAATGAGCAAAAGTCGGCTCTTTATGTAATTCTTTGGCATTGCTTTCTCAAACTTGAACTTTCAAAATAGTTTTCGCTAAAATGACCCTAAATATAATCGGACAGAAAAATTACTGTATTGATATTAAATAATTATAAGAAAAAGTCTAAGCCACGTGCGTACATCGTGCACCTTATTAAAAGTACTTAGAATTTGATTTTACTTGACTGTAAAGACCATTTCAGTCTTATCAAAGCATATGTTTTCGAATAACCAAGCTCTTCTTTATCTTCCCCAAAACAGGGTTGAAATTGTTCGTCTACACAAGGTATTGCACTCAACGGTACAATAGGCACATCGGATTAAGTTTATGACAGCAATGACTTTGATATGAATTTTTACTATTTATTCTTGTTTGTAAAAACAACTCGTTAAAAGACAATCAAAACTTCGAAACTACCGATTAAAGCCTGCAGAAATGCTGTCTTTTCAAACTGTATTCTTGAAAGATACATTTGAAAGCTATAATTGGCTATATTTAAGCCTTACATTATATGAAAAAAAGGGACTTTTTCAATCAAATACCTCCAACATTGGATGTGATACCGATCATTATTTTACAGCGACAAGTAAACCGACAATCAAACATTATAAACTTGTCTTTGCTATGGACCTTCTGCAGATTGGGGTTTTTCTTGCGTATCAGTACACACCCTTCTGCGTCGAAATTTCCTTACCAATCGACAAAATCCCTTCCTGGTCCAATTAAAAAAAAATTGCACACAATATTCCCATTTGATTTCAAATTGAACATTAAGTGTGACAAATAGTGACTAAGAGAAGATATAAGAAAATCAATGCTCATATTTTTCATTTGCTCACACTGATTCCAAAGCTCGTTTTCAGCGATTCAAAATGCAGGATTTTGTGGTTAACAGCATTGTTTAGGAATATAACCTATGGATAAGACCTACATTTACCTTTTATCAGTCTTTTATTATGCCCTTAGAAGTTAGTTTGAATGGATGTATCAGAATTGATTATCATTACTTCAACATCTTTACATACATGTTTATCAGTGTTTGAATCTGGTAAAACATATTCTATGATTGAATGCCTACTAGCTACGAAAAGATAGCCCTCTTTCTGATAATCTATTATCAGAAAGGGGGCTACGTTATTGCAGTTATTAGGCCTACATACTGGCCAAAGAGTTGTTGGTTTGTCCAAGGCTGTCAAAATTACACATTTTTGATAGAGTCCGGGAACATGCTGACAGGGATAAATCATCAACACCCCTTTGGTTGTGACCTAATGTACATTGTAACTAGCTGATGCGAGATGAAACTAATAGGCTCCTCGGTTCTTCAGAATAAGTGCGACCGCTGTTAAGGCTTTGCCTTATTTTATATTACCTTAAAAGAGATGACTTGTTAATGTCTGATAATATTGGTCAAATATTCGCTCTTAAACGAGACTGAAATTTATTGTTTCTTGTATTTGATTTATCCATATATCCTGAAAAACTGGTGATTCCAGGGGCGTTCTAAGAAAAATGTCCCATTTAGATTATTATAGTTTTTTTTTCGCATTTTAAAAGAATTGTCTGACAACAGTCGTTTCTGGTAGATGTAGGATTTTAATTCAGTAGTCAATCATTATATTTGCGAATACCATTTAAAGGATCTCTTCTTACTTCGCTATAGATACTGGACAAATTTGTAGATATTCTGGCCGAAGAAATTTTACGAACAAATTTTGAATGTGTTTGCTCTATATCCAGGCCTGCACTAAAATACCAAATTTCTGAAGCATAATGCACTACCGAAATTACAATAGAATCAAGTAAGATGCATTTGTTCTCTATACTAAAGTCAAGTGAGTTAAATACAGAAAAAAGACCATATCAGGATTTAGTGGCATTTTCCGCTAACTTTTCCGAGACCTTAACCAATTACCGTTTTGTACAGATAAACTCCTAGATATACGAAATATTGTCAGATCTCGAGTTTACAGTTGTTCAGATAAAGGTCGTTAGACGTATGGTTTCTACTTTTTCAAAAATCATTACCTTAGTCGTACCAGGATTTATCTTAAGTTGGCAATACCTCTCAATATCCTTTAACATGAGTTGTAGCTTAACGGGTGACGTTTAAAACAAAGCTCCAGCATCTGCTAACAAGAGAAGAAACAGACGTAATTGGTGAGTTGTAAAATACCGTCTATACTTTTGTCGACGCTTAATTTTGTACATGCATGACGTCATTTCGAACATATAACAGCAAACTACCTTTTTTACTCCACGGAATGAGTCTAGTATAGGTGATATTGATTGTTTAATTTTACAGAAGATTTTACTTCAGAGTACATCGAATTAAGAACATTTACAATCTTTGAGCTTATACCTATGTTTAGCAACTTCTGCCACAATAAGGTGCGATTTGTTTTATCGAAACAATCTTCGTAGTCAAGAAACACTGTGGAACCTTTTTTTTTACCAGAATTCAAGACTTTTGCTATTATCGAATGTAATATGAAGATAAAATGAACTTTTTTTTTTTTGATAACCAAATTGATAATTGATATTACTTCTTTTGTTTAATTCCTGTTAAACAATCGACTTTATATTTTAATGCGAGTACACTTTTGAAAGAAGGCTGTTCAAAGCGATGCCTCGGTAGTCTTATGGATCAGATAAGATACCTCCCTTGAAAACTGGTATAATATAACTCAAGGCCGAACTTTCGGGATATTGTTAATTTTCATAAAGTGTATTTGAAATATCTAAGAAAATAGATTTTAGACTGTTATATGATGCTTTGATTATTTCTGAAGATACGTTGTCAGGACCACATGCTTTCCCGTTATTTTGACTCAATATGGCTGAATATATCTCATCTTGTGTAAATGGTCTCTCTTAAGATGTATAGAAAATGAAGGGAGAATTAGTTGTATCATCTCCACCTTAGCTCACAGTGCTCTGCTCTAATATATTTTCGAAGTATTCATAGAATGTTATAATACTGATATCTGTGGTGTTTTGTGAAGGGTGTTAACGTTTTTCCAAAAGTGACGAGGTTCAGTTTTTGCCGTTTGTTCAAAATACACATGTCAAATTAATAGCCTAGAAGAACTACGGTCCGACCTGACCATCTTTAGTCTAGAGTTCTAAATGAGAAAATCATTCCATAACAGACAGCTTTCACCTGTATGATTGGTGGATTGAATTGGGTTGAACGCAACTTTTAACAGTATTTCAGTCATATTACGGCGGCTGGACGCGTATTTTGTGGTTTTATTATCGATTTTAACCCGTGTTTGTCCACATTTTTAGATCTAGTCGAATCCATCCGATTCCATAATGTTCGATAAGCGTTGGCCTTGGCTTTTATATTTAGAGGCACTCATGACTTAATTTAACGAATGATTTCGAGTATGTTCTTGACCGAGCAGAACTGTTGTTTGGATAACTAGCGAAAGTGAAAACGTCATCACTGACGACAACATTTTATGTAAACAAACTATAATTTGTGGTGGGCCTGTCTTCTTTTACGAATTGTTGGCTAACTGCGTATAATTATTTTGATCTTCTAATTTCATTCGACATGTTAATTTATGTTTTTGGACCTTGAGTATGATTTTTCAAATAATTTGTTGGGTTTTTTGTAGGGGATATTGCGTTCAGAAACTCAGTACTCCCTGGGTGTTAATGCCGGGATGATTACAGCCATGTCTCTACTTGAAAGCTGACTGTGAATACTTTGACGTCATTTTTAACATGAATATTTTGGAATGCGCTAGTCAAGACCGGGAAAGTAATTGCGAAATTTGCAGTTTCTTGCAATAGTTATCAAAATATCATTTAAAGCCATATCTGCCCCCAGGGAAGGAAAAATAGTTGAAATAACCTATTGCGTATTTGGTCAGGGCATTCATGATACCGATATGCTTTGTTTGATTTGTTTGAATTGAGTTTTACGCAGCTTTTAACAATCTTACAGTTATATCGCGGCGGCTGGAGCACCTAACAATGGAATCCTGGTATTTCTCACACCAGTACTACCATTACATCCTTTCCTAGCCTCCAGCTGCTATCCCACATAGGTCTACGATTATCAACCCATTGGTGCGAGACAAATAGTCGGAAAGGATGAGTGCCGCCGTCGGGGATCGAACCCGGGACCTCTAGATTGACAGTCCGACGCGCTACCAACTGCGCTATGACGGCGGCTGACCGATATGCAAAAGCGGGGCTTTAGTGATGTGTGAAAGAGTGTGGTGGGTCACAATTTCGAATATCGAAATTTCTTTCATGCATTGTAGGCTTGCTGCGTAGAATTATGTTGATCTTCTAATTTCAATCGTCATATTTATTTATGCTTTTGAGCCTAGGGTATGGCTTTCTTATTGATTCTATAGTGTATTTTGGGGAGGATATGGCTTAAAGTATTTGTTTTTAAGGTGTTTTGTTTAAACTCAGCATTAAAGGGTGGTATCCATGTTTCTGAAACCTAGATAAGAATAAAATGCAAATCACCTATATAAGCATAAACGGACGCTTAACGTTAAATTTGAGTCAGATATTGTCTTCACAGTAATCTGATAGTCTCAAAGTGGCTTATATAGGAAGGTTCAGCGGAATCCCAGGTTATTTGTAGATATCATGGAATTCGGTTGTCGACAGCGCATGACTTTATTTGTATATGACACAAAGTAAAGGGAAGCGAAATAACCAACGTCCTAAATTATTATAAGCGCAACACTAACATAAGTATCAATATTCGTATTTACGCTTTAACAGTTTTGGACTGATCTTTACAGAATTGAAGACCGGCTAGCGAAAATAACTCCTGATGACTCAAGGATGACTTTTGTTTGAGCAAATTCAAACTAAATATGGGATTCCAACGGTTATATCTCATGAATGACCCAATATTCCTTGCAACCTTCTCGACTTAATCTAAAAGTAGTCTATTAGGAAAATAACCTGGTTCATTGTGATATACGACATCAACAACAACAAGCCTACAGAATATTGTTTTGAGAAATCTGTGACATGAAAAGTCATCGATACCTACCTTTAACTTTAGAAAGTTACCTCCTACTACCCCGAGGAAACAAACTTTGACGTCAATGACCATGCAGGTGTCTTAATAAAGGTAAAGAACTGCCTGTTTGGACTATTATTGATAAAAAGTAAATCTAAAATAAAACTTCGTTTTGTTTCATTTTATCACACGTGGCTTCGGAATGCCTCTCATCTGCTCACCTGTTTATATAGTTGAAACATATTAGTGGAGACAAACGGTGAACATAAGATGTCAAAACTAATGTCCTAAGATTCAGAATTATATATACTAAAAATCAGAACAAATAAAAACAACACAACCAAATACATTTGCATATGTAATTGCGACCACTCGAGCAAAATGAGATAATCTAGGGGTTTCGAATTCAATTTGAAGAAAATAGAGGCAAGATCCATCACAGGTCAATTGGGGTTATTTTTTTCCAATAAATGTTATCAGATTAAAGGGTCATCCTAACGTATATGTAGTCCGCGCAGTTTGACAAGGGTCAATGCCTTTCGTAGAATCCAGGAGGTATTGTTTCGCTTGAATGGTCTATAATTTTTCATGACAGGTTATCTTGAAAGCTGGAAACTTGAAAAGGATGAAAACTACGAAGAGGAGAAACGTAGGCTTGAAGCGGAAAGGCTAGCAAGGGAGGAAGCAGAAAGAAAACGGCGTGAAGAAGATGAACGACGAAAAGGGGAGGAGGAGGAACGTCGAAGGAGAGAAGAAGAAGAGAGAAAAAAACGTGAAGAAGAGGAAAAGGAGAGAAAGCGTCGCGAGGCGGAGGAAAGACGACTTGAGGAGGAACGAAGAAGAAAAGAGGAAGAAGAAAGGTTAAAGCGTGAAGAAGATGAACGCAAAAGGAAAGAAGAAGATGAAAGAAAGAAGAGAGAGGAGGAAGACAAGCGCAAGAGAGAGGAGGATGAAAGGCGAAAAAGCGAAAGAGAAAGACAACGACTTGAAGCCATCAGGAGGGAAAAGGAAAGAAAAGAGAAAGAAGAGGCTGCAAAGAAGTGGAGATTGGATCCAAATAACTGGAAAAATAAAATGTAACTATTCGAGTGTGTGCGTTTGTGTATGCGCCCATGGGTGTGTGTTAGTGAGAGATATAAACTTCTATAAAAAGATTCAGAAAACGAAGGAAAATCTTGTTATCAAATTGATAAAAACAAAACTATTTTACTTTTTTAAATATTTTTCTTTAAAAAAATAAAAAAAAGATTATCTAAGTTGTTTTTACTACCTTTTCTGTTAATAATTTACTCAAACTTCGTTCTAAGATTAAAGATGTATTCCTTTCTTTCTTTTTGTAAGAAAACAAAATATGGTACAAGCGAATTCTTCCTGAATAGACGTACATGTAAGGTGTAGTCAAAGCTATAATATAACAATTCGAGTTTTAGATTATTTCATAATCTCGTGTCCAGATGAAATTTCAAGGCACAGATACACGAGACTAAGGTTTATTAAAATTTTCTTTTTCACTTTGATTTGTGTGCCGAGGGTTTAATTTCCTGTATTTTTTTTTTTTTTTTTTTTTTGGGGGGGGGGAGGGGGGTTCATTCCCTTTTCAGATCTCGTATGTTGTTATCAACAAGTACCAACAGAGTAAAAATGGTTTGATAGCTGACCTAAACGAACAACTTTAGTTACAATGCTTTTAGTCGCCAAGCAAGGAAAACATGCTTATTTAAAATGTCGCCCAATGTCTGAGTAAAAAAGTTCACTTCCGGTTTTGATGCAGGATTTGATTAGTCGATCAAATATTTGATTAGCAACCGCCTTATGTCAAGTCTATTCACATTTTTAGATACAAAAGAAGCGATGACCAAGTAGATAGTAACAAAGCCTATCACAAAAATGTGTGTTGTGTAATTTCAACACCACCATCGCCAGAAGATAAATCCTCGGACAACCAGCCTGATTTGGAATGTTTAGCAAGTGATGAAGTAGACGATATCATTGAAACATTAAATGACGGGGAAAAGATAGCCAGTTCTGTAATCAACTTGAAAAGCAAGAACGGAGAGGTTGCCTTGGAGGTACTACTTCACTTGTCCATCATAGGAAAATCTTTCATTTTTCTAATCAACGTTACAATAAGACTCGCCTTGCACCCATTCCATTTATTATCCAATACATTCAAAATTAAAAAATAAAACATAAACTGTAAAGTTTTAACCATTTGTAGAAGAATTGAAAAGAGAGACTTTCGGAGCACTTCTTATAATTCAATTGTCGCCATTGACTTAAATTTGGAAAAGTCCTAATGGCGTTTAATTTTCTAAGCTTTATATTGTTAAGTATTTCGTAACATTCAAATTGTAATAGAACATATAAATTCAAGAAATTGTAATTACAATGAAAAGATAGGAAAATAAATCAACAAACTCATTTTCAATGTGTTCAATAAACATCATTTACCGTCAATATGATCTTATTTTGTGCCTATAAGTTACCACAGGACTTGTACCTAGCAATAATTCTATAGGGGAGTAAGAAAAAAATCAAAGTGCTCTAAGCACTGTAATTGGTTGTCACTGAAAAATTGGACAGACCGTTGTCCGGCTTATAAATATGAGTAAAAAATACAACTGGAAAAATACTACTTTCACGGAACAGAGGTTCTATCCTGGTGTACCAGATTTATGTAAGAATTAATTAGAACTGATATTATTTAACACGCACACAAGACCTTGATTCGAATTTTGTCAAAGTCATGTGAATTTTCACAGAAAGCAAATTATTTCTTGGCATTGTGGGAAATTCAGAGGTATCGGGGATCTTTCCTCTATGATTATGTTTTCAAAGGCAAAATGGGTATACCGAGAAATAAGCAACTTTTTGTGAATATCAGATTTTTACAACTCTTGTTCGTTTTATAGTCAGTAAAAATATTTCCCCCTAGGTATTCTTAAACTCTTTTCTTCACAATCACTTATTTAACTTCCCATCGATTATTTCATTGAGAAACATTGTGGAAAAAGAAGAAATTTCTTGGTACAAGCAATTTCTTTTTTCCCACAATGTTTTATAGCCTGTAGGTTGGTCACTTTTCAAATTACAGTAACTTGTATTTATCGTCTGCAAAAACAGAAAATGGTTAATCAAGTATTTTCATTATGCTTAGATCATCCCCGAAAGCTTTAGTATACAGCCGAAACAGAAATTTTATGGAAATATGATATCTTTAGGACATAAGGTACAAGATAAATACCTACAAGATATATCTTGTATTTTGCGCTTTTACACTTTTTCAATACCTGTAAACTAAATGTAATGTAAATGCTTCTAAGTACAAAAACCAAATTATGCGATATGAAAGACTAAGTACAACAGATTTCCATAGTAGCCCGAAAATAAATGAAGGGTAAGCTAAAACAAATAAGGAATGTAAAAAGAAACAGTGACATAAGGATTCGAACCTAAGACTCTCACCACTGCATCATACGGTCATCTGTCAGCTCGTCGATACAGATAACCTTTATACTTAATACGCTGAGAGAATCCTTACGTCAAGTGACTCCTTTGTTTATCCCATGCATCTACGCTACCCTTCGATATGTCAGTAGACTAGGACAGAATGGCCTATTCCTGTTTTTTTTTACCAAACAATGGTATTTTTAACCTATGGCTGGAAAATTCTAAGGCAGTATCATCCATTAAGAAGATTCGTTCTTTATTTGCGTGATTACACCTTTATATGATTCGGCGAATGAGTCGGTCACATGATTTGTTGGCGCGTAAATCACAAGTGGAAAGTCCCTGCAGCCTACTTTGTTGAGTTATTTGGCGTCTCGTAACGCGAAATATTTTGCTTCTTTAAGATTATGAACACCCGCTTCCATTACGAAAGCAGCTTAATCAGCCTTATTTCACATGTCAGTTATGAATTTGAAAATTGAGCGCCAAAATTATTCTTATATGATATGGCTAGAGTTGCTTTAAAAATATCTTTGTATACCTTTTTGCAAATGACTCTTTGTACACAGCAAATAAGTAAAATTCAATTTGTTGAACTTTCTTTGAACTTGAACTAGTTCGCTTGCTTATGAAATGAGCCTTACTTGACATGTCTAACACTTTCAAACTTGCGTTAACCCCAAACAATGAGCAGCCTTGACATCTGAATATAGCATCTTCAAAACTCGGTGAGCGTCTTAAAAACTGAATCATGTGGCAATCTACAGAACGCATTGTTGAGACTCCGAGTAGAAAGTGCTAAGTCCTTAGTTCTTTTCGATTGTGAAAAGTTCTCATATATGCTAACGAATAACAAGCATTTGCTAAAGGTCTTTTCCAAAATGGTTATACAATAGATTTTTCATTTTTAGCCAAGGTTTGAGGCAAAAGTTAACACGGTGAATTCAAACCAACGCATGCAACGTAAATAAATAGAATCTTCTGCTGTATGAAAAGTAAATCCAGAATTTATTAATACTACTTCAAATGTTTTCAGCATGGATCCATTTTAACCTATAACAAACAACAATTCCAGACTACAATCCGAGACTTGCCCAATTCAAAGATGTTGCAGACGACAATTTAAGTTTATTGATTTTTTTTTCTAATTTTGAATAGAATACGTTGTGGATGATTAAGAAATCGCTTGTAAGAAGCAATTGCTTCATTTTCCACAATGTTTCCATTTTTTATCTAGGAGTAAAAATGAATCAAGTTATAGTTACGACGTTTAATAATTACACGGACGACATATAGTTACAATGCCTGTAAAGCGGGAAGAAAAATCGAGTTTTTGTCGGCAGGTTATGTGAATTAACACACAAGTAGGCAGATCTGCCAATAATCGATCGTAGATCTTGGCAGAAAATGACACCCCCGATAATTCGATATTCAAACATTTCTCGTGTTATAATATCCCAGGCCTTCAATGCTTTAATTTATATATGTCTACCCTTTGTTTTCAAGGCACCTCTACGGGCTTTCTTTGCATGCTGCCAAGTCACAGATCCCAATGACGAGCTGATTATGAAGGTCTCTGTAAATGGAAGTGACTAGGTCCATTCGACTTCATTTTTTCCAACGCAAGGAATAATCGCTGAATATGTATAAAATTTATTTGTATTTGATTAAATCATATCTGATTCCGACCAGTCAATATGAAATACACAAACATTAAGCAAAATTACAAAAAACAAGGGGCGTGCTACATTTGTGTAATTGTAATTTAGAATAATATATAAGAAAGACACATAAGGCGAAAAGTGTTGTAGTGCTATATTTCGTGTATAAAATCTATCAACAATCATTCAAACAAGCATCTGCATACAGGTCAGATGTTAACAGCAACAGAACAAAATGCCAAACTGGAACCCTTGCGGAACCTATATCGGAAATATAGCTCAGGTTGGACATATTGATAATCAAAGTACTGAAAGTACTGTAAGCTAGCAAAGCATGTTTGAATTTAGAATTTTTTTCTATTGTTGGTATAAAACATTGTGGACATTGAAGAAATTGCTGGTTACAAGCAATTTCTTCATTGTCCACAATGCTTTCAAAAGCTTCTTTCTTGAGATGCTTAAAAGCGGAATTGAGTATGAATGGGTTAAATAGCATGTTTTTGATAGAGTTCTAATTTGAATAGGGTTTGCAATATTTCTGAAATACATACGAACTATTTTTTATGGCGTTGGCACTATGACGCTTTTCAAGCTAATAAAAATGCTAAAAAATCAATTAAGAAAACATGAAATTTAAATTTCTACCTCTGTCAAAACCGATTTCTTTTAATGATATGTTCTAAAGGCCCAACAAATATGTAAACGTTTTCTTAACTAAAAATATTGGCCTCTTGTTGACCTCATATTTCTACAAAATCAACAAACAAAACTCAGATAATGTTCAAACTGAATGTATGTGAGCCTACAAAGTTTCTATATATTTTTTCCACCTGATGTTTGAACTGCTTTTCAACTGAGGTATAACACAGAAATCAATCACTTGTTTCTGTTATGACAAACATAGGTTGCGCAACAAATTAGGAGTAGTTGATCAATCGCTGGTCCCTAATAGGAAGTCCCGCTTCGATTTTAAACGGCACTATTTTACAATATTAATGGTCAGTAGCATGTAATAAAAAAGTAAGATGGTTGGTTGGCGACCTAAATTTCGTTACTAACGCATGAATTAACTCTAGTTACGACGTTTAAGTCGCCAAACCGACTTAAGTGTTCCACAAAATTGCGAACAATATCAGAGTTTAAAGTAAAACTAAGGATTGAATGAATGATTTAATTAATCGATCTATTCTTTGAATTACAACCGCAATTGGTCAAGCGCAAAGCAGATAATAGGGATCAAAAGTCGAACAATCAATAACTTATTAAAGAAAACTATCGAATTTGATTGGTTAATAAACACCTGATTTAAAGTCTTATGCACTTAATACAGTAAGACATCATGTGTTTTCCAAAGGAGCGTCGCAGACGATATCATAACTTTTTTTAAGTGGCGGCAAGTGGATTCTTGCTTCGTCGTTGATATGTCCATTGAATTTTGTACAAAAGTCAGTTTAAATAAGAGACACATGTGATATTTTGCCTTGTATTCTACCCTAGTACTCGTTTATACATGAATGTTGCATGCGTTTGATAATTGAAGGTCCGATGTCACAATGATGGTATTTTGTTTATAAAGTTTGCAGATAACGGAAGGTCGTTGACATAATTCCGTCAAACTGTTTTAAACATGAATTATCTGTATAATGTAACTCAAGCTGATCGCCACACTTGTTAGACACTCTCTTCTAAGATTTGAAATTGAACCAGAAACTCTCACTAGTGCAGTGAGTGTTCGCCCATGAACTCCAAGCAGTGATGATCTCATATGTGACTCCATTTAACTCAAAATTACACATGCTTTAGCCACAATAATTTAAGTCATTCCTGAAGTAAATACAACTTTTCGACACAAAAAACAAGAGGGCCGTTGGCCCTGAGGGGCTCACCTGAGATAAAGGCTCTTTTTCTTTCAACAGTCTAATTTCATGTTAAGGTTAGGATTATGAAACAAGTGGGCCACAATTACATATAAAGACTATGAACCTTGGGATCCAAAAGTCTAAATTACAAATTCCAAGGCTTTAGTGCTGATTTGAAAGAAGGAAAAAACTTTTTCCATGGGTTATAATTTCAGAAATAAGAAAGAAGTCTGTGAACTGATGCTTCATGCCTATACCCCCCACCCCACCCCCTGGGTCTGCCCCTGGAAACCCTAGGATCATGATTTTAGCTATTTTGAAAGAGGTCAATATACTGATGCTTCATGCAAAATATCAAGGCTCTACGCCTTCTGGGTCAGGAGGAGAATATTCTTAAAGATTATTTTGAAATTTCATTTTTGTTGCCATGGCAACCAGAGTTTTTAACGGATTTCAATTCTTTTAACGAATTTTAAGGGGGGCCACCTAAGCAACATTTCTGCCAAATTTAGTTCAAATCGGCCCAGTGGTTTGAGAGGAGATGTCATTTAAAAAATTGTACTTTATTTCTATATAAACCCAAACCCCCCTGGGGCTCTGCCCCTGGGGACCCGAGGATCATGATTTTAGCTATTTTGAAAGAGGTCAATATACTGATGTTTCATGCAAAATATCAAGGCTCTACTCTTTCTTGGTCAGGAGGAGAAGATTTTTAAAGATAATTTTAAAATTTCACTTTTGTTGCCATGGCAACCAGAGTTTTTAACGGAATTCAATTCTTATAGCTATTTTTTGAAGGGGACCACCTAAGCAACATTTCTGCCAAATTTGGTTCAAATCGGCCCAGTGGTTTGAGAGGAGATGTCATTTAAAAAATCGTTCTTTATTTGTCTATAAACCCCACCCCCCTGGGGCTCCGCCCCTGGGGACCCGAGGATCATGATTTTAGCTATTTTGAAAGAGGTCAATATACTGATGCTTTATGCAAAATATCAAGGCTCTAGGCCTTCTGGGTCAGGAGGAGATGATTTTTAAAGATAATTTTAAAATTTCACTTTTGTTGCCATGGCAACCAGAGTTTTTAACGGATTTCAATTCTTTTAGCTATTATTGAAGAGGACCATCTAAGAAACATTTCTGCCAAATTTGGTTAAAATCGACCCAGTGGTTTGAGAGAAGATGTCATTTAAAAAATCGTTCTTTATTTGTCTATAAACCCCACCCCCCCTGGGGCTCCGCCCCTGGGGACCCGAGGATCATGATTTTAGCTATTTTGAAAGAGGTCATACTGATGCTTTATGCAAAATATCAAGGCTCTAGGCCTTCTGGGTCAGGAGGAGATGATTTTTAAAGATTATTTTAAAATTTCACTTTTGTTGCCATGGCAACAAGAGTTTTTAACGGATTTCAATTCTTTTAGCTATTTTTGAAGGGGACCACCTAAGCAACATTTCTGCCAAATTTAGTTCAAATTGCTTAGTGGTTTAAGAGGAGATGTCATTTAAAAAATCGTTCTTTATTTGTATATAAACCCCACCCCCCTGGGGCTCCGCCCCTTGGGACCCGAGGATCATGATTTTAGCTATTTTGAAAGAGGTCAATATACTGATGTTTCATGCAAAATATAAAGGCTCTTGGCCTTCTTGGTCAGGAGGAGAAGATTTTTAAAGATTATTTTAAAATTTCAATTTTTGTTGCCATGGCAACCAGAGTTTTTAACAGATTTCAATTCTTTTAGCTATTTTTGAAGGGGACCATCTAAGGAACATTTCTGCCAAATTTTGTTCAAATTGGCCCAGTTGTTTAGGAGGAGATGTCGTTTAAAGAAATTGTTGACGGACGACACACGACGCACGACGGACGGACGCCGGACAGAAGGGGATCACAATAGCTCACTAGAGCACTACGTGCTCAGGTGAGCTAAAAATGGTTACTTTTTCATTAGCCCAAGCTTTCTGCAGTCCCGAATCAGTCAACTTATTGCATGGGATACATGACGTCACAAACTCGTCTTGGGGTGATTGTATAGTTTGGTTTAAATTGGTAACGATGCAAGAACTATATAGGTACCGCGATGCAAATTTAGTTTCAAATGTTGTAGTAATATAAATTCGTCACACTATTTCTTACCAAGATATGAGACGAATTATTCTCGGTTGGAGAAAACGATGTCAACCCCACTGCTCGGATGACTTAATTTTCTACAGCCGGGAATAAATCAGTCATATAATCCGGCATGAAACCGTATAACTTATTATATACTTTTTGGCACAGTCGTTTAACATTGTGCACCTTAGATAATTATTCTATGCACGTTATGAAATAATTAAACTTACAAACGAACAAAAACATACATACATTCAATAATTTCTAAAGCACCTAGATGCAATATCCCGAGAATAATTTGCTGGTTTTGAAATTTATTGGTGGAACGAACGGATCGCGACTGCAAGTTAATATTTAGTTATCTAAATAATCCTTCACTAAGTCCTCGAAATTATTCTTGAAGTATTTTTGCGAAAGAGTGCAGCACATTATATTTTGAAAATTATGACTTAAGCGATAGTATAGATAGTACCTTTTTACCATGGATATATTTTTTGTATTTTGTATATTTCTTAGGGATCGAAACTACTTGGAGCGGAAATCGACAAATTTGAAAACGCTAAGCTTGTGCTTGTTGCACGCCGTAAAAGCCAAACAATAATAGTGGACAAGCCGGGTATCAGTCAGTTCTCCAACTACGATAAGAACATTAGAATTGTTGTACCAAGAGACGCCGTCACAGAACCAACAGAACTTAAATTATCGGTAGCTAGCGCTCTTATTTAAGATTGAGTTTTGAAAACAAGCAAGCAATTTATGCATTGTCAGGCCGCAATGAACACCTATATATAGTTCTGTATTTAATCTTGCTGTCTATTAATCGACGTATCTCTTTCAACTCCCATCGAGATACGGTATGGCAGTTCCACGAATAGTTCAAAAGGTGTCCATTTGCCCGAAATATCATCAATAACCTTAACAATCAAAGTCCTGCAAGTACTGTAAGCTAGCAAAGCATGTTTATATTAAGTAGTATTCTCTGACAAAGGTAATCATGATTAGTGAAATTAAAAAACCTTTGTCTTGTATGGTAGAAAACAGTGTGAACAATGAAGAAATTGCTTGTTGAAATTTTTTAATTATCCAAAATGTTTTCCAAACCTATTTTCTTGGGGTGTTTCTAAAGTGAAATTGAATGGGATTGCGATGAGTAGCATGCTTTTATAGGTTGTCCACTGTTTGATTATAGTTAATCCATGTTGCAATGAAAAGCAGTGCAGAGTTTACAATATTCCTGAAGTAAAAACTACTTTTATGGTGTAGGCACTCAATGGAATCAGTGGTTAAGCCTCCAGTGGCAGTTTGCACTAGTTGAACTCTGAGAAGACTTCAAGATTTTATCTGTTAACTTAAAGATAGATATCCATATTTTTTTCATGTCACAGATTTTAATTATTTTTATTTCCTCTCATATACATACTTGTAAACAATATTCTGAAAAATAAGTTTTGCAAATAGCTGAGGTCGCTTATCAGAAAAAAGCAGGGTATTTCCCTAAAAGCCTACGTAGGCTATTAATCTATTGTTAGATTAATCCGAGACAGTTGCAAAGAATATAGGAGCGTTCACGTGGTGCGAATATCTCGTTGACTCTTGCATTTAGTTTAATTACACAAAACTAACGTCATCGTTACGTCATCAGGAGTTTAGTTCGCTAGCCCGTCTTTAATTATGTAAAGATCAGTCCCAAACTGTCGTAAACGTTATTACGAATATAAATACTCACAGTAGGTTTGCGCTTTTCCTTTCATGTGACATTACTTAGGACGTTGGCTGTTTCGCTAGTGAATTTGTTACCTTCAGTTGACTATGGATTATATGTAAATGAAGTCATTCGGTGTCGACGGCCGAATTCCGTGATATCTATAAAATAACCTTTAATTCCGCTGAACTTTTCCGATATAACCACATAAAGCCTCTTTAGGCCTATGAGATTAACGCAAAGACAAAACCTGACTCAACCTAAAATATCAAATATTTTTTTCTTATCGAGGTTTCAGAAACATCGATACCTCCCTTTAAGCTTTCAAGCCGACGCTTTGCTAGCTAAGAAGAAAATCATTGGCGGGTGATCCAATCATCTTAAATAGGCTATAATTAAATTTGAGTCGTCAGAAGTGCTGGACATAAATGTTTGAGGTAAACATTCGCTTCCTGTCGAAACGATTTTTTACTTATTAATCGGTTTGTAATGTCAGTGGCGATCTGAAATTCAGGAGTCATTTGATATTACATGAAGAATTAATTATAATAAAGGGGTATATTGATTTTGATTTCGAAGTTCAGAATTCCTGTATTTCGTTTGACTTGAAAAAGTTCCATATCTTCATGAAAATTGTGTACAGAGGAGTATTTTATGTGCTTGCCCTTAGAGAAGTTTCATAAAAAGGACTATCTCAAATTGTTTAAATGTTTTCTTGTTTGATATCTTTAATGACATATGTCTGGAATGTTTTAGTGACTGAAATGTATTTGTTCCCATTTAGGTGTGAATTGCGAACTAATTCTGTATGAATTCTGTATGAATCCACCTCTTAGTTCTGTTCGATGTGGTTAGTGCCTGAATGTAACGACTGACTATTTTTTAAACCCATTCCCACATGCCAACATTTTAGGCTGGTCCAAATCCATAGAAATTGCAGACGACAATTTTAAGCGTATGAGTTATAGATTTTTTCAACATCTGGGTAGAAAAATGTGTAAAATGAATAAATTGCTTGTAACATGCAATTTCTTTATTTTACGCAATGTTTTCCCAATTGGTTTTCTTGGGAGGCGTCCAAAAGTGTCTATGTGTGGGAATGGGTTTGATTAAATTCTAGGCGTGTTCATAACATTTCAACGAATCGTCGGATCGCCAAAGTAAATCAAAATGAACTTTGACCTTTTACATCTATGTTAAGCATTCTTATTTGTTTAGCGACTTTAGGTTTTGCCTTTTATTTATGTCCCTCACTACAATTTCACAAATTATGTCGTAATATTACTTGATACAACTTCCATACCGGAGGTCAGTTGTTGTTTCGAGCAATCCCCAAAAAACACATGTTTTTAGACTAAAAATCGAAATTGTCAACATCCACATAGTATGCTGTTCGTTTAAAGGTTTTGATTATCAGTATTCCCTCTCAAGTACTATTTCAATACAAGATCGTTTTACAGAATAACTCAGCGTTTTTCCCAAATAACCTACGTAGGCTGTTAATCTTTTTATAGATGAAGCTGAGACAGCTGTAATGAATATTGGGAAATTCACGCGATGCGTTTAACCGTTGGAATCCCGCGTTCAGTTTTAATTTGCTCAAACCAACGTCATCGTTACGCCATCAGGAATAATGTACGCTGACCGGTCTTAAATTCTTAAAAGATCAGTCCAAAACTATCGTAAGCGTTACTTTTGTTTGCTTGTTTGAATGGGGTTTTACGCCGCTTTCAACAATCTTTCAGTTATAACGCGGCGGCTGAAGTACCTAACAATGGAATCCTGGTATTTCTCACACCAGTACTACCATTACATCATTTCCTAGCCTCCAGCTGCTATCCCATATAGGTCTACGATTATCGACCCATTGGTGAGAGACAAATAGTCGGAAAGGATGAGTGCCGTCGTCGGGGATCGAACCCGGGACCCGGGAATGACAGTCCGATGCGCTACCAACGGCGCTATGACGGCGGCTCGTAAGCATTGCGGCTCGTAAGCGTTACTACGAATACGAATATAAACACTTGCCGTAGTTTTGCGCTTACTCTTTCATGTTAAATGATTTAGGACGTTGCCTGTTTTGCTTGTAAATTTGTAACCTTGCTTTGGGTCATATGCAAATGAGGTCATGCGTAGTCGACAAACGAATTCCGTGATATTTAAAAATGACTTGGTATTCCGCTTAACATTTCCTTTATAACCAAAAAAGACACTTTAAGCATATCAGATTACCACGAAGACGATATCTGACTCGTATTTAAATGTAAGCCGCCCATTTGAGCGTATTTTTTAGACAATTGGAAAATTTGCATTATCAAGTGTCAGAAACATCGATACCTCGCTCTAAGTTTGAAACATTTGCTAGCTGCGATATCGTAGCCCTCTTTCTGATAATCTGCTGGCGAGGGCAACGTCTCCCACCTTCTTTGCGCTTTGTTGCAAGTCCTAATATTGTATGTTTTGTAATAAGCGACTCTCTATGGATGAATTCCTTACATACGTTAATATTATGGACAAATTTTATCAAAATAATAAGAATATCAATTGTATCGATCGTTAAATACCGGTTTCTTTTGAGTTTATTAAATATTTAAAGTTTGGCGGCCATGACATTTGGTTGGTCATGTGATATATTATTACGTCACGTTGTTTACAATTGTCATGCTGTCAAAACAGGTGCTCGTAAAAAATCATAGTATCCGTTTTTACCTACCATTGATAAAATTTTATGTTTAAAGATACTGAATCTTCAATATCTTTATTTTATCTATCAAATTCAATTAACTCTTGAATTACTTTCATACAACTTTTTTCTTATTTTCTATCAGAACTGTCCTGTTTTCAAAAAAATACTATGTGTTCCAAATATGGTGACCTAAATTCTCATTTGCTGTCATTATTGCGGGAAACCCGAGATCTCAAGAGATCTCGCTGTCAAACAGCAAAAATGGCTGACATTTGATTCAAAATGGCCGAAAAACTTTGAGTTTTCGATGGTGCAGCAAATTGAGTTTTAAATGCATAAAATATCGGACTTTTTTAGATTTACATTTATTTACATGGATAGATAAATGGTTAAGGTCAATTTTGGTATTAAACTTGTGTTTGTACTATTTACACAACTTACAATAATCGACCCCAAAGTGCCCGGAAGGGGGGGGGTCGTAGCCCTCGCCAGCAGCTTATCAGAAAGAGGGCTACGATATCGCAGCTAACATTTGCCCACGTAGCACAATTTAAAGACTTAGATCATATATTGAAAGTGTGTAGGACGGTTTAAGGTTTTATTTGAATCACGTGTGTTAGCGATGTTTCTGAATTATATCCTGTTCACTTCATTTTACATACATAAAATACTGTTTACAAAAATGTAAAGACTTCTTTTTCTTTTGGGAAACTGCTCCCCTAATTAAGTACTTATTTTTCTTGTGTTTTATTCAGGATGACCCCAAAGTCTCTATCGACATTCGCACGACAAGTTTTTGATTAATATATAAAGATTTGATCGTCTAATAAGCTCAAAAAAATATTCTTTCAGATTAAACCGGTAACTGACGAGGCTCTTTCAAACATCTCAAAAGAAAATCAAGATTGTGATGGTATTTCTGCCGTCAGCTCTCTGATAATTCTTACGTGTCAGAGACCATTAAATAAAGACATGGAGATCGACCTTATCAAAACAGGTTTGTAAAAAGCACAATCATCGTAAAAACAAACCATTTAGTACGGTATTTTAACAAAGGATGCATACTAACAATTTTAAACTAGTAGATTCTAATTTTCTCTTCGTAATAATTAGACACTTATTTTATTCTAGTTTTCTTTATTCATAACTCAGAATGGAGACTCTTGGTATTCTAGCTAACTTTTTTCGTGGATAAAAGATCATAGGTTCGATAGAGGAAAATTAAAAAAAAAACTACAGGTTTATGTTTTAATATGTTGTAATGTACTTAGTACTGACTTGAATGAGTGAAAGTCCGGACGACTGTCAATAGTATTAGGTTTGGCACTCCATGTTTAACCAGCCTTAGGGAAATATGAATATTAAGAATTTTTTTTCTCAATTTGTCAAAAGTTCATTGGGTTACTATGTCGAGGTAGATATGTTTTCGGCAGATATATAACATCTATTAGAGGCACAATTTTATCTTTTCTGATCGGGTTTCCTCAACGGATAACCAATCTAGTAAGTAGAGCATGGTTGTGATACTATTCACTTATTTCTCCCGCCGCGATATACTGAATGATTGATTGAATGGGGTTCAACGCCACTTTCTTAGCAGTATTTTAGTCATATCGCGGCGGCTGGAGCGCATAACAATGGATTCCTGGTATTTCTCACACCAGTACTACCACTTCTTCCGTTCCTAGCCTTCACCTTATATCCTACCTAGGTATTACGATTATGCACCCATTGGTGAGAGACAAATGTTGCAAAGGATTAATGCCGCCGCCGGGGATCGAACCCATGACATCTCATTATTAAAGATTAGAAGTCTGATGTGCTACCGACTGAGGTAATTACTGACTGAAATATTATTATAGTGGCGTTAAATCCAATTAAAAAAAACTCTATTGAGTACAAAGTTCAAAAAAGGCTGCGAGTGTTCAGACTGAAGGCTTATCCGAGCACTTGATGGAACCTCTGTCACTTTTTCTAACCCGCTTCGTAAACCGAAATTAGGTCCGCAAGTTGACTACTTTATGATTTACGACATATTTTATTTTCGGACATATACTGGTCGAGTGGTATATTTTCGTTACATTTTTCTCAATAACATTTCACAGCTATGAGTTAATGTTTTATCTAGGAGTCCAACATGGTGCTTACCGAATTTAGGTCCAAGGTTAACTACTTCCTGTTTTACGACTCTATTTGTTTTGTTATTTATATTGGTAAAGGGGCATATTTCTTCGTTTTTTCCTCAATATCTATTTAAAGCATCCACTGGATATGGAGTTCATCTAGGGGTCCTTCATTGTACTTTAAAGATAAAAGTTCGCAAGACAACTTCCTGTTTTACGTGGTATATTTTCTCGAATTTTTCTAAGCAACTATTCATAGCTATGACTTAAAATTCTGTGTGGTGATTCAATAAGGGGTCCTACATTGCGCTCACTGAATTCAGGTCCGCAAGTTACATGAAACTACTTCCTGTTTTACTACTTAGTTTATTTTTCGGCATTGACTGGTATAGTTGTAAAATTTTGTCGCATTTTCCTCGGCTACTATTAATCGCGTCCACTTGAAACTTAATTTTTGAGGTTGATCAAGGGGTCCATCACGGTGCTTTCCAAATTTAGGTCCGCAAGTGTACCTACTTCCTGTTTTCTTACTTAGTTTATATTCGCGAAATAGTTTACTTTTGGAAGTGATTATCATAGTGGTGTTTTTTCCGATGGTTGTTGTGGAGGTGCAGCTTGGTATCCTACATGGTGTTTACTGAATATGATCCATTGAGGTAAAAATTTATTTTCATTGTAACCATTGTAGTGGATGCGGGGTATACTCAGTGAATTTCCATTCGTATATTTCTTTTCCTTTAATATGCTTTACTGGCTGTTGCGCATTTGCCACATGACAACTTCAAGGAACAGTCCGTGTAACGTGTACACCGTGTATGATTCCCTGGTTTGCACCACATGACAATTTCATGGAATAGACCGTATAATGTGTACACCGTGTATGATTCTCTGGTTTGCACAATATGACAACCTCCAGGAAGTGTAAACCATGTTTACTGCTCTCCAAACTGTTAACGCATGCAGATGATACATGACGCGGTATCTAAATCAGACAGTTTGAAGCTCTGTCTTATCTTTTGGACGTCCAGCTACACCGTTAAACAAATGGATTATATGGACAATACTTGTTTTAAAGTTTTTAGCCATACTAGAAAGTCAATTTCAGAAACTTTATCAGAGTGAATTTGAATAAGTTTTTCTATTGAAATGTGTATTTTAGTTGCTCGTTCAACCACAACATTCTCTTTAGGCCACCAGCTGTTTTTCTCACTTTAAAAAAGTAATTCAGATTTAAATGGCACCTGTCTCGATAGATAATCGGAAAGGTTGTTAGCCGGGTTGACAGTACAGGCGTTATCAACTCAGCCTACCGTGTTCAACTGTCAGCATGTATATATTTTGATCTTAACAAAACGTTTACTAATCACGACAATGTTTCAAATTACCCCATCTCTATCAGGTCAAAGATCTGGCACAACAAGAAGCTACTACGTATACAGAACATTAGAAAACGCATGGAAAATTGCGGAAATAGAATATAAGGGACGTAACCAAGATGTATCTGTTACACTTCCGGCGGGTAAATATAAATACAGGTAGTATTTTGATTTGCCTTCTAATTTTCCAAATGAAAGTTGAAGAGAAAGTGATAGACTGGGAGATAGAGACGAAATAAGTAACATATAATTTAGAAAGATAGATAGGATGAGACAGAAACAGAGTGAGTAATATAAAGGCAGACAGAGAGATTATCAATTTTGCATCTTGGAGACAGTGGTAAAAATTCAGTTAACGACTTTCAAATACGAGCAACGTAATTTTAATTACTGTCATAAAATCTCATTTCCAATAATTCACGGATCGCTGTGTCAATCAAATGTCCATCGTCTTATCGAACAATTCCATTAGGCCGGAAGAAAACTTTGAACTCCAACATTGATGTGACCTATTTTTGTTGATTTGACGACGTAAACGTCGTAACTTCAGTTTAGTGGCCATCTTACCAGTTAAGTTTTATGTAAAATGTTACTGGCCATAGGAACCGTTTATTATTTAAGTGGAGCTCCCGGATAGTGAATATCAGAGTCAGTGGGATTAGTCAGCGATCCGTCAATTTTATATGCGTCTTAAGTTAATAAACTGTTGCGACCGTTCTTCTATAGAACGACTGGTGACGAATTACGCATACTAAGCTTAAAGCGGATCCTGAACAGAAATTCATGAAAATTTGATATACCGATGTGAATTTTCTCATAGTAATTAATGTCATGATCATCAGAAATTTCTTTTTTGTGTTAAATTTTCCAAATTCATTTTAAATTCAGTTTAATGTATTATATTCCCTATACCTTACTTTGAAAAATCGTAATTTGTGTGTTTGTTAGCCTTCAGGTAATGCCAATAACGATTTACTTCTTCACTACTCTGGGAGTATATGCCCCAAACAGTCATATATCCCATTTCTAAAAGTTAACTCAACCCCTGTCTTGCGCATTTGCTTCCCTAATGATATGGGATCAAAATACTATGTCTACAAATCAAATATCTTATTTCGCATCTTCCTCTCAAAAATGCCCCTTCAAGAAAGTCTTGGCAGCAGATGAGCGTGTTTACCCTTGACCCATCAACATAATATTTAGTATTGATTTCGTGGATTCGGACTATGGCTATTCTGCTTATTTATACATAAAAGAAATATATGAGCTTCCACAATAGGCTCGAATCATGGATAATGTTACAGATTGACTCGCTAGCGGACGCCAGTGACGTAATGGATACGTCATGGAAACAATGAATAAGGCAATTTTCGGTGCAATCAATAGACTATGTGCTTACCCGATGTATTCTGATTTCATTCGGGTTTAACCTCGACTAATTTGGCGTCTCATAATGCTAAACATTTGATGAATAGTAATTTTGACTGTCTGAAAGGCTTATTTAAGAGATGAAGAGAATATTTTTTGTTTACATGGAGCGGATTCATACATTGTGTGATTAGGTTTTTCGATTCATAATATTCTCTTCATTTCTTATAATTTAATAGAATCGAGCGAAAAAAAAGCTTTACACATTTTGATAGCTTTAAGCTGATCTTTGGTAGACGATCTGGTAAATGTTTGAAATGTTATTTTTTTTAAGCCTACTACAGCTTGACCTTCCTCCGAGTGTCCCGAAGGACAACAGTCTAAGTATTGGCGAGTCAATTTACGAATACTTAAATAAATCCGTTGTGCGAGTCATTTTCAGACAAAAAGGATCGAATCCGACGGTGGGGATAGTAAATTGTGTCAGAAGAGACCAGGTGGATTCGAAATTGGCCGAAATGGACGAACTTGGTTACAACTTCGGTGTGTAGGATAATATATTTTAAAATAAATACGATTCTGTAGGTAGATTTTTAAAATGTTCTCTGTTACATTTTGACTCCGATTTTTATGGACAAGCATGGTAAGATCGGTATATAGGTTTATATTGAATGTTCGTGTCCATTTGTCTGTCTATCCCCAATAAAACATAACATTGCATCAACTATTAATGGCATGTTCTAAGGCTTTCATATTCAACAAAAGCATTCAGTTGTAAAGAGTAAAATTTTCATATTTAACCGATTGATTTTTGTGTTCTAATATGATTGAAGCAAAAGCATTGAGATGATGGCATTTTAACACAATATCTGTTTACGATCCACATCCATAGATAACGGGTTGCAAGGTTATCTAACTGTCTTGTTATGGTCATTTAGTGACAGGTCTGTATCCAATCAATACTTTAATCGGTTTGTGACTAATAGATCTGAAACAATTTGCAGTTTACTGGTAATGCTCACTTTACATAATTTTTTTCCCAAAGAATTCATAAAGCAGCATGTAATTTGGTTTGACACCTAATTGTCATAGCTACAGCTGTATTTACTAGATTTAAGCTGCCTACCAACGGATATTTATTAAATGACTGTCGTAATGATTACTCTTCCAGCTTAGATAAATATATGATTGATTAATCGATTTCTTGCAAATTCCTTGATTACTGTGAGTACAATAAACATTAATTACGTTTTCAAGTTTAAACCTTTACCGTGCAGTATATCATGAGGTATATTGCATCCAAGACGAAGCATTTGGTATATGAAACTCTATGGAAACTATTCACATGTAGATCTACATTGCCTTAAGTAACACAAAACGGTGTAAGAGAGTTTGAAACGCATAAACTACAGACGCAGTTGATACTTACATTTCTAATCGTATCCGCGTTGTGTTTCTTACGTTTTGTATAGAAATAAAGTTTTGTTAATTTTCTTTTGTAATCTAGAAATATTTTGTAGGTCCTGATGTTAGTCGAGAGTTCAGTATATCAGAAGGACAAAGAATTCGCATCAGCTGTTCGGGAAATATTGACTTGAATGACACTGATAAAAGCAATGTATGTTTTCTTTCGAAGTAGAAGCGTTCAAATACTGGGTTTCTCATATCAGTTACATTTGTTTAATGAGTAAGGGTGAGAGAAACAGAAGAGAGAGACAGGCCTCCTAGTGAAACCTTTAAAACCTTTAAAAACCTTTAATTTCAGAGCAAACCTTTAAAACCTTTACATTTCCCCAGAAAACCTTTAAAACGCCAAAATAGCCTGTAATTCTCACTCAAAACCTTTATATTTGCTCTGACTGGTTGCCGTGCTAGCTTAAAGCAAGTAATGGATTTTGTTCTGCATTTTCCTACACTGTAAAACAGGAGCTATGTATGATATAAATATGCAGAGAAAATAGGTATACACATTAAATAAGGTATGTATTATATTGCATAATTCAAACAGTATATAACATCAAAAAATGACTTTGGTATGACTGTGGGTTTAATAAAGAAATGAGAACTTCGACGAAAATAGCCTTTATTCACTCTTTATTTTTTCATATTTTACACTAAAAGGCCTTTATTTTCATACATTGGAGCCTTTATAAAAACCTTTATTTTTGTTTTGGCCTGCTAGGAGGCCTGGAGAGAGAGAACTTAAGTTGGTGATATTTTTGACAGAAATATACATTGTATTTAATATTTTATTTATCTAAGCCGGTAGAAAATAACAAATCAATCGTAAAACATGATCGAAGGTTTGCTAAAAGCTGCGTAAAAACAACTGTTTTAAGACAATTTGACGCGTTATCATTTATATATGTAACTTAATAGCAATGATTCGTATGAACGGTTTGTAATGAAATACATGCGAAACACTTTTAAACTCAAAAGTTTTGTTCACTCTAGATCATTATACCTTTCTTTGCCTATATGGACACTGCAAAAGAAAACTTGATATTCGAAGTTAAAGATCGATTTAAACAGAGAGACATGCAGGATTATATGGGAAATGTTGTTTGTGCTATCAACGAACCAAACGGGAACACATTAGAAATTATTTTACCAGTTATATTACCGAAGGTTAGTATTTAATAAAAATGAAATAGAAATTACACACTTAACCTTTACAAATAGCATTTAAAATTCCGGTTCCAAATAAGAAAAACAAATAATGTTGAAAACCGGAAGAAGTTTTGGTTTCCCTGGCGACCAAGCTCAAAGTCTGAAAAAATCTAATTCTCTACGAAAAGTGGTCTCCTACTTCTAATACTATTTACAGAGAAGCTTTAATTTTTATGTAAATTTTTAGATGACTATTACTAGATTATACAAAAATGAGTTCTAGGAGGGTATCGATGTTTCAGAAGTTCAGATAAGGAAAAATTGCCAAATGCCGAGAGATAAACTCAAACGAACATTTGATATTTAAATAAGAGTCAGACGTTATGTTTGCGGTAATCTGATAGGCTAAAAGTGGCTTTTAGTGATTTTATATTATTTCTAGATATCGCAAAATTCGATTGTCGACACTACATGGCCCATAGTCAACGGAAGGTTACAAATCGACAAGCGAAACAATCAACGCCCTTAATTATGTCGCATTAAATGGTTAGCGCAAAACTAGGGTAAATGTCCATATTCGTAAAAACGGTTTTGGGCTGATCTTCATAGAATTTAAGGCTGGCTAGCGAGCATAACTCATGATAATGTAACGATGAAGTTGGTTTGAGCAAATTAAAACTGAATCTGGTATTCCAAAGATGATACGCAACACGTGAATGACCCAACATTCATTGCAACTCTCTCTATCTTAAAATAGATTAACAACCTACATTGGCTATTAGGGAAATATCCCAGTTTAATCTAAACGACCTCTGATTTTCCCAAAACAACTTTTCAGAATACATCATTAAAATATTGTATGAAGGGAAATAGGAATAATTGAAATATGTGACATGAAAAAAGACATCGATACCTTCCTTCAATTAAAGAATAACAAATTCTTACCGTTGGTTATGAAAATCTAACCATGCTTCTGAGTTAAAAGGCTTAAAGCCATATCTTTCCTCCGAGGAAGGACAGGCAGTTTAAATATCCTTCCTTTATTTGGTAATAATTTAATTGTTAGTTTCGTCTATCAAAAACGAGCGATCTGATTGGTCGAAAAATTTAATTCATACCTCCATGAACAAAATTTGAGTACGCAGCTATTTTGAATGCTTCCGCACAAAAAGGTATCAAAGTTTGTTAAGTTGTTGCATTTTTTGCTCGATGCTATTACATTATAAGAATTTCGCGTATTCATACAGTGTGATTAGGTTTTTCGGTTCATACCTCCATGAAAACAAAAAAATACTCTCTTCATCTCTTAAACAAATTTCTCAAAGCCTTATCTTCCCTCCGAAGAAGTAAAAACGGCTTAAACATTATATCGTGTATTTTGTAACTAAAGCAATCAAGAGCCTTCTTAATATCGATTTACAAAAGGAGGATATGAGTTAAGGTCTCTAAGGAAGAGTATTTTGTGTTTTTCTGGTTGATTTCAACTCGTGCTTATGTAAACAAACCTTAAAGGTAGGTATCGATGGTTTTTTTCATGTCACAGATTTAAATTATTCTTATTCCCTCTCTTATGCTATTTGAATACAATATTCTGATAAGTAAATTTGCGAAATCAGAGGTGGCTTATCAGAGAAAAACAGGGTATTTCCCAAATAGGCTACATAGGCTATTAATCTATTTTTAGATAACCCCGAGACAGTTGCAAACAAGGGTGCGATTAACCATTGGAATATCGCATTGGTTTGAATTATATCAAACAAGGTCGTCGTTACGTCATCAGGAGTTATGTTCGCTGGCCGGTCTTTAATTTTGTAAAGATCGGTCCAAAACCGTCGTAAGTGTTATAACGAATATAAACATTTACCGTAGTTTAGCGCTTACCATTTGATGTGAGAAGATTTAGGACGATGGTCGTTTCGCTAGTCAATTTGTTATCTTCTGTTGAATTTTGGTCATGCGATGTTGACAACCGAATTCCGTGATATTTATAACTAACCTAGAATTCCATTGAAACTTTCCCATATAACCACAAAGAAGCCACTTTAAACCTATAACATTACCACCAAGACAATATCTGACTCAAATTTAGGTATTAGATATATTCGTTTGAGCGTTTATTTCGGCACTTGGCAATTTTTGTATTGTGTAGGTTTCAGAAACATCGATACCTCCCTTTAAATTATGGTGGGTCACTATTTAAATTATAGAAACTTCTTTTTGAATTGTAGGCTTACTGCGTAGAATTATGTTAATGTTGTGACTTCAATCGTCATATTCATTTATGCTCTTGATCCTCGAGTATGTATTTCCTATTTGTTTTGATGTGTATTTTGAGGGAAGTTATGGCTTTAATATCAACATGCAAAATGGGGGTATAATTTCAGTTCTCCGAAACGGGTATTTTGTGTTTTTCTTATCAATTTCAACTCGTGTTTTTTGTTTATATTTTGAGATCGAACCGATTGCACCCGATTATTCACCGGAGATGTTCGGAAATCCTCGGTGCTGATGACTAAACTTATCTGACGATTTCGTTTATCTCCGTGACCGAGAAAGCGAAATTCTAAACGTCATCAACGAGGTCATTGTTTTATGTAAACAGACTTATAATCGTGGTGGGTCTCATTTTAAAATATCGTAACTTCTTTCATTAAATGTAGGTCTATCACGTGGATTAATTCTGATCCTACAATTTCAATCGTCATAATTACTGAAGCTTTTGACCCTCGATAATGGTTTTCTAAGTATTTTTGTTGAATGTTTTTGGAGACGATATAGCTTTAATATATAATCTACGAGAGCGTTAGCTCTACTGGATTATTGATTGAGCCTTAAAGCGGTTAAATTCTCACTATACCAACGGTAAGAATTTGTTATCATAATTCTATCATGATCTTGTACTTATCCAAGAGAAAAAACGCTTACGTCCCAAAGCAATAAGAAGTATGGATTAGTCCCCTTGATTACGTACGCGCTTCCAATTAAACAAATTCCTACAATCAAATCAATCTGCAAGAATTTAGTAAAACAAAGAATAACAAAACAGCTAAGTACAAAAAAGTTTACCCCGTCATTTATTATATCTTATCCTATATACCGAATAAATCCTTTAAATGTTTAACTGTCGTGTTTGGAACGTTGGCGTACACTCACAAAATAAGACTTGATTTTAAAAAAGGAGATTGTAGGAAGGTATCGATGTTTTTTCGTGTCACAGATTTTAATTATTCTTAATCCCTTTCATACACTATTTGAATACAATATTCTGAAAAGTAGTTTTGCGAAAATCAGGGATCGCTTATCAGAGAAAAACAGGATATTTCCCTAATAGCCTACGTAGGCTATTAATCGATTTTAGATTAACCCGAGACAGTTGCAAACAATAAAGGGTCATTCAAGTGGTGCAAATAACCGTTTGAATATCGCATTTAGTTTGAATTACATCAAATTAACGTCATCGCTTCGTCATCAGGAGTTATGTTCGCTAGCCGGTCTTAAGTTGTATAAAGATCAGTCCAAAGCTATCGTTAGCGTTATTTGAGATATAAGCAATGAACGTAGTTTAGCGCTAAACATTTGATGTGATATGATTTAGGACATTGATTGTTTCGCTAGTCAATGTGTTATCATCCGTTTACTTTGGGTCGTATGCAAATGAGGTCATGCGATGACGTCAGCCGAATACAGTGATGTCTATAAATAACCTTGAATTTCGCTGAACCTTTCCTGTATAGCCACAAAAAGCCACTTTTAACCTACCAGATTATCGCCAAGACAATATTTGACTCAAATTTAAGTACTTAATATTCGTTGGATCGTACCTTTCGACACTTGGCAATTTTGCTAGATAAGGTTAGAGAAACATCGATAACCCCCTTTAAAGGTAGATATCGATGTTTTTCTCATGTCACAATTTTTTATTATTTCTATTTCCTCTCGTATACTATTTGAATACAATATGCCGAAAAGTAGTTTTGGAAAAATCTGTGGTCGCTTATCAGTAAAAAGCAGGGTATTTCCTTAATAGTCTACGCAGGCTATTAGTCTATTTTTAGATTAATCCGAGACCGTTGCGATGACTATATGATCAATCACGTGGTGCGAATAACTCTTATAACATTGAATTTAATTTAAATTACATCACACCGACGTCATCTTTACGTCATCAGGAGTAATGTTCGCTAGCCGGTCTTTAATTCCGTTTAGATCGGTGCAAAACTGTCGCAAGCGTTATTACGAATATAAACACTTACCGTAGTTTTGTGCTAACCCTTTCATATGACATGAAGTAGGACGTTGGCTGTTTCGCTAGTAAATTTGTTACCTCAAGTTGACTGGGTCATATGCAAATGAGGTCATTCGATGTCGACATTCGAATTCCGTGATATCTAAAAATAACCTGTAATTCCGCTGAACCTATCCGATATAGCCAAAAAAGCCACTTTAGGCTTATTAGATTACCACCAATACAATACCTGACCCAACTTAAAGTATAAAATATTAGTTTGAGTGTAATTTTCTTATCTTAGTTTGAGAAACATCGATACCTCCCTTTAAGTCTTGTTTTACACTTTTAGTTTTTCACTAGAATGACATGATAGTATTGAGCAGGTTAAATGAGATGGAGTATCACACGTGCAAATTATGATCAATATTAGATTTACGCAAAATGAATGGTAATTACATTTTTTCTTCATAGCCACAATACCATCATGCTCCCAGCAGGTAAATGTAATACACTTAAACAATATCCCACAAAATTTGATGCAGTGGCCAATAGGTTTGTGTTGCTGTTGCTCAAGGTGAATATTTTCTATCTAACTGTGTCGGGGCTCTGTCGTGGGACGTGCATCATCCGTCTTCTGTCAACATCTTGTGTGCACTTTATCGCACCAATGTTTTGTTTGTTTTTGTTTTTCTTTTTTTTTCTTTTTTCAGACTGTATTTTCTCGATGAAATTTCGGTCAAGTTCACTAGTGCGTCACACGAGGTCAAAAACCAGTTCAAATCTCAGGAAAAAATTTGTTTGCATTCTAGATGCAACATTTTTGGGCAATACGTCTCGATAATTTGTCAGAATACTTGTCTGCATGAAATCTGGCCAAATAAGATTTTAGGTCAAATGAAGGCCAAAACTAGGTCACTATGTCAAATCTTAGAAAATTTCCAGTATACTTTAGAAGCCACATTTCTTCTTCGAATGTCTTGATATTTCGTGAGAATGCTTGATATATAAGCACTCGATCCACCGCAATGACTTCCATCTTGACTGCGTTGATTGTTCTAAGTTTTAATAAATAGTTGTTAAAGATAACAATTATAGTATTGTTATTGGTTAACTAAATTTTATCATTCAAATTTATCTCAGTTCTTGCTTGTAGTACTCTTTTAGAAACTGATATTGCGCCCAACATGACGATAGTTGTCGAGGGGCCTTCAAAATATACATTCATTCATCAATTAAAATTTCAGTATTGTTACTGATTTTCTGAGTTCTACTGATAAAATGCACCTCATTTTTATATCCCCCACAACGAAGTTATTGGGGGGGGGGTATACTGGAATCAGGTTGTCTGTCCGTGAACATAATTTTGTGTCCTCATCTCCTCTCGCATTTCCAGACCAATTTTGCTGAAACATTACCGAAATCTTCCTTGCAATGGAAACTTGTGCACCTGCAATTTTCATAATGATTATAAATCAAATGTTTCAAGAGTTAAGCCCCTTTGAATTATTATCCTAAATAGAATATATAAAAGGGTGTAGCTAAAACAATTGGATAGATTATGATCAAACTTAGAAGGAATGTTCCTTTTTCCAGGTCTTCCAAAGTTGTTCAAAGAATTTAATTCCATGCAGAACTCTGGTTGCCATGACAACAAAAAGGGCGAATTTCAGAAAATCTTTAAAAAAATTCTTCTCTGAAACCATAAGGCCTACAGCTTTGATATTTGGTATGTAGCACCCCCACAACGAAGTTATTGGGGTATACTGGAATCAGGTTGACCGTCCGTCCTTGGACATAATTTTGTGTCCTCATCTCCTCCCACATACCCAGACAAATTTTGTTGAAACTTTACCGAAATCTTCCTTGCAATGGGAACTTGTGCACCTGCAATTTTCATAATGAATATTAATCAACTGTGTCAGGAGTTATGCCCCTTTGAATTATTATCCTAAATAGAATGGGGGAACTCACTTTACATCCAATACTATAAACTGCACAGTTAACTCTTTCTCTCACAAAAACAGCTTTAATGCACTCCAAACAGACAAAATTGGACAACATTATAGCCAAAGAAACCATCAGTCGTAACAAGCAATTGATTTATTTGCCACAATGCTTTCCACTATTGTCAGGGAAATTAACCCAATTTTCTAAAACAAGTTAATATCGGTCCATCTGTTACACAATTTCGTTTCCGCTTCTTCTCCTTCAGGTCTTCACCAATTCCCCAGAATCCTTTCTATCGTGGGAACTTTTGCACCTGCAATTTTCATTATTTCATGAGTTCTGCTCCATATAATTATTTTCTTTAAAGAATATATAGAGAAGAAAATTTTTGACCTCTTCTTCTTCTACAGTTCTTTACCAATTTTGCTGAAACTTTAATGGAGGCTTCAACTGCAGTTTCCATTATAATCAACTATATTTAGAGTTATGTCCCTTTGATTTATTTTCTTTTATACAATATATAGAGAATAAATCATAACTCCTTAACAGGTTGACAGATTAAAATCAAAGGACAAAAAATACTGCGAAGTTGGAATGCGCTGAAAGGGTCATAACTGTAGAAATCGGTTCTAGTTCACTTCCGAATAAGCCTTCCTCCTTTGAATTTAGACCAGCATTCCCTTTCGTGTACATATTTGCGTGAATAACACACAAAAACTAAATCCACAGAAATCAAAAACTAGCCTTGTCTTAACCCATTCCCAGACAGTGACGCTTTTAGATGACCCTCATTATGAAAGCTTTGGAAAACATTTTGGAAAATGAAGAAATTGTAACAAGCAATTTCTTCTTTATCCACAATGTTTTCTGTCCAAAAAGACCAGGATTTTAAAGATTTCATCAACTTACAATTGTCATCTGCTACTTCTTTGAATTTGGACTGGTCTAAAATTGATCGTGTTGAAATGGGTTATAAGCTCGTGTCACGCAAAACAAAATTAGAATTTTCAAGCATAGAATTCTCCTTTTGATCAACTGTAATACGAGAACTCCTTTTCGAATCTTGAAAACAGAGAACAAAAGCTTCTACAGTAAGAAATCAATGACCTTAATGATTATTTGACCCTCAACTCGGCCAATTCAAAAACGATCATACAAAACTAACGTAGATTTTCACTTCAAGTTTATGAGCATACGTAGAAAAAAAAGATATTAACATTATTGTAACGTTTTGTTTGCACGTGGTAGTTATGCCCTTTTCATAAAAATTCCTATTATATGATGAAGATAGTATCAAATATAGGCGCCCTGTAGTCGCGCGATTTCCTTATTCGGCTTTAGGAAAGTAAAAAATCTTAAGTAAAAAGGACCAAGCTGAAAGCTAGATGACACTTGTTAAAGGTTTGATGTTTTATTTTTGATTTAAACTTGTAAATAACGACATAATAAAGCGTAATTATTTAGTAAATAAGTAGAAACCGGAAGTTGATTGGTTTACATTTTCAAAATCTTCTACTTTCGTTTTGCATCTATTTGATTCTTACTGAGTAAAAGCTGTAAATCCCACAATAATCGCGTTTGCTTGATGCCTACGACACCCCTTAATCGCTGTAGAATTTTTTTAAGCACTGGGCGGCGTGATTATTGTAAAAATGCATTTGCGACCTGAGCCATATTTGTAAACATTGCCTATCTATGGTCATATGACTACCACATGTCACTTGAGATCATGTGATTACCAAACACGGGACGGCGAATCACACAAAAAATACTGCGCTGATTATTACCTTATTTTTCAATAACTTATAGCAAATTAAAGCACGTTTAGAAGTCTCTAAACGAATTTTTATACCATCCTTTACATGTGCCACATTATTGTCTTCGGCTACAAGTAGCTGATTGTGCGTGGCAAGTTGAGATGAAAAGTAGCCCGATGCGTAATCATATCTAAGAGATCACGTGTTATGTGTTATCAAAAAACCCGAAATGAAATTGTCTTGTGTTCATTTTGCAGTTTTGTTAAATCTAAGCTCCGCATTCCAACTGGTCCACATGTTTATTCTAGAACATAAACGCCATGTTCGACGGTGCATGTAATCCATAATTTCGATATTGAACAAATCCCTATTTTTTACACAGTCATTGCCCCTCTTTAAGTTAAAATTTGTAAAAAGAGAAAATGTCCAATTGATAAATCATGGCCAACATTTCAATGGTTACAATTTGACCTCATTTAAAAAGAGGCGGCAGTGGAGGGTATTCGTCAGCCCTTACAGGCGACAGTTCTAGTTTTTTATGTTACTTTTTTAAGTAGCCGGTATTGTGCCTAACTTGACCATAGGTCTTGACGGACAACAAAACAATATTCATTCATCTTCAATGTTTGGTGACATTGGGTGAAATCTTAGAACTTAGAAAACCTTGTTAGCATTCTAGAGACCACAATATGGCCTAAATGTCTAGCGGTCTGATAAGAATGTTTCTCTCAACTCCTTTTTAGTACAATATTTGGTGAGATGGGGTCAAAAAGGTCACTAGTTCAAATCTTAGAAAAAAACATGTGACCGATTTAGAAGAAATACTTTTTGATCACATGTCGCGATATTTGTTCAGAATGATTGTGTCAAAGAAATCTTGAACAGAGTTTATATTGGCAAAAGGCATCAAAAACTAGGTCACTAGGTTAGACATCAAGAAATCATTGTGTGCTCTCTAGAGGCCGCATGTCAGTGTCAAAGTCTTTATACTTGTTCAATATTTTTTTCTCCATAAATAACCAGGGTTTAATATATATTTCGTTCTTAATTCAATATTAATTTAATTATCCAAATCGTTTAAAACCTTCCTTGCGATTTACTTGCTACTTTCCAGGCACTAACATTCTAACTCTAAGAAATCGTCTCTGATTTCTTATTCAAAATTTTGATATCAGATCAATTTTTTCCAATATTATATCACTGCTGCTTTGATTACTTCTGCTGTCACCAATGACCCTCTTGTTAGCTTATCTTAGCACAAAATGCTCAAGGATGGTTTTTGTGACATATTTTGTACGGTGTCCATCGCCTGTGAAGGACCTGTGTGCAGATAATGGCCAGATTTTAGGTCAAATGTACACTTTCAGAATGATTGTCTTCATTACACCTCAGTTCAGTTTGATATTTTGTCACGTTGAGTCAGCGGCTCACTAGGTAATATCATAGAAATACATTGTGCGCTAATTAGATGCCACGATTTTACCTTAAAGATTGTCTACATAATATCTTGGGCACGTGGTATCAGAAAGTGGGTCACTAGGTAAAACCTTAGATACGTCTTGTATGCATTCTAGATTGTACATAATAAAGTGACAATATCAAAATGCAAATAGGATTAAAACGAAAGCTTGCGTTATATTTTCCTTGTTGATGGCATATATGTGTACACATATTTATAAATATAATTGGTAATAGAACTAGAAAAAGTAAGTCGTTTTTCGTGAATTCAATTAATTTTTGAAGAAACGTATTCCTTGGCTATTTGAGGAGGATCATGTAATGAAGAATATGTGGATGTAAGGGGTATCTTTGTTATCCTCATGTCTTTCCTTATGAAAACAATTTTAACAATAACAACAACAGCAGCAATAACAATAGCAACAGAACATATTATCTTGAAAGTAAGTCAAAGTGCAAAACGCTAGTTTATTTTACGGCATAGTATTAATTTCAAATAAATCGTTTACTATCGCTAATGTAACACTGATCTTCGTAGAAGATTGCTGAGTTTTCATCGATTGTTAGATTATCTTTCACATATATAAGAAGCATATTAATGTCAATTTTGCCGAAAGCTTATAATGTATCCAAAAGTCAGTTCCTAATACTAGTATACTTATAGCATTCAAAAAAGAAGTGTTCGCTTGTCTCAGTACTATGACAAGAACAAGGAGGAGAGTCAACAATTTTTTTAAATGAATGATTGATGATTCAAAGATTTCTTATTCGTGTGTGTATGACTTGGAGTTTCCTTTGTCCAATAAAGTACGACTTATTTGGGCTAGGTTTGTTACGATTAAGATAATTTTTAAATTATGACAATAAATCTTGTTCTCGTAGATCGATAGGTAATTTGTTCCATCTATATCTGCATATTCTATGATAGGCTGATAAGGATATACAGTTTCATGAAGATTGAGGCAAAACTGTGACTTCTATATTGTAAACAAGGAAATTGTCATTATAACCCCTTTTCCTGTGTTATCCTATAAAACCTTCCCATAATCTATAAGGTTCATCTTTATGCCCCAACAAGTATCCTCACCAAGTTACATGACGATTAAGCAAAAATGATGACCTCTATACTGTAAACAAAGAAATTGTCATTAAGGACCCTTTTCCTGTGTCTTCCAATAGAACCTTTCCATAATCAATAAGGTTCATCTGTATGACTACTTATTATTCCGGCCAAGTTTCATGAAGATAGAGCCATATTTGTGGCCTCTAGAGTGTAAACAAAGAAATGTCATTAAGGCCCATTTTCCTGTGTTTCAAAGAGAATGCTACCATAATCAATAGGGTTCATCATCATGACCTAACAATTATTCTGACCAAGTTTCATGAAGATTGGGTAAAAACTGTGGCCTCTAGAGTGTAAACACTTCAATTGTTGACGCCACACCACGCACGACGGGCAACAGACATTCAACGATCACAAAAGCTCACCATGAGCACTTTGTGCTCAGGTGAGCTAAAAACATAAATTTGACCAGTTTTTACTAGTATAAATTCTTGTAAATATGAAATATACATGTTCATTCATTCTACTTACATCTGCTCTCTCTTTCCTTTCTTCACAAGCCTGTCCTCTTCTCCCTCCTCAAACTGCCTTGCCGTAAAGACACGCTTCCCTTTTTTACTTCCTTTTCCTTTCCCTCATCCTGTCCCTCCAGTACTCTCTTCTTCACTCAAAGATGGATGTGTCTGAAGGAAATAGGCAAGAGCTGTCATTGGATAACAACACCAAATGAAAATAGCAACAGCTGTCATTTGTCAACAACACTTGAAGCTTTACCTTGTACAGTAACATAGATGTAGCATGTTGTATGTAAAACTTTCAATAAAAATTACTACAAGTTCAATTCCGCTAATAAAAATGAAAGGGTAGTGAACCATTGTCTGTTACATGCAAAAAGCTAAAAACAAGAGGACTATGATGGTCCTATATCACTTCCCAGAGTATCATGGCTCATCAGGGATTGTACAGAAATGGTCTAATTTTCAGAGTACTTTAGTTCTTTGAAGTATATTGGAAAAGGGTCAATAGACATTGATACATACAAAATATAAAAGCTCTAGGACTTGTGGTTTGTTAGAAGATTATCAAATATTTCCTTCTTTAAATTCATATTTATAAATGCAGGGATCACACAGAAACAGACTAATTTTTAGAGTACAGTAATTCCTTATTATATTTTGATAAAGGGTCAATAGACATTGAACCATACAAAATGTTTAAGCTCTATGCCTTATGGCTTGGGAGAAGAAGTTTCCTTCTTTATTTATATGGAAAATCAGCAATCACAATAGTCATAGAAAAGGTCTAGTTATTAGAATAAAGTAACTCTTTTACATATTTTGGTAGAGTGTCTATAGATACTGATTTACACAAAATATCAAAGTCTAGGCCTTATTGTTTGAAAGAATCAGATTTTCAAAGATTTCCTTTTTTATTACTATGTAAAATCAGAGATATCACAGAAAAGGTCGTATTTTCAAGATACGGTAATTCTTTGAAGTACTTTGGTAATGGGTCAATAAATGTTGTGTTACACCAAATATCAAAAGCCTAGGCCTGGGCCTTATGGTTTGGGAAGAGAAGATTTTTAAAGTTTTTCACTCTGTTGCCACAGCAACCAAAGTTCTTCATGGATTTCAATTCTTTAAAGTACTGGTATTTTGAAAGAGCATCACCTAAGGATTATTTGAAGTTTTTTTCAAATTCCATGGTTAGTTTAGGAGGATAATATTATTTTGTAATTGTGAACGGACTAACAGATTGACAGATGGATGATGACCAGTCACAATAGCTCACCCAGTGCACTTTGTGCTCAGGTGAGCTAAAAACAGTAAAAAGGAATACAAAAAAGCTAAAAACAGAAAAAAGGAATCCAAAAACTGATATGCATGTATAAAATGATGTGGGGTGGAACAGACAAACTGAGTTCACAACGAAACTAAATTTGCGTCCAGGATAATCTATTATTTCTGATAGAGAAGATTCCGGTATATGAATTCAGACTACAAAATTAATGCAAATTCTTCTTGAACTATAATTTCTATTTCTTACCATATCTATATCTTCAAACAGACGGGACAATCTTTGTCTTTTTGAACGTCTAAGCTCTGGCATTTCACTTGGTTTAGCCTCATGTAAGCCACAGAATCCATAATTTCAACAAATCATAATATTTGCGAACAACGTAGCTAATAGGGACTTGTCACACTTGGATGTTTCTACTTTATACCATCAATGGGCTATAATTGGTATCTAGTATAAAGGAATTCAAATGCAACATGTCCCTGTGATGCTGACCCCCCCCCCCCCCCGCCATAAATGAAAAATATAAATAATCAGACACATGCAGATGTGAATGTCCAGAAATAAAAATCTTTACATGTGCAATCTTCAATACTGTATATCATTTGCCAAAACATGGTAACTACAGATTGAATACCACCATAGTACTATAACACAGCACTCTGTGATATGTCTCGCATAAATCGGAGGATATCACAATTAAAATCGTAGATATGTGATTGATTGAATTATGTTTGTTTGTTTGAATGGGGTTTTATGCCGCTTTCACCAATCTTTCAGTTAAATTGCAGCAGCTGGAGCACCTAACAATGGAATCTTAGTATTTCTCACACCAGTACTCCCATTACATCCTTTCCTACCCTCCACCTGCTATCTCACATAGGTCTACGATTATCAACCCATTGGTGAGAGACAAATAGTCGGAAAGGATGAGTGCCGCCGTCGGGGATCGAACCCGGGACCTCTAGATTGACATTCCAAGGCTTGATTGAATTTAACACCACTTTTAACAGTATTTCAGTTATATCGCAGCGGCTGGAGCACCTAACAATGGATTCCTGGTATTTTTTCACACCAGTAATACCACTACATCCTTTCCTAGCCTCGAGCTGCTATCCCACTTAGCATTACGATTATCCACCTAATGGTGAGAGACAAGCATATATGTGAAAATCAAGTTTAACGTACAGACTTTGACAAAATAAAAAAAATCAACAACACTCCATGATATAAAGATCGTCGATGGGTTCCCGTATTTGAATTTGTTAGAAAACGAAGCTAGGAAAAGGAATTTTTGTTTTCCTTTATCGCAAATGCATTATTCCAGATCAAGTTTTTACTAAAGGTACCAGTGAGTTAAAAAGTTATTATATTATTACACAAACAATAGAGGCCGCCGTCGACAAATATTAACAAACAACCAAATATTATGAGTAAAACTGACCTCACCATTGCTCGATGATGTTGATTCAGCCATGTTTGTTTTGAATTTTCTGCACAGGTCACGTGGTTGTGGTCATGCTGAAGTGCGTCCCTTATCACGTTTCGCTAAAGTGCCAAGATTCCCGCGCGAAAATATCGGGTCTAAAAATAGACGGGAATAACCCCCTTGTCTTGTTCGCCTCCAGACAAAAGCGACTAAAATAACCGGGATTATGGTACGTTTCAGCAAAATTTCATAGCCAGTCTTTGTATTGCAATCCGAAGGTAATTGCATTAAATGAACTTATTTAGAAAAATTGCAACATATCTATGCAAGAGCCGCTTTAATGTTTATGGTTTCCACCATTGGGATTTTGTGGAGAATGTTGAGGTCTATTAATTTTACGGGTTATCAAAAGTGATTCTGCTTTCTGAGAAACAAAACTTACATGTTATTACGATTGAAACTACGGACAGGGGAAAAAAGCCATATATACCAATAAACGAAAGTATTTAAATGGGACATTTTTTGCATATTTTTTCGAAATCTGCTATACCTTTTGCTGATATGTCGGATGTGTATTCAAACCATATCTCAGTCATTTCTATGTGGAAAACTTTTGCAAGGTATTTATTGATCACCATTATGTCAAAGTAAACTATTTATTCTACAATTTGAAAAGCCGCCGTCATAGCGCAGTTGGTAGCGCGTCGGACTGTCAATCTATAGGTCCCGGGTTCGATCCCCGACGTCGGCACTCATCCTTTCCGACTATTTGTCTCTCACCAATCGGTCGATAATCGTAGACCTATGTGGGATAGCACCTGGAGGCTAGGAAAGGATGTAATGGTAGTACTGGTGTGAGAAATACCAGGATTCCATTGTTAGGTGCTCCAGTCGCCGCGATATAACTGAAAGATTGTTGAAAGCGGCTTAAAACCCCATTCAAACAAACAAACAAAATACAATTTGAAAATAGGAAAAGGTTGAGAAGTGTCAACTCTGGTCAGTCTGAGTGGATTGCAGAATTATATAAGGGTCGCTATGAATTTGCTCTGGTCCCTTTTCTATTGACAGGTTTGAAAAAAATATCTTGAGCCACATGGCAAAGGTCCTTTCACAAATTTATGCCAAACGAGGGAGGTCGGAGGTTAGTTCCATATTATTTTGAGAATGACCCCGATACTTTGCATCGACCCCACCAGATGACCTTGAAAAGTAGTACTGTTAGTCCCTATGTTGACCTTGAGGTATGACAAAGGGGAAATACAAATATAAATTTTAAATAGTGATGAACTAGTCTACTGCCTTATTTAGAATTCAGTTCTTAAAGGAATATTTTAAGAATCTGATTTTAATATCATGCCCTGATTTTGAACTTTTGTCCAATGTTATGACATTGACCTTTGAGTTGACGATCCGAGCTTCGTACTTCAAACATCATTTTAGTTTGATAAACAGCTGTGCTAAGTTACTTGAAAATTCATGCATGTAAGAGTGATTTAGGATACACTTATACGTCCAAGTTTTACCTTGCACTTGAGGCTACAGAGTAGTACTTTACATTTGACGCATCTTCTAAAGTTGGCAATATTTTTTTTATCTCAGTTCAATAATTTGATAAAAATACCACATTTTTGACACCCAAGCATGGCCTTGACTCATAAAGCCATTTTGTCCCTCCAAAGAAAGAAAGCGATTCTAACAATCTTTTAGTCTTTAATGCAAGCAAGAGTCTTCTTAATATCGACATACAAAAGAAGAGTATGAATAAAGGTATCTGGAAAGAGGATTTTGTGTTTTTCTGATCGATTTCAACTTGTGTTTGTTCAGTTTTGAGATCGAGTCAAGTGCACCTGATTCTCAATCGGAAACGCTCGCTAATCTTCGGCATTGACAGTTATATGCACTTGTGTTGATCGCTAAACTTTACGAGCGATTTCGTAACTCCTCGTGACCGAGCTTATTGTTTAAGTGGCTAGCGAAAATTAAACCGTCATTACTGACGTCATATTTTTTGTAAACAAACCTTAATTTGTGGATATTCACAATGTAAAATATCGGACTTTTTCTAATAAATTGTAGGCTTACTGCGGTTAATTCTTCAGGTCTTCAATAGTCATATTTATTTTTCTCTAAGGCCATCGAGTAAGGTTTACTTATTTATTTTGTTTTGTATATTGAAGGTGAATATGGCTTTCAGGTTAATGTCGATACACTATTTGACACCGTCTAAAGATGATGAATAAGTCGGCCAAATTATTTGAAAAAAAATACTCTTAAATGTAAGAGATATTGAGTATAAACTAATGCTTCAGCCAAGTTTTGACCTTTGACCCTGAACTTTGGGATACTGTCATAAACTTTACTCTTCACTCTTTGCCTTTTAGTAAAAAAAGATATCTGAAGGGTACTTGTGACAGAAAGCATATGGCAATCATGTTAATTTTGATAAGAAGGATTCCGACCGAAAAATATCTTGGTTGCCATGGTAACAGTTATTGGTTTAAGACAAAAATCCTTTGAATCAAGCGGGCCGCGGCCATAGAGTGGTTGGTAGCGCGCCGCACTCTCAATTGTGAGGTCCCGGGTTAGATTCCCGTTCGCGGCAAATATGTTTTTCGACATTAGTCTCCCAAAAATGGTAGATAAACGTAAACCCTAGTGAGATAAGCAGCTGGAGGCTCGGACAGGATGTAGTGGTAGAACTTGTGTGAGAAATACCAGAAATCCATTGTTAATTGCTCCAGTCGCACGAATGATATGACTGAGCGATGTGACTGAAATACTCTTAAATGTGGCTTAAACATCATTCAATCAATAAATCAACTGAATCAAAGTTGTCTAACTTGTCCGTCTGATAACGACTTGAGGAACTTAGTTTAGACAATCGCTTTTTTTAAAAAAAATGGTTTTTGCTAACAATTTTTTGAAAATGCGTGCTTTCCGATTACTAAAACACTTGTTAACTTATTAGAATTTTGAGAACTGTTGTCAAGAGTTGGTAACACAGTCGTAATATTCAAAATCGTTCAAACCGTCTCCTTTCCTATTTCCTTGAAAGCAAAAAATTAATCTTTCTAAATCAATTTCATCTTTGGTATTCATGAATGTCGAATATGACCGGATAGCATTTATCTTTCATTATATAAATAGTAATGATTCATTTCCGTTTAAATGTTAAATTTTTTCTCCGACGTATCGCAAACTGAGTTTACTTATATCTATTTATTTGGGTTTGCTTATCAGGTGTAACAGAGTATGAAGAATTGCTTATATCTGCATGCTACAACATACTGATGCTAGCAAATAGGATTCGTCATCATATATCTGTAATTCATAACGTGGGCAATAAATAGCCGATCATTTCAGAACACTGGTTTTAACGTTTTTATTGGAGTATGCTTTTTTATTTGTAGTTAGAGAGAATGAAGTCCAGAATTAAGACTACTGCAGTACGATTCCCATACTTTTGTGAGTGTTCAATTTTTCAGTTCATTTGCGTGTATTAAAAGATTGCAGTTTAATATTTTCATTGCCTAAACGCTTCCTAAAAATACACGTTTAAAATTGAGATATTACGTGCGTGCATTGGTAATTTATAATTGACCTACTACAACAAAGTATTGATAACAGAATTAAGACCTGTTAGGCGAGCGCGTATTTCTCACTTATAAAGCTTCTTATCACGTTGCAGACTTGAAATGATCGAATAGGTATCTGAGACTCTTTATTTCACCTTTCTTTATTATGTGCCCATTAAAATTTCTAAGGCCTGTTTTCGTTAAATAATGACATTTGATGCCATTAGATCGGAAATGAATGGCAAGATATTTCAATATAAGTCCTATTGTTTTTATGTACTTTTCAGTAACTTCTCTAGCTAGCTTCCTGGCCTGGAAACTGGCCGAAATGGGTGATGGTATTTGGGAAAGCGTGGTGGGGAGGTTAGAGAGTAAAGATGGATTTCAAAAGCTTTACAGACGAGCAAAGGCACGGGTTGAGGACGATGCTGATGAAAAAGCATTATGTCGAGTAGTTATACTAGACTGGATGAAAACGACAGAGAGACACAGAGATAAAGTAATATTTCTCAATAGTTCATCTGATTAAGATAAATTTTGAATCCAAGTTTTGTATTAATGAGTCAAAAATAGTTTTGAATGCAATCAAAAGTGAAAATGCTGGTACACTGTCGGCATTAGTTAGACACTATATTGTAATCCCGAGAGAAGTATCAAAGCAAGAGAAAAGTCAGTTGTTCATGTCAAAATAAAATCATAAACTGTTGGAACTTATCTTTCTTTGCGAGCGAAGCCTTAACACATATGCAGTGTCAATCAAACGAGTGTCGATATCGGCACCAAAAATTCAAAGATCGTATACAAAACCCAATAATAATGAAAAAAAATGTTCAAGAATAGTTTTGATTGCGACACTTCACAATTTAAAAGAAAAAACTCCGAATTCTTCTAGTAATAAATACGGCTTAAAGTATATTATTTACATCAACAGGTAGGACCAATCGAAAGAGCTCTCGAGGAATGTGGTTTGGTGGAACTTAAACAGGAATGTCACGAATTTGTCACTTATCAAAAAGGTAGGTAGATCTGGTTACTAGCATGTTATGACGAACAGAGACCGAGTAATAAAATAAGATAGAAAAGACGAGATGAAAGGGAAAGCAAACAGATGCTTTGTCGTGTCATCTAAATGAAATGGGGAGATTGCATACATACCAAAAGATTGAAAGACACTGAGAAAAAATAAACTCTTCAACTGTTGAGATAGTTAATGCATATAAATAATCTATACGCATACATTATCTTTCGTATCAGATACTGTATTAGTAATTGATGGAAGAAATCCCTTGGAGAAAAAGAAGTGAAGACCCCTCTTCCATTATATTATTTTATTTACATTCTTCAATTTCTTAGCAGAATGGTATTTGTCTATAAGGTTTTCATTTTTTCATAAGTTACCTTTTCTCCAGTGCAGAGTTAAAAAGTAATTAGCTTTCTTATTCTCTATAATTTTTAGCCGCCGTCATAGCGCAGTTGGTAGCGCGTCGGACTGTCAGTCTAGAGGTCCCGGGTTCGATCCCCGACGGCGGCACTCATCCTTTCCGACTATTTGTCTCCCACCAATGGGTTGATAATCGTAGACCTATGTGGGATAGCAGCTGGAGGCTAGGAAAGGATGTGATGGCGGTACTGGTGTGAGAAATACCAGGAATCCATTGTTAGGTGCTCCAGCCGCAGCGATATAACTGAAAAATTGTTGAAAGCGGCGTAAAACCCCAATCAAACAAACAAACAAACAAACTCTATGATTTTTATTGCTAAAATGTTTTTACTTGTCTGATTTTAATGAATTTTTTATCTTTAAGTTAAAAATCAAAGGCACAAGAATTTACGTTATTATTCTTTTACACAAAATTGCGTTTAAGGTAAAACTTAGTGTACTTTTTATCAATACGTCTCTTTCTGTCAGTCCATCTGAAGTCATTTCTCTGCATGCTAGGAACTAAATTGGACGAAAGTGAAAAATTGAACTTCTTAAAATAAATTCTCCGTTTCCAAAATTTGATATCGCGTCATGGCAAGAGGAAACATAATGTGAAAACTTGTTGTTGGGGTTTTTTTTTTGTTGTTGTTGTTGTTGTTTCTCATAAGTGTTCTAAATGCCTGATCGGAATTTAATGAAATTTCAGATTCAATTAAGTGTTCAAAGGCCCAAGAGCGTGTGCTTTGTGTAATAGATTTACACACAGTTATCTTAAAGGGGCTTAATGTATTATATATATGGTCCTCTGTCTGTCAGTCCGTCTACAGTCTTTTTTCAAGCAATCCCAGGACCGAATTTTATAAAATCTCTGTAATGAATTCCCATAAACAGTTTATAAAATATCTCAATTTTTCTCAATTTGATGTTTCGTCATACGAAAGTGGGAGTAATAGTTAAGAATGTTCTTTTTAGCTCACCTTGGCACAATGTTCTGAAGGTGCGCTAATGTGATCGTTAAGCGTCCGGCGTCCGTCTGTCTGTCCGTGAACAATTATTAGAATATCTTCTCCTGAACCATAAGGGCTTAAATATTTGGTACATATCATCTTCTATTGACTACCAAAGTACTTCTGTAATCTCAAAAGTAACTATTTTATTAGTCTGGCAACCAGACTCTCCTTAAAGGGAATTAAATCTTTCATTTAAGTGCCTTACGCCATTAGAAGAGTGAACACGTAATCTTTCTTATGCAGCCTGATATTGTTTACATCGAAATTGTAACCAATGACTTGACTCGAGTACAACGACAGAAAAGTCAGACTGAATAGGATTTTAAATAGCATTTGCAATAGTGAAGGAAATGGGCTAATTTTCTGGCACCATCGGGGTTTCTGGTCAACAGCGTTAAACTATTAGGGTCGTGATTGTGTTCATTTGAAATGCCCAGCGAAGACGGTTTTTGTTCAGCACTAGCCACAAACATAAACTTTGATTAAGAGACATACCTGAGGGAAATATGTTATAAATGAAAAGGTCCACACAAAAACGACTGCAGCCTGTCTACTCTTTTATGTGCGGTCTCTAATTTTTAAAAAAGTAAACCTTTGAAATTCTTCTCCTCCCATACTATTTGGCCTACAGCTTTGACATTTAGTATATATCAATGTCTTTTGACCCTCTACCAAAAAACTTCAATTAATTACTGCACTCTTAGAATTAGCCCCTTTCAGTGCGATCTCAGATTCTACATAGGAATAAAGAAGGAAATCTTTGAAAATATTCTTCTCCCAAACCATTTGGCCAATAGCTTTTATATTTGCTATGTATTAATGTCTATTGACCACCTACAAAAAACCACCAATGAATTGCTGAACTCTGAGAATTTGCCCTTTTCTGTGCGATCCCTGATTTTACAAAGAATGAAGAAGGAAATCTTTTAAAATCTTCTTCTCCTAAACCATAAGGCCTACAGCCTTGATAATTGGTATGTATCAGTGTTTAATGACCTTCTACCAAAATACTTCAAAGAATTATCGTATTCTGAAAAAGTCAGAGAATGTTATTTGGCTCAAGCTGTGTTTTTTTATATACAAAAAGTACTGTAATTTGCAGAAGCCACGGATGAGCGAATAAGGACCATCATGGCCTTCTTGTTCCTCATTTTTTCTAATTTACCGACCAAAGTGTAATGAAATTTTAAATTACTTGGGACTTTATGGATGGATACTTTGTACTTATTTTAAACCATTTTAGACGAGCTAGATCCTTCTAACTTTTCTAAGAGGCTTCTATCTGAGTCAGTCTGCGATTTTTAGCTTGATTGCGTAGCAATCTGAGGCTAAAGTTCCCACGGTAAAATTTCTACCCATGCAGAGTATAATGTAAAAATATAAAAACATCTAACGCAATAGATATAATATTCTGCCACATGGAAACTTGATCGGATCCGGGCGAATTACATAACTACGAGTATAAATTAATACGCCCAAATGAGGCGAGAAGGGCTAATGCGAGATATGACTCATCAAAAGCTGTCGGCTTGATGTACAGTACTTTCGTGTGATTGTTCTAATTTTGGCAAAATTATCAAAAGTTGATGAGTGAATGGAAAGAAAGAAAGGAGATATATAATGATTGGAAATTATTAAACATATATAATCATAACATATTGTGAAGAAAAAATAAGGTGTTTGTTTCATACCAAAGTAATATTACTTATTCTAGAGTAACAAAGTTAAAACGGTCCGGTTAGACGAAGTTGCTGTATAAGCGAAGCTGTCGGTTAAACGCAATATTGGAATTTTATGTTTAACAAACTAATTGGTCATTCAAAGGATCATACTGTCTGAAAACAGTTTGGTCGTGCTCGGACTTTGTGTCTGTATATTTTTACCTCCGAATTCTACCCAAACGTTGCAACATCTATATATCGCTTTTGAGAGGTGTACATAATCATGTTAATTAAATAACGACCGTCAGCCCTCTCTCGCTCTCTTTATCTGGAGATTAAAAAGCGCATATTTACATAAGGAAATTGGCCAGTGTGGAAGAATACTCGCATCGCACGCGAGATCCTCCTAGTTCGAACCTGATTACACGCTCCATTCCCCCCCCCCTCTCTCTCTACTGGCTGAAAGCCAGCGAGCCTTTGTCATAATGTGGTGTCCATCGTCCGTCAACTTTACTTTAAAAATCTTCTTCTCAGAAAGTACTGAACATTATTCAACCAAAATTCACAGGAAGGATCCTTGGGTGGGCTTTATCAGATCCCTTCAAAGCATATTTGTAAATATATCGTTTAAATACCTCAAAAGCTGGATGAAAGTTATTTTTGGTAGGCTGTGTCCTCTATCACACAAGTTGGCAGATAAGCGCATAATCGACAGTAGATTGTGGTAGAAAGTGGCACCTCCCAAATCCGGCCATCAAACTTTTTCTTCCCAAGTTATATATCTCCTGTTTACATATCTAAGGCTTTTAGCGCTTTGATTTGAAATGTCACGATCAAGCGCATACCTTGATTAATTTGGATAAGGATATTTCATTTGATACCCTGTTAACCTCGAGGGTTACACATTACCTTGGTCTTTATCTTTATATAATGTAATTACTTTTATTCCAGAAAAACTGTCCGATGCCAAAATCGCAGAACTAGCTTTAAAACTCTCTGGAGATACAAAAGATATCGGTCAAGTGTTAGAATTAGAAGAAAATGTTTTGAAGAAGATCGTGGAAGAACATGCGAACGATGCTTTTGGTCAGAGAGAGGCTTGCCTTCAAGCTTGGCGAAGCAGTGACACCTGTGTGCGGAGTGGGGCGAAAGCTGTTGGCCGTTTAATGGAACTCTTCAATATTTGAATTGAAAATATAAACACAAGCACATTTCTTACAGCCTATTTGGGGGGAGGGGTGCATAATGTTTCATTTATTTGGATTTTAGCGTATTATCTGTCAGCGTATGTTTGCAGTGTTGTAATTTTGCAAGAAGATTTGATAATTTTATTTTACAATAGTTCGGTATTTGGTCATGTGGATACAAACGTCAATTGAAATCGCATTAACTTAAGCCATCACCTTTTGGCTATTTTCTAAAACATACTCGATGAATTTTCACATGGTGCGGTATGGGTTACATTCGGTGTACAAAATAAGTCTTGGTTTTTGTGTGTGTGTGTGTTTTTTTTTTTTGTTGTTGTTGTTGTTTTGTTTTGTTTTCTTTGTTATTTTTAAAATTGCGGGGAACCTGGTCCAAACGCACTTTAAAATTTAAGCCTTGACGTACTTAAACCGCAACATTCCCGTTTTTGCCGTCTGTTCAGGTTCTACACCACCTGCATGCCCCTTTCATAGAATTAATTTTAATTATAAATGTCAAAGCCGTGTTTCCTTCGAAAACTCAAAACAAAATAAAAAGCTTAGTCGATGCTCAAGAGCATAAATAAATATAACGATAGAAATTTTAAGATCAGAACAATTCTTCGCATACAGTACATGAGAAAACCATAATTAAAGGCTGGTTTACATAAAACTATGCCGTCAACGATGACGTTTTAACTTTCGCTAACCATAAAGCAACTAGCTCGGTCAAGCAGATTAACGAAATCGTACGTTAAGTTTTGAAATCAACAAATGCGCATATAAGTGTCAATGTCGAAAATCAGCAGGCGTTTCCTATTCGACTTGATCTCAAGATGTAAAAAACTCCAAAAAATCTTTCTGGAGACCTTTACTCATACCCTTCTCTTGTATATCGCTATTAGGAAGGCACTTGTTTGTCTAAGTGACCAAATACGCGATAGTTTCTTTAAACCGTTTTTCCTTCCTCGTAGGGACAATATGGTTTTAACCCACCGCTAATTCTTCCAGTGATTTCTACCCTTTGATTTGAAAGTTGTTCTGTATAGCATTTTTCTTAGCAACTGGCTCTTGAGTAGATTTTCAAGAAAAAAAAGATATAGGATAATTATCTGCTTTTCTTATAAATATTAATGTCTTATTTACGATAAATATTCTTTTTTAGCTCCCCTAAGCACGAAGTGCTCTGGGGGAGCTATTGTGATCGGTCATCGTCCGTCATCCGTCCGTCCGTTCACATTTAAAAAAAATCTTCTCCTCCTAAACTTACCATGGAATTTCAACAAAACTTCACAGAAATGATCCTTCGGTCATGCTCTTTCAAAATATTTCATAGAATTGAAATCCACGAAGAACTCTGGTTGCCATGGCAACAGAGTGAAAAAAACTAAAAAAATCTTCTCCTCCCAAACGGTAAGGCCTAGAGCTTTGATATTTGGTAAATATCATCATCTATTGACCCTCTACCAAAATACTTCAAAGAATTACCGTATTCTGAAAATAAGCCCTTTTCTGGGCGATCCCTGATTTTACATAGAAATAAAGAAGGAAATCTTTTAAAATCTTCTTCTCCCAAACCATAAGGCCTAGAGCTTTGATATTTGGTATACATCATCATCTATTGACCCTCTACCAAAACGCTTCAAAGAATTACTGTATTCTGAAAATTAGCCCTTTTCTTAATGATCACTGATTTTACAAAGAAATAAAGAAGGAAACTTTAAAAATCTTCTTCTCCCAAACCATAAGGCCTAGAGCTTTGATATATGGTATACATCATCATCTATTGACCCTCTACCAAAATACTTCAAAGAATTACTGTATTCTGAAAATTAGCCCTTTTCTTAATGATCACTGAATTTACATAGAGATAAAGAAGGAAATCTTTAAAAATCTTCTTCTCCCAAACCATAAGGCCTAGAGCTTTGATATTTGGTATACATCATCATCTATTGACCCTCTACCAAAATACTTTAAAGAATTACCATATTCTGAATATAAGCCCATTTCTTTGTGATCGGTGATCTTACATAGAAATAAAGAAGGTATCCTTTAAAAATCTTCTTCTCCCAAACCATAAGGCCTAGAGAATTGATATTTAGTACAAATCATCATCTATTGACCCTAATCCAAAATACTTCAAAGAATTACCGTATTCTGAAAATTAGCCTTTTTCTTAATGATCCCTGTTTTTTCATAGAAAAAAAGGAGGAAATCTTTAAAAATCTCTTTCTCCCAAACCATAAGGCCTAGAGCTGTGATATATGGTATACATCATCACCTACTGACCCTCTACCAAAATACTTCAAAGAATTACCGTATTCTGAATCTTAGCCGTTTTCTTTTTGATCCCTGATTTAACATAGAAATAGAGAAGGAAATCTTTTAAAATCTTCTTCTCCAAAACCATAAGGCCTGGAGCTTTGATATTTTGTACAAATTATCATCTATTGACCCTTTACCGAAATACTTCAAAGAATTACCGTATTCTGAATATTAGCCCTTTTCTTTGTGATCCCTGATTTTACATAGAAATAGAGATGGAAATCTTTGAAAATCTTCTTCTCCCAAACCATAAGGCCTGGAGCTTTGATATTTTGTACAAATTATCATCTATTGACCCTCTACCGAAATACTGCAAAGAATTACCGTATTCTAAATATTAGCCCTTTTCTTTGTGATCCCTGATTTTACATAGAGATAAAGAATGTAATCTTTGAAAATCTTCTTCTCCCAAACCATAAGGCCTAGAGCTTTGATATTTAGTACAAATCATCATGTATTGACCCTCTACCAAAATACTTCAAAGAATTATCATACTCGGAAAATTTGCCATCTTCTGGGCGATCCCTGATTTTACATAGAGATAAAGAAGGAAATCTTTAAAAATTCTTCTTCTCCCAAACCATAATGCCTAAATCCTATATATATGGTACACATCATCATCTGTTGACCCGCTACCAAAATACTTCAAAGACTTATCATACTCTGAAAATTAGCCCTCTTCTGGGCGATCCCTGATTTTACATCGAAATAAAGAACGAAATCTTTAAAAATCTTCTTCTCCCAAACCATAAAGCCAAGAGCTTTGATATTTGGTACATATCATCAGCCATTGACCCTCTACCAAATTAATAAAAAAATAGCCCTTTTCTGTGCAATCCCTAATTTTAGTTAGGAAAAAATAATGATATCTTTGAAAACCTTCTTCTCCTAAAGCATTAGGCTTACAGCTTTTATACTTGGTATGAATTGATGTCTATACTTCAAAGCATTACCATATTCAGGAAATTAGTGCTATATGGTGGGATCATCAATATACCTAGGATTAAAAGAGAAATCTGTAAACATCTTCTCCAAAATAATTAGACAGAGGGCTTTGCCATTTTGTTTATATCATAAAGCCATGAGCCATCATACTCAGAGGAGCAATTTAGGACCATCATGGTCCTCTTGTTCGTGTTAAATGTACAATAAATATTAGTTCATGTGATAATTTCCCTGCTTTAAAACATCGGGAATTATCGAATGAGGACGTTTTTCTTCTGTTAATGTCGATGACGATTGAATTTCTTGCAGATGCTAATGATGTGATTGATACCTCATTGAAAACACAAATTGGGTATTTTTCGATGCAATTGATAGATATCGTATTTACCCGATTAATTCCGGTTCCATTTGGGTTGTACTTTGTTGACCTATTTGCCGTCACGTAACGGGAAATAGAATGGCTTCTTTTCTTTCCTTTTTAAACTTATGAACAGGCATTTTCATTACGACATTAACTTAATCACCTTCTTTCAGATTTATGAAAGCATTAAAGTTCAAAATTTGAGAGCTAAATATCTTCTTTCATAATCAGTGCAAGGGCCGCTTTAAATATTTGATAATGTAAGGTCAAAAAGCTGTTCATTTGCTTGTGTATCAGCCGATACTAAGGTCTATCAGTCTTTTGATTTTACTGTGTAAACTTGTCCCTTGATCTTGGTTTGGTTTAAACATATTTTATTTGCATTTAAATAACATGTACATAACAATCTTGACATTATATGGTATTTCATGCAAAATGGATGATGCTTATTATTTTCTTCTCCTTATTGATAATTCTGGCGGTGTACAATGACTTATAAACTAACTTCAATGAATATTTTAGGTTAAACGTGAGGGAGAGCGAGCGATCAAAAGGGAAAAAACTATCAATGGGCAGAAAATGGGTCTGTAAAAATAAGAAATATTTATAGTTTTGAATACAAAAACATAAAGAATTGAGATATAACTGCGTTAGAAACCAGGTAAAGTTAAAAAGAGGGATGTTCCTTGTGTGCTTGTACATGGGTATTCGGCGACTATATACTAGACTCCATACATTATACACTGCTCTGCTCTAACGCGTGGCGAACCTAGTCAAAATTAGACTTGATTGAACGGGGTTTAACGCTGCTTTTAACAGTATTTCAGTCATATCGCGGCGGCTGGAGCACCTAACAATGGCTTTCTGGTATTTCTCATACCAGTTCTACCACTACATCCTTTCCAAGCCTCCAGCTGCTATCCCACTTAGGTTTACGATAATCCACCCATTGGTGAGAGACAAATGTCGGAAAGAATATGTGCTGCCGCCGGGGATCGAACCTATGACCTCCCATTACTGAAGATTAGGAGTCTGATACGCTACCGACTGCGCTATGACGGCGGCCGAAACTTAGACTTGAAAGTGCTTTCTGTCCTAGTGTATTTCTGTACTTCAAGGATTTTTTCCCATTTCCTCTATAAGTTAAATTATCTATTCCAAACAGAAGAGCATCGATATAAATATTATCAGTATTTTGTAATGGCATAAGAAGTACATTTCTGATATTAGCGTACTGACTACATACATGAAGATGCGCTTCAAATACTTTGAGGAACCAATGAACACAGGGCTTTTAGACAAAGCCCTTTGACCATTTTGAAATAAAGGATAAGTTTATGTTTCTTCTTCTTTCTTTAAGAGATTCCCATCCCGAATTTTAGGAGAGATCTGAGATAGAAGCTTATTTTGTATAGCCAGTTACAACCCTAGCTGTCTAAATTTGGATCTTATCGATTCGATCTTATAGTTGTTTTGGACAATTATCCGACACAATATAATCGTCAGAAATGAATATACCGACATGCTTGCGACTTTAAAGACTTGGTATAATTTTGTTTGACCTAAAAAGATATGGATAACAAGGTTTATTAATTTTGCGCGATATAACTAATTCTTCTGATTAAAGAGGATTAAATTTGACCAACCATTTTTGTGTCCATTCAGAAATTTTATCTGTATCTGACTGTAATTTCGCGCCACATATATCAGGATTATCAATTTCAAAGATGAACTAATCTTTGACTCCGACTTATGAACTATGTCATTTATATATACCAAAAAGAGTAAAGAACCTAAAAAAGACCACTTCGGTTCTCAAGATTTTATAACCGACAATTCTGAGACACTTTAATCAAGAACAACTCTTTGGTGTCTGTTTGTGAGATTATCAGAAAACCAGTCTATAAGTCTACCAGTAACTCCTGCATGGTAGTGTTTCCAAGATGAAGGCATTATATATAGACTTAAGGATGTGTTAAAAAAGCTCGCAGAGCGGTTAAGCAAGTTGAAGGGCCCCTTCTCTTAAAATCCTGTTACGAATTCGCTTCTGGATCAGACGCTTTACCTATATTCAAGTTCTTTAGAATGTTGTAAACTTCGTCAACAGACTATTCAATAAAATCTAGGGTAGAATGGTTAGTTTGAAAAGAGGTCATACCTTCTAACAAATGGTAGATTGTTTTATGTATAGACGACAATAGAAATCATATTCACGATCATGACGTTTAGGACGATGAAAGTTTGGCAAGAGAATGTTTGTTGTTAGACAATCTGTATTAAGCCACGTTTCAGAAAACGAAATTACATCAAACTGGGATAATTCTGTATATAGTCCGTCAACTTTATTCTTTATGGATTGAATAATGAACTGTCGATAAATGCTTTTCGGATGATTTAGAATCTATATAATTCAATTGAACGGGAAAGAACGATCCATCGCTAGGTAAAAGACCTGGGTTAGGGTGCACATCCCAAGACATCATAAGCAGTAACAGTATCAATAGAGTTAGAACAATATAATTCAATTGTATTATTGAAAAACTAATGAAAACTCTCTCTTTCCTGGTAACGAGGTAATATTTTTCCTTGTTACCACTTATTTCGGCTTATATGTTGTAAATTCAAACAAACATACAAAAATATATAGGCACTAGGGTAGTTTTTCCGAATTAGAACAGACAATAAAGCAGCCAGAAGTTTGAATCTGGAGTTCAGTTTAAATGTTGGCAACGGTAGGCTATGTGCTTTATTTGTTAGCCCGGCCACGTTTCCCGGTAAATCATATTAGAAATTTTACATCGTACAACATGTAGATCATACGATCAGGTCAAATACTCATTACATCTATAGTTAACACACAAATATATGTCAAGCAACAAAGAACAACGTTGTTGCCTTAAATATTCAAGTCCATGAAATAAGGATTGCAGTAGAAGAGAAGTAAATGATTTAAAAAGTACAAAGATGACAAGAAATGTACTGAATATCGCAAAGATGAAACATTGTATGTAAAGGAATACATAATTAATTAATTCTTCATAGTAATAGGATGAAAAATAGAAAACATGGTGTAGACATTATACAACAAGAGTCATGAATCGTATATACAAATGGAATTCATGAGCACAAGTGCCTGATTCCATAAAAGAATCAAACCTTTCTATACGTTCGGGTGTAATCGTTAATTTACAGTATTTCAGTTATTGGGTTTTAACCTTTTCCTGTTAATCCCTCGTTTTTTCGCCCAAGTGTTTTTACACTTGAAAAAATATTTTGAAAAAGTAAAAACGCTTGTAACAAGCACTTCTTCTTTTTCAAAATACCCCCTACCCTAGATAATCATTATCACTATCGTTTGCAAACGATTTGAATTTGGACCGGTCTAAAATTTTGCAAAACAGTAAAGAATTAATGTAAACATATCCTTAAATCTATGTATAATGCCTTCATCTTGGAAAATATGAAATGTGTGTCCTATTTGTAAAAGTAGTGACCCATCCTTGCCGTAAAACTACAGACCTGTTCCTCTTCTAAACACAGTTGAAAAAGTTTTTGAGTGAAAATAAAATCATCAGTTAAAAGCAATTTCTCATATAACCAAGATATTTTCTACCCTTTCGAATTTTAATGAATTTCAAGAATGATTTGCATCTTTCTCAAAGTATAATCAGTCCACGAAGTTTGTCGCTTTTCGGTGTTCACGTATTGAGCCCATTAAGTGTACAGCTGAGACGGGTTTTTTCCCAGTTCGTTTAGTAAGAATTATATATATTAAGTAACTCAGATATTATCGTCGTGCGAACAATACAATTTGTCACAACTACAGCTTGATAATAGTTTACTTGGATCACAAGTTGACTACCCTTTTGCCATCTAGTACAGCAAAAACATCTCTGTAAGGATTTACCCTGGTGGCCTGGCTGCCCTCGTGTACTTTTACAAAGATATGTCCGTTTGTTGTCCAAAACCCTTGAATTTTGTTCCCTGTTAAAGTCATTTAGCGTGTTTACAAGTTTATAATTATATCTTGTTAGATCCTCACACACGAACACGTTATCACAATGTTTTTCAAGCTACATTTTGATCTGAAAACATTCCACTTGGTATGGTAGGGTAGGAATTGAATTTGATAAGCATTTGACTCGGTTTACCTTCTGATCTGTAACCCGATCATTGTCGGCTTCAGATATCTTGTTATATCCTGGTTTGAAAACATTAATGTTAATAAATGTCATCATTCTTTTGGTCATTTCCATTTCATCTAGATTTGGGTCTATCTTCATATTAATAAATCTGAGGAAGTTACGTCTACCGTATTGCTCTAGGTCATTAAGAGACAATTTTTTGCGCTCATTATCTGTTGTAAGATCATCGATCCTTTTTGTGAGAGCCTTTATTTTAAAAATTCGATTCAAAATGTCTTGAGTTTTATATAAAATCAGTAGACTTACCTAAACGCACGAACCGTAAGATGACAATTGATTCAGCGGGAGTGAATAATCTTCAGTAATAATACATTGAAAGGGTTTTTCAAAGTCGATGCCGTTTCGGCATGTTCCTATTTCAGAACAAATTATTCTGTTCTCAGCATATTATATAGACGTTAGTTCTTCTTTTTTACCTTTGACCCTTTCATTTTTGACCAATTAAATCATTTGCTCCGGCACCATTACGCAGAAAGTTGCACAATAAAAGAAAGCGCGTTTTTCTCACATAGTCCTTGTAACACATAGTTTAATATCGCTTCTCAGTTACCACTTCAGATTCTTTACATCACTTGTGTATGTATAAGTGGGCTTAAGCTTATAGGCTTGTATTTGTTGAATCCTCGGTGATGCTATTACATCGATAACAAATGGCAATACATTTAGATAAACTTCCTTTTATGACTTTTAAGTAACTTTTCTAGCTAATTTTATGGGCTAAAAATGACCTAAAGAGGTGACGGTATTTGGGAAAGCGTGGCGAAGATATTAGACAGTACAATTGTATTACAAAAACATTATAGAAAAGCAAAGGCTCGAGTAGGTGCCGATACAAATGAAAACCGTTTCGAACGCATTTTGAGTAAATATACTAGACTGGATGAGACACAGAAATAAAGTAATATTTCCCCACATTTCACTTATTAAGATAAATATTGATTTCACGTTTTGTCAAAATAAAACAAGAGGGCCAGAATGGCCCTAAAATCGCTCACCTGACTAATGTAAGATGATTAGAAAAATAGAAAGAACACAGGCATGCTTGACCTTGAGCTTTGACATTGAGGTTATCTGAGAATTTCTTTCAAATGGCAAATCTGCTCACAATTGAGATTAATGGTGACATTAAGGCACATACACCAACTTGTCATAGAGACAACTTTGTCTTGCTCACTACTAGTAGGCTTGACAAAAAGAAAGTAATAATAATCTTAAAAGTAGTCTTGTTTGCTAAACACTGGGGATCAGTTGTTGTTTCTCACTAGTTACCCATCTCACTTGTGCATACCACTTGTATTTTGCCGATTGGTGGTAGGCAAAAGGTACTTGTCACGATGATTGTGCCAAATGTCCGATTAAAGATAACCAAGTCGTTTTTAACAATTTTTCAGTTATATTTCGGAGCATTTATCAATTGATTCCTGGTATTCTCGCACCAGTATTACATCCTTTCCTAGCCTCGAACTGCCATCCAATTTAATATAGGATCATCTACCCATGGCGAGATAAAATGCGGTAAAGCATATGTGCTGCTGCCAAGATTCAAAACGGTTCCCACTATTTTCTGCTTGCATTGATATTTTTCTAAATTTCAAGACTTCTTTTTCATTGACAAAAATTAAAGGATTATTATGACACAGATTGTTGAATCCCCGAGACCCCATTTTATTGATGTCAAACTAAGACCCTAAACTTAGTCCAGAAAACTACAATAATATAAAATGATGTTTAAATTTGATTGCTTCTAGACGTGTAGATTGTTGATATTCTTTTTCATTGACGAAAATTAAAGGATTATTATGACACAGATTGTTGAATCCCCGAGACCCCATTTTATTGATGTCAAACTAAGACCCTAAACTTAGTCCAGAAAACTACAATTATATAAAATCATGTTTAAATTTGATTGCTTCTAGACGTGTAGATTGTTGATATCATGATAATGATAATTAATTTCAATGTCTTTTTACCCAGAGCTCTTTTTTTCATTGAATTGAATTGGAGGCCATTTATTACTTTCGTATCCAAATTCAATTCATGTCCGGTTACTGGTACACTTAAGGTGTTGCTTTGGATTTTCTCCTAAATATTTGCTTTATGTATTCTAACCGTATATGTTAAGTAAAATTGGACACTTACCTCCATTCCTAGCAGAAAATTAAGTACCATGCTTGTATTTTTCTGTGAAACGAATACCAATTTCTCTTTCTCGGCAGACATTGTGACGTGATGATGCATTCCCATGTAATTTACGGGGGATACTTGTCACCTGTTTGGAACATGTACTTTAAGTGGGTCTTGCATCTTTCATCAAATTGATTTGTCTTTTTAGCTCACCTGAGCACGTAGTGCTCAAGTGAGCTATTGTGATCGTCTTTTGTCCGGCGTCCGTCCGTCGTCCGTCGTGCGTCGTGTGTCGTCCGTCAACAATTTCTTTAAACGACATCTCCTCCCAAACCACTGGGCCAATTTGAACCAAATTTGGCAGAAATGTTCCTTAGGTGGTCCCCTTCAAAAACAGCTAAAAGAATTGAAATCCGTTAAAAACTCTGGTTGCCATGGCAACAAAAGTGAAATTTTAAAAAAATCTTTAAAAATCTTCTCCTCCTGACCCAGAAGGCGTAGAGCCTTGATATTTTGCATGAAGCATCAGTATATTGACCTCTTTCAAAATAGCTAAAATCATGATCCTCGGATCCCCAGGGGCGGAGCCCCGGGGGGGGGTTATATAGAAATAAAGAACGATTTTTTAAATGACTTCTCCTCTCAAACCACAAGGCCGATTTGAACCAAATTTGGCAGAAATGTTCCTTAGGTGGTCCCCTTCAAAAACAGCTAAAAGAATTGAAATCCGTTAAAAACTTTGGTTGCCATGGCAACAAAAGTGAAATTTCAAAATAATCTTTAAAAATCTTCTCCTCCTGACCCAGAAGGCATAGAGCCTTGATATTTTGCATGAAGCATCAGTATATTGACCTCTTTCAAAATAGCTAAAATCATGATCCTCGGATCCCCAGGGGCGGAGCCCCGGGGGGGGGGGGGTTATATAGAAATAAAGAACGATTTTTTAAATGACTTCTCCTTCCAATTTACAGGGCCAATTTGAACCAAATTTGGCAGAAATGTTCCTTAGGTAGTCTCCCTTCAAAAATAGCTAAAAGAATTGAAATCCGTTAAAAACTCTGATTGCCATGGCAACAAAAGTGAAATTTCAAATAATCTTTAAAAATCTTCTCCTCCTGACCCAGAAGGTGTAGAGCCTTGATATTTTGCATGAAGCATCAGTATATTGATCTTTTACAAAATAGCTAAAATCATGATCCTAGGGTTTCCAGGGGCAGACCCAGGGGGGGGGGGGTGTATAGGCAGGAAGCATCAGTTCATAGACTTCTTTCTTATTTCTGAAATTATAACCCATGGAAAAAGTTTTTTCCTTCTTTCAAATCAGCACTAAAGCCTTGGAATTTGTAATTTAGACTTTTGGATCCCCAGGTTCATAGTCTTTATATGTAATTGTGGCCCACTTGTTTCATAATCCTAACCTTAACATGAAATTAGACTGTTGAAAGAAAAAGAGCCTTTATCTCAGGTGAGCGCCCCAGGGCCAACGGCCCTCTTGTTCCTAGTTTGTCTTGTGTTTTTTTTAAGATATCACTAAACCAAGACTTTTTCCCGTTTTATCGGTAGCCTTGGAACCCTGGACACACCATGATTATAGATTGGGTGTCTGACGCTCATAGACTTTTGAAAAGGGTCTCCCAAGGAACATTCATGCCAAGATTGGTTGAAATTGGCCCAATGGCTACTGAGGAGAAGATGGGGTTTTTTTTAAGATTTCTGAATAAAAAACGGCCACGCCCATATTTGGGCGTCAATCAAATTTCACGAACACGATTTGAAAAGGGTCACCCGAGGAACATTCATGCCAAGTTTTTTAAAATTGGCCCAATGGTTGCTGAGGAGAAGAAGTTTAAAGATTTCAAAGTCAAAAACTGCCCGACCCTGCCGCGCTCATATTTGAGCATCAATCAAAATTCCGCGAACACCTTTTGAAAAGGGTCACCCATGGAACATTCATGCCAAGATTGGTTGAAATTGGCCCAATGGTTCCAGAGGAGAAGATGTTTAAGGATTTCAAAGTCAAATTTATGATATCTAAAACTAACCTGGAATTCTGCTGAAATTTATTTATTACTTTCCGAGTAGGCCCCTTCCTTTAAACTTAAACCAGCATTCCAAATTCGAGTACATATGTAAGTGAATAAAGCACACAAACATAAATCCACATACAGAAATCAACAACTAGTATTGTCTTAACCCGTTCCCAGACAGTGACGCTTTTAAATGACCCTCATTATGAAAGCTTTGGAAATCATAATCGAAAATGAAGAAATTGCTTGTTACAAGCCTCCCTCCTTTAAACTTAAACCAGCATTCAAAATTCGTGTACATAATATGTAAGTGAATAACGCACTCAAACATAAATTCAGATACAGAAATCAACAACTAGTATTGTCTTAATCCATTCCCAGACAGTGAAGCTTTTAAATGACCCTCATTATGAAAGCTTTGGAAATCATAGTGGAAAATGAAGAAATCTTTGAAAATCTTCTGTGCGATCCCTAATTTTATATAGGAATCAAAAACTCTGTCTTTGAAAACTTCTTCTCCTAAATCATTAGACCTATATAGCTTTGGTATTTGGTATGAATTGATGTCTATACTTCAAAGCACTACTATTCAGGAAATTAGCGCTATATGCTGGGATCATCAATATACCTAGAATTAAAAAGAGAAAATCCTTAAACATCTTCTCCAACATACTTAGACAGAGGGATTTGCTATTTTGAATACATCATAAAGCCATGAACCATTCAACTCAGGGGAGCGCTTAAGGACCATCATGGTCCTTTTGTAATGGTGGGTCATGGGTTCGATCCCCGGCGGCGGCACATATTCTTTCCGACATTTGTCTCTCACCAATGTGTGGACAATCGTAAACCTAGGGTGGAGAGCAGCTGGAGGCTAGGAAAGGATGTAGTGGTAGTACTGATGTGAGAAATACCAGGAATCCATTGTTAGGTGCTCCAGCCGCCGCGATAAGACTACAATACTGTCAAAAGCGGCGTTAAACCCCATTCAATCAATCAACCTTTTGTCTCTTTTACTGGTCGCAATTTGTTGAAATTTTATATTTAAGTTACATGTATTGTCCTAAAGCCCCCGACTGAAATGTTATATTTAAGTAAATGTTCAAAAGCTCCCGACCATGTACATTTTATACGCCCGTTGAAAAACGGGACGTATTATGGGATCACCCGTGGTGTCCGGCGGGTGGACGGCGTGCACTTTTGTCCGGAGCATATTTCAAAAAGTATATAAGCTATGATCATGAAACTTCATAGGTAGATAATTCTCATCAAATGGAAGTGCAGTGCACAAGAACCATAACTCTACCTTGTTTATTTTTTTAATTATTGCCCTTTTTTCACACTTGGATCTTGTCCGGAGCATATCTCTGAAAGAATTCAAGCTATGACCATGAAACTTCATGGGTAGATAGATCTCATCAAGGGGAAGTGCAGTGCACAAGATCCATAACTCTATCTTTTTTATTTTTTAGTTATTTCCCTTTGTTGTTTTTTATACTTGGATCTTGGCCGGAGCATTTCTCTAAAAGATTTCAAGCTATGATCATGAAACTTCATAGGTAGATAGATCTCATCAAGGGAAGTGCATTGCACAAGAACAATAACTCTACCTGGCTTACTTTTTGAGTTATTGCCCTTTGTTGTTTTTTCATACTTAGATCTTGTCCGGAGCATATCTTAAAGTATTCAAGCAATGATTAAGAATCTTAATGGGTATATAGATCCAATCAAGGGGAAATCTAGTGCACAAGAACCATAACTCTACCTGGCTTTTTTTTTATTGTTTCCCTTTTTAGTTTTCATTTTTGGATCTTGTCCCGACTATGTATCTAACAGTATATAAACTTTGCTCATGAAACTTCATTGGTAGATAGATCTCATCAAGGGTAAGTGCAGTGCACAAGAACCATTACTCTTCCTGGCTTTTTATTTGAGTTATTGCCTTTTGTCGTTTTTCTTACTTGGATCTTGTCTGGAGCATATCTATTAAAGAATTCAAGCAATGATTATGATGAATCTTCATGAGTAGATAGATATCATCAAAGGGAAGTGCAGTGCACAAGAACCATAACTCTACCTGGCTTATTTTTTGAGATATTGCCAATTGTTGTTTTTTCATACTGGGATCGTGTCCAGAGCATATCTCTAAAAGTAAATAAGCTATGATAATAATACTTCATTGGTAGATCGATCTCATCTAGGGGAAGTACAATGAACAAAAACCATAACTCTACCTTGCTAATTTTTTTTAGTTATTTCCCTTTGTTGTATTTCATACTTGGACCTTGTCCGAAGCATATCTCTAAAAGTATATAAGCTATGATCATAACTTAATAGGTAGATAGATCTCATCAAGGAGACGTACAATGTACAAGAACTATAATTCTTCCTAGCATATTTTGAGAGTTAAAGCCCTTTGTTGTTTTTCAGACTTTGTTCATACTTGTATTTTGTCTTGATTATATCATGAAAGTGTATTAGCTATTATCATGAAACTTCATGAGTGGGTAGATATCACCAAGGGGAAGTGCAAGTCACAAGAACCATAACTCTACTTGGCTTATTTTTTTAATTATTCCCCTTTGTTGATTTTCACAATTGATTTTGTTTCAAATCTCTTATAGTGTGACAGTCTATGGTTTTCAAAACCTCATGAAAACAAGAAAAACACCAGAACCATAAGTTATCATTGTGAATTGTTTCTCTTTCTTGAAATTAGACTTAAATTTAAACCCCTTTCCCAGTCAACAACCAGAAGTGTTACGGGCATATTTTGTGACAATTTGCAACCTTTTTTTAAATTTACTAATCTTTAATCATGATAGTGGAAAAGGGAGGTTAATCCTTTATAGCTTTACGTGTTTCTCTCCCCCATCTCCCTATGACGAAACTTCACATATGAATTCCTGTAAACAGTTTAAAATTACAACCTAGTTTCGCAATTTCCCGCGACAAGGACAAGGGGGACGTAATTTAAAAATAGTTTTTTTCTCATCTATAATAATTTACTGGTAAAAAAATTATTCACATTTGAAATAACAATTTTAGCCACAGATCCTGCATATTAAAAATTTTAAATTCTATGTCTAGTGTGTGTGTGCGTGTGTGTGTGTGTGTCTATATTCGTATTCGAACAAATGTAGATCGTGTTAGTGTATGCATTGGGTTTATGTGCGCGAATGCACATACAGACACATGTGAGTGTGCACGTGCACATATATTCAGAAATTTCAAATGTCTGCTTTCACCTAGAAAATAATAACACAATCGAATTTTTACTATTTTTCAACTTAATATCTGCGAAAGATTAGGATCATGGATTATAGGCTGGGGTAAGGACACCTTGAAATTCAACAAATATTGTCCTGAAATATTCAATCACCTTGCATTTGGTTTTGAAGTAAGGGTATTTCGTGTTATTGTAACAAAGTAACGATTAGCAGATCTTGCTGTAACATGTATTCTTTCTCTGGGAAAATGTCCTTGTCTTGAGATTCCGTTCACCACGTTTTAAATTCACCTTGGCACGAAATGCTATGTGACCACCCTTCGTCCGGCGTCCGTCATCAATTTCTTTAAACAACATCTCCTCCCAAACCTATGGGCCAATTTGAACCAAATTTGACAGAAATATTCCCTAGGTGGTCTACTTATAAATAAGCTAAAAGAATTGACATTTGTGAAAAACTCTGATTGCCATGGCAACAAAAGTGAAATTTAAAAGTAATCTTTAACAATCTCTCCTCCTGACTCAAATCGCTTAGAGCCATGATATTTTGAATGAAACATCAGTTTAATGAGCTCTTTCAAAATGGCTTATATCTTGACCCTGGGGTCCCCAGGGCCGAAGCCCCAGGGGATGTGGTTTATATAGAGATACAGAACGATTTTTAAACGACATCTCCTCCAAATGACTTTTTCCGATTCGTCCCAAATTTGGCAGAAATGTTCCTTAGATAGTCCCATTTAAAAATAGTTAAGAGAATTGAAATCCGTTCAGAATTTAATAGTTTTTATGAAGCATCAGTTCATTGACTTTTTCCTTATTTCTGAACTAATAACCCATGTACCTAGAGGTTGGATAAATGTTCTCCTCCTTTCAAATTAGTCCTTCATACTAGCTAATTGGTGTTTTATCTCTCTCTGATGTAACATACACTGATGTATGCCTATTCTCTTACTATAACTTAATGCTTTGAGAAATTACTATGAATAAAGAGCAATCGGAAAACTCATGTGAGAACTGATCTGTGAATGTATTGCTGGCACGATCTACTTACTCCTTTAGCCACGCCAACTGACTCCAACAGGAAGTCCCACTTCGATTCTAAACGGCATTATTTTACAGAATTCATAGCCAGTAGCATGTAACAAAATAATGATGTGGTTGGCGACCTAAATGTCGTAACTGCAGCATGAATAACCTGTAGTTACGACGTTTAAGTCGCCAAACCAACAATAAAGCTTAAGAAGAAGGCGGCCAATGTCTGACTTCAAATCATTCCTTGAGACTTAAAATGAGTCTCAGACATTGGCCGACATTGGAAGAAATCTTTTAAATTTGATAGTCTTCTAGTTTCAGCTCGAAGGCATCCGAAACCAAGATAAGTTTCTTATGTTTATAATCCCTAGGTCAAATACCAAAGTCTAATTTAACAAAAAGATTAATATTGCTGGACGAAACTTCTTGCAATCTTTCAATTTTAGCTCAAAGATTCCGCTGAAAGAGTATGTATATATGCTCAAATCTTAAGGTCATAACTACCCAGGAGCTAACCAATGTTCGAAATGAATTATCAGCCTCGAGACAAAAAACTGTGCATTTAAGAAGAGATTTGAAAGATGTGGCCCACACGAAAGTAAATAAAATTGAACAAAAGCAAGCAACGATATCTAGTGAAATACGCAACATAAATTCTAGACTGGACGATATAGAATATCAGCAACAAGTAACACAATCTGAAGTGGATGCATTGGGTCATTTGCGCGATCGAGAAGACACTGTTTTATCTGACTTATCTAAGCGTTTGGGTCATATTGAGGCCGAGAGTGTCAAGAACTCTATGCGCATATTCGTAATCCCGGACGAGGAACATGAAACAAGTGAACATACTTTAGATAAATATGTCAGACACGTTCATCTAGTAGTCAGTCCCAACAACTGAGTTTGATGAAAGTAGTATTATTGACATTAGAAGAGTTGGTAGTTTCTTTCATGGAAAAAGCCGAATGGTTCTTGTAAAATTAAAAGACGTCGGAGCAAAATTTGTTTTATTTACAAACAGAGATCTGCTGCATGGGACTAATATATAAAGATATCCAATGGATTATCTCCTCACCAATGTTCAAAGTTAAAAGCCTTACATGCTAGGGGGTTAACAGGTTATTATAAGAATTGAGTGTTGTAAAAGCGTGACAAAGCTGTAGAAACTCATAATACTAGAATATTCAAGCAGGCTAGATCTTCATTTCAAGTTACAGAGTCGTTAGACCAGGCTGGTGAAGGAGATAAAGAAATGGATACTGACTATACCGGAAATGATCATCCGGATGAGCATAGCGCTCGTCCTGGTGGTTGGTTTCAGGCATAGGATAACGGGCAAGGCAAAATAAGTAGTTCTATTAGTTCTAAACTTAATTTTGTGTCTTGGAATGTTGGAGTTCTAAAGAATAAGTTTGATGATCACAGTTTTTTTCTAATTTCCTCACATCCTTTGATATGATAGGTTTAACAGAGACATGATTAGAAGATGTTTATGAAGTACTAAACACTGCCATTAAATTCAATTTTCATGTATGTTCTAGCAAACGATTTAAAAAGTATAGTAGACATATGAGTGGCGTATGTGTGCCTGTTAAAAACATATTAAGTAGATTTGTCAAAAGAATTGAATATCAATTTGAATTTGGTATATTTTTACAAATTTACCATTCTTTATTTTGTTTGGAAAATGATATTATATAGGGTTGTTTATACGTACCGACGGAGGGAACACCCCTTTATGATAAAAAAAATGAACGGGGTATCGACATTTGCGAGCACATCATTGATGAGTTGCAAATGGAATACCCTGGCTCATGTTTCATTTTGACAGGTGATTTTAACAGTAGAATTGGCAATGAAACTGAGCAATTAGATTATCAAAGATATGAGTCAGGAAATGATGAACATTTTGATGTATATCAAATCAAAGAAATACCAAAGAGGATCACGTGTGATGCAAAAATTAATGGCTTCGGCAGGAAAGTATTGAAATTTTACAAAACAAATGACATTGTTGTTCTTAATGGTTGAACAGGGAGTGATAAATTTGCAGGTAACTATACTTTTATTGGACCGCAAGGTTGTAGTGTAATTGACTATTTTATGGTATCTACAGATATATATGACAACATCCTAGATTATAATGTTAATGAATGTTCTGATTGTGACCATTTACCGATTGAAATGTCTATTAAAGCCAAAGTTACAGGTGATGCACCAGTAAATACTGATAACTCAACATATAATAGTACTAATGCTACTTCACATATTTCCTCCAATGATGATAAAAGAATTATTTTCAATTTTAATGAACGTTCAAACATAAAATATAAGAATAATATCCTGAACCAGATTCATAATGGTGAGTTTGACGAAATAGATAAATATGACAACATCCTAGATTATAATGTTAATGAATGTTCTGATTGTGACCATTTACCGATTGAAATGTCTATTAAAGCCAAAGTTACAGGTGGTGCACCAGTAAGTACTGATAACTCAACATATAATAGTACCAATGCTACTTCACATATTTACTCCAATGATGATAAAAGAATTATTTTCAATTTAAATGAACGTTCAAACATAAAATATAAGAATAATATCCTGAACCAGATTCATAATTGTGAGTTTGACGAAATAGATGTAAAAATTGGTAATAGTGACTCGATAAATGAAGTAATTGAAATATTAGAAAACAAGTTGATAAATGCTTCTTTGACATCTATGTCATTTAAAAGTTAAAGGTAGGTATCGATGTTTTTTTCATGGCACTGATTGTAATTTTTTTTATTTCCTTTCAGATACTATTTGAATACAATTTTCCGGAAAAGGAGTTTTGCAAAAATCTTAGGTCGCTTATCAGAAAAACACAGGGTATTTCCCTAATAGCCTACGTAGGCTATTAATCTATTTTTAGATTAAGCCGAGACAGTTGCAAAGAATGTAGAATCATTCACGTGGTGTGAATCACCGCTTGAACCTTGTACTTAGTTCAAATTACATCAAACCCACGTCATCGTTACGTCATCAGGAGTTATGTTCGCTAGCCTGTCTGTAAAGATCAGTCAAAAACTGTCGTACGCGTTTTTACGAATAAAAACATTTACCGTAGTTTTGTGCTTACCCTTTCAAGTGACATGATTTAGGACGTAGACTGTTTCGCTTGTAAATTTGTTACCTTCAGTTGACACTGGGTCATATGCAATTGAGGTCATTCGAGGTCATTCCATGTCGACAGCTTAATTCCGCGATATCTATAAATAACCAGGCATTCCGCTGAACCTTTCCGATATAACCATAAAAGGCCACTTTAGGCCTATTAGATTACCGCGTCAAGACAATATCTGACTCAACTCAAATTATTAAATGTCCGTTTAAGTGTGTTTTTCGGCACTTGGTATTTTTTTCCTATCTAGGTTTCAGAAACATCGATACCTCCCTTTAAAAGAAACAATAAACAGAACGTAAATCAATGGTTTGATCAAGATTGTAAAACTACTAGAAAAACCGTACGTCGTTTAAGAGTATCAAAAAATGTAAACGATTTAAACATATACATAAATGCCAAAAGGGAATACAAAAATAAATGCAGATACAAAAAGTATGAATACAGGATAAAAATGACAAAGTCCTTATAACATTTAATCAATAACTCGAAAATTTTTTGGACGCTTATAAAATCTGTAACACACAGAAAGAGCAACACGTCCAATATTACTACATAGCAATGGCATGATTATTTTGGAAATATGTTTACAGTAAATAGTGATGAATCAGAGGAAGAAATAAACAATACATTGGTCAATATTGACCTTCATGACAATTGTGAAATTCGTGATTCTTTACTGAATGGAGAAATCACAGATAAAAAAATTATGAATGCTGTTAAATCACTGAACCCAAATAAAGCTACAGGAGGTTCATTAGTTGCTGACCATTTTATACACGGAATACACATTTTGCTTCCTTATATAAGACGCATTTTTAATCGTATATATGATACCGGAGAGTTTCCTCAGAAATAGTCGACTTCTGTCACAATTCCAGTTAATAAGAAATGTGACAAAAATAATCCCGATAATTATAGAGGCATTTCCATTATACATATTTTTAGTAAAATTTATATTTACGTTTTTACTAAACGTTTAACATTTTTTGCTCAAACTTATGACTGTATTTCTGAATCTCGAGCTGGATTCAGCACAGTACTCTACTATTGACAACGCTTTCATTTTGAATGCAATTTTTAAGTAAATATCTTTGTATAAAACATAAAAAACTTTTAGTAGGTTTTATCGATTTTAAAAAGGCGTTTGATTCAGTTAATAGAAACAAACTTTACGCTTCACTTATTTCATACGGAATAAATTGTAAACTTTTAGTTGCTATTAAGTCTATTTATAACTCAGGTAAAACTGTAATTCGAAATAAAAGTGACGTCAGTAATGTCATCAATTGTCCGGTATGACTTAGATAAGGATGTTAAATGAGTTCTATTTTATTCATTCTATTTATTTATGAGCTAAATGATACAATTAATGAGAGTGGAATGAAAGGCATCCAATTAAACCCAGAATTCATCGAAATTTTTCTGTTAATGTTTGCAGATGACATTGTGTTCCTTTCAGACACACGCATTGGTCTTCAAAAACAATTCAATTTATTGTATACATATCGTGAGAACTGGAATCTAGAGGTTAATGGTTCAAAAACTAAAGTAGTCGTTTTTAGAAACGGGGGAAGGTTATCAAATACAGGTATTATTCAAATAATATTATTGAATGCGTTAATTGCTTTACTTATGTCGGAGTCCTTTTTACTCCGAGCTTGGCTACATTCAAAATGGCAGAATATAATTCTTTGAAAGGTATGCGGGCGCTTCTAAGTCTTTTTTCTTCTATGAAAATGCTAATGGCGATCTATGTTAAGACTTTTTTCAAAATTAATGATACGAAAATAGCACCAATTTCGTTTATGGTTCCGAAATTCGGGGGATGCAGCAATTTTATTGTGTAGAAATTGTTCATAAATATGCGTGAAAAAGATTTCTGAATGTACCAGTTAATACACCAGATGCTGAGGTTATGGGAGAATGTTGGCGAGTTCCTGTACATATTTACACGTGTAAATGGGTTGTAAAATAAAGGTTTTCAATACTAAATATACCAGACCATAGATATGTTAAAAAATGCTACAATATGCTGAAGTTATACGACTCTCTTGGACATGAAAACTGAAGAAAACTAAAGAATAATTTGTATGAAAATGGGTTCGTATATGCATGGGAGAACCAAGGTGTACCAAATGGTAAATAGTTTGTATCTCAGTATATGCAGAGACTGGGTGACCAGTATTTGCAGATATGGAGGAATAAATGCTGCACTGTCAAAACTAGAACAGATTAATCATACAATTTCTCTGTACATGCTATAACTGAATTTATAACGTTCATTGGAAATGTATTTTGTCACTGGTTGTACAAAGACTATATGTTAATGAAAAGGCTGGAGGCCGATTTTCAATAAAACATTTGATATTTGATCATTAGTGCCATTACGAGGTCAGTGGCTCAAATTTTTATATAACATTCTGATAAAAAGTTTCAAGGGTACGGTCTCAAATATCACATTGACCATGTAAATATAACCAACCTGAAATGAACATTTTAGGCTTGAACCTGCTGGTATATTGACTCTTAACAAGAAATGGTTTTAGAAAAAGGTTGCCTGGGGAAGGGTAAAAAAGAAAACTTTCACTTTAAAATTCAAGTTCAGTAAATACGTATTTCCAACAGGTACCTACAATATATTAAGGAGTGTTTCATTTGAAAAGCTATCAAGCAGAAAGTAGATGTTATGTTTCTCGTTAATTTTGAGGTTAAGAATATTACCCTGGCCATAAACAAAGGTTAAACAAGCCAATCTTTGTTTATGTATTAAAATGAATTATCTTTTCTTGGCGATTATTATACACTTCACAGTCGAATAATTTACTATTTAGTTTCGTCAATCAATATCGGACGTTCTGATTTGTCGAAAAAAGTATTCATAACTCTATGAACAAAATTTGAGCATGCAGCCATTTTGTATCCTTCCGCACAAAATAGTCCCATACAAAAAGGTACCAAAATTTGTAAAGTATATTCTTTTTTCGCTCGATGCTATTAAATTATAAGAAACGAAGAGAATATCTTTTGTTTTCATGAAAAACCGAATAGCCTAATCACACTTATGTATGAATCCGCTACCCGTATTCATACAGTGATTAGTTTTTAGCGTTTTTTAGGAAAAACCCGGTTTTTTCAAATCGATCAACCGGAAACAAGTTTTCTCGCATTTCCGCTCATTTCCATGCATGCTCATAAACGTGAAGTGAAAAGCTGTGAAGTGATATTCTGTGTGATCGCCTCCACCTTGTTTCATCGCTGATGAAAAAAATAACTTACTTACTGAATGCCAACAGTCTCCTTTAAGTCAAGAATATCCAGAAAATGGTTCAAAACTTTGACTTAATATATCCATAGTAAATTGTCTAATGAATTGTCAAAATGAGAGAAATAATTTCCTAGCGTTGCAAGATAGAATCTAGATCAGTGGCTAGTGGAGTTAGCGAATACATGTAAACTGTCTGTTAGTGATTTGACCGAGCAAATGTGCATCCCGTATACACAGTATATGTAACTAGGTACAAACGTGTTATAGTCTCGATTCAAGCGCCTATTTAACCACATCGAATAAAACACCTTTTACCTCAAATTCGACTAAAATCTTTGAAACGGACATGCGGTACATCAATTGTAATAATAACATGTTCAACGAAAAAATAATTGAATGTTAGCTTTGATTTCTTTACCGTTTATCATCTAACCTTTTACCACACAACCGCACTTTTTCACGCACTGGTCAAATAATATTATGGAAAACGTTGTGATTAATTCAAAATAGCAATTTCGGTAAATAGTAAGGGGTCATGATTGATTGAATAGGACTCAACGCAACTTTTAATAGTATTTCACTTATATCACTGCGGCTGGAGCTCTTAACCGTGGATTCCTGGTAGTTCATACACCAGTACTACCACTACATCCTTATCGAGCCTCTAGCTGCTGCTCCTACTTAGGTGTACGATTTACTTACTCATATTGATGTTGCATGCTGGCATTATTTAGCGCGGTTACTGATAAGCCAGCAAAACCGCTCTCAGGACTTTCAGTCCTTTGATTTGGTTCATACCTCCAAGACAGCAAAAGAATATTCTCTTCATTTCTTAAATATAATGGATAAAGTAGTTGAACCTGAACAGTTGACAAGAAATTGACTAATCGCTGGCCCAGTTCACTTACTCGGTTGGAAACGCCAACTGACTCTGATAGGAAGTCACGCTTCGATTTTTAAAAGCGTCATTATGCAAAATTTATGTCTCAGTACCCAACAAAATATCAATAGTTGGTTGACAATTTAAACCTTGTAGCTATAGCTTGAATATGCTCTAGGTACGACATTTAAGTAACCAAACGAACAAAAAAGGTTAACTAAAATGGCAATCAATGTTGAAGATCAAACTCATTTCTGGTCTAAATGAATAATTTCATTTGTCGACTGGTTATTCGATTGACAGCCGCGATTGGTCAATTGATTATAACTGATTATTGAATGTTATAAACAGTATCTAGTCCAGATTATCCAGGTGAATTTTATAACTTTTAGCTTGATCTGTGACCTTAATTTTTTTCTTTCTTACAGCACATTTAGGCTCGTTACTTCACAAGTGGGTCAAGTAATATTGAAATAAATCTGATGTTTCTAAGGAGTTAGTAAAAACTGAAGCACAAGGACTCATTTCGACTCGTGACCTTGACCTACGACCTTGAAATTTTAGGCAGTAAAATATATCTTGCTTCTGACACAACTATGACCTTTGCTGACCAATTTTTAGAAATTGTAGTTAAACATGAATATTTGGCGTTTATAAGGCCTTCTTTATGAGTGTATACTATATTTCTTCATTTCAAAGGAAGATAACTCTGCAGAATGAGTCACAAACTCATACCATTACAAGATTTAACGTATTTTTCTCCTGCTTTTATCACCGAAAATTCAACTCTTTAAGGACAAAAGTCTGTTTCATGGTAAATTAACCCACCATTTTTCCCAAATCAAAGGGGAATAAATTGAAGATATTAAAGGAAAAATGTAAGCAGAGGTATATGATATCATAGTATACATACAATTAGCTTGGAAAACATAACGTTCGGCTGTTCGGTGCTGGATAGAGGACAAAGTGTATACAGAGATATCCCCATTGATAGTACAGGTTGCTCTTTTGATAGTGAACAAGTGTGCCAAGTGAATGCCTTAGGCTATAGCAATGCCTCGGGTTTTCTCCGAAAACAGCCGAGCAAAAATTCGAAGGTTTTCACGAAATGGCCTTAATGTACACACGTCAGTATTGCAACTGCAAATTATGACCGTCCAGGAACGTATATAATTGCGGGACGGGGATAAGGAGAACATATGGATATATTTGTAAACAAATTGTTAACATAATTTTGGCTTTTCTTCCAACCTGTTACTTCAAAAAAATTTCTAACCCGTCCGGTAAATCGTGTACCATATTTTCCATTTTCATTTATAGACTTTTAAAAGATATATATCTAAGATCTTAATGATGGAAATAGATAGAAATACCGTTTAACTAAAAAAGTATCTTGTCAAAAACTTTGTAACAAAACGTTGCTTACAACAAGCGTTTTCTATACTTTTCCAACAGCATCGTCTGAATTGTCTGAAAAGGGTTGAGAAAGGAGTTGAAAATAAGAATTAAGGTAATTTTGATTATGCATTATATTATAATCTATTAGGAATATTTTATTTGTAAGTTGAACAGGAAAGAATGTTTGTAAATTGCTAGTTTCCTTTTTCATAAACTACACAAATGTATTTTCAATTGGAAGCAAACCCAAATTAGGATTTAAATAGAATTCTTCGAATGATTAAATGGTAAAACTGGTGGCAACTTATTCGAATCGACCGAACAAATACGTTTTTACCAAGGAAGGTAATAAATATATCGATATCTTATATTACAATTATTTTTTCAAAATTGCAACAGGCAAATTATATGCATTTTAAGATAGCTCCAAGGTCAAGGTTACAGCTCAAGTTCAAACATTAAAATTAAGCATGTCCGGGGCATAGCTCCTTCAACAGTGGATGGATTTTAAAATAACGCTTGATATTTTTTCTCTATCGTGAGAAGAAAAAAATCAAATAGCTCCACTGTCAAGGTAACAGTTCAAGATCTTACGTTAAGCATGTACAGAGCGTAGCTCCTTCAATTATCTATGGATTCCAATGTTACTTTGTACCATTGATCTGAGAGTTCTAAGGTCAAGGTCACAGCTCAAGGTCGAACGTTAAAATTAAACATGGCTTGTAAAGTGCGAGTATATAGCCGCCACTTCGTCTGTGCTTCCGTCCGAACCCTTTACTGTATGATTTTTGTGCCAGCTTAAGATTCGGGGAGCATAATGTTTGAATTCAGTTTAATTTTGCTCAAACCAAGTCATCGTTACGTCAACAGGAGTTATGTTCGCTAGCCGGTCTTCCATTCAGTAAAGATCAGTCCAAACTGTCGTTAGCGTTAATACGAATATAGAAACTAACCCTAGTTTGCGCTAATCATTTGGTGTGGCATAATTTAGGACGTTGGCTGTTTGGCTGGTAAATTTTTGTCACCCTCCGTTGACTACGGGTCATATGCAAATGATGTCATACAGTGTCAACAACCGAATTTCGTGATATCTATAAATAACCTGTAATTCTGCTGATTTTTCCTGTATAACCCCCCCCCCCAACACACTATAAAATTAACAAGAAAACTGTGCTCCAGGTCAAAAGCATAAATCAATATGCCTATTAAAATTATCAGATCAACATAATTCTACGCACCACAATTTAAGGTTTGTTAACATCAAATTATGAAGTAATTGATGACGTTTTAAATTTCGCTATTCATTCAAACAACTAGCTTTGTCACGAATTTTAACGAAATCGTCCGTGAGTTTAGTCATCAGCGCCTGTCCATATAACAGTCAATGCCGAAAATTAGAGAAGATTTTCGGTGAAGAATCGGGTGAATTCGTCTCGATTTCAAAATGTAATCGAACACAGTCATATTGAAATTGGCAAAAAAAAAAAAAAAAAAAACACACACAAAAATAACACAAAAATAGTCTTTCAACAGAACATCACTCATCCCGTGCTTTTGCATATCGATATTCAGAAGACCCTTGTTTGCTTTAGTTACCAAATAAACGATTTATTAATTCAACTATTTTTCTTCCTCGGAGGGCAGATATGGATTTGACACCATCAGGTTTAACGCGAAGATAACATCTGACTCCAATTTAAGTATTAAATGTTTGTTTTCGCGTATTTTCCGCCAATTGTCAAATTTTTCTTACTTTGGATTTAGAAACATCGATACCTTCCTTAAAATGATGAACAAATATTTGAGAAGAACGTTTGGGACCGGGGACTTTTTTCGATAAATGGAAACAAACTTACGACATAAATTTGGTGTATATATTTGTTGTCTCATTACATCGTCATTATTTTATGCCCCCAAATCGAAAGATCGGGGGCATTTTGTTTTACCATTGTCCGTCCGTCTGTCCGTCTGTCTGTCTGTCCGGCTGCAAAACTTAACCAAATTATCCAATTACTATCAGGCTATTCAAGATAAGATTCTCATATTTGGCATCATGATACATCTCCATAATACGCATCTCCTCAGAGATGAAGGTCAAGTGATAAGGTCAAGGTCACATACCAAGGCCAGACGTTTAGTCCTGTTCCGGGGGCATTGTGTTTCACAAACACATTTCTTTTTTTTTTCAAAAATCGACTAAATAGTGAAATAATGTTCTAAAATCCATTATATTATATCTGTGTTGTGTGACATGTACGTTATATGAATGATCGATTTTATTAAAACATTGAAATTGTTTGTTAAATTAATTGCAGTCCGTCTCTCCTTCCTCTTCCATTTGGTCTTCCCCAGCGAGACTGACTTATACTTCTCCTCCCTCTTTGGCTAAGGTCGACCGAGGAATTAAGCATCTTCCTGGTCAAGGCACGGCGTACATTCTTTTCGATGACATCGCTATTGACAACACCACTTTCAGCATTCATGGCCGTAAGTGAACATAGCAAACCTATGGCTATGAAAAGGATGACTGCCTTCATTCTATAAATAAATTAAGATTAATTTAAGAACATGGTGGGACAGAGAACGTAAAAGCTATCATTATTAGAATAAAATCTCTTAACTGCTTAAATGACATGTATTGAATGACAAGTCGACAGATTAGTTATCATCATTCAAACAGTCATGTCTCAACTGGGTTAAAAGAGAAATCGATTGATACAGTCTTGCTGTTTTTTTATCATCATTTTCAAAGGTATCATACCAGACAAGAGGACCATGATGGTCCTATATTGCTCGCCCGAGTATGATGGCTCAAGGCTTTATGACATAATATACAGAATATCAAAGCCCTACACCAAATGATTTTGGAGAAGATTTTTCAAGATTTTCTCCTTTAATCCTAGGTATAGTGACCATATTGAGCTAATTTCAAGAGTACGGCAATTCTTTGAAGTACTTGAGTAGATGGTCAATAATACATACCAAATATCATCAAAGCTCTAGGCCTGTTGGTTTAGAAGGAGAACATTTTAATGATATCCTTCTTTATTCCTTTCTGGGATTATAAAGAAAAGGGCCTATTTTTTCTAGAAAACAGTGATTCTATAAAGTATTTGACTACAGGGTCAATAGGTATTATTACACACCAAATATTAAATCCATTGGCCAAATGGTTAGGGAGAAGAAGATCTTTATAAAGATTTCCTTATTTATTTCTTTGTAAAATCAGGGATCACAGAGGAAAGGGCTAATTTTCAGAGTACGGTAATTCTATAAAGTATTTTGGTAGATGGTCAATAGATGATGATTTTTACAAAATATCAAAGGCTTAGGCCTTACGGTTTAGGAGGAGAAGACTTTTAAAGATTTCCTTCTTAAATTCTTTGTAAAACTAGGGATCGCACAGAAAAGGGCTAATTTTCAGAATACGGTAATTCGTTTAAGTATTTTGGTAGAGGGTCAATAGATGATGATTTATACCAAATTTCAAAGTTCTAGGCCTTATGGTTATGGGGTTGAAGGTTTTTAAAGTTTTCCTTCTTTATTTCTATGTAAGACCAGGGATTGCTCTGAAAAGGGCTAATTTTTAGAATACGGTAATTCTTTGAAAAATTTTGGTAGAGGGTCAATAGGTGATGATTTGTACCAATTATTAAAGCTCTATGCCTTACGGCTTGGAATTAGAAGATTTTTCGAGCTTTTTCACTCCGTTGCCATGGCAACCAGAGTTCTTCATGGATTTCCAATTTTTGAAGTATTTTGAAAGATTTATATTTCTGTGAAGTTTGGTTTATATTCCGTGGTTAGTTTAGGAGGAGAAGATTTTTTGTAACTGTGAACGGACGGGCGGACAGATGCCGGACGATGACCGATCACAATAGCTCACCCAGAGCACTTCGTGCTCAGGTGAGCTAAAACTACATTATTTCGATTTAATGACGATCGCGAGATTTACGTTTCGCGCATTTGTAACATAATCCATGATTAAACCTATTGTGAAAGCTCATATATTTCTTTTATGAGGAAAAAGCAGAGTAGCCACGGCTCGAATCCATGAAATCAATATTAGATATTATGTTTATGGGTCGAAAAATGATAAGGTGTAAGGCTTTGATATTATGTATATTATATCATTAAGCCTTGAGCCATGAAACTCAGGGGAGCGATATAGGACCACCATGGCCCTCTTATTTCCCAAATGTTCCGTCAAGTGATTTTGGACCCCTACTGCAAGTAGGAACGAAGAAGTTTTTAAAATGCGGATCACATTTAACCAATGACCCATGGTTATGTGTATGTACCGATCGGCGACAAAGTTTTATTTGCTACAGCTCAAATGCGATGTGCCGACGTCATAGCGCAGTTGGTAGCCTAATAGACCCCAAATCATTAATAATGGGGTGATTCGATCCCCGGTCGGGGCAGATATCCTTCCGACATTTGTCTCTTATTAATTGGGGGATAATCGTTTACCTAAGTGGGATATCAGCTGGAGGCTAGGAAAGGATGTACTGCTGCGAGATATACCAGGAATCCATTGTTAGTTGCTCTAGTCACCGCGATATGACTTAAAAATGTTAAAAGCGGCGTTTAAGCCCATTCAAACAAACAAAAAAAAACATCAAACAAGATGTCGTTAAATGTAGAAGGTTTTGATAACTCACTACCGCTCATTCAAATTTCTAGGCATGCTAAAGGGAAATCAGACAAGGATTTTTTACATAGAGATATAACTAACTAATCGACACACAATCTGATTTCTGTGGTGCGTTATTGATTGATTACCGCTGTCGATCAAATTGACTGGTCAATCTATTTGTTTATTTAGAAAAAAACGGTTGTTGCCTTTCAGAAATTATGTCAGCTATTTTCATTCGTTTGGTGATGCCCGATCTTCAGCTGAAATTAGCAGTAGTTTCTGTGTGCACCTTACCATCGGATGTCAGTTGCTGCCTACTACCATCTGCCATAACCCTTTGAAAAACTGTTTGTTTCACATTATTTCGCAGTAGCCATGTTATTACCAGTTCATATTAACGAAGAAAGTTCTTTTCCAATAACGAAATCATTACCGTTTAATATTTATGTTCTTAAGTTCCTTTTCAGTAATTACTCCACGTTAGTTTGTAAAAGATTGATTGAATAGGGTTTAACACCGCTTTAAGTCATATCGTGGCGGCTGGAGCACCTATCAATGGATTCCCAGGTATTTCTCACACCAGTATATACCATTGAATCATTTCTTAGCCACAGCTGCTGTCCCACTTAGGTTTACGATTATCCATTGGTGAGAGACAAATGTCCGAAAGAATATGTGCCGCCGCCGGGGATCGAACCCATGACAACCCATGATTGAAGATAAGGAGTCTGACGCGCTACCGACTACGGTATGACGGCGGCTATTTGTAACAGATGTAGACGTATATCTTAAGTAGTCTTGAAAACCACTTTTTAGCTCACCTGAGCACGTAGTGCTCAAGTGAGCTATTGTGATCCCCTTCTGTCCGTCGTGCGTCATGCGTCGTCAGTTTCTTTAAACGACATCTCATCCCAAACCACTGGGCCAATTTGAACCAAATTTGGCAGAAATGTTGCTATGGTGGTCCTCTTCAAAAAAAGCTTAAAGAATTGAAATCCGTTAAAAACTTTGGTTGCCTTTGCAACAAAAGTGAAGTTTTAAAAAAATCTTTAAATATCTTCTCCTTCTGACCCAGCAGGCGTAGAGCCTTGATATTTTGCATGAAGCATCAGTATATTGACCTCTTTCAAAATAGCTAAAATTATGATCCTCCGGGTCCCAAGGGGCGGAGCCCCAAGGGGGGGGGGGGTTATATAGAAATTAAGAACGTTTTTTTAAATGACATCTCCTCCCAAACCACTAAGCCAATTTGAACCAAATCTGGCAGAAATGTTGCTATGGTGGTCCTCTTCAAAAAAAGCTAAAGCTTTGAAATCCGTTAAAAAACTTGGTTGCCATGGCAACAAAAGTGCAATTTTAAAATAATCTTCAAATATCTTCTCCTTCTGACCCAGAAGGCGTAGAGCCTTGATATTTTGCATGAAGCATCAGTTTATTGACCTCTTTCAAAATAGCTAAAATTATGATCCTCCGGTCCCCAGGGGCGGAGCCCCAAGGGGGGGGGGGTTATATAGAAATTAAGAACGATTTTTTTAATTGACATCTCCTCCCAAACCACTTGGCCAATTTGAACCAAATCTGGCAGAAATGTTGCTATAGTGGTCCTCTTCAAAAAAAAGCTAAAGCTTTGAAATCCGTTTAAAACCTTGGTTGCCATGGCAACAAAAGTAAAATTTTAAAATAATCTTTAAAAATCTTCTCCTCCTGACCCAGAAGGCGTAGAGCCTTGATATTTTGCATGAAGCATCAGTATATTGACCTCTTTCAAAATAGCTAAAATTATGATCTTGGTTCCCCAGGGGGTGAGCCCTAGGGAGGGGCGTTATATAGAAATAAAGAACGATTTTTTTTTAAAATGACATCTCCTCCCAAACCACTGGGCCAATTTGAACCAAATTTGGCAGAAATGTTCCTTAGGTGGTCCCCCTTAAAATTAGCTAAAAGAATTGAAATCCGTTCAAAACTCTGGTTGCCATTGCAACAAAAGTGAAATTTCAAAATAATCTTTAAGAATCTTCTCCTCCTGACCCAGAAGGTGTAGAGCCTTGATATATTGCATGAAGCATCAGTATGTTGATCTCTTACAAAATAGCTAAAATCATGATCCTCGGGTCTACAGGGGGGGGGGGGTATAGGCATGAAGCATCAGTTCACAGACTTCTTTCTTATTTCTGAAATTATAACCCATGGAAAAAGTGTTTTCCTTCTTTCAAACTAGCACTAAAGGTTCATCGTCTTTATACATATATGTTATTGTGGCCCACTTGTTTCATAATCCTAACCTTAACATGAAATTAGACTGTTGAAAGAAAAAAAGCTTTTATTTCAGGTGAGCGCCCCAGGGCCAACGGCCCTCTTGTTGTGTTTACTACCATTCTTATTGTAAGGAGTACATGGCAAAAGAAATCTATACTTACATTCAATTAAATGACTGTCTATGTTTATCTTCTTAATGAAGAATATTAAGTTTCGTACTAAGAGTTAATATTACGTTACCTTTTATTTTGAGAACTAATATGCGACGCCGAATGCTCCAGAGTCTTTCACGGAATGGAAATCTCCTCAAATTCTCGTATTTTAAAGCTATATAACATGGTGTGTAAAGGCAGGTGTGCTAGTTACATATTAATAGACATCGAAACACTTGAGTAAACCCAGGATTACTATTAGTAGATATAAAACATGACTAATATTCCAATCGTGTATTTGATTATTAATAGCGAATCCTTTTAATAGATAGTATAATATAATCCACTGTGCCTGTTAGAAAAAAACTCGATGGTTCTTCCTATGTTCTCATTTGAACAAATTCAAAAAAAGAAATTGTATGAAAAAACACGTCTTTACACATGATATAAAAAATAATAGAAATAAACCATCGCCAGTTGTGATTAAGCTCCAAATGTCAATTTGTAAGGCTTCGATTTCGCAAACATGCTGTATGTTTAAAGCTCATGCACTGGTTTAGTATAAATTTTCAAATTTCTGTCTTTAATGCTTTCAGGTATTTAAAAGAAGAGGTTTAGCTGATTTTGTCATAAAAATGACTGTTGAGAACAACATTAACCATAAAAACACAAATATTCGCGTTACGAGACGCCTAATTAGTCAAAGAAGCACAATCTCAATGGTGCCGGAATGAAACGGGCGAAATGGGCAGTAAAATAGTACAACCCTTCGAGCGTATGAAAAACGGCCATCTTTACTGTATCTTCAGCTCAAGATAAAGTTATTGTAGACCTTGCAAGATGAGGGTCTTCCGTGTAACTACATTGTTCGGGCACGATAATGCTAACAGCATAAACAGCGTGCTTTTTTTTATCAAATAATAAGGGTACCGAATTGCCTTCACTAATCTGTAGCTCTGAAGTATCTTCTGGCAACTTCTAAGTCTTCACGTTTCGGTTTCGGAATCAAGAGAAGATTTTCTCACTACCTCCCATCATTTAAATCAATAGAAATATCCGATATTATGTAACCGGCACAAAAATCCGATAAACACTCTTAAATTTAAAACGGGTAAATGACCTTTTCATGGTGCATTCCCTTGCATTCATTACATGCGGCGAGTGTTTGTTCGAATTGGGCTCGACGCCACTTTTTTTAAAAAAAAAATCAGTGATATCTCGGCACCTGGAGCACCTAACAATGGGTTTCTTTTATATCTCACACCTGTTCTACCATTACTTCCTTTTCTAGCCTCCAGCTGCTATCCCACTTAGATTACTACAGGTGTGTGTTTCAAAATATACAATATACCGTTTAATCCCTCATTTTATTGTGTAGGGTGAAAAAAAATCATTAAAAAACCCTGTCATTTATAGGCTACTTTTAAGGCTTCTGAATAACATAACTGGAGCAACGGAGAAAGAAAAGTATTAAAAACAAACAGATCTTACATTTTCAACAATGTTATCTACATTATTTAGCCCACGCTTTTCATTGTAAAACACCGAAAAATGAAGGAAAACTGACTGGACGCAGTGTTATATGGCTTTTGGAAAACAAAACCGGAAATTTTGTTTTTCTTTGAAGCGTCTAACGAACACAGACTTTAAAGTCGTCTGGCGCTTTACGTGAAAGAAGTCTATTTCTCCATATGTTTTCCAAAGCTTTTTTTCTTAGGGGCTTCCAAAGGCGTCATTTACAATTTCAAGTCATTTCAATCAACCATGGTTACAAATGATTTTCATTTTGAATGCTGTTACAAATTCACAATTTTTTCACTTCGGTTAAAACAACGTCGTTAGGACAAATTATAGTATACATGACCGCCAGGATGGCCCTTAATCGCTCACTTGACTTATTTATGATGATTGAAAAAATATTAAAGAACACAGACATGTTTGATCTTGAGCTGTGACCCAGGTTATCTGAACATTTTCTTTCAAATGGCACATCTACTCACGATTCTAGCATTTTTTTTTAGCAATCAAAAATGGTCCTCACAAATACGGGCTAAGGCACAAACACCGACTTGTCAGAGTGCCAACTTTTTTTACTCACTACAAGTAGGCTTGACAACCAGAAAATAATTATATTCTTAAAAGCTGTCCAGATTGCTAGCATTGGAGATCATTTGTTGTATCCCACTTGTTGCCGATCTCACTTGCGCATACCACTTGTCTTTTGCCCATTGATGGGAGACAAAAGGTACTTGTCAATATGATTGTGCCAAATGTCTGATGAAAGTTGACCAAGTAGTTGTTAACATTTTATCAGCCATACTGCAAAGCATTTAACAATGGATTCCTGGTATTTCTCGCAGTATTACTATTACATCTTTTCCTAGCCTCCAGCTGCCATCCCATTTAGGTTAAGGATCGTCTACCCATTGGGAAGACAAAATGCTGTAAAGTTTTCGACCCCCCCCCTCAAATACCTCAAAAGTTTTTATCAAAAGCTACTAATATCATGCGTCTTTTATTGTTACGAAAATGTGGTCGCTCCCTCAATTGGAGGACAACAGAACCTATACAGTACAGCAAACACTTGCTCTGGTATGCAATACACAACATTACACAGTTAAGCAATGATTATTATGATACTGATTGGTGAGTCCTGAGACCAAAATTAAATAACATCAAACTAGAACCCTGAACTCTTTCTAGAAAACTACAATCATATTAAACAATGGATTCATTTGATTGCTTATAGACGTGTAGATTGTCAATATCATGTTAATCATGATAAATTTCGATGTCTATTTACCAAGAGTTCACATTTCTTTGAATTTGAGGTCATTCATTACTTTCGTATCCAAAGTCAATTCATGTCCGGTAACTGGTACACTTAAGATGTTGCTTTGGATATTCTACTGAATATTTGTTTTAAGTACATGTACTACAATTATATATTTTGTAAAAATGGACACCTAGTTCCAGTCCTAACAGAAAATTAAGTACAATGCTTGTTTTTTTGGTAAAACAAATACCAATTTCTCGTTCTCGGCAGATATCGTAGCATATCAAAGCACCTCCATGCGCCTTTTATCACTCAAAAGCAAAATTAGTTTACACAAAAATTTGTCTTGTAACCGAATTGATTGTCTTTTCCCTAGTTTTTTCCCGTGTTTTTAAGATATCACAAAATAAAGACTTTCCCGACCGGAAAAAAGTTTCACGAAATTCCCGATTCATGCCAAATGTGATTGATATTGGCCCACAGAATTTGGAGGAGAAAGTGTTTAAAGATTTTAATATCTTATAAGCCCCGCCCTATCACAACCATATTTGGGTTTCAATAAAAATTTCATTAAAATGTTCTAAGAAGGGTCACCCAAGAAAGATTCATGCCAAGTTTGGTTGAAATTGGACAAGTAGTTACTGAGTAGAAGAGGTGTAAAGATTTCAAAGTAAAATTAAGCCCCGCCCTGCCACGCAAATATTTTCGGGTCGCGATTAAATTTGAAGGAGGGTCAAACAAGGAACATTTCGTCTAAGTTTGGTTGAACTCTGCCCAGTGGTTACGGACAAGATGTTTAAAGATTTCAAGGTCAAAACTTGCCCAGCCCTACCGCGGACATATTTGGCGGTCAATCAAAATTTCGCGAAAAACTTTTGAAAAAGGTCACCCAAGAAACATACCGGCCAAGTTTGGTTGAAATTAGCCCTATGGTTACTGAAGAGAAGATGTTTAAAGATATAAAATTTAAAAACTGCCCCGACCTGCCAATTTTGGTTGTAACCAGCCCAGTGGTTACTGAGGAGAAGATGTGCAAAGAATTCAAAAGGTGAATTTTGGTCACTTGAGTTGAAAAAAATAAACACACATACTTGTTAACAAGGTCAAGCCTTAGCAAACCCCTGTGGGTGCTTATCAATTTTCATGGATGAAAATTTAAAATTAAGTAAAAAAACGTGATTATTAGTTCAAATCCTGTGGGCATTGTATTGTGCACCTGCACATTTTATCAATATTTGGATTTTTTATAAAATGTGAATAGATTACACTTTCAACTCTAAAAGACACAACAAGGAGTGCAAAATGACTTGCAAATTTAGCCATGAGATGATTTATTCAATAGTTCAAATGAAGGAAATGCATACTATAGTTTACAGCTTACATTTGCGCAATCAATGGTTCTCGAATTTGCTAACCCATTCCTAAAAAATCCAGCTTTTTATGCCAATCAAGATTTTATGCCACAAAAGCTTCGGAAATATTGTGGGAAATGAAGAAATTGATTTTCACGAGTATTTTGGAGTTAGAACCCTTGGTTTGCGTAAGATGAAAATACAGTCTAAAATGTAAGTGACGATTTACAAAAAGTTGTTAACTGAGTGACTTGTCATTTTTGCAGATTTGATTCACAGAGTCACGGTCTGAAGTCAAAGATTGAAGTCAAAGACTTAAGAGACTTAAGGCCAAGAAACAAATAAGGCCAAGAGTCGAAAGGATGTTTTCATTCAATGACAAATATTGTTGAGCGCTACAAAGGAATTGGTAAGTCATTTCTTAGCTTAGGGTCACAATTTTTTTCAAACTGTTTATAGAATCACCTTATTGTTACTCAACTTAATTTCACACTATCTTAAACCTTTCCTGATAAGCTCTTTGTTGTTGGTTCCAAGATGGAGATAGCAAAGTATTTTTTTCTTCACTTAAATCATAAACCAGCTTGATGCCTTCAAATGTTTGCGTAACACATTTCTTGTTTGTGGTTTGCGAACGGTCACAATAACTGTCTTCCTTGATCAGGATTGCGATAGAGGACCATTATGGTCCTTTTGTTACATTTAAAGGTAGGTATCTTTTTTTTTCATGTCACAGATTTTAATTATTTTTATTTCCTCTCATATACTATTTGAATATAGTATGCCGTAAAGTAGTTTTGCAAAAATCTGAGGTCGCTTATCAGAAAAAAACAGGGTATTTCCTTAATAGCCTACGTAGGCTATTAATCTATTTTTAGATTAATCCGAGACAGTTGCGAAAATTCTAGGGCATTAACGTGGCGCCAATAAACGTTGGAATCATGCATTTAGTTTAAATAACATCAAACCAACGTCATCGTTACGTCATCAGGAGTTATGTTCACTAGCCGGTCAGTAAAGATCAGTCCAAAACTGTCGTAAGCGTTATTACGAATATAAACACTTTCCGTGGTTTTGCGCCTTGCCTTTCATGTGACATGATTTAGGACGTTGGCTGTTTTGCTAGAAAATTTGTACCTTCATTTAACTTTGGGTCATATGCAAATGAGGTCATTCGATGTCGACAGCCGAATTCCGTGATATCTAAAAATAACCGGGAATTTCGCTTAACTTTCCGATATAACCACAAAAAGCCACTTTAGGTCTATAAGATAACGACCAAGACAATACTTGACCTAACTTAAATTATTAAATGTTCGTTTGAGTCTACTTTTCGGCACTTGGTAATTTTTTCTTGTCTAGAAACATCGATGCCTCCCTTTAACAATTACATGTGTACTAAAGTTTTGTTACAATGAACTTTTAAAGATTCATGTGTTATGGTTGATTTATTTATATGTTTGATTTTTATTTACTTACAGAGTACAAAATATGGTACGGCATGGTGAAAGTTTCAAAAGAGGATAATGTTAGACACTTTAAGGAGAAATGAACACATTTGTGTTGGTGCGTTCGTTTCTTAACTAACGCGGGCAAAAAGTGTACAAGTTTGGCTCTTGTGATTGGTCTTTTTCTATGCACAATGACAAAATATTCTCCTTTGAAACAAGTTACTAGACTTCACTTAAACTCAAAAATAAATGGTCTTAAGGCCATGCTCTTTCAAAATACTACAATAAGTTGCCCCCGTGTCAAAGAAAAATCAATTACCTGTATAAAAATTTAAGTTGCGGGGCAAATGCTTCATATGTCATGTGCTATAGCCAAAAATTGGTTCCCCTTTCATACTCAAATTAAATAGGAAGCGTTGCCTTCAATTCGAAAGAACTTTTGGAGTCATGAGAAATAAATGAATGAATGAATTGGGTTTATCGCCGCTTTTAACAGTATTTCAGTCATATCGCGGCGGCTGGGGCACTTAACAACGGGTTCCTAGTATTTCTCACACCAGTACTACCACTACATCCTATCCTATCCTCCAGCTGCAATCCCACTTAGGTTTACGATTACCCAACCATTGGTGAGAGACAAATGTCGGAAAGAATATGTGCTGCCGCCGGGAATCGACCCATGACATCCAATGACTGAAGATTAGGAGTTTGACGCGCTACCGACTGCGCTATGACGGCGGTCAAAATATTATTAAGAATAATGATGACATTTAACTAAAATAATACAAAAAAAACAACTTTCTTCACGTCAATTAACCCGGGAATCTTTACTGAGTAAGTTGAAATCTTGACAATTTTTCCGCCCTGACCCCCCTTTGCCCCGGGTCTTTTCGCCCAATTCCTATTCGGCCCGGGTCCGTTCGTCATATTTATAGCTCACCTGACTACGTATTGGTCATGGCGAGATATTGTGATCGGAATGTGTCCGTCGTCAACATTTACCTGGTGTGCACTCTAGAATACACATTTTTGGCTGAAATGTCTTGAAACTTGGTCAGAATGTTTGTCTACATCATATCATGGACGATGTCGAAAATGGATCATCAGGTCAAGTATTAGAAAAACTTTGTGAGCACTCCAGAATTAAAATTTTTGGTTCAAATGCCTTGAAACTTGGTCAGTAAGTTTGTCTATATAAACTCTCGGGGCAAGTTGAAAATGGGTCACGTAGGGTCAGTAACCAGGCCATTAGGTCAAGCCTGTGTGCATTTTAGAGGTTACATTTTTGGCTCAAATGTCTTGATATTTGGTCTGCATAAGATCACGGACGAGTTCGAAAATTGGTAACAAGGGGTCAAAGTCACATGGGGTCACTAGGTCAAATCTTTATAAAAAAATCCTTGTGTGCACTCTAGATGTCACATTTAAAATCAAATGACATGATATTTGGTCAAAATGTTTGTTTACATCTTATCTCGGACGAGATACAAAAAGATGGGTCTTGTTGGGTCAAAACTGTGGCACTGGGCAAAATCATAGAAGACCTTTTTTGTATTCTATATAATATCTCGGACGATTAAAAAATGGGTTGTGTTGGGTCAAATTTAGGTCACTAGGTCACACTTGAGTAGACCTCGTGTGCACTCCAGAGGCCATATTTTCCGCTCTAATGACTTGATGTTTTGTCAGAATGTTTATCAGAATAAGATCTCGGACGAGTTCGTAAATGGGTCATGTTCGGGCAAAATCTGGGTCACTAGGTCAGACCTAAGAATAATCTTGTATGCACGCTAGAGGTAATTTTTGTTCAAATGACTTGATATTTTTTCAGAATTTTTGTCTACATGATATCTTGGACAAGTTCGAAAACGTTGGATCAACAATAAGGTCAATATTGAGAAAAACGTTGTGTGCACTCTAGAGGTAACATATTTTGCTCATTTGTCTTAGTATGTGGTCGAAATGTTTGTCTACATTAGATTTTTGACGAGTTCGAAAACGGGTCATGTTCAGTCAAAATCTGGGTAGCTAGGTCAAATCTTAGAAAACCTTGCGTACACTGTGAAGGCCCTTGTGTTTGTTTCAAAGGTTGTTATATTCGTTCTTAATGTTTGTTTCAATGACCACTTTCATATTCGATATTGGGTTGATAAAGTAGGTAACAAGGTCAGATCTTATAATAACCTTTCTGAAGACTCTTAACACTCATTCTCATGTTTTTGGCCGAACACGTGTCACACACATTCTAACTATGAAACGGGGTTATTTTTATAGTATAATACACTTGTTTTGCATGCTTTTTGTTGATCAGTCATACCTCTGAAATATTAAAACGTACTGACAGTGATTTAAAATGTTGAATAATCTTGGCGGAACACTTTATCCACGACCCCTCTGTGAAATCTTGTGTCACAAACATATTTTCTTAATTCTAAACTGTCGTAAAATCTATATCCAATACGTGATGTGCCTAGATTAGGTTCAATATGGCAATTTTCACACAGGAACTTAAAAGGAATGCAATTTTTTTTTTTTACTGAAATGACTGTTTTTGAAAAAAATGACATCTAGTTTTGTCACAAATAGGACGAATATTACGTGACAATATTTGTGTAGATGGTATAGAGATGATCACAGACGCATAATCCTACCAGTTATAGCTGTTTTAAGTAATTTAGATATACAATTATCATATAAAAAAAATGTTCATTCTAATGAGCGTAGCATTTATTACATGGTCACCATTTAGATTAACTAAATCGAACATCAGTTTTGAATATTTACGTGACGGCGATTTATTCTGTCACAGGATAGCCATGTGGAATTCCTTGTTATTGTAACAAGGCCTTAGGTGTAGTCGTGTTAACTATATATAGCATTGCAAATATTTCAAAATTAGATATGACTTTATCTACTTTAAAAGTCTTATTCAATTTTACGTGACTGAATATTCACGTGACACTATCCAAAGAAAATGTCTTTAACCTCGTCTGATTTCGACCGAATAATTTGTCGCGTTTTATACGTGTCATATGACGTCATGTTTATATTTTCTGTCGCCATTTTCTTGAAATGAGACAACAAGAAACTGAATGTTAAGGTAAATTTTACTTGCTTCACTCCCCATGGTCGTATTTCGATTAATAACATGATCTTCCGGCCGTAGGAAATTGCTTCAAGTTTGCATAAAAACTAAAAATTAGTATATGGTTTGATATGATAACGCATTCAGAATGAAATTTCATCTAAACACACGTGGTCCTGCAATCAACATTGTGACGTAATATTCACCATTTCGTCACGTAAAATTAAGTATTTTTTTCAACTTTTAAGTCCTTGGAACCATCTTGTAATTCTTTTCGTGTATTTCTTGACTTTTCTTAAGACTATTTGAACCTTTAAATGAATATTTTCAAAGAAATTACTAGAAATATATGCTTATGGAATGTAGCTTTTGTATTGTTTATTGGTCCGCTTTATCACAATAACTGTTCAATATTCGCCTAAATAGAATTTCATCACATCAAAATAAGGCATTTCTTTTGAACGTTTGGTGAAAATACATATATAATATTCTTGACGAATCGAAAATATGTTTCCGACAACTGGAATTGAAAAGCACAGCAAAGTGTCACGTAAAATTCACATAACCAGTACAGTTTTAATTCATTTTCTTTCAAATGTGGGCATGCATAGATAGAAGTGATGTGTTGCTAAGTTGCTATATGCATTCCAGGTTATGGCAAAAAGTCACGCTGAACGACAGAAAGAGTATCGTGAGCGAAAGAAGGCTGAACAAGGGAGCAAATGGCTTGAAAAAGAAAGCAACCGAACGAAGAAGTACTATACCAAAATATTACAACTTAGTGAATCAGAAGCAAAGAAACAAAGAAAAAAGTTTCAAGTTAGACAAATAAAGTACAGAGAAAAGAAAAGGCAGAAGAAAATAGCAGAAGCTGAGGCTAATAATGCAAAGAATGAAATTCGTCCAAGCACGTCAACAGAAGTACAGTATAGTGACGTTTCAAGTTCAGATACAAAACTTGTCGTCAAGATAAATACCCAGAAAAGAAAGAAACGCTCAGAGAAGAAACTTAGAAATAAGATTGAGTACCTGAAACGAGTAAAACGCACTGTTGATAAGAAACCAAACACTTCGCAAAAAGCTGTCAAGATTAAGCAAACAGTCTAGTTCGCTACGGATACCAAAGTCATTATCAAACAGAGAAATGTTTGAAGCCAGAATCGATCCGAACCCCACAATAAAGAAGAAGCTACTGTTTGCTAATTGTATTTCATATCAATTAAAGCAGAAGTCTCGATGCAATGACAGAAGTGGAAGAAGAATGATTAAACATATGATAGCAGGAAACATATTACGGAAATACAAACTAGTCAACTTCGCGGAAAAGCTTATTGGGATAAAATTTAGGAATGAAAAACCTGAAATAAAACCAAAAGAAAACTACGAAAACAAAGATTCGATTAAAAGAGTGAGAGAATTTCTAACAAGGGAAGATAATGCCAGGCAAATGCCAGGAAAGAATGATACTGCGAAGAATGCCAACAAAGAAAGAGTACAGAAGTTTGTGGTTGGAGACTATCTGCGAAACCTATACCTGAAATTCAAGGCCGAGAATGAGGGTTTGAAGATGAGTTTTGCTACGTTTTGTAGAGCTAGACCAAAGCACGTAACACTAGTCAATTATGCGGCACGCGTTACATGTTTATGTACCAAACACCAAAACTTTGCATTAAAGCTACAAAGTCTGAAAAAGCACGGTGTCACGAATAACACAAGTCCTGATAGCTTTGCACAGTCAACTTATAAAGACGATCTGCAAAATAAGATGAAAACTTCAATCAATGATCAAACTGTCAAATTCAAAGAATGGAAACGCGTAAAATGTGATGATGGCAAACAAAGAACCAAGCTGATAGAGATAGAAAAAGATATAGAAACATTTACTAAAGATGTAGTAGATGAGTTTGAAGAATTCAAGAACCATGCAGAAAGAGTAAAAATCCAATTTCAATCATTCAAACACATGAAAGAAAGTTTGAAATACAAAAAAGATCACGTGTGTGTACAAATGGACTTCGCGGAAAATTACAGCGTGAAAGCAATGGAAGAAATACAAAGCGCTTACTGGAACCCTGAATCCGTTACACTGCACCCCGTTGTATTATATTATTCGGACAGTGATATTGTTGAACACTCGAGCATGGTGGTGGTATCAGAAGTGATAAACCACAACTCTTCTATGGTGACAGCGATCCTTAGCAAGGTGACAAAGTTTGTAAAAGAAACTTGCCCTGAAGCTAAATTTATCCACTATTGGACTGATTCGCCCACAAGCCAGTACAGAAACAAGACAATGTTTGATATTGTTACAAGACATGAGAAGTTATTCGGATTAAAAGCAAGTTGGCAATTCTTCGAGGCAGGACACGGCAAGGGCGCTTGTGACGGTATTGGCGGGGTTGTGAAAAGGACTGCTGACACGGCAATCAAAACTTGGAAAGAGAACATAACTTGTGGTAAAGATTTCTACGAATGGGGGTGCAAGACAGATAGCAAAATTATGTACGAGTTTGTAGAAAAGACAGAATACGATGAAGCGGCTAAGAAAGTTGAAGAGAGACAGAAGAGTATCAACCCAGTGAAAGGAACATTGAAATTACACTCAGTGGCTAGTATTTCAGAACACGAAATTATGATCAGGGATACAACCTGTGTTTGTGAAAAATGCTACACTGAAAACGGCTTCGTATGGTCGGATACAAACACCTGTAATTGGAGAAAACACAACATGCAGACCTCACTCGCACCAAAGCAGTCTAATAAGGTACCAGCCTTGTTAACAGAGCTAGAACAAGAAGTGAATGAAACCGAAAATTCTGATAATTCAAAAACTATGCAACAAGAAGAAGGATATGAATTGGGCAATAACATTGCTGTTGAATATGAAGATGAAGTGTATATTGGAAAAATCATAGCCATCGATAAGGGAGCCGAAAAGCCAATTAAAGTCACATTCATGGAAAATGGGTCAAAAATTAAACAATGTTTGAAATGGCCTACAAGAGAAGATACAATGACATTAACAGCAGAGGGAATTTTGTGCAAAGTACAAGAACCCATCCAGAGTGGAAAACGTGGGAGATTGTATAAGATATCGGATGAGGATAGGGACAAGATTGCAAAGATTGTTAAGGGACAATAGATGATTTTTACGTGACCTTTTTGAAGGAATAAACCTCTCAGACTGTTTTTGTGTGCCAGGTGTAGGGCTTTGATATCATGTAGAGGAAGGTGAAAGATATGATATTAACAAGGAGATCAGTCAAAATCAGTCCTAGTTGAACTATTCATTTGGATTTCAAAAACACGCTATCAGTACATTTTAGTGAATTTTACGTGACAAAATGTAAAATCATTTTGATGTCATTTTATTTACTAAAAATCAAACTAAAAAGATTGTTTTTAAGGTTGAAAAATTTGAATTTTCACGTAACTTTTCTCAATTTTAAAAAAAAAGAACCTGTTTCATAATCTAAGATTTTTACTAAATTTTACGTGACAAGTAGTCATGTTACATTCTGTTCGAGGAAGTCCTTATTTCCTAAAATGTGTATGTTAATTGGCTTGCTTTGGCGAAAATACACTTTGTTTAATGATGTTATCATCATTATAAGAATATTTGTTATCACAAAAAAGTGTAAGAGAAATCGCAAGCTAGCGTTTATAGACATATAGTTTTTTTCGACAAAATATGTAATAAATGCGAAACTTACGATACTTCTACACCATACATATTTCCATTTAATGATAGCGCATTTAAATATCTTTCAAAGTTATATTTTACCAGTTCAATAAACAAAAAAAAAGCTACACTCGTCGTTATCTAGTTAGATGTTTTTTACTGTAATAAATATATTGCAGTCATATCACGTAAAATACAAAGGTAGTTTGAGGTGGTCTTCTTTGCTTAAACGTACATGAACACAGACAACTTTAAAGAGTGGCCCGCATTGAATTCTAACTCTATAGATGTAAAACTACCATATTACAATGGAGAATTTGCGATCTCTTAAAGTCAGACTTTTGATATTTTGTCAGTACGTTTCGGCCGAAAGAATGAGAATGGGTGTTTACGCCAGTATAGATATCTGATAACATGATAGAATGTCTTTATATTTTAGTTTCTGAGACAAGACTTCGGTAATAAATCTTGTTAGGACAAGATAAGGTCACTTGTGTCATTTTACTTCATCGACCCTGGTGAGCATTTTCGGGCCAATGACCCTCCTGTTTACTTATGAAGTACATACATAGAAATTATGCTAATATATACATATATATATCTTAATCCTTTGAGATAGTTTCATGTTTAATCAGGTGGAAGTGACCGTTCGTCGCTTCTTAACCCAATACCAGAAGCGAAAAGTTTATATTAATAAAGTAAGAGGAAGACGACATTTAAACAAGCATGAATTGATAATAAAGTAACAAGTTATAGAAAAAAATTAAGCAATGTATGTGGACAGAAGTTGCGTTGGAGAAGGACAAAAGTTCGAACTGTACTCAGAAAGATCTTGTTTTAGTGCCACACTAATTGGCTTTTTGTATTTTTTTTTTTTTTTTTTTTTGTATTTGGTTATGTACCGACAATTTGATGAGGGATAGACTTGATATTCAAAACATTCAATTCTTTACCAAACATGAGGGCCTGAGACTCTCTACTGGTTATCAAATTTACCATTAAAGAAATCTGATATTTAACTGCTTAAAGAAGAATGCATAAAAAATAAGAAATTGGACTTTATCCCCTTTATTATTTTGAACAACAATCCTCCAAGTGCCTTTTCCGGTGTTTCATGACGGAGCCACTCAATTTCCAAAGGAAGTTTCCTTATGATCTTACAATCATACTGTGAAATTTTCAGCAGAATCCGATAATTGAGGACTTTATCACATAAACAGCATTGTATAGGTGAAAATCCATAAGGCCTCTTTTCCTGTGTTTTCAGATAGATCCACTTCATTTCCGAAATGAACTTTCCTTACGACCTTACAAATGTCCTGTGAAATTTTGAAGATAATCTAAAAAAATTTTAAGTTCTTCAAATAAACAGGAATGATTTTAATGATAATTCCATGCGTCTTTGAAGAGAACTCGATAAAACTGTGGACTTTATTGTGATCAAGTTCTAAAGTGAGTCCGATAAAATATTGGGACTTCATTATGTTAAATCGAATATGTAAAAAAAACCACATTGCCTCTATTTGCATGATACTTGCATGTTGACTAGATATTTCAATCAATTTCTCATAAGGCCCCTTTCCTGTGATATTTTATAGTTGGTTTAATCATTCTGTGATAGTTTAAAGTGAATCCGGTTAAAATTTGGACTTCTTTATGATTACTAGAATATTTAAAAAATATATCATATGGTCCCTTTTTAGCCCAAGATTGCGTAATCATAGGTGTCATGGGTTCGATCCCCGGCGGCGGCAAATATTCTTTCCGACAATTGTCTCTCACCAATGGGTTGATAATCGTAAACCTAAGTGGGATAGCAGCTGGGGGCTAGGATAGGATGTAGTGGTAGTACTGGTGTGAGAAATACCAGGAATCCATTGTTAGGTGCTCCAGCCGCCGCGATATGACTGAAATACTGTTAAAAGCGGCGTTAAACCCCATTCAATCAATCAATCAATACAATGCTAAAAATTCAAACCGATGCAGAGTTTAATGTGAAAACATGATGTAAAAACATCTATCGCAATCAATGTGATCTTCTGTCGCTTGAAAAGTAGATCGGATCTGACCATAAATTAATACGCCCGATTGAGGGGAGAAGGACGAAGGCGAGATATGACTTATTGAAAGCTATCTGCTCGATGTACAGTATTTTCGTGCGAGTGTTCTGAATTTGGCAAAATTATCAAAACTTGACGAGTGAATGGAAAAAAAGGAGATATATAATACATTGGAAATTATTAAACATAAATAATCAGGTCATATTGTTAAGAAAAAATAAGGTGTTTTGTTTCATACCAAAATAATAATACTTATTCTAGAGTAACAATGTAAAAACGGTCCGGCTAGTCGAAGTTGCTGTGTAAAGCTGATAAGCGAAGCTATCGGTTTTACGCACGATTGGAATGTTTTGTTTGACAAATTAATTGGTCATTCTTAGGATCATATTCGCACTGTCTGAAAACAGTTTAGTCGTGCTCGGACTTTGTGCCTATATATTTTTACCTCCGAATTCTACCCAAATGATGCAACGTCTACATACCGCTTTTGAGAGGTGTACATAATCATGTTAACCTGGTAAACGACCGCCCGTCCTCTCTTTCTCTCTTTGTCTAGAGATTATAAAGCGCATATTTACATAACGAAATTGGTCTATGTGATAGAATACTCAAATCGCACGCAAGAGACTCCTAGTTTGAACCTGGTTACCCATCTCTCTCATTCTCTAGCTCTCTCTCGCTAGCTCCACTGGCCGAAAGCCAACGAGCTTTTGTCATGATGTGGTTTCCGTCGTCCGTCCGTCGACTTTTACTTTAAAAATCTTCTTCTCAGAAAGTGCTGAACATAATTCAACCAAACTCAACCCAAATTCTCAGGAAGGATCCTTGTTTAGTCTTCATCAGATGCCTTCAAAGCATTTTGATCGGGTGAAAAATAAGAATACATGTAAATATATCGTTACAATACCTCAACGGGATGAAAATTATTGCGGGCAGGTTGTGTCCCCTAGCGCACAAATTGGCAGATCTGTGCATAATCGACAGTAGATACGGGTAGAAAGTGGCAACTCCGATATTCCGACCATCAAACTTTTTCTGTCCAGATTATATATCTCCTGGATACATATCTCAGGCTTTCAGCGCTTTCAGCGCTTTGATTACATAATACTTGACGGATTGTACCCAATTTTTGAAAGAACCTACGGTGTCCTAAAGCGGCCACTAAAATGTCGCATGTAATGACATGCTACAATCTTGCGTGTCAGTACATGCGACATTAACGCGTGTCTCTCAACTTATATATATACGACACTTTAAAACCTTCGCGAGGAAATAGAGGCGATAATCATCGTCTAAAATGTCATATTGTCGTCTTAAATGTCGCGTCTTTAATCGATGTTCAGTCAACCGTGATAGGGAGACAAAGCGAGGGTTTAAAAATGTCGCATGTGTCTAATTTGAACTGGGTATAGTATAGATAGACACCAGTAGAAATTAAAAGCCGGAAAAAAATATGTTTTCGTGAGAATAATCATTCGTATCTTAATAACTGGCATCTTCGCTAGCCAAGGGTTCTAACTCCACCTTGTTCCTTACGAACATAAGGAACAATGTGGAGTTAGAACCCTTGGCTAGCGAAGATGCCCATCCCCGGACATCACGAATTCTACATAGGGCTTATATAATGAAAATTTAAAATTTTTCTTCTCCCAAACAGAAGGAACTTAAAATTTGGTATAGAGCATCATCAAGATTGAATAAATTATAGCTCGAGGGTGAGAACTAGCCCGTTACAAGATGTCACAAGTTTAACATAGGCTAATTTAGTGAAAACCATTAAATAATCTTCTTCTCCCAAACTTAAAGGCCTAGAGCTTTGAAATTTGATATGTAGCATAATCTGGTGGACTTAATAAGTTTTTGTGATCTTTTGACTCAGGTGATCGATATGGTCCTATGGGCCTCATGTTTCCGACAACAGGATTTTGTGTTAATTACTAGTCATTATTTGAAGAAATTTCATACCCAATTCACTAATCAAAATATCCAGACCATGCACTAGTTGAATTGAGTATGGAATTTCATCAAATTATGACCAGTATTTTAAAGGGAGGTTTTGATGTTTCAGAAACCAAGTTAAGAAAAAAATACAAAGTGCCGAAAAAATACACTCTAACGAACATTTAATACTTTAAGTTGAGTCAGGTATTGTCTTGGCGGTAATCTAATAGGCCCAAAGTGGCTTTTTGCGGTTATATCGGAAAGGTTCAGCTGGTCTCCAGGTTATTTTTAGATATCACGAAATTCGGCTGTCGACATAGAATGACCTCATTTGCATAAGACCCAGTAAACTGATGGTAACAAATTTACTAGTGAAACAGCCAACATTCTAATTCATGTCACATGAAAGGGTTGACGTAAAACTACGGTAAGTGTTTATATTCGTAATAACGCTTACGACAGTTTGGACTTATCTTTACAGAATTAAAGACATGCTAGCGAACATAACTCTAGATGACGTAACGATGACGTTGGTTTGATGTAACTAAATGCAAGGTCCAAACGGTTATTCGAACCACGTGAATGTTCCTATATTCTTCGCAACTGTCTCGAGTTAATCTAAAAATAGATTAATAGCCTACGTACGCTTTTTACTGATAAGCGACCCCAGATTTTTGCAAAACTGCTTTTATTAATATTGTATTCAAATAGAATATGAAAGAAAATAAAAATAATTAAAATATGTGACATGAAAAAACATCGATACCTACCTTTAAAGGTAGGTATCGATGTTTTTTTCATGTCACAAATTTTGATTATTCTTATTCCCTCTTGTATACCATTCTAATACAATATTCTGAAAAGTAGTTTTGCTTAAATCAGAGGTCGTTTATCTGGAAAAACAAGGGTGTTTCCCTAATAGCCTACGTAGGCTGTTAACCTATTTTTAGATTTAACTTAGACAGTTGCGAAGAATATTGGGTCATTCACGCGTTGCGTATAACCTAAGGAATTCAGTTCTAAGTTTGAATTTGCTCAAACAACGTCATCGTTACGTCATCAATGCGTCATCAGGAGTTATGTTCGCTAGCCGGTCTTCAGTTTTATAAAGATCAGCCCAAAACTGCCATAAGTGTTAATACGAATATAGATACTTACCATTGTTTAGCGCCAACCATTTGATGTGACATAATTTAGGACATTGATTGTTCGCTTGTCAATTTGTTTCCTTCCGTGACTTTGGGTCATATGCAAATGAAGTCATGCGGTGTCGACAATCAAATTCCGTGATATCTAAAAAAACCTAAAATTCCGCTTAACCTTTCCTATATAACCTAAAAAGGCCACTTTAAGCTTATCAGATTACCGCTAAGACAATATCTTACTCAAATTTAAGTATTAAGCGTTCGTTCTAGCCTATTTTTTTGGCGATTGACAATTTTTTCTTATCTAGGTTTCAGAAACATCGATACCTTCCTTTAAGAGATATGAGTAAAACCAATTTTCACATTGGTCCCTCTTTTGAGTGAACATCCTTCACTGAAAAATAAGGAAGCAGGTAAATGGAAAATGACCGAAGGAAAACTCAAAGAATTACTGTACTCTGAAAAATAGTCTTTTGCGTGCAACCCTAATTTTACATAAAAAAAAGAAGTCTTTTAAAAATCTTCCCAAACTATTGGCTTAGAGCTCCTTGGAATCTTGTATAAATCATTATCTATTGATCCTTTATTTAAATGCTTCAAAGAATAACCGTACTCTGAAAATGAACCCTTTTCTGTACAATCCCTGATTTTAAATATAAATAAAGAAGGAAATCTTTGAAAATCTTCTCGTCCTAAACAAAAAGGCTTACAGCTTTGATTTTCGGTTTGAATCATCATCTATTTACTCTTTACCAAACTACTTTGAAGAATTACCGTATCTTGACAATCAGCCCTTTTATGAGTGATCTCTGGTTTTAAAATAAGGAATTCTTTGAAATATTTTTCTCCCAAGTCATAAGGCCTAGAGCTTAAACAGTTTGTATGTAACTCTGTCTATTGAACTTGTACCAAAACACTTCATATTATTACCGTACTCGGAAAATAAGCTCTTTTCTGTGCAGTCAATGATTTATGAAATGAAAAAAGATAGCTATCTTTGGAAACTTCCTCCTAAACCATTATGCCTAGAGCTTTGATATTTGGTTTATTTCAATGCCTATTGACCCACTACCAAAATACATGAGAGAATTACCGTACTCTAGAAATTTGCGCTATGTATTTGGATCTTCAATATACCTAGGATTAAAGCAGAATCTCTTCTCCTCCGAAATGAATTGGTGTAGGACTTTGGTATTTTGTATATATCATATAGCCTTGAGCCATCATACTCAAGGGAGCGACATAGGACCATCATGGTCCTCTTGATTTATTTAGTGGCTTATAAGACGGATTGTGTGGGGATATGCTTTAAGTGTATACCATGTAGTAGACTAGGAGAATTTAATATCTATTTTTCTATTATCATTATTATGATTATTATTGCTTAAAGTAGAAGGAAATATAAATACCTCATTCAGATTAATGGAATAAATATTCTACAAAGGTATTTCAACATCTTGCATGGTCCTCAATTCTAGGGGTCCTGCGAGGCTCTGTGTGTAGGGCTGCAGACTAATAATCTGAGAGAAGACTACGGTAAAATGGTTTTAGTCCTGGCCACGCTTCTCATCACATGATTATATTATGTCCCTGGAGTTAGATTTGAAAGTCCCAAAGTGGTATTGGTAATACTAAAGAAGCCCAACGAAATATTACTCAAAGCAAAATCAACCCAAATTCAAGATATTTCAGTCATCATGCAACAGCAGTTAATCAACAAAGTAATTCTAATGGGCACTCACAATAATATATTGTAAAATGAGTATAAAAAATGATAGTTTGTCAAACTATTTAACTGACAGAATTCTCTGCAGGGTAAAAGACTAACAGGGGCCCAGTCACCCATGGCCCCTATATTTTGGGCTTGGCCCCTGAATTATTGGAGCAAATGCCCATACCTATAATGTTAAATATTGCATTTTTGCAATCTTGGCTCTGAGTACAAATTGTTACTCTTGCACCACGTTTTACAAACATGCCATCTATTGTTCTCTTGTCATGTGTGATAGTGAAAAAAAATATTTTTTTAAAGTCGTTCCTCTGTATCATTTGTATATTATCATATATGCATAATATTTGTGTAGCGACATGTGTTCATTCTGCGCCTACTAGGCCCACTTACAATAAATCATGCTATCTTTGTAGCCTTGTTGAGATGTATTATTTTAGACGGAGGTGTAATACTATGTATTTGCTCAAGATTTCTTGCGTTCTCGTGAGGGCATTTGAAGTACGAAGAGCCAATTGTACGATCAAACCGATCGGAAAAATCGGGATAAATGAAAATAAATCAGGCACGTGGTAAAACGAATCAATAAATATGTTTATGATAAATATGTTTATGATTTTACTTCTGTATGAATTAATGTGAAATAAATCGAGATAAACTAAAATATATGGCAGTGAGGCGATGAAAATCTTACTTGTCAATCAAAGCTTCCACGACCGCGCTGTCGTTGGTAGCTCCTTTTATCTCTTTCAGCTCCTTCCATCGATCTCTCCGATTGCCAATATTTACTTGTCTTGATATATATTTTTGTTGTGGAAGAGCCCGAGCCCTTTACTTCGAGCTGACGCTTTTATGTTTCTGTTTTCCAATCTTGAAAAGAGTTACGCGTGATTATATTTGACATGTCCTCTATTTACGTATGCTGCGAATGCATAGGCTCGTAGTGTAAAATATATTTTAGGCGTCTCGTAACCCGTAATATTTTGGAAAGGGAATCACACAAAAATCAAGATTTTACAAAGATTTTTTGTGGTGTTTCTTTGGTGAAACGTCTTTTAGCAATCTCATGTAAGCATTAAAAACACCGATTTCCGAATTTTCGAGTATTTTTTTATTATTTTGTTTTGCAATTCGAAAATCTGTGCAAGAGCTGCTTTAAAGTGATTACTTCTCTTTCTTAATTGAAATATGCCTAGGTGTTTCAATAGTTTCAACAGTTGCTTCGTTTAAATAGACAAAAAAATAATTTCTTTAAAAATTGATCCATGCAAAATACTTTATTCTAATCTAAATTGTTTCCTATATCGACAGACTGGAGATTTATTGTTTTCCAGTCCTTTTAAACGTTTGCCACTTTGTCTATCAAAAATATTATTGGTAATCTCTAAGGCTCTTATATTTTACATGTGTATACTTTGCGGTAAGACCTTTGTGTTACTTTCAAGGTCAAGATTGTCCAAAACAGTAAAATATCTAGGTCACATTACTGAGAAATGGCAGAGGCGGAGACATTCGTGATTTAAAACAGATGTCTTGCTGCATAAGCACTATCAAGTATTAACAAAAACCTATACAAAAAGAGATCTGTTTTCTCGAAATTCTCTTGATAGTGTGTCGATTAATGTTGAAAATTGTGAAAACCTTGAGTCTTGTTGCTACATAACAAGAAAACTCTCTTTTTTGCGAGAAAATAGTTTTTTATGAATTATTCAGGATTCGTAACTTATATATTGTGTGTTCGTCTGTGTGTATGATTTGCGAATGAAACGGACTGTGAATCAGCCATTTTATTGAAAAAGTAATATCTTAATAAGTTTTATGACATGTTGAAACGAAATCCCATGAGATAGTATGTGAATTATTGACCTCAGAAGTACGGTATGTGGTAATAGTTGAAATGATAATATTTCCCCGCCGTCGACAATATCTTAGACAGATTCGAATTAAAAGAATTGCAGGGTACATTTTCAAAGTAAATGCCAAATAAGGTAAAAACATTATGATAAAAGGAGAAATAGCTTGTTACAAGCAATGTCTCTTTTCCTACAACTGTTTAATAAATATCTTTCATTAAGACGTCAAAAAGCAGGACGTGTGGTAATGGCTTAAACACCATATCTTTGGCAAAATGGCCATATCTTTTTTTTTACAAAAGTCGTCATAATAATTCAAATAGTTTTTTTGATGATGTTGTTTCCCCTTTTAATGAAACACATTTAAATCGTTATAAGCATGTACATATATATATATATATTTCACTCCGTTTCCAGGGCAATAAAAGCGTGCGTGAAAATTTGATATTAATTGTAGTGAAGGCTCGAAATTTATTGGGTTTACAATTATTGAAAATAAATCAAAGGACTGAAAGTCCTTCGAGCGGTTTTTATGGGCTTAGCAGAAACTATGTTCAAAGATGATGTCAACATGCCACTCATGCATCACCACAAAACAGCCTTTAAGCGCAGAGATACACAACGTGCATTTATCACAAAGTTTTATTGAAACTTGACATATATTGCCTGCATTCCATATCACCAATGTGCCAAAAAGAGAATCATAAGTAGTTGGGAACAAATCATATAAAATGAAGACATAACTAGAGAGTATTGAAACACGATCAAGATCACAAACATTACCATAGTTTATAGTGCATGCTTCTCATTTTATACGGAACCTACACGGTATCCAAAATAACGCCTTTATTTATACTTGATGTAGACGATTTTGTACCCAGGCTCACACAACGAGAAAAACGGCGTAAAGGTTTTACATGTAGCAAAGACAAAATGAGAAACACTTCTAATTAACTAAATTTAACTGAATTTAAAACATCGAAATCTCATCCCTTTGTGATTGTAAAGAATTTTAAAAACATTGAAATGATTTACTGAAAAATGACGCTTTTTAACGCCACCTCCCCCCCCCCCCCCCTTAAAGGGAAAACATTGTGTAAATTGAAGAAGTTGCTTGCAATAAGCAATTTCATCTTTTTCCACAATGTTTTTAAACCCAGAGAGTAAACAAAAATTTCATCGTCTAAACATTGTTGTCTACAACTCCTTTCAATTTTAACCAGTCTAAAAATTTTGCTGTCTGGTAATTGGTTAATGTTGTAAGCCAAGGTTAATGTTTTGATTTTATCACAATATTTCCATCTACTTAATATCATCAATGTGTTAATTATGTGGTTATAGGAAAATGTTAAAAAGGCAAAGAAATCGTAACTAACATATTAAGATTTTTTTTACAATGAGCGTTTTATTTTTACACATGGAGTGCTACATGCACGTTTCCAATATACCGTTCGAAATCGAGAGGTAAAAGGGTATTTAATTCGGTCGAGTCTATGCAGAGCTTTTACCATACTTACATATATGATATACCACACGGACAGTTTTTACTTATTCTTGACTCCATTGCCCTAGGTTCTACCTTGAAAGGCGAGAGTGTATGATTTCTCTCATTTAGACAATTTATTAGAAAATTCATCGTGGATATCTGAAGTTACAAGATTATCGAAGTCTTAAACCGCTTTCCTTGTTATTTATGACAACAAAACAGGCTGTAAGCATACAGCAAGTAAGTTATTAGCGAGCAAAGCGTCAGTTTTGATAGCTTAAGATAACAGACAAAATTTTTAGGTTTTCTCAGAGTTCATCGAGTGCAAACTACCTCTGGAGGCGTAACAACTAAATACACTGAATGTGTACGCCTAAAAAAGTAGTTCTTGTGTAATTCAGGAATATATCAAACTATGACTGCAAGTTTATCTCCTAGGTAATTTTAGCTCACTCGAGCATATTGTGTTCAAAATGACTGGCTACACAAATCAACATTATTTATAGACTTTATCGTAGAGAACTCGTTCAAAAGCATGCTATACAACCCATTCTCATTCAATCCCGCTTTTTAAGGATCTAAAAAAACGGCTTTGGAAAACAGTGTGGACAATGAAGAAATTGTTTGTGACAAGCAATTTCTACAGCGCACACAAGTTTTCCTACCTACCATGGCAAAAAAGATTTCTTAACAAAGCAATGCTTTGCTCGCTTACAGTAGTTTCGGTACTTTGATTTTCTAAACGATGAACCAAGATGGAGGCGATCACGTAGATTTTCACCGCAAGTTTTTTGAGCATGCGTAGAAATGTTTGAAATTTACATTCGGTGTTTGGATCGATTTAAGAGTTCTGAGAAGACGGATACCTTTATTTGATTTTTTATAGAGTTGACAACGGACAATGTTAAAACAATACATTTTGATGGAGGTCGTTCATTGAAAAAAATGTTGTTGTTGTTTTTTTCGATTCCAACTCAACATACAGATTTATGAAAGACAACAATAAAAACCATATGTCTAGACAGTTCTTAAGAGAAACACTTTCACTAATTTTGGACAAAATTGTTGAAGATGAATGACACATCCCTTTCTGTTGAATTATTATAGAAAACTATTAATCAGTTCATTATTGCAAATGTTAATCGCCAGTGACCGAGTTAAAAAATCGTGCCATGATATAAGCTAGTGAAATCATGTTTCTGTTTTATAATATTAATGATTAAAGATTCCAAGGACATGTTATTTCACATCTTCCTGCACACTGTCCGGCTGACTTATGATAGTATAGGTTATCGAAGTCACAAAACTTCACTCTAGGTCTGTCATCTAAACAGGACACCCAGTTTTTACACGTCTGTAGTGTTTGGTACGGGTAGAAGTACTCACAGTTCTTCGGTCGGGAATCACAAAACGTTCCTGAAAGACGATAACCTTAGTTGAATTAAAATCAATCATCTAGAAGGTTTTTACGGAATTGTTGTAGAATTCCACTCTCTTTATTTTATGATGTAAGAGGATGCAGAGTTGACTAAAGTAAATTACTAGATATCGAAATGCTATGCTGATCACGCCCACTAATATGAGACAAGAAGTTCCAACGGCGTGAATTTGCAAACACTATTGCTAGAAACAAATAACAAAAGATTGAAATTTTTAATTGCAACCTAATGTCCGAGGCGGACGTTTTAAATGAAAGGGTTTGAGGATGAAAGTTCAGGTGAATAAGATCTGATAACAAGGTTTATGTAAGAAAAACAGAAGTTTGTTGTGGAATAAAAATGTAATTATACATCCTTTTTGTCATCGTACTCGTCTAATGAAAACTTATGCGAACAACACGATTTTTGCTCACCTACGCTCGAAGTGCTGAGGGTAAGCTTTTGTGATCTAGTTATTTCCGGCGTATGCCGTACGTCGTGTGTCAACACCTTGTGTGCTGTTTAGAGTCCGTAATTTTAGGTCAAATGTCTTTAGGCTTGGTCCGAATGTTTGTGTCCACAAAACCTCGGGCATTATCACGTAGTATGTAGATAATCATAAACCTAAGTGAGATAGCAGTTAATCAATCACCAATTTCACGTGGGGTAAAAACTAGTTCACGATGTCAAATCTTAGAAAAACCTTTTGTGCATTCTAGATTGATTGAATCTGGGCTTAAGCTACTTTTAATAGTATTTTAGTGATTACGCGGCAGCTGGAGACCTAGCAATGGTTTCCTTGTATTTCTCAAACCGCCACTACATCCTTTTCTTGCCTTCGGCTGCTATCCAACTTAGGTTTACGATTTTCCACCAATTAGTGAGAGACAAATGTCGAAAAGGATGTGTGCCGCCAGCGGGGATCGAACCCAAGACATCCTATGATTGAAGATTTTTGCCTCAAATGTCTTGATATTTGGTCAGAAAATTTGTCTGCTTTCATTAAAGCCATATCTTCCCTTTAGAAGGAAAAAGTCTTTAACCCATTCCCACACAACAAAATTTTAGACTGGTCCAAATTGAAAGAAGCTGCAGACAACAATTTCAAGTTGGTGGAATTTTAATTTTTTTTTCATCTTTTGGGGTAGAAAACATTGTGGATAATGAAGAAATTGCTTGAAACAAGCAATTTCTTTATTTTCCACAATGTTTTCTAAAATTGTTTTATTGATGGGCGTAAAAAGGAGGGATTGAGTTGGAATGGGTTAAACAGTCAATCGTTTATTTGGTTACTAAATCAAACAAGAGTCCTCTTAACATCAATTTGCAAAATGAGGGTATGGTTGTAGTTTTCAGGAACGAGTATTTTATGCTTTTCTAATCAATTCGACTCCGTTTGGATACATTTTGAGATCGAGACGACTGCACCCGATACTTCACCGGAAACGTTCGTAATCTTCGGCATTGACTGCTATACACATAGGTGCTAATGACTAAACTTTACGGACGATATCGTTAATCTCCATGACCTAGGTATCGAGAGGGATTTATCTAAGTTGGAAGAACTTGTTTCCCGATCGATGTAAAATTAATAAATTTAAACCAATCAACAAATAAATACATTATACATTATAAATCACACATAGTTAACAAACAAACAGGTAAACATTGGATACAACAGAATGTACAATATGATCTTTGTAATGAAACACAGGTTGATTTGTTTTAACATTTGTCACATTTGTCAGAGTAGGGTTTTAAGACAATTAAATGCGTATAGAGTTGATAATAATAATGTTTGAACTACGACCTTATTGTATAGCTCAAGAAAGATTTTCGGATTAAGTGCGTCAGACCGCATAGCAAGGTTTGAAAGCGCGAAATAGTATAAGCTGTGTCGTATCGTTAAGTGATCCGTTTGATGATTTTAATGATTAGTTTTGAAGAATTCCTAAGTGAACCGCACAATCATTTTCCTCAATATACGTATCGCCTATCAATAACGATAGCTTTGTTTCGTGCTTTTTTCTGTTAAAGACAACAATATTTGATTTTAATGCGCTTACATCGAATTTCCATTTACAGGCGTATTTATGAACAATGTCTAATAGTAGCTGTACCTTATGAAACGATAGCACTATCAATGACAGATCGTCGGAAAATGATTGGTTCCCACATTGCAAGGCAAAACCGATTTTCAGAGCGTACTTTGAATTTTGTTAGGTAAAATAGTTAATAACTCGTTTCTGTAGACGAGACAATAAAAACTGGATGCTGTCCGGTACCTCTCTTTATTGGGATGGTGTCTGAGGTTAAACCATTAATTTGTATTCTACAGGTAAGGTTTGTTTTTGAATCAATCATTATTCTAAGAATTTTGCCCGTTAAACCAAGTTGTGTTAATTTGAAAACCAGGCGTCGTGCCACACAGAATCGAACGCTGCCTTGAAATCAAGAAAGGCTATGTATTCGCGACTACTTTTTTCGTCGTAATCGTAAACAGTTTATTGTAAGTAAAAAAAGATGTGGTTACACAACTGAAATCTTTTCGAAATCTTTTTTGTTGTACACTTGAAAAAGAATTATTTCTTACGCTGAGAAAATAATGTATGCGTTTCAATGTGGCCTTTTCGAACATTTAAGATATATTTGGATTTAGTTATATAGGCCGATACCTTAATGGGTTACTTTTATCCTTACCCTTGCCTTATATATAGGGATTATCAAGCTTTTTCTCAAAGCGTCAGGTATGCGTTCACATGTTTAAGTACATTTGAAAAGGCCACATATATGATCTAGTAACACTATACCACCGTTTATCTGTTCGTTAAGGACATTATCATGTGACGGAGTCTTACCACGCTGTAGACCCATAATTATCTCTGATATATCTGTCATGGTATAGGGACTTATCATAGATTTATAATCGTAGTCATTTGGGTTATATCTCTTGCATAGCTCGATACAGTCTTTATACTCACTTTTGTAGTGTTTCGCGTTAAATTGACATATCGCTTTGTAATATTGAGAGAAACTGTTTGAAATATTCTCTCTCGTATAGATTATATAATTGTGAATTACATCGGAGCAAACGTTAGACGTCTTTTTCTTCTGTTTTATATTTCCATATGAGATTAATATCTATTTATGCAGTTTTGTTTAGTTCTTCAAACATTTTGTTAAAATCTTCAAACATTTTGTTAAAATATTGATAATTAGCAATTCGCTGTTTACGCCGAAGGGCATGTTTTGCAGATTTATAATTTCGGTAGCTTTCGTAGGCCTATCATGCGCGACGAGAATGTCTTGATTCTGCACGCGCGATTTAGAGATCAATCGACCAATACGGTTTTATATGAGGATTATATTTCACTTTGGGTATACATTTCTCTGCAGCTTGCAACATAGATTTAATTATGTATTTGGCAAAATCACTTGGCAATGTTTCCAAATTGCTATTTCTAACAGAGAATCGTGATATTTCGTTTTGATAAATCATGACGTCGTTATCATTACATATGTTCCATGCGATACGCTTTTTGATATTGTGATGTATGAGCGTACGACATTGAGTATGTACGTATATGGATAGGCTCAGTGGTAAATGGTCTGACGTTTTAATCTCGGTTTCTGATATGCTTTTAAAGCGTAATACTCTATCTCTATACGAATTTTCAATTAAAATGGGATCTTTTTGGATTGATTTCAAATTTAGGTAAATCGCCATGTCTTGTCACAAAGGGAGATAAGTCCACTGTCGTCTAGTAAATAGACCTATTTTTTACTTGAGTCTGTATATCGTTTATTGCGAAAGAAAATCGTAGTTGAGCATTAAAGTCACACAGAATATTAACCTGTCCTTTGCCTGAGTAAGTTTTGATAGCTGATTGAAGTTCGCTAACACTTTCTTTATAGTTTTTTATGTTGCAATCTGCCGGTAGGTAAACTTCAAAGCCACCAGGTCTTAATTCGATACACTGAAATCTTTTAATGTCTATGCAGTGAATTTTACATATAAGCTTGTCTCAAATATTTTGTACAAGATAGCTACTACTCCCTTCTCACGTTTCGCTGTGCCATACTGGTAGATACCAGCATCGCACACCGATATTTCTTTATAGTTTGGATTGATACTCTGTAGGAAAGACTACAAAAGGAGAAGTAGTTTTTGTTTGGATGTAACACATATATCTATATCGTTTTTATGCCCCCACCACTTAATGGGGGGGGGCATATAGATTTGCCTTTGTCAGTCCCTTCCGTCCTTCCGTCCGTCCCGAAATTGCACGGGGCATATCTCTGAAAGTATGATAGCTATCAACTTGAAACTTTATAGATAGATAAACCTCATTGAGAAGAAGTGCAGTGCACAAGAACAAAAACGCTTGCTTGCATAATTTTATTATGCCCTTTGTTATTTTAAAGACCTACATTTTGTCCGGGGCATATCTCTGAGTGTAAAACAGCTATCAACTTGAAACTTCACGGATGAATAGACCACATTGAGGAGAAGTGCAGTGCACAAGAACCACAACTCTTGCTTGCATAATTTTTGAGTTATTGCCCTTTATTATTTTAAAGACTTACATTTTGCCCGGGGCATATCTCTAAAAGTATAATAGCTATCAACTTGAAACTTCATAGGTGGATAGACCTCGTTTAGGAGAAGTGCAGTGCACAAGAACCACAACTCTTGTTTGCATAATTTTGGAGTTATTGCCCTTTGTAATTTTAAAGAGTTACATTTTGTCCGGAGCATATCTCCGAGAGAATAATAGCTATTAACTTGAAACTTCATAGATAGATAAACCTCATTGAGAAGAAGTGCAGTGCACAAGAACAAAAACGCTTGCTTTCATTATTTTGGAGTTATTGCCCTAGTAATTTTATAAACTTACATTTTGTCTTGGGCATATCTCTGAGAGTATTATAGCTATCAACTTGAAACTTCAAAGGTGGATATACCTCATTGAGGAGAAGTGCAGTGCACAAGAACCACAACTCTTGCTTGCATAATTTTGGAGTTATTGCCCTTTGTTATTTTAAAGAGTTACATTTTGTCTGGGGCATATCTCTTAAAGTATAATAGCTATCAACATGAAACTTCACAGGTGGATAGACCTCATTGAGGAGAAGTGCAGAGCACAAGAACCACAACTCTTGCTTGCATAATTTTGGAGTAATTGCCCTTTGTTAATTTCAAGACTTACATTTTGTCCGGGGCATATCTCTGAAAGTATAATAGCTATCAACTTGAAACTTCTGAGGTTGATAGACCTCATTGAGGAAAAGTTCAGTGCACAAGAACCACAACTCTTTTTCGCATAATTTTGGAGTTATTGCCCTTTGTTATTATCAAAGCTACCCTTTGGGGCATATGTGTCCAGTGGACAAAGCTCTTGTTTCTTTAAAGTTGGACAGACAAAATGCCGAGGACATTATTCCTCGAACGTTCAGCACCCATTGTTATATTAATTGATACTAACACACTTTGTTTGCGTCTGCATTCAAATCATCATAGTTTCTTTCCAACTTTTTGTGCCATATTCGTAGTCGTTATTTGTTTCATCTTCATAGTTGTCATCGTAACACATTCTTTTTAACGGGATTTATCATATATTTCACTCGAATAAGAATTGCCCCTGTTCGATTCGAGCTCGTGTTACTTCTACGATTTCTGTCTACAGCCGAAGATGCATTTTCGAAATTACGATACCATCGGGCCAAAGCCCATATACTTCTACCTGCTCTGAGAATTCAGCATTTATATTTACTTTAGCTCGGATCCATATTTGCGGAAAACATCACTTTGTTGGTACACATTACTCCCGTTTCTGTTATATAATCGTTTATGTCACCGTCTGTAGGTTTGGGTTAATATTGCCAATATAGTACGAGTTTATGTTACTTCTTTTAACTGCTATAAAACGGTTATCAGAGCCTTTCGCTATTTGAATTTCTTTAGTCCTACTATTTCTCTTACGCAAGCTTTACTATGATAGCGCATATTTTGACCTTGTTTTGACGTATCATGACCTAAATTCTCTTCTTGGGGTCTATTTGAACTTGATGGTGATCTTCATCTATATCGGTTGTTTGTACTGAGTGGTTTTCCAAATTGTCGTTTGTAACTTAAGTAACATGTCCATCATTCGACGTATAGTTAATATCATTAGGACTTATTGTTGTTGTTGTGTGGTCTTGACTATATCGGAGTAGAGATCAGGAGGTGCGGCACGATTATTTTCTGTTGTAGTGATAATTACATCAATCGTGAATTCTTCTCGTGCATAACATTGCACAAACCGGATAAGGCCTCAGGGCAAATGGTAGTATGGGCACTCAATAGATAGTTTTTAGCTAACCTTTGCACATCGTGCTCATGGTGAGCTTTTGTGATCGTTGAATGTCTGTCGTCCGTCGTGCGTCGTCAACAATTGACGTGTTTACACTCTAGAGGCCACAGTTTTGACCCAATCTTCATGAAACTTGGTCAGAATAATTGTTAGGTCATGAGGTTGAACCCTATTGATTGTAGAAGGGTTCTATTTGAAAACACAGGAAAAGGGGCCTTAATGACAATTTCTTTGTTTACACTCTAGAGGCAAGAAATATGACTTTATCTTCATAAAACTTTGCCAGAATAATTATTAGGTCATAGAGATTAACCATATTGATTATTAGAAGGATCTTTCCGAAAACACGGGAAAAAGGGCCATAATGACAATTTCTTCGTTTACACTCTAGAGGCCACAATTTTGGCCCAATCTTCACGAAACTTTGTCAGAATAATTATGTGATCATGAAGATGAACCCTATCGATTATTTGAGGATTCTATTGGAAAACACAGGAAAAGGGGCCTTAATGATAATTTCTTTGTTAACACTCTAGATTGATTGGTTGAATGGGGTTTTACGCAGCTTTCAACAATCTTTCAGTTATATCGCGGCGGCTGGAGCACCTAGCAATGGATTCCTGGTATACATCACACCGGTACCGCCATCACATCCTTTCCTAGCCTCCAGCTGCTATCCCACATAGGTCTACGATTATCAACCAATTGGTGGGAGACAAATAGTCGGAAAGGATGAGTGCCGCCGTCGGGGATCGAACTCGGGACCTCTAGATTGACAGTCCGTCGCGCTACCAACAGCGCTATGACGGCGGCTGTTTTCACTCTAGAGGTCACAATTTTGGCTCAATCTCCTTGAAACTTGGGAAGAATTATTGTTAGGTCATAAGGATTAATCCTATTGATAATGGAAAGGTTTTATCGGAAAACACAGGAAAAGGGGCCTTAGTGACAATTTCTTTGTTTTAAGTCTAGAGGCCAAAATTTAGGCTCAATCTTCATGAAACTAGGCCAGAATAATACTTAGGACATAAGGATGAAGCCTATTGATTATGGGAAGGTTCTTTTGGAAAACACAGGAAAAGGGCCCTTAATGAAAATTTCTTCGTTTACAGTCTAGAGACCACAATTTTTGCTCAATTTTCATGAAAATTGGCCAGAATAATTGTTTAGTCACAAGGATGAACCCTATTCATTATAGAAAGGTTCTTTTGACAAACACAGGAAAAGGGGCCTTAATGACAAGTTCTTTAATAACGCTCTAGAAGTCATAATTTGGCTCATGGTCATGTAACTTGGTCATGATACTTGTAAGGTCATAGAGATGAACCTTAAATATTATGGGAAGGTTCTATAGGATAACACAGGAAAAGGGGCCATAATGACCATTTCTTTGTCTACAATCTAGAAGTCACAGTTTTCCCTCTATCTTCATGAAACTGATTATGGTTATTTGTCTCTAATTGCATTTTTTTAAAAGCTTACAGTTAAGTTGAGCGATCTAGGACCATCATGGTCCTCTAGTTATTATAGTTAATAATGATTCTCTGAAGCCATCCTTTTGTTAAAAAATGCTGATACAAAATAACAATTCCCGCAGCGTAAGAGTGCGTTTATGTGTCGTCTGGGAAGTATCTCAGTCAAGTTCAAATTTTGGTCAAGTTGGGTCAGAAACTAGGTCACCAGGTAAAATCTAAGAAATACCTCGTGTTCCCACAAGAGGACAAATTTTTGGAAAAAACCCTGTGTGCACTCTTAAAGCTACATTTCTGGAAAATTTGAGTAGATATTAAGTCAGAATTTTTGTGTCCATGATATGGCGGCCATTTTGTTCTTTGGGTCACAAGGTGTAAAAACTGGGACACTAGGTAAAATCTTAGTTTTACCTCGTTTATACTCAAGATGCCACATTTTTGTATGAACGATTTGCATTTTTAGAGGCTACATTTTTCACGGCAAGCAGTAAATCATTATATCAGCTCTTATGTAATATTACATCGGCATGTAAATTAGATCACGATAAAAACAATTTTATATCTCGATTTTCGACCAAAATATCGTTAATACAGCTTGGATAAAGTTAAAGATAGAAACGCCACCGATATAAATAAAGTACTATACCGTTCAAAACGTATATCTGGTAGATTTTTTCTTGAGTGACAGTATCTGCGGTAACTTTGCAGGTGAAGTCTGTATCATTGAGTGCCATCGATATATTAACGACAGTCGTAGTAATTGTCGCAATAAAGACATCCATGATGTTGTCTGCGTTTACGTCCATCAAACTATAGTCGTATGTAGTATTTGATCCAATTACTGGCTCCATAACATACGAACGTTTTGTACATCCAACTCTTGCCGCACACTCCATCGTTATATTATACGTCTCAACAAAACCTGTAACCTCTGATTTTTGGTATATTTCCGTTTGTGTTCTCTCAAAGGTTTCTAAAAATATAGAAAAAAACAAAGAGTTCCCAGAGGGTCTGAGACGCTCTACTGGCTATAAAGTGTTCCTTATTGAATCTAATATTTACCAAAATTAGTCGATAAAAATATTATATAAAATGAAATATCAAATAAGATAACAATGAACTTCATAGCTTAAACGAGAATAATTAAAGTAAATTTCCAAAATGCCTACTTTTCACCGTTTTTGCGGACAGATCCACTAATTTTCATCAGGAACGTTTTTTATTATCCTACAATCATCCTGTGAAGATAATCCGATAATAACTTTAACGGGTAAACGAGAACACTTTGAGTGAATATCTGTTTCTCGTGTTGCTTGGTGGATCGGAGCTAATTTCAAAACGAATGATTGGCTGTGTAGAGAAAACTGTACTTTACGGTGTGTGTAGAGAGAACTGTACTTTACGGTGTTAACAATGAATTTGTACTTAAACTTTTGAGGACCGTTTTCCAAAATACTGGTTTGATCAGACCAAATTTCGAATGGAACGATCCGAATGATGATACAATCATTCTGTTCAAGGGGTAGACCTTATTGTGTTAAAACGGTTCTTGTACAGATTATAGAAAAAGAATTTGTGGTTACTATAATGCTTTCAGACAATTTGTTGCTTAAATGGTGTTTTACGACGCTTTAAACATTTTTCAGTCATAACGCGGCGGCTGAAGAACCTAACAATGTATATCTCGCTCCAGTACCATTGTTGCATCCTTTCCTAACCACCAGCTGCTATCCCACTTAGGTTTACGATTATCCACACATTAGTGAGAGACAAATTTCGGAAAGGATATATGCTGCCGCCGGGGAACGAAACCATTGCACCCAATCATTGAAGATTTTGAGTATGATGCGCTACTAACGCCGTTATGATGGCGGCAAGAGAGGTAGGGAATTAAAATGGTTTTGTTGTTAAAATATTGTTTTTAACTTTAAAAAGGACATAAAGTAAAGATATTTCGCGAAACGGCGCCGGAATTCATCGGGTTAACACGTTATCTGTGATTGCACCGACATAAAAAGTGATTTAAGGCTCCAATGACGCAATAATTGCGTCTTTATTTGGTTGATATTCTTTAAATCAGCAAAAAATAATTATGGACATGTATACCATATTTTCGGTATTAGAGACTGATGCTGTAGACTTCAATTATTTTGTCTAGTAATTACATTTACATTTTATGATAACTCGTTTAAACAATTATAAAACAAACTTTTAACTTACCATCTGTTGTAACTGACAGGTTGTAAAGCAACGATCCGTTTCTGAAGAATAGGTATACACCTCCGTGAAAACATTGAACCTTGTTGAACTCCAGGTCAAATCGTATTATACCGTTGTAATAGTTTGTCCGTATCTAAGAAATTAATACCAAGAGAATTTCTTTTTAATTATTTAGGCCAGACATTCAATTTCATTACAATTCCATTCTATAATATGTATTTATACACACAATAAGAGAAGAGCTGGTTTGAAAAATGTCCATCTATCTTATAATTAGAGCAAAGTAATCGACGTTAAGTATAATAAAAACGCAACAAAAAAAATAATACCTGAAGAGATCTTTCTTCTAATCTCAATACAACATTTTGTTGACCAGCAAGGATCACACCAATTCTTTCTCCTCGGAATACATCACCTGCCTAGTAAAGTATATAAACTCATTTTTCAAATCATTATTCAAGATGTTTGTGATATAAAACGCCAGGTGCATGGTATTTAATATTGATTAGTATTGAGGTGAGAACAGTTATGTGGCTGAAGAGTTTAGAGGGTATAGCAAAAGTACTTACGAGTGCAAACTGCCACAATTCCGCTTTTTAATCATATCGAGAAAAAAGCTTTGGAAAACATTGTGGACAATGAATAAAGTGCTATTCACAAGCAATTTCTTCACTGTCCACATTTTTCTACCTAACAAGGGAAGGATTTTCTGAATTCAACCAACTTGAAATTGTCTTCTGCAACTTCTTTGATTTTGAACCAGTCTAAGATTTTGTCATTTTGAAATGGGTTAATTCCTGGGTTACTCTAACATCGTTTGTTTATAATGATAACCTTTAGCAAAGAAGATTACTTAACAAAACTATGCTTTGCTAGCTTTCAGGTCTTTCAGTACTTTGTTTAAAAGGAGCTATCGGTGTAGTTTTCATATAAAAGATTATGATTATTTTATTCCCTCTCATATATTATTTGAATACAATATAGTGAAAGTACTTCTGCTTAAATCAGAGGTCGTTATCATATTAAACTAGGGTTTTTCCTTAAAGACATACGTAAGCTTTTAATCTATATTTAGATTACCTCGAGACAGTTGCAAGGAACTTTGGGATATTCACATGGTGCCTAAAATAACCCATTCTTGTTCCAGTAAGTTTTCGCCGTGCAATGGTTCAGTAGGTGCTACGGAAGAAAACTTCCGCGATAATATTTTCTACGAAACATAAATCGACTTATTTCGAATTTTCAAATTTTCGAAATTTCAGCTTTTTCACTTCCCACAGAGATCGGAAATGTTACCTTTTTTTATTTCCTATACTGAGTCTTATCGTATATGCTAGATTGAAAGTTTATTTTCTTTACAATTTTAAAGTGAAAAACTTCCGTTTTTATACTTTTCGACATGTAAGTTCTTTGCGAAAAGTTGGTGTTAGTTGTCCTATTTTCCACTTTCCCAGACAAACGCAGTAACATTTTTCCTTGAAAAGTGGAAATCATTATAACCGTTGCAATCACGCTTTCTTCTTGAATTCCCTCAAACTAACGACATTGTGGGGTCGTCGAAAATTATATTCGTTAGGTGATTTTCAATTATGTACAGATCGGTTTAAAACTGTCCTAAGTTATATATGAATTTAGAGTCTTACTGTAGTTTGCGCTAAGCACTGGATGTGACAGGATTCAGGACATTGGTCGTTTCCCTTGGCATGTTGTTATTTTCTGTTAAATTTGGGTCATATATAGATAAAGCCATACAGATGGCTCATCGCGAAAGGATTGTAACTTGGTTTTAGAACCCTTTTACAGGAGAGACAAAACACTTATTATTCTTGAGATTTATGACATTTATTGGCTTAAATCTAAATAGAATCATTATGAACACATTACTAATCAAAGTACTGAAAAGTACTGTAAGCTAGCAAAGCATTGTTTTGTTCAGTAACCTTCTTTTTGTGATAAAGAACCGAGGTTAAAACAATCAAGGAGATAACCGATCCCCACACAACCCACCTTTTACGCCCCTTAAGAAAAAAGTTGTTGAAATCAATGTTGAAAATGAAGAAATTGCTTGTTACAAGCAATTTCTTCATTTTTCATATTGTTTGCTACCTATAGAGATAAATATTTGAGAATGTTCAACAGTTTGAAATTGTCGACTGCAACTTCTTTGAAGACTCTGACCAGAGTAATATTTTGAACACGATGTGCCTAAGTGAGCTAAAAATACCAAGGAGATGAACTTGCATGCAGAGTTTGCTATATTCCTGAAATACGTAGTAACTACTTTTTAAGGCGTCGGCATTTAACGGTTTAGTGGTTAAGCCTCCAGCGGCAGTTCGCACTCGTTGAACTTTTAGACGACCTCAAAATTTTGTCTATTAACTAAAGCTATCAAAGCTGACGCTTTGCTAGCTAATAATAGTAAATGAGTCAATTTTAAAAAAGACAATTTTTTTCACCATATTAACCTATAATCAGACGAAAAGACTTTAGACTAATTTTGATTAAAAGAAGTTGCAGACAACAATTTTCAGTTGTAAAATCATAAAATCTCTGTATTATTGGGTAAAAACATTGCGGATCATGGAGAAATTGCATGTTTTCCAGAGCTTTTGGGGCGTAAAAAAGTGGGAATATGTGGGAATGGGTCACAATGGGGCTTCTTGACGCCCCTCAACACAAAGGCTTTGGAAATAATTGTTGAGATTGTTGTGTGCAACGACTTTGACTTTGAACCAGTCAAAAATCGTTTTGTGTGGTAATGGGGCAAGGTAAAAATTGATATCGATTAGTCAATTGAAAAAATGAAATTTAAGGTTTAGAGATTAAAATAATAGTTCACACTTATGATATGAATGATAGGAGAAAAATAGAAGAAATTTCATGAACTACGTAATTTCTTCTGTTCCCTCAATGTCATTTGAAAGTTTATATACAATACAATACAATAATACAAACATTTTAATTGCAATTAAATGTGCTATTTGCACACATAGCAATATACAAGTTACAAACAATACGAACTTCAACATGATGTAGGAGAAAAGTGAGTGAAGAAACTATATTTATTACCTATTACTTGTTATAATTTCTATTTGTCTTAAATTATTAGCCTCAAATATAAATTTTGCCAAGATAAAAATGATTTTCTTGTTTTTAGAAGACATAAGGTTTGCAAACTTATTGAGATTAGGCCATCTACAAAAATAAGGCTTTATATACTGATTGCGGATGTTGTGGTAAAAAGGACAAACTAGTAAAAAGTGAAATTCACTTTCAACAGAATTCTGATTACATAATTTACAAATTCTATCTTTATAAGGTACATTTTGATATCTTCCTTTTTCAATTTCTAAATCGTGGGATGCTATTCTAAAACGAGAAAGGGCAGTTTTTAATTTTTTATCAGATATGAAGCTTAAATAGGATTCTTGTACGAATGAGTGCTTGAACATACTGTAATATTTTAGACGAGATGAGTTGTTAATGTCAGAGTACCATGATTGATAATATTGGTCAAATATTCGCTGTTTAATGAGACTGAAATTTATTGTTTCTTGTCTTTGATTGATCCACATATCGTGAAAACCTAGTGATTCCGGGAGCTTTTTGAGATGAAACGCCCAATTTAGATTATTATAGGTGTGATTTTTATTTGCGTCATCTTTTTGCATATTAAAAACTTGTTTAACAACACTCTTTTCTGGAAGATGTAGGATTTTAATCCAGTAGCGAATCATATTACATTTGCGAATAACATTTAAGGGAACTCTTCCTACTTCGCCATAGATACTGGACAAATTTGTAGATTTTCTGACCATTAAAATTTTACGAATGAATTTTGAATGTATTTGCTCTATGTCTAAACCCGCACTATAAGACCATATTTCTGAAGCATAATGCATTACTGGAAGAACAAAAGAATCAAATAAAAAGCATTTTTTCCCAATACTAAAGTCAAATGAATTAAATATAGACAATAGACCATATAAGGATTTAGTGGCATTTTCCGCTAACCGTTTCTGCGACCTTAACCAATTACCGTTTTTGTATAAATAAACCCCTAGATATTTGAAACATTGTACGATCTCGAGTTTTTTGTTGTTCAGGTAAAAGTCGTAAGAAGTATGGTTTCTGCTCTTTTCAAAGATCATTACCTTAGTCTTATCAGTATACCATAACGATATAAAAATCAAAGCACTGTCGGTACTGTAATTATAGGCTGTCAATGAATAGTTAACCCATTTCCACACAACAAAATTTCAGACTGGTCCAAATTGAATGAAGCTGATTTAAATTGTTGCTGTTGTGCTGCTTAAGTTTGATGCTGGCACAAATATAAATTCATGGAGAATTGAACAAATCATTGTCGTTCTGTGTACCACTTATCTTGGACCAGTCAGAATTTTATCAAAATCATTTGCATAAACAACAATCTATTTCTTCCATGCAAATACCAACTAGCCATGTTTTCTAAACAAGCTTCAATTTCTCATAGTATTATTCAGTGGAAAAAGTTTGACAATATAATATTTGCCTTTTACAACACAAATTTTATAATTTTCAACTGCTCAAGTAATATTATTAGGAAAATCGTTGTGAAATACTATGGCACTCTAACGGTTTTTGGTATAATGACCTTAATGACAGACCCTGACCTTGTGATAAGAAGATGCAAGATTCATTTACTGATGTTACAAACCAAATATGGTCATTGCAATATTCAGAGTGTTGGAGTAAAATATTTAATGCCTCAATATGCTAATTTCAACAACTATTATGTAATATGCTCAGATTTTTCGATGTGGAGGTATTAACAATTATAGGTACTATTAGGAACATTTACTTTCTCATCTGTTACTTAATACAGAAAGACATTCTGCAGCTTGTTTTATTCCGAAGTGATACATAGTAGGAGCATTTAAAATGATTGGTTGCTGAACATCAAGATATTGATTCTTTCTCATCATATAAGTTTATACTTATTAATTTTAGTTTGATCGTGACAAAAGCTTTAAGCTTATAGAGTCGCTTTCGGACTCTCAAAATTCGGATGTTTTCACGTCCCTGAAAAAAAGCAGTGGTTTTAACGAATTGCTACGAAACTTTACAGCTAGGTAGGCTGGTTATTAAGTGTTTGACAATGAACACATCTCAGTGATGTTATCTTATAGACTTATTGAGTATTGTGTAAGAAGGGTGAAGTTGTTGATTTTTTTTGCATTTGATTATTAACTATATGACCACATATTATAGAAAACATTGTATAAATAGGAGGCGATGCTGATATCATATTGCAATTGTCAACAGCTTGTTGCTCGTGTGTCTTTAACATTTAGTGTTACCACATTACAGGTCAAAGTTTTCGCTCGATCTTTCTAAAAAAGAAACCTGCTAGAAAAGTTTGTAACCAGAACCCATTCTGTCAAATTTCAAGTGAAAAGGGGTCTTAATTACCATATTATCCTTGTTACAGCCTTTTACACAATGTTGTCTCAATCTTTCTCAAACTTGCTGAAAGGTTTAATAGTCATGAGGAATATAACAAAAGAAAATGGTGACATGCTGACCATAATCAAGGGAAAAGGGGCCTTAATGGAAATTTTCTTGCATCTACTCCTTATACTACAGTTTTAGGCAAACCTTTCCGATTAGGTGACATTCCATCTCAGAAAAAAATGGCCTTAATAAATAACATTTTCCTCATTACAGCTAAACAGATCCTAATTTTGGCTCAACCTTTTCTAAATTTGTTGAAACTTTGTATATTGTCCCGAGGAGAATTTTCATAGAATATAGTTATGCTACAATTTGTAACACATACAGATTCAGTTATTTCAGAAAATTAGTCAGCATGAAAATGTGAACTCAAGTGAACAATATAGGGCAATCATCACCCTCTTATTATTGATTCATCAGATCATAACTTCAGCTCCTTAGTGTTCTATTTTACTACTAACCAAATGATCTTCGGGTTCATTATTTAATTCTCAAACTCTTAAACATCTTAAGTTTTCAAAGTAATTGGAAGAGCAAATCATGTTCAAAATTCTTGGTAATGTTTAAAGTAGATTAACTAATCAAAGCGTTCTTTATATAAGATTAACCTTGTGTCTTGATTTCAAGAACCCCTGTTTTCCCTTAATATTCAAACATTAAACTCTTAAATTGTGATATATTTATACCCTCTATTCAATAAACTACTAAAGATTAAGGTTAAAATCATTTCCAAGCTGAAACAAGTAAATATTTTTCTATGGACCTCATGTGAAATCGAGTGAGGTACAAGTTCTGCTTGAAATGGTTGTAACCTGAATTACAACCCTATCACACAAATGTCTATGTACAAACTGAGTTACAACCTTTGGACAAATATTCAAATAAATTCATTTCTAGTAATCTTTCAGACTTATCTTTTAACAGATGATGTATTAGTAATTATGAAATTTTAAAAAAAAGTTACGACCCTTTGGTGCTGAGCCACCGATACGATGTCTAGAGCCGAATGCCATGATTTCTAAAAAAAACACGTGGATTTCTGCTGAACTATTGTTAAATAACCACAAAACTATCAGGCTCCCATGAAGATAATATCTTACTCATATTCAGTATTGAATATTCGTTTGGGTAAAGAAAAAATATTTCTGGTGTCAGAAACATCTATGCCTGCCTTTAATATCCTTTACTAAATCTATTATCCATTGTATAATCATACTGTCTTTAATATCCTCCACTAAAACTAATATCCGTTGTATAACCATACTGACTTTAATATCCTTTACTAAATCTATTATCTATTGTATAATCATACTGTCTTTAATATCCTTTATAAATCTATTATCTATTGTATAATCATACTGCCTTTAATATCCTTTATAAATCTATTATCTTTTGTATAATCATACTGCCTTTAATATCCTTTACTAAATCTATTATCTATTGTATAATCATACTGCCTTTAATATCCTTTACTAAATCTATAATCTATTGTATAATCATACTGCCTTTAATATCCTTTATAAATCTATTATCTATTGTATAATCATACTGTCAAAATTTGTAGTCCTATGTTTTACGAGAGTCAGGGTATAAATTTTTACCGAAATATTCTCAGCTTGTAGAAATTCTACTGTGCCGACATCCCCGGTAAATGTACAGGTTAGGTTATGATCGTGGAGAAAGGCCATTGGTTCATTGTCAAGGCATACTTCTATACTAATACGTATAGCAGTGAGTAACCTTACTACTTCTTGAGATGAAGTCGCATTGTTTGTGTTGTATCCTAAAAATATAACAAAATATGATTTAAAATAAATTAAAATAAAAAAATGTCGATTGATTTATTGTTGTTATTCGGCGCCTCGACAGCTGGTGTCATTTATTACGCAAGCAATTAAAGTATAGTATACCATAAAACATACAAAAGAATATAGAAAATTACAAGACATATAAAATGATAGATCAGGAATGAAGCAAAAATGATAAACGAAGACCCTGTATTTGCCTCTTAGGAAAAGCCAGTTGTCACGTTTGTTCCACCAAGTGGATCTGACAGGGATAGGCCTGCATTTTTAGCTAGCAAAGCATCAGCTTTGATAGCTTAAGTTAACAGACAAAATTTGAGGTTTTCTCGGATTTCAACGAGTGCAAACTGCCACTGGAGGCTTAACCACTAAATCCGTTGATTACATAGGCCATATAAAGTAGTTCTTATGTATCTCTGGAATATTTCAATCTCAGTGCAAGTTCATCTCCTTTGGTATTTTTAGCTCACTTGAGTATTTGGAAAACTTTGTGGACAATGAAGAAATTGCGTGCAACAAGCAATTTCTTCAATGTCAACAATGTATTCCACTCTACAAGGTAAATGTGTTCTAAATTCCACCAACTTGAAATTGTCGTCTACAACTTCTTTACATTTGAACCAGTCTAAGATTTTGTCATGTTGTAATGGATTAACTCCTTTGTTACTTTTACCTCGTTTAATAATCATGATAACCTTTGACGAAGAAAATTACTTAATATGCTTTGCTAGTTTACATTCCTTTAGTACTTTGATTTTATTCTTATGTCTCGTTCCACGAGACGGGTTATCAAACAAAGGCTAGTGCTTTTTAGCTCACCTGAGCACGTAGTGCTCAAGTGAGCTATTGTGATCGTCTTTTGTCCGTCCGTCGTCCGTCGTGCGTCGTGCGTCGTGCGTCGTGTGTCGTGCGTCGTGCGTCGTCCGTCAACAATTTCTTTAAACGACATCTCCTCCTAAACCACTGGGCCAATTTGAACCAAATTTGGCAGAAATGTTCCTTAGGTGGTCCCCTTCAAAAATAGCTAAAAGAATTGAAATCCGTTAAAAACTCTGGTTGCCATGGCAACAAAAGTGAAATTTTAAAAAAAAATCTTTAAAAATCTTCTCCTCCTGACCCAGAAGGCGTAGAGCCTTGATATTTTGCATGAAGCATCAGTATATTGACCTCTTTCAAAATAGCTAAAATCTTGATCCTCGGATCCCCAGGGGCGGAGCCCCAGGGGGGGGGGTTATATAGAAATAAAGAACGATTTTTTAAATGACTTCTCCTCTCAAACCACAAGGCCGATTTGAACCAAATTTGGCAGAAATGTTCCTTGGGTGGTCCCCTTCAAAAATAGCTAAAAGAATTGAAATCCGTTAAAAACTCTGGTTGCCATGGCAACAAAAGTGAAATTTTAAAAAAATCTTTAAAAATCTTCTCCTCCTGACCCAGAAGGCATAGAGCCTTGATATTTTGCATGAAGCATCAGTATATTGACCTCTTTCAAAATAGCTAAAATCATGATCCTCGGATCCCCAGGGGCAGAGCCCCGGGGGGGGGGGTATACAAAAATAAAGAACGAATTTTTAAATGACTTCTCCTCTCAAACCACAAGGCGGATTTGAACCAAATTTAGCAGAAATGTTCCTTGGGTGGTCCCCTTCAAAAATAGCTAAAAGAATTGAAATCTGTTAAAAACTCTGGTTGCCATGGCAACAAAAGTGAAATTTCAAAATAAACTTTAAAAATCTTCTCCTCCTGACCCAGAAGGCAGAGAGCCTTGATATTTTTCATGAAGCATCAGGATATTGACCTCTTTCAAAATAGCTAAAATCATGATCCTCGGGTCTCCAAGGGCGGAGCCCCGGGGGGGGGGGGGGGGTTATATAGAAATAAAGAACGATTTTTTAAATGACTTCTCCTTCCAATTCACAGGGCCAATTTGACCCAAATTTTGCAGAAATGTTCCTTAGGTGGTCTCCCTTAAAATTAGCTCAAAGAATTGAAATCCGTTCAAAACTCTGATTGCCATGGCAACAAAAGTGAAATTTCAAATAATCTTTAAAAATCTTCTCCTCCTGACCCAGAAGGCATAGAGCCTTGATATTTTGCATGAAGCATCAGTATATTGATCTTTTACAAAATAGCTAAAATCATGATCCTAGGGTTTCCAGGGGCAGACCCAGGGGGGGGGTATAGGCAGGAAGCATCAGTTCATAGACTTCTTTCTTAATTCTGAAATTATAACCCATGGAAACAGTTTTTTCCTTCTTTCAAATCAGCACTAAAGCCTTGGAATTTGTAATTTAGACTTTTGGATCCCCAGGTTCATAGTCTTTATATGTAATTGTGGCCCTCTTGTTTCATAATCCTAACCTTAACATGAAATTAGACTGTTGAAAGAAAAAGAGCCTTTATCTCAGGTGAGCGCCCCAGGGCCAACGGCCCTCTTGTCATTCCAAAGCTTATTTACACCGAGATTTATAGAACGAGCATTTTGAAAGAAAAAGCACTAACCTGTCGAAAAACAAGAGTAATATGGAAAGCAGTAATCAATCTCTGATTTCTGTCCCCTCCTGCGTTAGGTCACAGATAAAGGCCGACACGTTCTTCTAAAAAATACACGGCACCCAACGGTACTTTAGAAAAAAATGCCCTTAAGTTATTGCCCGGATGTGAACAGGAAGTTGATGTTTAAAATTTTCTGTCTCCGACTTTCAATAACACGGCATGACTTATAGTAAGATACTATATTAGCCTGCTTCTTATTAGTCTAAGGTTTGTTTCTATTCTTTTAACCGACTCTTTTCTTCATAACTCGAACATTAAATTAAATGAAGTCGGTTTTTTACATGCCAAAGAACAAAATATACATTATGGCAGTGTAGAAGCACAACGATGAATTAGTTTTTTTACTCTTTGGGCGGGAATGGTGCCCGCGCCTTACCGCTGGACTCCACTTAGCAATTGCTTAATGTGCAGAAGTTGTTGAGAATTAGCAGGGACAAAGTGTTCAAGCCACTTTCTATTATACAGAAATCAAATTAATGTTCAAATGTTCAGTTTGTTGTTGTTTGGTTAAACCCGTGTCATGAATGGTAGAACATTAACAACAGAGTAAGTCACTTTTTGATAAAGATAATGGCAAAAAGTTGGGACGAACTACTTTATTAAGTATTTAATTTGATTTTACTTTCGCATATTATTGTTTAAAAATTCGAATCTCTTAATTGAAGGTTTAAAGAATTGATTGTTAATAGAAAAGAAATAAAAAACTTAGCGCATCTAACCGTTTGTTTGGATTGTGAAGTTCAGCCGTGCTACTTGGCCCACGAAATCAACGATTTCTAGGATGTAAAGCCCATGATCAAAACATGCTGTCCTATTAAAAACCAATCGGTTTGTCATTAAGCCTGTGGATTCATCGAAGCTTTGGTCTTGCCGTATCCTCTCTGGCTGGTTTACGCTATCCGACGATGAAGAGAAGTACCAAGTTGTGGTATTTAACCCTGATGATGATGCGTTGCCACAAACACAACGGGTACAAGAAATTGAATTGACTTGCCCAATTGTATGTAGATGCCTCTCTGGGCATGGAATATTTACTGAAAAAACAAGATGTGTTTGTGAAACACCATGCCCCTGTAACAGGAGTTCTTTAGAAGCGGGTGATTTTTTTCTTTGTTTTAGGGAAAAGGGTTCTTTGTTTTAGGGAAAAGGGTTAAATTTTTGACCTTGACCTTGATAAAATGACATTCTCAAGTTGCGTCTTGTTTAGAAAAATGTTTAGTTGGCAGGTCAAGTTTTGCAGACAGACAGACTGACAGACAGTCAGACAGACGGACACCGGTAAAACAATATGCCCCGATCTATCAATGCGGGGGCATAAAAAGCTACAGTGTAAAATAGTACCTTTTTTTAGTTTTGGATCTAAATTAACGAACCGCTGGTAAAGTCTACTGACCTCTGACTCTTTTCTGATGTCAAACGACATTATTTTGCATACTTTACTCTCAGGAACATAATATAAAGATCAAATAATTGTTTAGAAACATGCACGTTGTGACTGCACAGTTCAACCATATAATAATGCTTGGCACATATATCGGAGGTCACCCCTCACTTCCGAATTAGATAAATCATTTGATTGGTCAATCGATCTTCTGACATACTACGGCGATCCGTCAATTTAATTATTAATTAAGATCCTTATCTTCCGTAGTATCTTATGTATTATATTGATCAATAAGGAATATCATGTTATAGTTATGAAACATAATCTTGTATTCGAATGGAGCTGCGTAGGAACGTTCGGATATTTCACGATGATCCAGTGAAATATCAAATTTTCCTTCACAGCAATAATACAATTTATGCTTTGCATCAATACATCATCGTTTTACGTTGATAATCGGATTGACCTCATTTCAGCTGGAGACTTATGACATCTTTCCATACCGATATGATTTTTTTCATCTGTAGGATGTTCTTTTGTTAGCGCGAAAATAACGAGGAAAATTTGTAGGTGTATAATAAATAGAATAAAGTGGCTCTTGCACGCATTTTCATGAAAATTTGATATAGGAAAAGTATCTGCTGTTCCAATAGTTATTTATGTCTCGCTGAATATTCTTTATTATTGTTAAATCTAGTAAACCCACTTTAAATCTAATTTAATGTGATATATTCCCTATGCCCTACTTTCAATCAGAGGAACTTATCGTGTGAGGTCGTTAGCCTTCGGGTGATGTCGATAACGTCTTATTTGAGACGAAATTAGTACGTCAGGGAAACCACAATAAATAGGGAACATTACCACAGTGTCTTTTTCTATGCGTTGTTATCGTGTTCGAGAATCGTGTGTAGGTATTTTTTATTGGATGAGACCGAAGGTCGAATCAAATAAAAATACCTATTCACGATTCGAGAACACGATAACAACAAATAGAAAAACACACTGTTGTAATATTCCTTTTATTATATACCTTTTAGGAAATGACATTTAAATGGCTAAGAAATAGCCAACTTTCCGAAAAACCCGGATTGTCATTACACAAAAAAAGAAGTCAGTGTTTAACGGTACTCGACGAATACGGTTTTTTGCTACACGCCGAATATTGACTTTTTTTTCTGTCGAGTTGTATTTGACAGCCAGGTTTTACTCCATATCTTTTATAAGTATATAATAAAGGTAATTATTCGGCATAGTAGAAATATAACGTATTTATCCGATGAATTCTGGTTCTATGTAGGAATTATTAGGTGGCTTGCAACGAGTATTATTTTGCTTCTTTTTTACAATTATGAATAGCCATTTTCATCTCAAATCACCTTTTAGAAATCTGAAAGCATTACAGTCAGAATTTGAAAATGAGAGTCAAATTTTTTCTTTAGTAATCTGTGCAAAAAGCCGCTTTAACGACCACTTAAATATCACGCATTCACTTTGTGAAGCATTGAAAAATATTTAAAAAGAGAAAAGAGCTTATGTGATTCTCCCCAAATTTTCACAAATTTCAGACTTATATACAAGGAATATAAATGAAAGATTTCAAACGAATTAATAAAAAATTATGTTTTTACGTGTTTTTTACATAATTTATCCGAGGATGTCGTTTAATTACAACACTGAATCCACGCGCTTTTATTACCAATAATATATAAGATATAAAAATAGACAATCACTGAGAAATGTAATATGTCGATGTTTTATTTCGATATTCTAAAACCTACTAACAGTACAAAATAAAGTTGCCATTAAATCTATGAATTAAGATTAACAGTTGCTCAAATTTATTACCCTTTTGACCACGCCAACTGCATGATGGGAAATATGCACCATTTTTTCACACAAAAACACACAGTGAAACCCTATATTTTCTTCTTATTTCTGATAAAGTGAACTACGTAATATGACAGAAATATAAAAAAAACTATGGATCATTTTTTTTCAGAAAAATCACGACCAAGGTTACCTGTATGTGATTTCGATTTATTTAATGTGATTTCAATCCTAAGGCATGTATGTTTCCATGACGCTCTTACTTAGTCAAAAAGACTATTAAGCATGAAGATATTGCACAGTGATTAAAGTGATTAAAATTGGGATATTTGAAAATATTTCCATTTATCAAATCAACAACAATAGAAAATAATTATAGAAAACAAATTTCACTTTGGGTTTACTGGAACTATTTTCTTTCGTGGATGTTTTAGACCTCATACTTACCATCAACATTTACTTCAATAGTCAAAACCAAACTTCCAGAAATGTTGATGGACACTTTTCCAGAATTACAACACATTACTTGTTCGTATTTGACACCCATCTCCAATACACCTCCACCGTGCACTGTAATTTCCACAATAGCGTCATGTTCAGAGAGGTTTTTATGAATATTACCGGTTGGTAGATCTAATGTCTCTTGAGAAAGGTATGTTTGTGTGTCCGTCATGAATTCGCTATTGAAGTACACATCAATCGCCAAAGACGTTGTGTTTGAATAATACTGAACTGAGCAGCTGATCTCTCCTACCTGGCCCGGTAAAAAGGACACCTTTTTAGGACACATTGTTTTGGGGGAATGGGAATCATCCGATTCTGGTGCTGAAATGAAATTATGGACCATTCTAAACATTTATCAAAAATGACATTATTATCTATACAACAATAATTCCTATCATATTTTTGAACTATGTCTTTTCTGCAACTGCACTTGAAATATCTGTTGCCAATTGTTATGTACAGTGCACATTCCTGTGCCTATTTTTAGAACCTACTGGACTTGTTTATTGAAGAATAATACGGGATTTTCTAGAGTCTTAGTCATTAGAAATGCTGTAGTCACTGGGCAATTTTAAGAGAAAATTCTGGTTTAATCCATGAGTACATATAATGGGAATCTTACGGCATTCTTGGTTCGCCGGTTAAAATTACTTTTTAACTAGAATAGCGCACTATTTTAATTCGATAGAATTCGATTGTCAGACTAAAAGGGATTATTGTGTGTTGTGTTTTATTCTTCATTTGGGTGATGTTGGCCCAGTAAATAACAAAAATTGTTTAACTCGCAATTATTCACTATAGGGTCCATCATCTAAGAACTTTTTTGTACTATTGTAAACATTGTCAATTATTAATGGAAGTTTTTTGTTAATTAATCTTATTACTTTCCAATTTCAAATACTTAGAACTAAATGACCAGTAAGTTGATATGTAACGACAGTTTACTCACACTTTTGTAAATACTGGTAAATGTTCCCTCCGATACTAGCAGCCAGTACTAATATTACGAATACAATGGTGATAATCAAGGGACGTCCACAAACCTAAAATATCAATTATGAAATTAAAGTTTCTCCCGATCCTCTTTTACATTGAACAAATGTCTTTTGCGATTACATTCTGAAGAAAGAGACACAAAAAACTTTTTCTGAAATAACTGATTTCATAACATGGTCAACGTCATGGGAGTGAAAGTAACCCGTTGAATGTTTTTGATATTAAAAAGATGATATACTACGGTGGCAAAGAGATGACATATGCCAGTTTTTATTCTATCTCGATAAAATATCAACTCTATGCCACCGTATTTAAACATAGTGAAAAAACTGTGTAAATTAGCTATAAAATATGATAACGCATCATCGATAGCCTAAAATGACATCACTTAATGCTGCACTAGAATCATTTTGAAAACAGCGTTCTATGTTTCCCAGAATATCTAATATATATTAATATTATGGAATTTTTCGTTTTATAACAAACAAGTTATATATAATTACAAAATAAAATGCAATTCGTGCCATAATATTTTTTTAAAACTCTTCATTTACGGATGCGTCCGTCCGTTAAGGCGTAAACTTTTTCTTAAAATATCTTTTCCCCAGAAACTACTGGTCAGATTTCAATTAAACTTTACAGGGTCGTTCCCTAGATGGCCCTCTTTCCTTTAAATTATAACAACCCGTGAAGAACTCTCGTTGTCATCCTAAACCCAAAACTGTAGAGCTTTGATATTAGGCTTGTAATATGCCATAACAGCCATCTACCAAACACTTCAAGTTATAAAATAGCCCTATAATGTGTGATCGCTGAGATTACTTAGAAATAAAGAACGGAATATTGATAAATCTTATGCTCTAAGACTGAAAGAAATAGAACTTTTCATATGACATCAACTTGTGACCCTCTACCATAATAGTTCAAATCGTTGCTCTTACTTAAAAGATAGCCCGTTATTGTTTGCTCGTTTGAATGGAGTTTAATACCGCTTCTAACAAATTTTCAGTCATACCGCTGCGGCTAGAGCACCTTACAACGGATTCCTGGTATATCTCGCGCCAATACTACCATTATATACTTTCTCCGGCTGCTATCCCACTTAGGTTTACGATTATCCACCCATTGGTGCGAGACAAATTTCAGAAATAATAAGTGCCGCCACCGTAGCCCTTTATTGTAGGATCCTAGATATTACTGAGAAATTTGGTATTTGGCATGGTCCATCAACTAATGGCCCTCTACCATAATGCTTCAAATTATCATGTACCCCGAAAAAATTTCGGTGAGCATTTAGTTGGAACCCTATGCGTCCGTCTGTCCTTCCTTCCGTTTGAGGCCATGTCTCCACAATCCTTGGACTGATTTGCATGAAACTTTATAAGTCTCCCTTGAATATTTGGCAGAAACATTTTTCAGTTTCTCAAATTAAGGTTGGGTTAGGGGAAAGTGGACTTAATTAATTTTTTTTTCTAATTTCTTCACATGTAATGACCAGTATTTAATGGATTTTCAAACATAAGTAAATCAGATGCCGTAGACTTACAGTATTTGTAATTTATTTACAAAAAATGTGCTATAGGAAAAGGTGACTTAAAGATTCTCTTGCACAAATTATGAAAGCAAAATGATGGCTCTCTTTTTTTTTAAATTTTTAACTGCAATGCTTTCAGCGAATAAGCTGACCATGTAATGAAAACTAATGTTCGTAATTGAAGAAAAAGAGAAAAAAGAAGCAAAACATTTAGGCGTCCTCCCAAGCCGTTTGGCCTAGAGCTTTGATTTTTGGTACAAATCATCATATATTGACCCTCTACCAAAATACTTCAAAGAATTACCGTATTCTGATTATAGGCCTTTTCGTGCGATCCCTGATTTTACATAGAAATAAAGAAGGAAAACTTTAAAAAAAAATCTTCTACATCCAAACAATAAGGTCAAGAGATTTTATATTTTGTATAAATCATCATTTATTGATCCTCTACCACAATACTTCAAAGAATTATCGTAATCTGAAATTTAGCCCTTTCTTGTGCGATCCCTGATTTTACATAGAGATAAAGAAGGAAATCTTTAAAATCTTCTTCTATCAAACCATCAAACCATAAGGCCTAGAGCTTCGATATTTGGTATAAATCATCATCTTTTAATCCTCTAACAAAATACTTCAAAGAATACTGTATTCTGGAAAATGGCCCTTTTCGTTGTGATCCCTGATTTAACAAAGGAATAAAGAAGGAAAATTTTAAAAATCTTCTTCCATCAAAACCATAAGGCCTAGAGCTTTAATATTTGGTATAAATCATCATCTTTGGACACTCTACCAAAATACTTCAAGGATTACTGTTTTCTGATAATCCTCCCTTTTATGTGCGATCCTTGATTTTTACATAGAAATAAAGCAGGAAAACTTTTATAAATCTTCTACTCCCAAACCATAAGGCCTAAGGCTTTGAAATTTTGTATAAATCATCATCTATTGACCCTCAACCGAACACTTTAAAGAATTACCGTATTTTGAGTATAAGCCCTTTTCTTTGCGATCCTTGATTTTACATAGAAATAAAGAAGGAAAACTTCTGAATTTCTACTCCCAAACCATAAGGTCAAGAGCTTTGAAATTTTGTATAAATCATTATCTATTGACCCTCTACTTTTTTATTTAAAGAATAATCGTATACTGAAAATTAGCCCTTTTTGTGCGATCCCTAATTTTAATTAGAAATAAAGAAGGAAATCTTTAAAAATCTTCTTCTATCAAAACAAAAAGGCCTAGAGCTTTGATATTTTGTATAAATCATTACCTTTAAATCCTCTACCAAAATACTTTAAAGAATATTGTATTCTGAAAAAGCCTATTTCTATGTGATCCCTGACTTTACATAAGAATAAAGAAGGAAAACTTTATAAATCTTCTCCTACCAAAACCATAAGGCCTAGAGCTTTTATATTTTGTATAAATCACCATCTTTGGACTCTCTACTAAAATACTTCAAAGAATTACTGTAATCTGATAATAAGCCCTGTGCGATCCTTGATTTTACATAGGAATAAATCAGGAAAACTTTATAAATCTTCAACTCCTTAACCACAAGGCCGAGACCTTTGAAATTCGATACAAATCATCATCTCTTGATGCTCTACCAAATACTTCAAAGAATTACAGTATTCTGATTATAAGCCCGTTTCTTTGCGATCCCCGATTTTACATAGAAATAAAGAAGGAAAACTTCAGAAATCTTCTTCTCCCAAGTCTAGAGTTTCGATATTTTTTGTAAATCATCATCTATTGACCCTCTACCAAAATACTTCAAAGAATTACTGTGCAATACCTGAAAGGAATAAAGAAGGAAAATGTTCTCCTTCTAAACCATTAGGCCTAGAGCTTTGATATTTGGTATGCATTAATGCCTATTGATCCTCTACTTTATTACTTCAAAGAATTACCGTACTCTTGAAATAGCTCAACCTGGTTGGATTTTCACTATACCTAGGATTAAAGGAGAAAATCTTAAAAAAAAAACTTCTCCCAAAAGATTAGGTGTAGGGCTTTGATATTTTGAATATTATATCATAAAGCCTTGAGAAATCATACTCAGGGGCGCGATATAGGATCATTATGGTCCTCTTGTTTTTCTTTTAATAACGGTCAAAAGTAAACTGTTCTACTTGAGTGATAAAGCGCTGGTGTAGTAGTCCGTTTCGCAACAATTCTAGTTGCGATCACCCTGTTGTTGTTTGCAGTGGTGACTAACTTTAACCTTAGTCACATCTCCTATGCCTGTAAGTCATTGAAATTTTTCCTTTTGTGGTTATTACACTAGAACTCGCAGTCAGAGGAACTGTACCTGTCTTTATACTTTCCCAAACAAGAGGAACATGATGTTCCTATATCGCTTCCCTGAGTATGATGACTCAAAGCTTCATGATATATACAAAATATATATACAAAGCCCTACACCAATTCCTTTCGGAAAAGAAGATTTGATCCTTTAATCCTAGGTTAATAAAGATTTCATCATATCATTATTATCGCTTATTTCCAGAGTACTGTAACTCTTTCAAGTATTTTGGTAGAGGGTCAATAGGCATTGAAGCGTACCAAATATCAAAGCTGTAGGTATAATGGTTTAGGGGAAGAATTTCAAAGATATCCTTTTTTCATTTCTAAAATCAGGAATTGCAATGAAAGGGGCTTTTTTCCAGTATGGTAATTATATAACGTATTTTGGTATTGATTCAATAGACATCGATACAAACAAAATATTAAAGGTCTATGCCTTATGACTTGCGGGGAAAAGATTTCATAGATTTCCTTCTTTATTTCTTTGTAAAATCAGGGATACCACAGAAAATGGTTAATTTTCAAAATACGGTAATTTTCTAAAGTATTTGATAAAGGGTCAAGAGATGATGATTTATATCAAATATCAATGCTCTAAGCCTTATTATTTGGGAGGAGAAGATTTTCAAAGATTCCCTTATTTATGCATTTCTAAAATCAAGGATTGTACAGAAAAGGGCTAATTTACAGAGTATGATCATTCTTTGGAGTATTTTGGTAGAGGGTCAATATCTGATGATTTATACCAAATATCAAAGATCTAGGCCTTATGGTTTTGGGGAGAAGATTTTTAAAGATTTCCTTCTATATTTCCTTGTAAAATTAGGGATCGCACTGAAAAGGGCTAATTTTCAGAGTACGGTAATTCTTTGAAGTATTTTGGTAGGAGAAGATTTTTTGACGGACGGACAGATGGACGGACGGACGGCGGACGATGACCGATCACAATAGCTCACCAAGATCACTGCGTGCTGAGGTGAGCTAAAAAGTTAGGTACATTTTAATAGCAACATGACCACTCATTCAATACCTTCTATTAATAATTATATTGTTTGCTAATGATATGTAGAATAGATTTCCGTTTTACAATCATAATAATGTCAAATAACATTTCTAAGCTAGTCGAGGTTGAAACAAGCTTGCTTTAAAGAAATATTAAAGGCAGATTCTTTTACGTACTTATGTTAACCTTGAAACAATCACAGGAAAAGAAAGAATACCTCGTAAAATTATATGGTCATATATGACTCCTTTTTAAAAGTCATACCGATGGCACTTATATATTTGTATATATGTGGGAAAAATTAATCCTTACCCTTTGAGATTTAGTTTTTCCAAATTTACTCTGAAAGAAGACAAGAATAGTAGAATTGTAAGGATAAAGTCAACAGTAAAAAGCATTTTGAAGAACAAGTATTAAGTCTAAACCTTTTTTTGAATTTTTAAATCGAAAAGGAAAATAAGTTATAGTATAGTAGATACTTAATATCACCGGTAAAGTATTAGCCCATTCCCACAAAATGACGCATTTAAATGCCCCTAAATATAAAAGCTTTGGAAAACATTGTGGATATGAAGAAATTGCTTATTACAAGCAATTTCTTCATTATCAACAATATTTCTACCGCAGAAGGCAAATTAAAAAATTCCATCAACTTGAAATTGTCGTCTGCAGCTTCTTTCAATTTGGACCAGTCTTAAATTTTGTCGTTTGGTAATGGGTTGATCGAACTGTCAAGAACGTAAATGAGACGCTAATTCAATTCAAAATCATTTGTTATCCGTTCCATTTATATCCTTTGAACCACTCACTCATGTCCTTTAAAGAATTCCATAACTTCATTCACTTTGCTCATATCGAGGGGTTAGAGCAAAAACATAGTAGGGGTCTATACAATGTATACCCATACTATGTTTTTGCTCTAACCCCTCAATATATGTAGCGATTTTATTAGCATTGAAGGAATTGGTGTCAATTTCAATATGTTCTTAAATGTATCGTTTGCGTCCTTACGTTCTAAAATGAATTTTGGAAACTTTCGCAATCATCAGTTGTACAGCTAAAATATCTACCGATGAAAACGTGGCTATTTACATAACTTTCTATCAATCAATTCCCGCACAATTCCGACTATTGACGCTATGGAAGGCCGATGGGAAAATGAAGACATTTCTTGTTACAAGCAATTTCTTGCATTATGCTGAATGTTTTATCCACAAAGACAAAAAAACACAAACACACACACACACACACAAAAAACCAAAAACGTAGAAATAAAAAGAAAAAAAAAACACACATCAGCTTCAAATTGTGGTCTGCCTTTTTTTTGCATTTAGACCAGTATAAAAAATGCCTGGTGTGGGTTTGACTTTCTCAATGGTATTCAATCAATAAGTTATTTAACGTCATCTTTTCTAGTTGATTTTGTTTGTTTATTTGAATTTGGTTTAACATCACTTTTAATAGTACTTTAGTCTTATCACGGCAACTGGAGCTCCTAACCATAGATTCCTGGTATATCTCGCTAGTACTTACACTACATCCTTTCAAAGCCTCGAGCTACTCATCCCACTTTACGATTATCCTCCCATTGCTGGGAGACAAATATTGAAAGGGGTTGTTTTTGTTTTTTTTTTTTTTGTTGTTTTTTTTGTTCTCTTAATTTGAGAAAAAAGTATGCTGACATGTTCTGTATTGATGATATTGATAACACCGTCTAAATCAACCTTCTAAGCGCCTTTAATTCCACAAATATATTGTTCCAGACAAAGATAAGCTTACACTTAGTTTACCCTCTTAGTTCACTTACATAGCTTGGTCGACGTACTGGCTTAAAGTATTCCTGTTTTCCACCCTCTAACTTTCCGCCTAAATCGTTCGACAGTATCAGATAGCCCCAGCGGTCCCGTAGTAAACCACAACTATCACATACCTGAAAACATGTCAACTTAAAATACGAGTTTCTTGTTTTCTCTGTCCAGTTGTTTCACTCCGTTGGCCACGCCAACTGCCTCGAACAGAAAGACCCGCTTCTAATATAAACAGCGTCATTTTGCAATATTTATGACCAGTAACATGTAGTGAAGAAGTTGGTTGGCGACCTAAACGTCGTAACTACAGTTTTAATAAGCTGTAGTTACGACGTTTAAGTCGCCAAGCTAACGAGCAAGGTAAACAAAAATGGCGGCCAATGGTGGAGTTAAATCTAAATTCTTGGCTGATTGACAGCCGCGGTTGGTCAATTATTTCCATGCGTACGATACAGCAATCGAATGACAAAACTCTTACTGAATAAAGATATCAAAGTACTAATGAAGGCAAGGCAGGTGAAACACTTTCCTGTTTTGGAAAAAAATAGATCTGTCCAAATTCAAAGGTTTTGCAGATGAAAATTTATAGAGAAATTCATTTGAAAAATAACTATTCAGTGGGGTAGAAAATATTGTGGAAAAAAAAGAAATTGCTTGATACAGCAATTTCTTCCTTTTCCACAATGCTTTATCAAGTATAAAATCACAGTGTCGTAAAATCCCGTGTTTGTGTAGGAAATGGTTAACTATAGGAGCTATATGGCTCCAAACTACTAAATATACTGATTCAGCAGTAGGACATTGCCGGTCTTTTACGTGTACAAGTCGAACCGATTATAAAATACAGAAAGTATCAGCTTTTGGGAGGAAACGGGCAAGGGGCGAAAGAGAGTTTAATGATTTTGTATACAGTTTACAGGAAGATTAAATGTAGATAAGTACGTGTGTATTTCCATTGTTGTGGAGATAATTCGTTTCTTGAGATAATTTTGTATTTTTATTCGGTTATAATTGTTCTATAAATGATAATTTCTCATTAAGACTGAAATAGACAACAATTTTTTGTTTGAATGGGTTTTACGCCGCTTTCAACAGTCTTTCAGTTATATCGCGGCGGCTGGAGCACCTAACAACGGAATCCTGGTATTTCTCACACCAGTACTACCATTACATCCTTTCCTAGCTTCACCCATTGGTGAAAGACAGATAGTCGGAATTGATGAGTGCCGCCGTCGGGGATCCAACCCGGGACCTCTAGATTGACAGTCCGACGCGCTACCAACTGGGCTATGACGGCGGCGAAATAGACAACAAAGAGCAAAGAGGATAAACTGTTGATTGTTCTGATTCCCCCCTTTTCTCAATATTTTAACGCTTTTGCTATTTTGGGAAATCAAACTTTTTTTCTTTTTTTTTCTTCTACTCATTTAGATATAACCTTCAGGAAAAAACTTGTTTATTTTGGACCAGAAAAAATGAAAATGGAAAGGGCATTTTAAATATATATATATATATTTTTTTCGTTTACCACAATGTTTTTTAAACTTTTATAACATCTCGGTGTGTATGTTAATGGTTTAAGGTGATATATGGGCAGGTTCACGTCTTTTTCTTCACTTTTTAGATGCCTATTAATACAGGAATATATAGCCCGAATATAAGCTATGTTTCTTGAACAGTGTTTGAAAAACAACAAAGTTTACTGCTCGCTGATAGACAGACAGATGGACAACGGTTAACCCATTGCCAGAAGGCAAAATTTTAGACTGGTCTTAATTGAAAGCAGCTGCAGACTACAATTAAAAGTTAATGTAATTTCAAAAATGTTTGTACCTTGGGTTATAAACATCTAGGATGATAAAGAAATTTCTTGTAACAAGCAATTTCTTCATTTTCCACAATGCTTTCCTATGCATTTGTCTAGGGGGCGTCAAAAAGCGTCACTGTGTGGAATATGCACCCGATCATATCGATGCGATGGATAGCATAACCATTTTCTCTAGGATTTTTCCATTATACACAATATTTTTCCAAAACAAAATCGCAATTTTTCTCATTATGTATTTCACAAAATACAGGAAATCTAGGATACTACAACTTAATTAATCTATGTTTTATTAAATAATGTCGTATATGTCGCATTACCTCCCCGTCTCCAGAAAGTAAACTGATTTAAAACATAAACAGCCTTTTTTCTTTCCATAGAATGAAAAAAATGAAAATAAATTTCATCACGATTCCTTATGAGATTCAAAGAGAAGATGCAGCTATTGTGTAATATTGACCTTATTAACCACGACTATCAATGGAATAACCCCTTGTGCTATTTAGTCATGGGGCATTTAGTAACCAGCCTGTAGTATATAGAATATTCTGGGATAGAAGAAATGGCTCATTATAAGCGATTTCTTCTTTTTCCACAATATTTTTCTGACGTATGATATCACAGGGACGTAAAATCAGTAATAAAAATAAGGGAAAATGTTAAGCTAGGCCGAAACACGAACAGCTTTCAAAGACTACAGCTGTTTTTACAGATTTTACCATCAGGGCATCTCCACAGAGATCTTTTTTTAGAACACATCATGACCTATAAATACGCGTGAAAGCCAGACTAAGTTTGCTATAGCCTTTCTTTTTTTCCCCACCGGTCAACCTTATATGGGTACTCATCATCTACTTCCCCAAAAGCGAAAAATCGCATGAAAACGCGAGTTTAGAAAACAGTCAACTTACCAGGATGATAAACAAAAAGCAATTACTTTCTGTAGTTATTTCATTCGCCTATTATAGCTGTATAGAAAGTTAATTCTTGCGTTATTTAGACAGCAAGAATTCGTGTTAAAAAAATATCAACATAAAACTTTTTAAGTCAAATAATCGCGTGGAGATACGCGCTACTATTGAGGAAGTAATGTCCATTATCCGGCGACTTCCGGGGCGTTAATCGTTAAACCAACTGTATTCACGACGATTCTCTAGAAAAGCGCAACCTTTACGTTTTCTATAAGGATTTTTGCAACTCTAAAAAGACGTCAATAAAAAAAGAATATAAATATCAAGCATTACCATAACTCCCAGCACTTCTTTATTATAAATTACTCTGTTTTATATTACAAAAGAGACTAGAAAAAAAATCTTAGATTACAATCAGATAAGGGAAAATTGGATACTGATATACCAAATTTTATGGGCATATTCTATCTACAACAATGGAGGTTAAATGGCCAGAACTGCACCAATCCATAATTCCTTTTTACATATGGAAATATGTACTGTGTGCCTCTAAAGCTCTAACCATCGTATAAACAAGAGGTCCTGTGGCCCTAGCGCTCACCTGAGATAATGCTCTTTTTTCTTCAATGCCTAATACAAACTGGGTCGGGAGAAGGCCTCCTTTCAATTTTAACTAAAATCAAATACCATGCCAACCAATGCTTTCAATAGATTTCAATTTTTCAGTAATTATAAAAAGAGGCAAACTAACATATTTCTGCTCAATTTGGTTTAAATTGGCAAAATAGTTTTGAAAGGGTTGCCTTCTTTATTTCTATTTAAGCCTAATCAACCTCTGGCTCTAAATGTTATCAATTTTGAAAGAGGTCATTGAACTGCAAAATTCAAGATTGTTCAACTTCAGGGTCAGAAGGAGATGGTTATTTTTTCAAGGGCACCACCAAAGGAACATTTCTGCTAAATTTGGTTGAAATCCGCAAAGCAGTTTGGGAGGAGATGTCGTTTTAAAAATCCGTCTTTATTTCTATATTAACCCCCACCCCCTGGGACCCTGCCCCTAGAGGCCTGAGGATGATGATTTTAGCATTTCTGAATGATGTTATTGTACTGATGCTTCATGCCAAGTATCAAGGCTCTACGGCTTTTGGATCAGGAGAAGATATTTTTTTTTAATCGATTTTGTTACCATGGCAACCAGAGTTTGAAACGGATTTAATTTCTTTTAGAAATTTTCAAAGGGCACCATCAAAGGAACATTTTGGTTGAAATCCGCGCAACGAAGAAGATGTCGTTTTAAAAAACCGTCTTAATTTCTATATAAGCCTCACCCCCTGGGGGCTGAGGGTGATGATTTTTAGCAATTCTTAAAGAATTCATTGTACTGATGCTTCATGCAAAATATCAAGGCTGTACGCATTCTGGGTCAGAGATAATTTTTAAAGTTTTTATTGAAATTTCGGTTTTGTTTCTATGGCAACCAGAGTTTTTCACGGATTTCAATTTTTTTAGCAATTTAAACGGCACCTTCCAAGGAACATCCCTTCCAGATTTGGTTGAAATCCGTCCTGCGGTTTGGGAGAACATCCTTCGTTTTCTCTATATCAGCCCCACCCTCCCCATGGGCTCATTCCCTGGGGGCCCGAGGGTGATAGTTTTAGCAATTCTGAAAGAGGTCATTGTACTGATGCTCCATACAAAATTTCAAGGCTCTACGCCCTCTGGGTCAGGAGGAGATATTTTTATTTTTTCTATTAAAATTCCAGTTTTGTTGCCATGGCAACCAGAGTTTTTGACGGATTTCAATTCTTTTAGCAATTTTTAAAAGGAACTACTCAAGGAACATTACTGCCAAATTTGGTTGAAATCCGCCCAGCGGTTTGAGAGGAGATGACATTGTAAGATTACGACGGATGACGCACGACGAACACCGGACAGACGAGGATCAAAATACACCTCCATGAGCACTTCGTGCTCAGGTGAGTTAAAAAGTTGACATCAAAATCGTAAACATATGTAAGAAATACAGTATTTAATCGTTTAATACATGATATCTTGTTTCAATGCTTAAACCGAACATATAATTATGTAGTCTAGGGTCCGTTTGCATTGTCATCTAGAGTGATTATTTTTATAGTTTTTCTCTTTTTTAGTCATCAGCTTACTGCTGCTGTAGAGAAATTTTCTTGTGTGTTGAAATGAAGTACGTAGAGTAATTCATATGTATGGGGTTTAAAGCCTTTTTTATTTTTTTTTTTTTTTTTTTCAGATATATTACTTACGTTTGAAAGAAGATTATTAAGCTGCTGGGACAAGCATCTTTCCTTTCTTTTTAAAAGTTTTGAATAGCAGCCATCGCGATATGACTGTAAAAAGTGAAGTTAAACCCTATTCATTACAGTACAATTGAATAGCAGCTAAATCATCTTCTTTCAAATATCTATAAAAATTACGATTATAAAACAATTTGAATTTTCAGAGCTATTTTTTTTCTATCTTTATCTGTGCAAAAGCCGCTTTGAGGGGATAAAACGTTTAATAAATCTAGACTTATTTAAAAATAAAATTTGCAGATATTTTCTTCTTTGTCGAACTAGTTTTACATTGACGAGTCCAAAATACACCCAACCCCATGTGCAAAAAAAAATCCTGATGGAAGCAGGTGTCCAAAAAATAAGAGTGAGTGCAAGTAGCTCATTATAACTTACGATATCCGGCGTAGATACAGTTCGGCTTCTCATGTAACCACCGTCCTGCAATCCAATAAATAACATGGCATTATAAAAGTGATACTTTAGTGTATACTATAGGATGAACTGGCCGATCGGTTGGCCAGCTCACATATTTCCAACAGGAACTTCTACTGAAACATTAAACAGCACTTTTTTGACATGTAGCAAAAATATCAAATAGCTACTTAGCGACCTAAACGGCGTAAAACAGCTTTAACAAGCTGTAGTTATGACGCTAAAATCTCAAAACCAACAAAATGTTTCACATCAAATTCGATCAACATTGGAGTTTAAAGGTCATTACCGGCTGAAAGAATCTAATGATTGATTGACCACCACGATCCATCAATAACAGATGTTGTTAAAGGAATCCAAATCATATATTTGATACAAAATGACTGATAAGTTTCCATAAATCAAATGGTTCATTTTAAATTAACCCTTTCCTCTGCAATCCCTGGTCTTAACGTCCCTTTGGTTTTACGTTTTAGAAAAAATTGTGGGAAAGAAGAAATTGCTTGTCACAATCAATTTATCTTTTTTCTTTCAAATTTTCTACCATGTAGGTTTGTTACTCCATAATGCAATCACTTTTATTTGTCACTCTTTCTTCATTAGTGAATAATCAAGAGTAGGCAATCATTTATGAAGTATGGCTGTTTCGACATCCAGAACAGATTCGTCCCCTTATTTTTCCCGAATACCCAATTTTTCCCGGATAACATACCAAAGCTTAACTCATTCCAACACAGTGGCGCTTTTTGACGACCCTTTAAGAAAAACTTTTGGGAAAACATTGTGTAAAATGAAGAAATTGCTTGTAACAAGCAGCAATTTCTTCATTCTACACAATGTTTTCTATCCAAAAAGTTGAAAAAAATCTTAAATTTTATTAACATTCAAATGTCGTCTGCAAGTCCATTCAATTTAGACCAGTCTAAAATCTTACCGTCTGGTAATTGGTTGAGGTAAGACAGGCAAGAGACAACGTGATGGCACCTACTAATCAAACGGGGGCATTTTGCTTAGTGAATTCGATACTAAGACCGATGCAATTATGTCAAATCCCAATAGGGAATGAGACTTTCTTATGTGGTAATGACCCACAAGCGTATCAATACTCGGTTGAGCATTTCTGATTGTTTCTTCTCTCCTTCCCTCTCCCCACTCTGAATAGTTTATCACGCTACCCTATTCTCTAGCGACCATGTTTTGCTGTACCATTTATGGAATCATATACATCTTTCACTGTAAATAACCTACCGTATCACCAGAGGTCATGTTCACGGATTGTTTGTCGGAATCATTTGGTACACTCTAAAAAAGATAAGTACTGTTGTAAACATACAATAATCAAGTGGCTGGCAGTCAAAAGAGTCGCCTGATAAACAGTTTTTGGCCGTTGGAGACCCAATACTTAACTTGCCCAAGACATTTTAGCAGCTAAAGGTCCCATAGAATGCTGTCGCAATTTTTGTAAAATTCGATCTAGAGACATAGTATTTATCCGTAGTTATCAAATATAGACTTTATTCAGAGACCAAAATACACAAAGTTTTGAAGAAAGAAACTTGAGCCAGAAACGAAAGCGTTATACTGCATACTTGCCATAGCATTAGCTTTTTAGCTTGCAAAAGCTTCAACTTTGATAGCTTAAGTTAATAGATACAATTTTGAGATTTTCTGAAAGTTCAGCGAGTGCAAACTGCCACTGGAGGTTTAACCACTTAATCCATTGAATACCTACGACATAAAAAGTAGTTCTTATGTATTTCAGGAAAATTGAAAACTAAATTCAAATTGTAGAGAATTAAAAGAATGTTCTTTAACCCATTCCAACTCAATTCTGCTTTTTAATCATCTCAAGAAAAAAGCTTTGTAAAACATTGTGGACATTAAAGAAATTGCTTGTTACAAAGAAAATATTTTCTAAATTCAACTTGAAATTGTCGTCTACACGTTTATTCATAATGATAACAATGATAACCTTTAGCCAAAAAGATTACTCGAGAAAACCATGCTTTGTACTTTGATTACACAATGTCATCCAGTACTGAACTTGTCCAAGATAACTCAGGGGCTTATATTCTGAAGTTTCAAGAGAAAGAACACAGACGGCTGTTTCATAAGTTGATACCACACGTACAGTTCATTGAAAAACAAAGAATAAAACTATTACTAATGCACAATTCTAGTAGTGGCTATTCATTTGTAATTTTCATGTCTTTCACCATTCAAAAGTACTTTCATTTCTTTGGTCTTCATTCCTTGAATGATATAAATCGGAAAAAGTAGTAAGAAAGATACAACAATTTCTTCAATGCTCGTCGTTAGAATACTGAGATTTATCGCTGTATTATCACTTCATAATTTCACCGAAAACCATTGGAATCAACAAAAGTTTTACCTGCTGTTTCGGTAGACTTAGAGCTGCTTTCGACCGCACCACTAAGCCTCATGTCAGCTGGACCAAAGACGTGATGACGTCTTGTAAATGTCATATATTTCAGGTACAAAATCAATTTTTTGAGAGATTTTGTCCGGAATAATATATTTGTCTCTTTTTAGAATCGTTTGTGTTTTGTGTAAGATCGATGTATCTTTCATTGACTTAACAACAAAGGTTATATTTTCTAAAATGGCAGAGTTGTTTACCATTTGTTTTGTAATTTCGTGGTCGATATATGGTCAGTCCTTTGCCTGTCACGGAGTAACACAAGAAACCTTATTTAATTTAGTCGCTGATCCAACATGGTGATTTGAGTAGCAGTGGCGAGGAACGTGGCCCCAATTAAAGTGTGATCAGAAAGAAATATTAAAGGCCAAGATAAAATGAACGACATTTTCTTTGGTGTTTTTCGATACATAAATGAGATTTATTTGTTTGTAACATGAAATATCACTTTCTAATTTAAAAACTCAGTAAAATTATCAAAATGATAATTTACTGTTTTGGTAAATTTACCAGACAAAGCGAGATTATGTCGACGAAAAACAATTGCTCGCATACATGTGTATAATATGTTTTCGGATTTTTTTGGCGTTTTTTTTTTTTTTTTGCGGTTTTTTTTTTTTTTTTTTTTTTTTAGCAAAGTGCTTATGGTGAGGTATTTTGATCACCCTCTGTCCGGCGTCCATCGTGTGTCAACGACTTTAAAACGATATCTTACCCAAACCGTTTGGTCTATTTCATCAAAATTGTCAGACATGCCCTTTATAAATTGCTTAGAGGAATCGAAATGTGTTGGAAACTATCATTAAAACTTATCTCCTCCTGACCAAGAAGTCATAGAGCCTTGATATTTTACATAAAGCATCAGCACATTGACCTCCTTTTAGAGTAGCTTCAACCATTACCCTCTTAAAAGTTGATAAAAGAATTGAAATCTGTTGAAAACTCTTGTTGCCATAGCAACAAAAAGAAATTTTAATCTCTCTCTCTCTCTCTCTCTCTCTCTCTCTCTCTCTCTCTCTCTCTCTCTCTCTCTCTCTCCTTCTCTCTCTCTCTCTCTCTCTCTCTCTTCTCTCTCTCTCTTTCTCTCTTTCTCTCTCTCGCTCTCTCTCTCTTTCTCTCTCTCTCTCTCTCTCTCTCTCTCTCTCTCTCTCTCTCTCTCTCTCTCTCTCTCTCTCTCTCTCTCTCTCTCTCTCTCTCTCTCTCTCTCTCTCTCTCTCTCTCTCTCTCTCTCTCTCTCTCTCCCTGACCCAAAAAAGTCATAGAGCCTTGATATTTGCATGAAGTATCAGTACAATGACCCTTTTCAGAGTTGCTTAAATCGTTACCCTCAGGTCCCCAGGGGAGGATCCCCAGAGTTGGATTTGGGCTCATATAGAAATCAAGTAGGATTTTTAAAGTGACATCTCCTCTGAAATACTGTGCCAATTTCAAGCATATTTGGTGGAAATGTTTTAAGGCGGTGTCCTTTAAAAATTTCTAAAAGAATTCTAACAAATGTGAAATATAAGATGATCTTTAAAAATTATGTCCTCCTGACCCAGAAGGCACGGAACCCTGATATTTTGCATGAAGCATAAGTACATTGACCTCATTCAGAATACCATAAATCATTTCCGGAGCCCCAGGGGATGGAGCTTACAGAGAAATATAGAAGATTTTTTAAAACGATATCTCCTCCCAAACCTCTTGGCCAATTTCATCCAAAAAAATATAATCTGGTTACCATGACAAAAGTGACATCTAAAAAACCTTAAAAATCATCCCCTCGCAACCCAGGAAGCAAAGAATCTTGATATTTGCACGAAGCATCAGTACAATGACCTTTTTCAAAATGGCTAAAATTGCAAAGCCCCAGGGTGATGGATCCATATAGAAATAAATCAGGCAACTCTTCCAAAAATTTGTGGTCAATTTCATCCGAGTTCGGCAGAAATATCCCTTATGTGATGCCTCCTTTTAAACATGTCTAAAAGATTTGAAATCTTTTTAAACTATTGGTTGTTAAGACAACAAAAGTTAATTTTAGTTGATTTATAAATTTGTAAAAAGTTGTAGGCCTTGAAGAAAAAACAGCCTTATCTCAGGTGAGCGCTAGGGGCATTGACCTTTTTGTTTGTCAGAAGTTTCATGATTTTTTTCTCTCTCTTTTTTTTGGGGGGGGGGGGTATGGTTGGAGGAATAAATTCAATTTATAAATTCTCACCGAGACGAGAAAAAGAAAACGTTTGCTCATATCAATATTGAAGAGATAATACATACCACCCTGCCATGGGCGTATTGGGCTGATCCGTTTGACGGAAAGTCTTCCAAGTTTCTAGACATCCTTCGGAAATACAATTTTAGTGTACTGCTTTAGTAAAACAATCAAAGAGCTGAAAGAGATGCAACACATTATCAACGTTTTATTTAAGCATGATTTATTTGTGTATATTTTAAGCTCATGTATGTAAGGACTACATCAAGATCTTGTGCCAAAAGACAATGACTACTCCGTTGAACCGTATTGAATTGGGGAGCGCTCGTCATATAAGACATTCTACAGGCTAATTACAAAGCACTAATCGAAGACCGTCAAATCTCAATTAACCCATTCCAACACAACCCTTCTTTTCTAAAAAAGCTTTGGAAAACTTAGTAGAAACTGCTTATTTCAAGCAATTTTTCAATGTCAACAATGTTTTCCACCCCGAGAGACAAAGAGTTTCAGAATTTCACCAACCTAAACTTGACGTTTGCATCGTCTTTCAATTCGGACCAGTCTAGAATTTCGTTATGTGGGAATGGGTTTATTTGTAGACTTATATCCAAGCAGATGTTCTATTTAACTTTTACAATAGGGAATAAAAACAATCTTATCAAATTTATCTAATCGTACAGTAAATAAGGGTGTATAAAATGGCTTTTTTCAGATAGATAAAACTGATTAAAGCATGGCGTCTCGCTGAGGCCGGCTAGGTTGATAGGTAAGGATGACTTTTTTAGTGTCATGGGCACAATCCTCAATTAGGCAGAAAATTGCCATTGTCATACGCTTCATTTGTCTCTCACCGATGGAAAAATGAAAAATGATTTGCTATTATGTTGGTTGGGAAGTTTATTGCTCAAATTAATGTTGTAGTTGTATATGTGCATGTCATTGTTTGAACAATGACAGGAAACAATGATTTTGTGCATCTACAAAATTTGGTATTACTGAAATACTGCTGCAAGTGACGTTAAACCAAAGGTCTATCTAGTTTTTAAGACCAATACTTTTTAACTTTTTTTAAGATTATCCAAATTCCTGCCAGTCCACAAATAATTCAGATATCCTTTAAAGCGGTCCTTGAACAGATTATGGAAGTATTTTTGGCTCTCAAATTTTATAACTTTTAAATGTAATGACTTCAGATATTTTAAGACATATTATTAAGTACTTAACTAAATACCCTTCGAAAGGAATTAAATTGTGACAAGTTAATTGTTCCTTTTTCCTGTATTTTTTCTGACTGTGCAACGCTATATGCAATCCCATCTTAAAGGGAGGAATCGATGTTTCTGAAAACCTAGATGAGAAAAAATTACCAAGTGTCGAAAAAAAGACCCAAACGACCATTTAATACTTTAAGTTATGTCAGGTATTGTCTTGGTGGTAGTCTAATAGAACTAAAGTGGCTTTTTGCGGTTAAAGTATAATTCCAGGTTATTTTTAGATATCAAGGAATTCGGCTGTCGACATCGAATGACCTCATTTGCATATGACCCAAAGTCAAATGAAGGTAACAAATTTACTAGCGAAACAGCCAACGTCGTGAATCATGTCAAATGAAAGGCTTAGCGCAAAACTACGGTAATTGTTTAATTTCGCAATAACGCTTACGACAGTTTTGGACTGATCTTTCCAGACCGGCTAGCGAACATAACTCCTGATGACGTAACGATGACGTTGGTTTGATTTAATTTAAACTAAATGCAAGGTTCAAACGATTATTCGCGCCACGTGAATGCCCTATAATCTTCGCAACTGTCTCGGATTAATCTAAAAATAGATTTAATATCTTTAGATTTAATGGCCTACGTAGGCTATTGGAGAAATACCCTGCTTTTTTCTGAGAAGCGACCTCTGATTTTTGCAAAACTTTTTTGCGTCATATTGTATTCAAATAGTATATGACAGGAAATAAATGTAATTAAAATCTGTGACATGAAAAAACGTAGATACCTACCTTAAACAAAAACGATAAAACAAAAATTGTTCTCATAGTAATATATTTTGGAAAGGTATTATTTTTTTAGCCAACTAATCTATATACTAGGGGAAAACCGGGTAAATTCGGACAATTTTTACCAGCCTTCATTCAAGGGGATCTATTTCGGTCTATAGGTAAAAGTCGGACGCACAACCGGCAGTGCTCATTCGTTTAATCATTTTGCTCGCTATTTATTGTCAAATGGGTAGTTTAAATATGATCAATTGTTGAGAAAAGGCGAAATTTGAAAGGACTGTAAAAAAGTATAATTTCGGAGAGGTTAGGGATAATCCGGACACACGAGGGGGGAAATTCGTACAAAGTTATTTCCGAAGGTTAAATTCAGACATTTGAGGTTATCAAAAAATAACTCAAACAATTAGAACACAGAAGACTAAACTCAACAACAGATCATGGATGTTAATAAAAAATCGATTCGCCAATCAAATCATGCATTTAGATTGGATTTCACTACTATTCTTATCCATCATTTTCCGCCATTCTGTTTGTTAAGTGACCTAAACGTCGTAAATAAAGTTTGAATAAGCTATAGTTACGATGTATAGATCGCCCAGCATCGCTTTTCTTTTATTTTAACGTCCGAAAATCATAATTATTTTGAAAACAATGAAAATTTAAAATCTGAGTCGGTCTGCCATGTCGGAGATAAAGGGGTGTTGTCAGCGATCCATCCTCTAATTGATGAAGATGTCTATGAATTATTCCGGCAGATGCATTTTCAGAAAATAACCCTGTTCTTCGACATGTTTTTTACCGGCCACCATATGCTGATACTCGTATATCATAAGCGTTTGATTAGCATAACTTTATGATGCCGAGTTGTGGACTGTTGGTCTTTCCTGCCTATTAAGCGTTAAATGGTTTAATATATCCTTGTTACGTTTAATCATAATTAGCCTATGACTTATGAATTATGATGGCCGGATAGAAAAAAAGATCGGACAACAGGTTTATTGCTATAAGACCTATTTGAAATGGTTTTATATATAGATACAATCTCGTTAACAGACTGATAGCTTCTCATCCATTTCATGACAACAAACGACAGAAACATAAATTTGTCTGGAAACAAACTAAAATAATAGTATTTGCTCTGCTGAAGTGTTCATCCCAAATTGTATGTGACCCGACTCGAGAAATTTGACCTCAAAATCGTTTGTAAACTGTTATAAGTGGTATCTCTCTATGCACGTGCAGAGCGAGGTACCATTTGTCATACGTTTCGAAAACGTTTTCATTCAACAGCTTTATTGGGCCCGGGTTTCTCATGGTAACCTTTACCAACTGTGAGGCTCCGGTTACCATAGTGGTGCATCCCAACTGCATACACTGAATGAATTATTACCATCTTCATTTTCCTACAATAAAACGGTAAGGCCGTCTTCCTAGCTTTTAAATGGAAAAAACATGCTCTACAAAGTAATTAATATATCATTCAAATAGAAAAATATAGAAGATAATTGTTTGTATCAGTGTAACATTCGTTAACTAGCATGGCGTTACGTAATGCAAAATTGTTTTTGCATCATATAAAGTTATTATTTGTTTGTTTGAATGGGGTTGGTTTAATGCCACTATTGACAGTAATTCAGTCATATCGCAGCGGCTTGAGCAACTTACCATGGATTCCTAGTATTTCTCACTCAAATACTACCGATAAATCCTTTCTGAGCCTACAGCTTCCTTTTCCACTTAGGTTTACTATTATACATTCACTGGTATGAGATAAGTGTCAGAATGGATATTTACCCTGGACCCTAAAGTTATGAACAGCCATATTCATTAAGCTTAAAGGGACGTTGTAAGGGTTTGAATTGATTTCTGTTTAGGTCGTCTGACAACCCAAACATTAATCAAAGCGCTGAAAGCCTGAGATATGTATACATGAGATATATAACCTAGACAGAAAAAGTTTGGTGGTCGGAGTATAGGAGGTGTCACATTCTACCAAAATCTTCTGTCGATTATGCGCAGATATGCCAATTTGTGCGATAGTGGACACAACCAGCCCACAATAATTTTCTTCCCGCTTTTGAGGTATTGTAACGATATGTTTACATGTATATATCGTTATATATTTTTTCACACGATTGAAATGCTTTGAAGGAATCTGATTAAGGCCACCCAAGGATCCTTCCTGTGAAGTTTTGTTGAATTCTGCTCAGTACTTTCTGAGAAGAAGATTTTTAAAGTAAAAGTTGACGGTCGGACGGCGGACATCACATCATAACAAAAACCCTCTGGCTTTCAGCCATTTGAACTAGAGAGAGAGCTAGAGGGAGAGAGCGAGGGGGGGGGAAGGGGGTGAGCGTGTAGCCAGGTTCAAACTAGGAGGCTCTCGCGTGCGATGCGAGTATTCTACCTCACAGACCAACTTCGTTGTGTAAATATGCGCTTTATAATGTCCAGGTAAAGAGAGCAAGAGAGGGCGGGCGGTCGTTAACCAGGTTCACATGATTATGTAAACCACAAAGGCGATATGCAGACGTTACATCCTTTGGGGAGAATCCGGATTTATATAGATACAAAGTCCGAGCACGACCAAACTGTTTGCAGACAGTGCGAATGACAAATTGATTAATTCATTTGCTAAACCAAACATTCCAACCGTATGTTAAACCAACAGCTTCGATTATCAGCTTCATACAGCAACTTCGTCTAACCGGACCGTTTAATACTTAACTCTAGTAATTTGATTTGCCAAATTCAGAACACTCACACGAAAGTACTGTACATAAAGCGTCGGCTTTCAATGAGTCATATCTCGCCTTCGTCCTTCTTGCCTCAATCGGGCGTATTGATTAATACTCGCAGTCGTGTAATTCGGTCCGATCTACTTACCATGTGAGAGAATATTATATTTATTGCGTTAGAAGTTTTTACATTTAACTCTGAGTCGGTTGAAATTTTACCGTCGTAACTCTGGCTTCAGATTGCTACGCAATCTCAGGCTAAAAAACGAAAATATTGCCACCATGAAAATAATCATAAGAATAATCAACTAGTTAAATAACAAGTTGATTATCCTCTATTTATTCGCTATTTCAAATCATGGTATAACTAAACGGATCGAGTGACACCATGTTTTCAGGCCGTGGATTAATAGCTATATATAAAAAAAGTCAGCCTATCTTAAATCCTTTTATAAACAAACTTATTTATCGAGATTATTCGGAAATAATGAAAATGTTCGCAAATTACCATAATGTATGAGATTATTTCGCTCAAATACCGTTGATAAGGTTTTGCACGATCATTCTATCGCGCAAACCGTTTTTGAGAAATAATAACCTCGCGGTGTCTTATTTCATGCACGGTTGTGAAAACATTTATGACAGTGACTTGGAGAATTTTAATGAAGAAAATATGAAAAAATAATAAAATGATTTCAACATCCCTCAAAGTAAAAAGAAAATAATGAAAGAATCCTTAATTGAAGATTATGTCATTTTTTTCTAGTTTAAGTGGTTGTGCTACCTAAACCCATTACCAGACGCCAAAATTTTACACTGGCCCAAACTGACATTTCAAAGTACTTTAAATTGGAAATAAACGCACAATATGGTAGGAAGCACAATAAGGAGAATTTGTTTGTTACAACCAACTTCTCTTTTTCCCACAATGATTTCTCAAACCATTCTTAATGACGTCAAGAAGCGAGATTTTGTCATATGGGTTGGCCGAGCCAAAACTTGGCATTTAAAGAATTTATCTCATCTTGAAGGAAAGGAAATGTTAATAATCTAGGATTAACTTACGTGCTTTCAGGTCGAAATAACATGTTAGATTTTGGAATAACGCTTTTAGTTTTTAAAATGTGTCTTAGTATCTGTACTATTTCTTTAAAGCGGCTCTTGAACAGATTATGAAAGAAAAGATTTGGTTCTCAATTTTCCAATTTCTAACTTTAATGCTTTCTGTCATTTGTAAGAAAGTAATTAAGCCGACTTTGGAATGAACATGACTTTTAATACCTTTAAAAAGGAATAAAAGACACAAAAAATGGCGTTACGGGATGCCAAAAAGGCAGTGAAGTACAACCCGATTAGAACTGGGATTCATTGGCTATATATGTTTTCTGTCGATTGTAACGACGTGTACTTTTCATGACGTATCAATTACGTCATTAGCTTCAGCTAGCAATACAGTCGTTATCAATATCACCCGTAGACAAACGACCTCACCCGAAAAATTCCGATTTTCAAAGTAGGGCACTGAGAATAAATCAAATTAAATTGAATTTTAAGCAAATACAGACGATTTAAAGGTAAGAGAGAATATTCATCGTAAAAATTACATAAATAACTATTGGAAAAGCAGATAAATTGCCTATATCAAATTTTCATGAAAATCTATTAACCCATCACCAGACGGCAAAATTTTTAGACTGGTCAAAATTCAAAGGAGTTTCAGACAACAATTAAAACTTTTTTTAACTTTCTCTGAAAAAACATTGTGGAAAATGAAGAAATTGCTTGTAACAAAAGATTCCTTCATTATTCACAATGTTTTCCCAATTGTTTATCTTGAGGGGCGTCTAAAAACTTCACACTGTGAAAATAGGTTAAAGAGCCGCTTTAATATCTTAGCGTAGTCTGGCATTGGTTTATACTTTCTGTTCTGCCTATAAGGTCAATTTCCTCATGGCGAGTTTCCAATGTTTGAAACCTGACCAGTGCGCCTTCCGTCGTTTAGAAGACCAAACCTCGTAACTGCAGCATGATAAAGTTGTAGTTCCGAGGTGTTTTGTCTACAAATGACGAGTTTTGAAATCGTCAATATTTTTGTAGTATTTACTTGAACAAATTTTCCTGAAATTTTGATATAGGAAACTTAACTTGTTTTTCAATATCTTTCAATGTCAATTTCGCGATAAATATTCTTTTTTGTGTTAAATCTACTAAATTCACTATAAATTAAATCTACCTTTGTACCGTTTTGAAAAATCAGAATTTACCGGATGAGGGTCTTAGTCTTCGGGTAATGTCGCTAGTAAATAAATTGCTAGCGGAACCTAATTACGTAAGTGGTACGTCATTGAAATCATAAATAAGACGTTTTCCTTGCAGTCGACAGATATCATATCTACCCGAATTAATTCTGGTTCTAATCGGGTTGTTCTTCGTTTGCTTACTTGGCGTCTCGTAACGCGAAATATTTTTTATTAAGCTATTCTTCTTTTTTTATTTGGCGTCTCGTAACGCGAAATATTTCTGCTTAAGCTATGAAAAGTCAATTTCATTACAAATAAGCTTAATCACATTTTCTCAAACGTCTGCAAACATTACAGTTAGAATTTTGAAAATTTGGGGCCTTTTCTTTCAATATCTGTGCAAGTGCCACTTTTAAGAAGTTTGCCCTGTGGTTCTGTTTCATTTGGTTTTAAATACAAGTTTTGGGGAGAGGAAATGCGACAGATGAAACAGTAAGATGAACACCTACATTATTGAAGTCTCGAAATATGATCTCCAGGAGTTCTAAACCCATAAGCACACAACCCCTAGTTTTACTTCTCTGTGATATTATGTATCATAAAACATTGAGTAGAGAGACGAAATTGCTATTAAACGCATATAACTAAAACATACAAAACCCGATTCATCTGATAAATGTCAAATTTAATCGTATTTTTATCGTGTCAGATTGTTTGTTTGCTTATGATATACGACATAAACATAATTTAGGCAATAATTCCTCTATCGTTCGATCCTGATTGCATACTGATTCAATGTGAAAGAGGTTGAAAAAAATTATATTACAAGTGGAAAGAAACGATGGAAATAGGAATTCCTAATGACTATCAGTTCTCCTTTACCAAATATGGATTCATTCATACAAAATGTAAGCGTTGGAAAATCAACATGAAGGTGTTACCAATTAACCTATTTCTACTCAGTGACATTTTTAGACGCCCCCAAGAAAAAGAGCTTTGGAAAACATTGTGGAAAATGAAGAAATTGCTTGATACAAGCAATTTCTTCATTATCTACAATGTTTTCTACACTAAATGACAAAAAAAATTAATAAGCTTTCACTTGTCGTCTACAACTTCTTTCAATTTGGACAAGTCTAAAATTTTGCCTTCTGGTAATAGGTTAACAGATCGCTCTTCATGTATTCCGACCAGGCGAATTGTCTGAGATTCCAAAATTATATTTATCTGCTGTGTTTGAGGTTGGGGACAAAACCATAGGTAGACGTTGATGGGCGATCAACGATGGGCGATCAGCCGCCTTTGAAGGGCAGTAGCTGACATGTGACGTTCAAGTCGCAAATCACATGTTACAAAAATATAAAATTGGAGGTCATAATACCTGTCTCGTACCTTTTTCAAGTCACCTGCTTCTTTTTACAAAAAATGTTTTACATATAAATAATGGAGGTCAAATTTGCGCATTTAATGTAATTAGCAATTTGATTGGTCAATCGATTCTCTAATTGACAGCGGCGATCCGTTAGTTTGACACCGAACTGCCAAAAGATAAATATCTATAGGGTTATATGCACTTTCGATCATCAAACCTTTGAATGGCGGATTGAAAGTTTTCAGAATAGCTGAAAGAGAGTACGTAGAGTCATTATGTTATAATTTAATTGCTAGTTTCGTCTATCAAAAACGAGCGTTCTGATTGGTTGAAAAATTTAATTCATACCTCCATGAACAAAATTTTGAGCACGCAGTGATTTTGTATGCTTCCGCACAAAATAGTCCCATGCAAAAGGGTATCAAAAGATGTAGGGTTTTTGCTTTTTTCGCTCTATACTATTAAATTATAAGAAATGAAGAGAATATTTTTTGTTTTCATGGAGGTATGAACCGAAAAACCTAATCACACAATGTATGAATCCGCTTCGCGTATTCATACAGTGTGATTAGGTTTTTCGGTTCATACCTCCATGAAAACAAAAAATATTCTCTTCATCTCTTAAACCATTTACCTAATACTAGACGATAAAAATTTTAGACGGGTTCAAATTGAAAGAAGTTGCAGACGGAAATATCAAATTGGCAGAATTTTAATTATCTCTGTCTTTTAAGACCAAAAACAATGTAGAAAAGGAAGACATTGCTTGTAACACATTGTTTTCCTGAAAAAGCGGGTTTGTTTGGGAATCCATGAAGTGTATTTGCAGCTTCAATAAACAATACTACATATTCTTTATTAACGCTAACTAAAAACAAAGCAGTTACCTTTAAAATAAGCCTTAGCCCAACATTCACCATGGTAATCATTTCAATCTTTATAGCAAAGTAATAGTAAAGTAATTTTATTAAACTGGTAAATACTTGTGTTAATTAAAACTCGAATTTATTAATTAATTAATTATTAGCAGTTGAAAATTGAAATCGTCTATTTCATTACAAAACTAACCATTAAAAGGTAAACTGATATATAAACTTAACTTACATTACGTAGGATTCGCCACTCTTGACACAAACAGTAAAATATATTACATTTATAAATTGCAACGCATGCAAAATGCAATATAACTTGGCATGAAGTTTTCGATAAGTTTACAAATAGAATGAAACCTATCCAGTTACGAGTGTGCAGTGCTGTTGTTTATAAAGGGACAAAAAGTTATAATGTGGTTTCATTCGCCCTGGAGAAAAATAATAAGGAAAATGAGGGAATTGTGAGAAAACTCTTCTCAAAAGTATTACATGTGAGCCGTTGAACGATATTTCCAACCATTTTGCATGTGCGTGAATTAACCTATACGGGCTATTAATCAAATGATCCACTTCGATATTAAAAGGCGTATTTTATAGCAAGTACCATTTAAAACAAAAGAAAATGGATGGTTTGTGACATAATAATTAAATAGCTTGACGTTTAATACAACAAACGAAAAAAAAAAAACAATACTTCCCATACATTCAAAATTCACTTCCAGTCTACATGAATTATTTGTTTGATCGATTGATTCTTTGATTGACAGCCGCGATTTCAAATGAACGACTCGTTTGTACCCTTTTTCGTGATATTCGTGGGATTTCTCATATGCAATCCACCAGAGGAAAGGGGGTGGGGAAGTTTGTAAAAAAGCGACCCTAGTGAGATTGTGCGAAATAGCCAGGGTCTAGTCTTTCAATTTATCAACTCTTTTATAAATTTAGTGCTAATTTCAATATTTCATATTAGTTTTATTATCAAAATGCTCTCGCCGATCGTCCTCTTTATAGGTATATTTTAAAGGAACATCCATGAGGTCCCTTTTTCGTCTGACAGGAAACGTATCGTCGATATAATTCTTTAATCTCGTGACAGCAGCTTGATAAAAGCTGAAGTCACGAGGTTTTGGAATTACACCGACGATATATGAATCATTATGCAAAAGGGGTCTGCACTAAAAATTCGTGATATTGTCTAAACAAGCAGAATTTAATCAGAAATGTTGTTTCAAATAATAGTACTTGAAACAGAAGCACAACCATTTTTTCCCCAGAGAATCTGTCTCGACAATTAAGTATCGACCCTGGTCGGTCTGCACATTCAAGTCGGATAACAATAGTTACGGTTTGCACTTCCCTTACAACATCTATTACTATGTGAAAGACTAAATCATTTCCAGACACAAAATTGATGACTTGTCTGAAATGATTGACGTTGCAAACAGGAAAGTTCGTGAAATTTAAGCAGAGAAATAAATGTGTATAATGATCGTTGGATTGGCGACAAAGATTTCGTGACTGCAGCTTTATTGACCTGCTTACTTACGACGTTTAAGTTGCCAGACTGACTAAAATGCCTTGCAAAAATGCCGGCCAATCACTTGTTTAAGTGATCCATGTCATTGATCGCTGTTGAAACTACGATCAAAACATTGAAACTACCGCTGTTGATGGTTTAGACGGTGATGTTAATTGTCGAATTGCGATATTGTCAATCAAAATACCGATTGATCAGTCAAATCATTGATTTGAAGTTTGAACTCCGATATTTATGTGAAACGTGTTTGTTGGTTTGACGACTTAAACGTCGTAACCACAGCATTCAAGCAGTCTGATCTGAGTCTAAAACACCTGTTTGACTTTTTAATTTTAGAGATCTAAATAGAAATTATTAACAAAAAATAATGACTCACGATATAAGGTCTTTCAGTGCTTTTAGCACTTTGATTTAATGCAATTCATAATAAGGATTTTATTCAGCATGATAAGGATTAATATCTAAGTCGAAGATCCTGTTTTAGACAGTGGGCATGGCGAGCGAGCCATCAATTATGTTGTTACATTTGTCATGTTTAACTTTTCTATAACTGTAGAGTAAGTCGATTGTGCGAATAATTTTAAATGGGTAGGTTTTAGGTATCACTTCCTCCTTCCAAATTTGAGGTACCGATACGCTTGGACTCAACCAGTGAAGTAAGTAAATGTTGACTTTTTTTGAAAAATGAAGTTATGACTTGATATTGATATTCAAAAAAAAAAAAAAAAAAAAAAGAGATGAATTTATACTTATATTTTTTCGAAGGGAAATGTGAAACTCCTTACAGTTTTAGCCCTCTAACCACAAATATCATTAAAATAAAAAAATACGCAAAAATTTACACTTAGATCTTTTAAATATCAATTTGCTTTATTTTAAGGACTAAGCAATTTAACAACACATCGTTTACTTCTTTTTTACTAAAAAATCAACGTTAAATGTTTTCTTGTTTTTTTGTACAACAATTTTTACATTTAGATATTTTGCGAAATTACGTCACTTAAATTTATATCAATCGTTTGTGTATATATTTGTTTGTAAGTTAGTAATTTAGTTGGTTAGAAAGTTTTGGTGTGTGTTTTTTTTGTTTTTTTTTTGAGGAAGCGAAAAGTTAGCAGAATGAAACATATCCTTGTAACAAGCGATTTTTTTTACTTTTCCACAATATTTCCAATGCTTTCTTCTCGTGAAAATCGGGATTGTGTGGATATTAGTAAAATTGGTTTATTCCTACGTCATCAGTTATCGCGATTTTAATGTATTTCTATATTATTCACGTTAATACAACCCCCGCCTACATTATTTTGTAATATTAGTAACGTACGCGTTACAGATTATGTGGCGTGTTTGAAAACATAAAGTCACGAAGTGTTTGTTGTCCATCCACATCATGCATATAGATGGATCAGCGCGAAACAGTTGTTACTACCTATAAACATATATGCAGTTGCAACTGTTTCGCGCTGACCCATCAATATAGATTGTCCTAAAACTCCAGGTTTAGAAATTGAATTTTGGTTTAAACACTTTTTTTTAATTTTTACCCAAGAAGTACATTCGGTGCGAACTACTTAAAAAACCTACCTTTGAGATGAAGATGATTGTAATCTTCAAGGATGAATATTAAGGCGGCTCTTGCACAGATTGTGGATGAAAAAAATATTGCCTCTCGATTTTCAAATTTGTAAGTGAAATGCTTTCATACATTTTAAAGGAAATAATTAGGCTGATTTTGTTATGAAAATGACTGCATAACTAAGAAAAGAAGCAAAAAATATTTTGTGTTATGAGACACCAAATTATTCAGCGAAGTACAGCCGATATGGAGCCGGAATTCATCGGGTAAATACGTTTTCTGTCGATTGCAGGTTTCATGACGTATCAATTACGTCAATTATTTCCGCTAGCAACACAGTCGTTATCGACATCACTTGAAGACTTACTACCTAATCCGATGAATTCCGATATTTCAAAGAAGGGCACAAGGATAAACTACTTTCAATTAATTTTATAGGAAATTAGATTTAACACGATGAAAGGATATTTATCGTGAGAAAGACATTAATTAAGAAATGAAGAGAATATTTTTTGTTTTCATCGAGGTGTGAACCGAAAAACCTTATCACACTGTATGAATACGCGAAGCGGATTCATACATTGTGTGATAGGGTTTTTCGGTCAAATTTGAAAACTAAAAATATTCTCTTTATTTCTTAAATGGAAAATAGAACTGATCCAGCAGAGGTCAATCAGGATAGAATACCTCTTTCAATTTCACATGCGAAATTTTCAACAATGGTTAATCTAGCGACAACTTGACCGATAATTTTCACGCCTATACGCCTGTGGTGGTTGTTTTCACACCTTCAGCCTTAAATCATGATAGGGAGACAAAAAGGTTATTAATTAAAACTTGAGACTTTGCTAGACGTAGAGTATGTTTTCAAAAAAATGTACATAATATATTTTAACAAATTTAGGAATGAGTATAAATGATAAAATCCCTCCTCTACATTCCAGTAATGCAATACACTACATGATCTTAGAAATGACTGACTAAGGTCAACTGAAGCAGATATGCTTAACCCTTTCCCGTTCAAATACGGGATTTTACGTTCCTGTGATTTTATACTCAAGAAAACATTGTGGAAAAAGAAGAAATTGCAATTTCTCCTTTTTCCACAATATTTTCTACCATATAGAACAGTTTCATTTCAAATAGCATCCAGTTTTCATTGTTGTCTGCAACCTCTTTGAATTTGGACTAGTCTAAAATTTCCAAAAACGGGAAAGGGTTAAGAATACAGTGTGAACGCAAAAAGCAGATATATGCTTTTTCATATATGCTAAAACATGTAATGTTAAAGTCCTCTTATGTGAAATTCAGTATCACTTACCGTTATTCCAATAATCTAGTGGGCGTGATATGACAATACCTTGTTTTTAACCTATTTCCAAATTCGCTTTTTCGCAACATTATAAAACTTATTGAAAATGAAGAAATTGACAAGCATTTTTTTCATTATCCGCAATGTCTTGAAACATACAGGACAAAACTTATCAAAAATCTACCAACTTAAAATTGTCGTCTGCAACTTCTTTGAATTTGGACCAGTCTTATTAAATTTGGACCAGTCTTAAAATTTGTCGTCTGGTATTGGGTTTTTTGTTGTTGTTGTTGTTGTTATTGACGTTGATCATGAAAAAGTCCTTAGCATGATATGGGAATTCTTTTACAAAGTTAGGTTGCAGTTAACCTACTAACTTACTGGTCAAAATTTAAATTTCTATATTGCACAGGAACGTAATAATGTCTAGTTATCTACATGTAATTATCTTCTGGTTCAATACCTCTGCCTGTCTGTTTCATTTGTTGTTGTTGTTGTTCTCGACAGGGATTTTCTTGGTTTACGTTTCAACTCAAAGCGTTCCAAAACGATTTTCAACAATAAGATCTTCATAATTTTGTATGTCGTTCATGTTTGTTTGTATATATGTTTTTGTGTTCCCCTACTTTGTTATGCTATTACACGATAACAAATTTGCGATACACAAAATGGCTTTGGTGGCGTCGGTCATGATCAGTATGCGTGTTGCAAATACTGATCTATGCCTGATCTCTTTACAGAGCCTAACTTTATCAGGGGTAGAAGTTTTTTTTCTATCCTATCATTATTATTGGGACTGTTCGTATGTAAGTGTGTGTGTCTGTGTTTGTATATACATGAGTGTCTATCTATATGTGTGCGTGCATCTATGAAATTGTGTGTACTCGTGTGTGTCCCTCTGTGTATTTGTGTTTGTATGTATGTTGACGTGTAACTGTATATGCTTATCGTCTGTCAGGTTGTGTTTGTGCGCGTATGTGTGTACATGCATTTGTATTTCTTTTGTACTGATGGACTTCTGGAGCCACGCACGTTTAACGCAAAAACGCTATGTTTGAAAAACTTAAGTCGACCATAGACGTTATATGTTTGTTTTCTTTATATATCATGTTAGGTTATGGTGTATTGTTTCTTTTCTTGTAGAACTTCTCATGAAAAGTGGTAAAATAAAATCAAACAAACAAACCTTTATTCCGCTTGGTATCGGAATTCACTCAATATGCGGATCGAAATCGTCACTCAAAAATCAATTGACCAATTAAACATTTCATTAGAATTTCGACTGGAAATTCATTGTTGACCTCCTATTTTTTCGTAACCTCGACTGAAATGTCGCAGCTATAATGTATTTTATGTCTCAAGCAACCGTTTTGTTTCTTATTGTAGTCGAATGTATGTCTTGAAAACCAATTTCGTTTGATATCTTAGACAAATTGACCAATCGTGACGGTCAATCAAATAATCAGGTAACCAATCAAATCATTCATTTAAACTGGAAGTTAACTTTGTACTCCGATGTAGACCACCATATATGTGAAGCGTTTTAGTTGGTCTGGCGGCTTAAAGGTCGTAAATACATCTTAATTAAGCTGTAGTTACTACGTTTAAATTGCCAACATACAATTCTACTTTTTTGTGACATGAAACTGGCTTTATTTTTTTACAAAATAACGCCGATTTAAATCGAAGTGGAACCTCCTGTTGGAGTCAATCGGCTAGGGCCAAAGGAGTGAGTGGGCGTGGCCAGAGATTGTACAATCGTCATTTGAGGTAGCAGTAAAATCACGAGGTTATAATTACAGCATGGTGACAGCTTCCTCACTGGGCTATATAGTTGTCTCTTTAATGATGAAACTTTGTCCTAATGTAAAGAAAAAATAATACATAAGTCGGGTCCTTTTTTCAAATAATACAAGAACAATGGGGCCTTAAAAACAATTTCTTGTGTTAACTCTAGAGGGCACTATTTGTTCTCAATCTTGATAAAACATTGTTATAATGATACAAGATTAGCGATTTAGGACCGTCATTATCTTTTTGCATATATTGGAAAAAAACACACAAACCCATGTTGGTTGGAATATGAAAAAATCTTATTTTCACCATTTTTCAGTCAGAATTTGCATATCCAACAGTTTCATATGTGTGCAAGGGAACGACTTTGTCTGGTCAGAATCTTCATGAAGTACACTATTTTGTATGACGACTGGAATGAACTGTATTCAAATTGTAGAGCATCTTTCAAAACATGCACTTTAACACTTAGTTATTCAAACGTCTTTTATTTATCATGATAACCATTGGAAAAGAAGATTATTCAAGAGAAACATGCTTTGATACCTTACAGTACCTTCAGTACTTTGATTTCGTTTTATATCCATTGCCATTCATTTTACAAACGAACTTCGTTACATATCCGAGTCGAAGCGCTTAACCGGAGGTCAATAGGCGTGGCCAGTGATTGGTCAATTGTCAAACTCATACGAAACGTGTAACAAAACCTATTTAATTCGTCCCTTAAATACCATTCACCAATCTCGAAACGACTAAATTTTAGACTAGTCCGAATTATAAGAGTTTGCAGACGACAAATCAAAGGTTTGCAAATTCAAAAATGAGTTCCAGATAGTGTAATAAAGAACGTGAACAAAAAAAGAAGAAATTGCTTATTACAAACTTTTTTTTTCTCGAAAAGTTTGTCAATGTTAATTGAGGATTCTTTTTTTTTGTAGATAATTCCATCCATCTAATTTCGAACTTTGAAAGAAGATTGTTATGTTCGAAGTGAGGTATATTTCGTTGAGCGAATTTGAGGAAAATCGAGAAATAGTCTTTAACCTATTTCCCCACGGCAACTTTTTTACTGGCCCATACTAAAAGAAAAGTGCCAGGCGATGATTCAAAGTCTTTTAAAAAATGATAATAATAATAAAAAACGTGACAAATAATGAAGAAAATTTATGAAGAGGGTAAATTGCCTTTTTTATTATCTCTTTTTTTTCTTTTCTTTAATAAGATGGATGGATATCAACCCAATGTCACGAAAATCAGATGTAAATTGTTCAATGTGAAAAACCGATTTGTATTTTCTATGATGTGTGTCATTTTTGCAATGGTTGCTATTGTTGTTGTTATTGTTCATAGAATTAATTTAAAGGTAGGTATCGATGTGTGTGTGTTTTTTGTGTTTTTTTTTTTTTCATGTTACAGATTTTGATTCATCTTATTTCCTCTTATAAAATATCTTTTTACAATATTCTGAAAATTAGTTTTGAAAAAATCAGAGGTCGTTTGTTAAAATAAACCAGGGTATTTCCCTAATAGCCTACGTAGGCTGTTAATCTATATTTAGAATAAGCCGAGACAGTTGCAGAGATTATTGGGCATTTCGCGCGGTGCGTTAATTGTTGAAATTCCGCATTCAGTTTGAATTTGCTCAAACTATCATCATCGTTACGTTATCAGGAGTTAAGGTCGTTAGCCGGTCTTCAATTCTATAAAGGTCAGTCAAAACTGCCGTAAGCGTCAATGTGAATAGACATTTACCCTGGTCTTGCGCTATTCACTTGGAGTGATATGATTGAGGACGTTGGCTGTTTCGCTTGTCAATTAGTTACTTTGGTCATATGCAAATGAGGTTATGCGGTGTAGACAACCGTATTCCATGATATCTAAAAATAACCCGGAATTCCGCCGAGCCTTTCCTATAAAACAAAAAAAAGCGACTTGGAGCCTATCGGATTACCGCGAATGTAATATCTGACTCAGATTTTGAGCGTATTTTATGCGACTGGCATATTATTCTTATCTAGGTTTCAGAAACATCGATATCTCCCTTTAAGAGAGATAATGAAAATATCAAAATTCCGAAATAAAGTGTCCGAAATTGGACTACTAGTATTCAAATCCCTTTATACAGGTTATTTTGATAAGGACGGTTTAATATATATATATACATGTATATATATATCACGATGAGTGATTCTGAACATACACGAAATTCCTATTTAGAATGTCCATTATATAAGAACAACCAAAATTTCTTTTGATGTCGCTTTTTTTAAAACCCTTTTAAACGCTTTTTGACGTCCGTCAAGAAATAATTGAGAAAACACTTTTTAAAATGAAGAAATTGCTTATTACTAACAATTTCTTCACTTTCAGCAATGTCTTCTACACAGACAGTTTAAAAATCCATATTACATAAAACTTAGACTCCTTTCATTATGGACAAGTTTAGAATTTTGCTGTCTGAGAATGGGCTAAAACTGTGGCCATTTTGAAAATTCATACATTTTTTTTATTTAACTGATCGACTGGTGAAATAAACTAACCTCGAAATGAAAGAAATAATTTGAAATAGTGGATGAGAAACAAAAGAAAAATAAAAAAGTAAGTAATGATAAGACGTAACTCAGTAAAATTGATTAAAGTAAGGAATTTAATCTTAAGACGCATATATGTATTCATTACTCAGTCTTTTTTTTTTTTTTTTTTTTTTTTGTTTTGTTTTGTTTGTTTGTTTTGCATTGAGGTATAAACTTTAATTAATGCCACTGTGTGTATTCGCGAAGCGAATTTAAACATTAATTTGATTCATTTCTTTGGTTTTTACCTCGAAAAAAAGCATATTCTCTTCATTTCTTACAATTTGATTCCATCATACAAAACAAAGAAAATATTTGACTAGATTTGAGTAAAGCCGCCGTCTTTGCGCAATTGGTAGCGCGTCGGACTGTCAATCTTGAGGTCCCGGGTTCGATCATCGATGGCGACACTCATCCTTTCCGACTATCTGTCTCCCACAAATGGGTCGATAATCGTAGACCTATGTGGGATAGCAGCTGGAGGCTAGAAAAGAATGTGATGGCGGTACTGGTGTGAGAAATCTCAGGAATCCATTGTTAGGTGCTCCAGCCGCCGCGATATATAACTGAAAGCTTGTTGAAAGCGGCATAAATCCCATTCAAACACAAGATTCGATTAAAGTTGTATGGGCCAAGTTGGTGTTCAAGCACTAAAAAATTTGTTCACGGGTTTCTGAAAAATATTAAGCCAGTCAAAATGCTTTAACCTTGATAGACGAAACTAAAATTAAACCATTTATGTTCGTTTGCGAACTTTCACCAAGCTTTGCTCTGTGTACTTGATCGATGTATTTGAGAAATCAACATGCTTGAATGAATTCCATATAGAAGCAGAGCAGGTATACTGATTTATTACTGACGCAATCACTTTAAAGAATTTCGTGTTTTTCAAAAACAAAGTAAGATAAGACAGAAGCACCTCATAGGATAGAAAACGTCTCGGAAAACTGCCCAATCTAGCTATTTCTAATTCCCTTCATGTGGTAAAGAGAAAGCTTGTACAGGTATTATGGCTATGTTTTTAAAAGAAGTCGATAGAGCGTGCTACCGGGGTGCAATAAATAACAATTTTTCGCATTTTTACCATGACATAAAACACGTGATGTTCATCTTGCGAAATTCGGAAAAACCCATTTCGTCAGTTTTTGGGAAGGTTGACATAACTTTCCTTTCACGAAAGTCTTTGACTTCGTAAAAATAAGTCACGAATATACTACGAATTCATGAAGATACTGATTTTCAAATTTAGCTAGTTTGACTAATTTAGAACAGGCAGGATAGAGATATCTGAAAATTTGTTACCTGCAACTACCTTGGGTTTGGACCAGTCTTAAAGATTACAGGCTGGTAACAGGTTTAACTGATACAGCAAGGTAACACAACGATTCATTATTCAAATTTATTTGCAGGTAGTCCCTGTAGGTAAATTACCCAAATACATTAATCATTCTAAAGCGGTTACAACTGAGTTGGCACACGACTTCCTTGATGTTTTTTTTATCAACTTTGAGGAACAGGTTCGGTGATGTATGACATTTAATATCCTAGACTTTCAATGAAGTAGTTACACCTTCACATAAGGTTTTCATTTTTTTATGCGAAACGAAGCCCTAACTCTACATAATATTACATCGTGAAAAGGGGCAGTACTTTTATAAAGTAGGTCCTGTTTTATGTGACAAGTTCCTGGACGGGAGAAAAGAGAAAAGTCTTAGACGGATTCAAGAGGAATCCATCGGAGGTCCGTGAAACAAAAACGTGTATTTGAAAGAGTTTTGATCCAACAGTGATAAATAAGATAAAGTAATGTAGAAACAGCATATATACAGATAGAATGACCGATCTTTTTCGGTGTTGCAATCCGCAGACAGTTTTACCTGAAATGAAAACGCCCCCGTTTACCTTTTTGATAGACACCGAAGGCGTCCACCAGGATGTTACTAGGTTAGAAGAGAAGTAGTGCCCAGTTAGGTTTGATTCTTTTTATTTTTCAAAACCTGTCTCGTCAAAACAACTGCACATTTTGAAAATTGCGTAATAATAGGATTCTATATATTTTCTAGAACGCGCAAAGGCTCCTCTTAAATACTCAAACACATTCCAATAACCCGCTTAGCGTAGATGCGGTCGCGGTTTCGAAACGCGCAGTCTTTCAATTCCATAGTGAGTTATTTGCCTTCTATTTCTAGAGCTCGGCATACCAGCTGTATACCGCGGGAGTGATCAGCTATACAATTACATATACTAGAAGATGTTAATCATTAATTTTAATTAGCCATTTCAATCCATTACAAAACGACAAATGTTTAGACTAGTTACAGACGACATTTCAAATCGCTTTGAAATTTTAAAGATAAGGCCCAGAGGGTAGAAAACATTGTGAAACAGGCAATTTCTTTTTTCTCACAATGTTTTCTTTAATATAATTCTTCAATGGCGTGAAAAGCGTGATTGTGTGGGAATGGGTTGAGCAGAAGGTTTAAAGATATACAGAATCTCTCATATATCATTATTTGTAATAATTTTCAATGAATATTGCTAATAAAATATTGTATAAGTTCATTGAATGATACCTTAAACATGGACCATCATCAGAAAGGGATAATCTCGGAAAAGTTAATGTCACACCTGTCAGTTTTAATACCAACTGCAACAATAAATTTTGGCCGTTACATGTGTAGCTTGCCCAGCCAAATTAACAGGCAGATTACTTCTATCAGTGAAAGACAAAGGAAGCGTGTAACAATGGCACTTTTTCAAAAACGTGTGATCGTGCTCAAGATTCTAGAGAAGAATTTATCCGGTATTACCTATCAAACAATCCAGGCTAGGCGAGACTTTATACCTAAACCTTTCCGCCTTGTCGAAAAATCCAAATTGAAAAAGACAATGAAAATCGTATGCAATATGAAATGAAACCTACCTATGTTGGAGAAAATATTTTGGGAAAAGGAAAAATTGCAACAAGGAGAATTGTTACAAGCAATCTCTTCTTTTTCCCACAATGTTTTACGTATAGAATAGCACTGACGTAAAATTCCGAGTTTATACAAGAAAGGGTTTAATGAGATTATCTATATGAAAAATGCCATTTTCTACATTCTGCCAATTCTTGTCCACCTATTCGCTTTCTTGTATAATTACTACAGCTTCAATAAGCTGTAACTACGAGGTTGAATTGAAAAAGGGCACACACATGTATATAATGTTCAAGAATCCTTTTACTGTATTCATAAATTATACTTCTGGATCAGTGTTTTGCATGTTTCCTATTTTTTTAGATTGTGCTCTATGATCTAGACAATTGTTACCCTTTAGCTTTTTTTAAGACAATTTAGATTAGAGCTTGTGTGGGAATTTAACAAATGCGTGAAGCGCTAAAACAAAGCAGTCGAGCGGGAAAGTCACTCTATGCATAAAATACACTGAGTGATCGTGAACAGAAACCTTGAACCAGAAGCTATCGTCAGATCTCCTAGACGACTTCGATCGGACTTCGGGGAAACACAACTTTTGTCCACCAGTGAAATAGTTTGAAATATCCTGCAAATTGTCATTTGTAAAGCAATTGATAGTATATTAAATTTTGTATCACAAACCTTGGTCTGTCATTCCCATTTTCGTTTTTTAACCCATTACCAGATGATAACATTTTCGACAAGTCCAAATTAACAGATTTTACAGACACAACTTTTTAGTTGATGAAATTTCAAAATTCTTTTCATTTTGGCTAGAAAACATCGTGGACGATTAACAAATTACTTTCTACAAACTATTTCGCCATTTTCCAAAATATTTTCCAAACCTTTGATTTTAGGGGTAAAAGTCGGGTCGTGTGAGAATCGTTTAAAAGCTCCTTTACCGAATTCATTGTAACGTTAATATCCTTTATAACTTAATTGAGTTTGTAATTCGACAATATTGAATCAGTAAAAAATACAAATATCTTGCTTCAAGATATCAAACTGTGTAAGGAGGCGTAAAAGAAGTGTCATCGCAAGGTCAAACTTGTAAATAGACATTATTTAAACATATACGATACGACGACTTTAATTTCCCTTCATGTAAATAATTGGCCAATCGCGGCTGTTGGTCAAATAAACGAACGACAAATGAAATCATTCACTTTGACCTTGCCCTTCGACATTGGCTACCATTTCTGTAAAGCATTTTAATTGAGTTGGGGACCTATACGTCGTAACTGCAGATACAACCAACCATCCTACTATTTTGTTACATGCTTCTGGCCATAAGTTTCGTAAAATAGCGCCGTATAAAACTTCCTGTTCGAGTCAATGGGGCCGCGGCCATGGCGCAGTGTTAGCGTGTTGGACTCCAAGTCACGGGGTCCCGGGTCCGATCCCCGGTCGCGACGAATATCCCTTCCGGTATTTGTTTAAATGGGTGGATAATCGTTAAGCGATGTTGGATGAGCAGCTGGAGGCTCGGAGTGGTAGTACTGATATGAGAAATACCAGAAATCCATGGTTAGGTGCTAAAGCCGCCGCGATATGACCGATATACGTTTAAAAATGGCGTTTAACTATATTAAATTAATCTATCCGAGTTGATTCGTGATCAACGGAATAAGAGATCGGGGCCAGCGATTGGTCAATTGCATAATAAGGCAGGATCATATGAAACGAATTTACTGACAAGTTATCATGAAACCATGCGCGGATCTTTTCGCGGGGGGTGGGGGTGGGGGGCTACCGAAATTTACTCGTTTTATGGTGTTCGTCATAAAGTCAATTTCTGTGGTTACGACATTTTGGTTGTCCAATGATGATGTATAACTTCTAGATTTCCTAAATCTTATGACAATATTTTTGCCAAAATTCAAGCGGTGTCTGGACCCCTCGTCCTCCCTTCATATCCACGCATGGGATAAAATCGTTCAAGTTTCGTAAATTAATTTAGACATAACCGCCTAATATAATATCGTATGATGAATTCGCCTAATAAAATATCATATAATGAAAAAGCTTAATATAATATCGTATGTTAAATTCGCCTAATAAAATATCATATAATGAAAAAGCCTTATATAATATCGTATGATGAAATCGCCTACTTTAATCTCGTTTGATGAAATCGCTAAATATAGTATCCAATAATGAAATCGCTTAATTCAATATCGTATGATGAAATCGCTTTATATAATATCGCATGATGAAATCGCCTAATATAATTTCGTTTAATGAAATCGCCAAATATAATATCGTATGATGAAATCGCCGAATATAACATCATATAATGAAATCGCCTAATATAATCTCATATAATGAAATCGCTTATATAATATCGTATGATGTCATCACAAGACGTCGACTGCGTCTCCCAAGAGAACTGTGAATTGTGATTCGTGAAAATGCTATACGAAATGTCGGTATCATCGGTATCCATACGATAGAATGTAAGACTGCTCCAAATTCAGAAGCAGTTGCAGAAGACATTTCGAATGTCGCGATATCGACCATTTTATAATTAAAGGGTAGAAACTAAGGGAAAAGAAGAAATTGATAGGTATTAGCGTTTTATTCCTTTCCACATTGATTCCCTGCTTAGTTTTCACCAGTGCGTAAAAACGGAATTGTGTTGTAACCTATTTAGCCGATTCCATCCTTTTTTATATTATACGTATTTTGGATTACTTATACCACTCTTATTCATACAAGAACACAAACTATTTTTAATTCTACTTTAGAACATGTTATGAGATAATTGTGCCATTTCAATAAACGGAAAATAGTCCGTTGGAAACACACAGATCTTGCTTTTAGTTTTACGCTGCAAATTGACCAATCGCGGCTATCAATGAAGCAATTAAACGACCAGTCAAATCAATTGTTCAGCCCGGGCCTAATCTTTAAATTCCGACAGCTTATTCAAGTTGTAGTTACGACGTTTAGGTCGCCAAACTAACTATTCTCCTTTTTTGTTATAAAGTTTTCAAATTTAAACACCGTTAAAAATCGAAGCGGGAATTCCTGTTGGAGTCAATGGGCATGGCAAACGAAGTAAGTGAGCGGGACCACTGATTGGTATATAACTTTTGTATATTTAAACAGTGAGACGGGATGGAGGACAGTCTTTCTTCGGGCTATTCAAGCCAAACTTCAACTGGAAACGTAAGCCCAGCTACTTAATTTTTAGTTTACATTTTTTAACTCTAGCATTTCATCAGATCTAAGAACATGTTAGTTTAAGTTTTGATTATATGGAATTATTCTGATAGATTCGTGGAAATTATCATAACACAAAAAGGACAATTTTTCTGCTATCTCATTTTTAAGGCGGGTCTTCAGCAGAATTTCATTAAAATTTGACATAGGAAAAAATGTTGGTGTCGATAACGACTGTAATTTTAGCGGTAGTGACGTAATATATATGTCACGGAAATCACAAAATAGGCAATTTTAGGTAGGTGCAATCGATAGATAACGTAATTGCACGAAGAATTCCGGTTCCAGTTGTACTTTTTGGTGTCTCGTAATGCGAAATATTTTTGCTTCTTTTTCCCTGATTTTATTTAAAGTTATGAACTGTTTACTACAAAATCAGCGTAACCACACGCTCACAAATGTCTGAAACTATGACAGTTAGAAATTTGAAAACTATGAGCCAACATTTTTCTTTCATAATCCGTGCAAAAATCGCTTTAATGCAAATCAACTCAAATAACCGCCAACTCCGATTATTGGATATAAAGGCAGAATAATAACTTAAAACAGCTATTATTTGAACGATACAATGAATGTAAGATTAAACATGCGTAAAAGGCTGTAAACCTGACGCTAAGGGCTATTGAGACCTTCAAATCGAACTCTAAATTCGTCCGCTCTTTTTGTTCGTCATACACGAGATATTCATACTAATATTTAATCTAGTTTTTACCCAGTCGGAAAGTCGGTCTTTTCTTTGTCCAGGTAGAGGGGTTTCAAAGCATTATATAATTTCAAGCACATACTAAACCCATTGTTTACAGGGATATGATAACAACGTCAACAATGCGAAGGACTCCAAACGCAAAGAAGAAACGTCAAAAAGTAGTGTGTCCGTACCAGAAATCAAGGTAGGGCTCACTTATACATGTACCATAGTTTCTAAACTGTGAGAAGAAAACAATAACTCTAGATATGTATGACAAATAGTTTAAATGCAGATCAACATTGACATCGATCCTTAAGTGCCCAACTGAGTCAATGAATTCAGAGGTAATCAAAAAGGGAGTGAATTTCGGTCAATATTGTGTAAGTAAATGGGGTCATATGCTACTTTAAACTGTTTTTCGCGGCAGTTCTAGCGCCTAACCATGGCACCTGGAATTTGTGATACAATTACTACCACTACATTCTTTCCGAGTCACTAGCTAGTCACCCCACTTGAGAGTCCGACGCGCTACCAACTGCGCTTTGGCTGCGGTCCTAAAGAAAACTTGTTCAACCAAATTGTGTTTGTGAAACACAATGCCCCTGCAACAGTATAAACGTTTGACCTTGGTATGTGACCTTGATCTTATCACTTGACCTTGACACGAGGAGATGCATATTATGGAGATGTATCATCATGCCAAGTTTGAGCATTGTTTCTTGAATAGGCTGGTAGTAATTGGCAATGTTAGTCTTTTGGTTAAGTTTTGCAGACAGACACACGGACAACGGTAAAACAATATGCTCCCGATCTTTCGATGCGGGGGCATAAAAATGAAAATCAAAAATAAGTTCTCACAAAGTTTAAGGATTTGTATGCTAGATATGTCGCATGTATATTGCAAGGAAGGGTTTTTCGTTAAATAAAAAAGTGGGTAATGAACTAAATATTGAACTAAAACGAAACTCAAGCCAAACATGTGGACTCTAGAGAGCACATAATCGTTTCTGTATCTTTTAATTAGTGGCCTGGTTTTTTATCCAATGTAAGATATCATAGGCTCTAACCAAGATTTCATTGACACAAACATTCTTGTGAAAAGACATTTTAGCCTAAATTATTGCTCACGGGGATTTTCTATGATTTCACCTAGTTCTTGACTCCATGTGAGCTTAGATTAAGCTTGACATAGATTTGATTGACAAACATTCTAACCAAGGTTCAAGACATTTGAGGCCAAACATGTGGCCTCTAGGGTGCACACAAGGTAATTATAAGATTTGACCTATTTCTAATGTAGGTGATCAAATATAGACCTTGACCAATATTTGATAAAAAAAAATGTAAAATCATATGATCCATATCAACCAAATGCAGCCACTAAAATGAATACAGTGTTTCTAAGATTTGGCTTTGTGACCGAGTTCTGGACCACATTAGATCCAAAATCAAGCTTTAACTGCACTTCATGCAGACAAACATTCTAACCAATTATATAGACATTTTACAATAATGTAACCTCTAACGGACGTCACACAATGGACGCCGGACGCAGCTAGATCACAAAACATCATCTTTAGCACGTTTTGCTCGGGCGAGCTAAAATGTAAAAGGATAAATTGAATATTAATCATACCCAAAGCGAGTTGGAAGTGAACCTTTATGATCTTGATCCGCCTTTGTAATTTGTTGTTGCCGGAAGTGCTTTTTTTTTGTGTGTGTGTGTTGTTGTTGTTTTTTTGTTGTTGTTGTTGTTGTTTTGTTTTATTTGTGTGTGTGTTCATTTTACAGGGTTGTAATCTAACATGAGCAAAGTTGGGTCCCTGGGCTCGACAATATTTGTCATAAGGGATCTTGTTTAAGATTAAGGAATAACTGGTTTAACAATTGACTGTATTTTTAAACTATGGACATTTCACGAATAAGAATATTACAGTAATAGCATGGTTGTATGTAAACTGTTGGGCATCTACATCCTTCAAGGGTTTGTCTAAAGAAACTAGCCCAAGAGGGCCCATCGACAAGCTTCATATATCTTTGAGAGTCCTGTCAATATTACATGTTTAAATGTATCATCACATTATTTGACTGCAAGAATTTTATTATCGTTTTGTTTGAATGCAACCGGGTTCGATTCCGTTTTAATATCAGATTGTAGGCCATTTACATGAAATATTGAACGTGTCGGACTTGGGAACTGTGCAGAATATCGGTATACTATCGGCTGCTACATATTCTATGTTTAGTTTAAACATTTTTTATTTGCTACTAAAATATTCATAGTACTATACAACTAATCTAAGTTTACAGCAAATTGGATCAGAACGAAAGCAAAGCTTATAGAGCTTTTCTCCATAAAGATGGCATTGTATGAGTACAAGTCGTAAGTATATAAACATTGAAAAAAAATAACATTATAACAATAAAGGTTTAGAAAGAGGAGAGGAATGCAAAGAATGGAAGAGTAATAGAAGAAGACAGGGGAGTGTTCATTTGAAATTTGGTAGTTTGTGTTCTACTAATACAATATCACATTAACATTCTAATTATCAACCGAGAATGGAACAAGAATGATATCACTGCAAGAATCTTTAACTTTCACGGATAAAGTTATGGACTTCAAGAAAAATCTTTTCACTGTCGCGGTAAGTCAAGTCATCTTTTCCAAAAAGAAGTATGGTTATGTCGATGTTATCAAACACTGAAAGAGAGTTTAAAAGACTATTCCTAATAGTATCATAATCTGTACATTAAAAAAATAAAGTGTTCGGTGGTTTCGGCCATACCACAATTACAGAGAGGGGAATCGACAATGTTTTGTCAAATGAATGCTATTTAGAGAGCTGCAATGATTTCTAATTCGTATATGGATGACTTGTAGCTTTCTTTAACCTATAGAATACAACTTTTTAGGATTTGGTTTATATCGATTAAGGTAACTTTAAAACGCGACAATGAGTTTTGATTGCGGATTTCAATCGGAAGTTTATTCCATTCCTTAATGACTTTTTAAAAAGTTCTGTTCTGCACTGTGGAACTCGATAATTTTGTGAACCGCGTAGGCTATACGACGTTGTGCTGCCAGGAGTTGGTGGCACTAATGAATTCAAATAATCAGGATTTAAGCCTTTGACCATTTTGAAATATAATATTAACTAATGTTTTGTTCACCTATCCTGCAGAGATTCCCAACCTGCTTCAGTTTCTAGATTTTCGAGTGATGCCAATTTGGTACAACCAGTCACGATCCTTGTGCATTCTATCTGAATTTTTTCGAGCGCCTCTTTTAAATTTTGTGGGCAGTTATCCAATATTACGTCCGCATATTCAATTAATGGTCGAATAAAAGAGAAATAAATAGTTTGAAGAGTTTTCCTATCTAAACGCTATTTTAGAGTCCGCAATATATTTATTCTAGCCCAAGCTTTATCGACCACATTTTTAATATGATAGTCCCATGTTCCGTCTTCTGATATAAATATACCTAGATGCTTATGTTTTTTTACGTTTGGTATATTCAAATTGGACATAAACAAATCAGGATGTATTTGTTTATTATGCTTTCGAGTAATAACTAAAGATTCAGATTTCAATGGATTAAATTTTACTATCCACTTACGCGCCCATTCATTAATCTTATTTACGTCAGATTGCAATATAGCCTCACAGGAAATGGCGTCATCGATTTCAATTGATAAGCTAGTGTCGTCTGCAAAGAGGTTAATATTGGCATCCAAGTTGTCTACTATATCATTAATATAAACTAAAAATAATAAAGGACCCAATATAGACCTCTGAGGTACACCTGCTTTTATCATTCACTCTTCGGAGAAGCTACCATTAATAACAACACGTTGACATCTATTTGAGAGATAGTCTTTGAACCATTCTAAAAGACTACCATGAATCCCTGTTTGGTAAAGTTTATAAAGAAGCCCTTTATGCTATACTTTGTCAAACGCTTTGCTAATATCGAAAAAAAACCATACGGTTCTCATTGCCACTATCAGGTTTTCTTTATTCTTTATTTCCTCCAAATTGGAGATTGCATATATTTACACAACAAAATACAATGTATAGAGATGCATTCAAAATAGAATAAAAAAGGACAGAACGAGACCAAAAGAATAGCATAGGAAAAGAATATGTCAAAGCAGACGGAAAAGAGTGCAGAGAATTAATGAATTACTATCGGTGAAAAACGAAGTTTAATGTAAGAAATAACCTTGATTAATATTAGAGAACTTGTATATACGCACCTAGGATAATATCTTACCCGAAACGAAAAGGAAAGATATTAAAAAGGTGCATAGACACTGGATGATATTATTTCATCATATATGTACTTCTGTCATTTAGTATTGCATTCTATATTGACATATTACTCCATGTAGGAACTGAAAGACAAGTGAATAAAAGTAATCATATGTGTTCCCTGCGATTCTGTTAATTTGTAAGTTCAAGCCAAACAGAGTTCTCAAGTACTGTAGAGGTGTAATTGAAAATGAATTATCAAATACCAAATTATCAAATTTATGATAGACTAGAGCAGCAAAGTAACGAGTAATTTCGTAAAATCGGGGACAATCAGTTAAAATATGTTCCGATATACTAACATCTAAGTCATCACGTTGACATTTTTTACAAGTTGATGAAAAACATGATAGATATGAAATAATCTGTGTCACAGAGAAGAAATTGCGAAGCAAATGCGGCTTTCGTTTAGCAAGATGCCATATTGAGCAAAGATTAAACCGAGGCTGGATTTCTCTATACAGTCTAAATTCTGCAGAGGATGTTCTCATTTCCCATTCACAAATAAAGTGTTGAGAAAGTTTGTTGTTTATCAATGATTTCCATGCATATTTATCAGGAAAAGTTCCACAATTGATATAATCATGAAAACATTTAACAGATTATACTTTTGTAAAACACGGGCAATATTGGATATAAATCCTAGCCCAGGAGAGTACATATCAAAGGAAAACAACCTAAATAGAAAAACGTGTTTCGTCGCACAATCCCTTGCTAATCGACACAATTGACCAAAAAGTGAAAGTTTGCGCTTATCAATCTCATACTCCATAGGAAATGCACTTAACAGACCATAAATGGTATCAGACCTAGACCGCGTATGCAGACCCTGTATTTGTTTGAGGCACAGTCTATTTGCCCTTTCTAACAGTAGGTTGTCGCTATTACTAGTTGAATATAAAAATTCAATACCATAGAGTGCTCGAGGTAATATAAGTGTACGGTATATTCGGTAACTAGTTAGAGGATTGAGGCCGTTGCTGTGGATTCCTTCTTTAATAAGGCCAAAAAAGGTTCCTCTAATTTCGCGATCAAAATATTTCGCCATAAGCGAAGATTTAATGTATTTATGACACAATATGCCTAAATGATTGCACTCTTCTTTTTCGTCGATTAGAGTAGCACCAATAGACCAAAGTTTGGATCGATTTTGAAAAGAACGTTTAGACTCATTGAATGTCACTATCACACATTTAGCTGGGTTATACTGAAACCGCCATTTACAAGCGTATCGATAGCAAATATCAATTATCATTTGGAGAGAACGTTGAGACAATGACAAAAGAGTCATATCATCAGCAAAAGATGGGGAACAGAAATCATACCCTTCAATCTGGAAGCCTAACTTATTGCAGACTAATTCACTGAGTAACGAATCAATGTACCAAAGGTACAAGGCGGGCGACCAAACCCCTCCTTGTTTGGTGCCCTGTAGAATGGGGAACCAGTTCGACTGGAAACCGCCGTAAAGAACACAGCTGTACATATTGGAGTGCATCTCAATAACGGATCTTAATAACTTCATATCAATGCCGATATCTTTAAGTTTATAAAACAAGCCATCGTGCCATACACGATCAAAAGCTTGACGTGCGTCGAGAAAACAAGCATACAATTTTGTGTTTTTTTCTCGACAGTATTGAATACTTTCATTAAGAACGAATGACGTCATGATACTACCCACGCCGGTTTGGAAACCTCCCTGAAGGGAATTAAGTGGAGTTGATACCGACGTTTGCAACCGTTTAAGTAAAACTTTTTCGTATAAAGACAGGGTAATGGCCCTATAGCTATTAGGATCATTCTTTGGTTTTCGACCACCTTGTAAAAAACGGTGTAAAAAATTCGTTTGTGAAAGGTATGAAAAAATATGATTGTAAATAGTTTTTTTAAACACTTTTTCAATGTTACTCAAAAGAGAGACTGGTCTGTAATTGGATGTAATTAAAGGGACACCATTTTTAAAAATAGGGCAAACATGATACATTTTCCATGATGAAGGCACAGCACATAAGTTAATGGACGCATTAAAAAGATTGCACAAGGGTTGAGCTAGTTGAACTGCCCCTTCACGTAGGATTCGGTTGTGTACACTATCTGGACCTGACGCTTTGCCTTCGCTTAAGTCTTTTAGAACCTTGTAGATGTCATCTGGAGTGATTTCAATGCTATCAATTATAACGTCGGGACCCTTATAATTTTCATAAGGCAAGGATTTTGAGATAATCTATGTTTGGGGTTGTAATTCGGTTCTTTACAGAATAGAAGATCGGCTAGCGAACATAACTCATGATGACGTAACGGTGAAGTTGGTTTGCTGAATGCGGGATTCCAACGGTTATACGCAACATGTGAATGACCCAGTACTCATTGCAACTGTCTCGGCGTAATAAAATAGAATAACAGCCAACGTAGTCTTTTAGAGATATCCTTCGGTATATTTTGATAAACGACTTCTGATGTTCGCAAAAGTTTTTCAGAAAATTGTATTCAAATAGAATATGAGTGGGAATAAGAACAATTAAAATTTTTGACATGAAAAAATCCTCGATACCTCCCTTCAACAGGTGTATGATAGTTTATTTGAATACCAATTAAAGAGGTTTAAACTAGCTCGTCGATGAATAAAGCATAGAATAAGCTAATGCTGTACTATAACGTAAAACCTTGTATACACATATCTTAAACAAAACACACACAGTGATAGAGATAATTGTTATGTCCCAATATAATGCAGCATTGAAATTGCTTCCTGAAATAGTATATCTGTTATTATAAGATAATAAAGGATCACCTTGAAAACATGCATTTTGATGTATTGCATATTAAAGTTTTGCCTATTCAAGTAGTTTAAACACAAAATTGGCATTGTTAGTTGAAATCAATGATTGTAAATTCTTTGGGCTCGTTTTGGAATGATTGACCGAAAAAAAACTATCGGCTTTTCAAATATCTATTCCGAAACCAAAAATACAAACAATAAATATTTAGTGTAGGAATCTAAAATCCTAAATATCAAACAGGGTGTATTAACCCTTTCTTGTTTTGCAAAAGTTTAGACCTGTCAAAGGATCTGCAGACGAAAACTTAATTTGGATTGAATCTGAAAATTTATCATTCAGAAGGGTAGAAAATGTTTTCGAAAAATATGAAATTGCTTGTTACAAGCAATTACTTTTTTTTCTACACTTTTTCCTAAGTTATAAATTCACAGGGCGTAAAGACCAAGGGTTGAACAAGAAAGGGTTAATGCTGCAGATTTTTGTAAAAGCTGCTGCCGATTTTCGTACAGATTTTCGTCAAAATATGTACTAAATTAATCATTGGTTGTCTTAAATACGGGAGGCATGCATGCAAAAAAGCGAATTGTCCATCGATGGCGAGGTATAGATACTTACGATGCTTTTGCACTAAGCCATATGATTCTTATCTTTTGAATTGCATTAAATACGAAAAAAGAATTACTTGATGGATTATTTCATCAGTTAAGTGCCCAGTATCGATCCCTAGTCGCGGCAAACTCCCTTTCGATATTTGTCTCCAATCAATGGGTAGAAAAACGATAATCTAAGTGGAATGATTAGCTGGAGACTTGGAAAGGATATAGTGGTAATACTGGAGTGAGTGATACCAGGAAATCATGGTTAGGTGCAAAAGTTGCAGCGACATGACTAAAATGCTACTAAAAGTGACATTACCCCCTCCTCAAACTATCAGACGAATCACTTTTTCTTAACATTACTTTTCCCTTTCCACAAGGACTCTTTGTAATTCCTTTATTTTGAACGTCTATATAAAGACAAATAATTATGATTTGAAAATCAAATAACATTGATCAAATTTTGCAGTATACGATATCTTTCATGGGTGTTCTATAATTCATAGATCTCTATTACAGAGACCTTACCGCATCATAACAGTAGCCAGCAATGTAGTCTTCCTGGAAGCAATGCGTTGATATGTCATCATTTTAAGCAGTATTAATAGCGCATGTTCCTTATCTGGTTGAGAAAAGCAATACACGCAACCTCATGGCATAGAGAGTTGACCCTTCAAAATCAAGTTTTACACAAGCAGAACTTGAAACAGAAACTAAAATAAATAATTTTCCATCTGATATCGCGTATTGTTCCAGGACACTATCATAGCTACCTGCCATCTGTCACATTTCATGTACGGAAATTCTGGGCATGAAAACAAAGTTAAGTGACATTTGACCGTGTCACAAGACGAAATCTAACGATTTGATCCGATAAATTTATACTCTGCTAAATATGATAACCTTTTAATATATTTCGGACCTTGAGCACCGGTTTCTATACCCTAGGGTATTTTCGGAAAATTGAAGTAAAGCTAGCTGATCCTAAAATTGATGTCATAAATCATTAATAAAGGGGATTATGGTATATTAAAATTCAGTTATTTTACGGATTAATGATTTAGTGAATTTGATATAATGGGTTGACTTGGTGGTAAGCATTGTACCGTTATCTTATAACGGTCACCAATGGAAAACGGAATAATTCCCTGTAACAATAGTGGTTAACCAATCCAGTCAATCCTAAGGACACGCGCTGATCTGCGTTCAGGATGACGAAATGCTTTAAAAAGGTATCCACTTTTTTACCAGTACTTTGTCATGGTGGTGTTCTAGATAGAAAGGCTGGCTAGGGTTTTGTTTTTCTTTTGTAACACTAACGCAACCCTGTCCAATGTCCAGGCTAGTAGAACATCTACTAGCGTTAAACAAACTGTACCCTAGCACTGCACTTTCGGAAGTCCATCTTCTGAGATTATAGTCATAGCATTTTGTGATGAAGGAGATGTACTGGTGGACGTGGCTATATTGTTAAATGGTCCAAACTGAAAGGAGTTACGGACGACAATTAAGAGTTGATAGAATTTTAGTTTTTTTTCAACTTTTTTGTTTTAAATATTGCGGAAAACGAAGAAATTGCTTTTCCCCAATTGTTCTTCTTGATTGGCGTCAAAAATTAAATGGCCATTGTGAGAGAACGGGTCAAAGACTGTGAACTGCATTACCAACAATAACACGTGTTTGTCAAGTTAGCACCTATATCTGCCAATCATCTTCGCAGTATAATCATAGTCTTCACTTTGCGCTCTATCAATTATTTATTTCATAAACCATTTAACAAAATTTTGAGAACACACCTATTGTGTATGCTTATTCGCAAAGTAGTTTTATACAATTTTGCTCAATTGTAATACATGAAGTGTTTTTTTTTTTTAATTTTCATTCAGGTAAGAACCTAAATACTTTGCTTATTCATACATTAGTGTGATTTTAAGATTTCAGGTTCATACCTCAATGAATGAAATTTAAAAAAGAATTATGTTCATTTCATGGGAGGAGTGTAGTAAAGTGTTCTAATTGATATCTTTTTATTTTTTCCTTTTATAAAATTTTGGAGGGAGGTATTTATGACAGAATATACAAGTACGATGACGAAGGTGAAAGAAGAGGCAGAACAAATCAGAATCTGAGTAAAAATGTAGATAAGGTAAGGTCAAACTTCGTTTTTTCAAGAGGTTGTCCTGTTTGTAAAATGGCTGATTGAAGAAAATGGAATGATATCTGAAAACACATTACCCTGGCACTGGTTAAAAGCATTTACACTGGCACAATAACTATAATCTACAATTTCTAATTTACCATTGATTAATGGATTCGAAGGGATTTATCGCCGTTTTAAACAATCTTTTAGTTACTTATACCTTGGCGAAGTTCACGTATTCATTTAAATATGAATTAAAAAAACCGTATCAAAGATTAAAAAAATCGATAAAACTTTTTATTTCAAAGGTCTCTCTCCGTTTCTGTTCACTTTCCCGCACCCCCTACGCCACACATAAGCTGCAGGAGTTAGATGTGTTTACTATATGTGTCTGTCTCTTCGTACGTCCATTACGTATAGTTTCCGTGCTCTTACTCACGGTTCTTGTCAAAGGTCTGGGCGATAATTCAACTTTTTTTCCTAACGTTCAAAGCCATTTTATCTAGGACCTTTAAACCTTATACAACTAGTACAAGTCGCAAAGATAACCAGCCAGTTATCATCATGAAATGAGAAAGCCTAGAACATTATTACTTTGTATGCAGCATCTAACAGGGGGATATCTATCAAGTTTGTTTTCGTGATGTCTCTTGGGTCATTTCGGATCTGCCAATGCGCATCCTATTTTTTTATAATAAAGAAGGAAAACTTTACAAATCTGATCCTCTAAAATAACAAGGCATAGACTATAAATAGTTGGTGTCTAGAATCTCCAAGAGAGCTTGTACAGAGTTTGTTCAAGTGATGCACTTTGGTTCATATTTTGGCTCTGTCCAGACATACCCTATTCAACATAGTAAATAAGAGAAAAGCTGTAGAAATCTCCCTCTCTGAAATCGGATAACCTAGAGAATTGATATTTGATAAGCAGCCTCTCGTAAGGGACCTTTACAGAGTTTGTTCAAGCGATAACCCTTGGCTTATATTTCGGTGCCTCTCGGGCGCACCCTTTTTTAACAAAGAAACAAAAAAGGAAAACTTTAAAAACTGATTTTCTAAAACCAAAAAACCTAGGGAATTGATATTTTTTCTAGAATCTCAAAGTGAACATGCAGATATTTTGTTAATGTGATACCTAGACACACCATATTCAACATAAACGGAAGACGGAAAAGTTTTAAAATCTTTTACTGAAATGAGAAAGCTTGATCATTGAAATTTGGTAAGTAAAACCTTCTAGTGGACCTCTACAATGTTGTTTATTTGATGACCCTTCATACATATCTTGGCTCTGCCCAGGCGCACGTTCTGTTTACGCATAAAACCATAGTAGAAATTATTAAAATTTAAGCCAGCACCACACCCAATTTAGTCTCCTCCAAAACCAGAAACTTCAGGTCATTGATTTTGGGTATGTAGACTCTTCAAGTTAACTTTTTAAAAAAAATACGTTAATTTAATGCCCATTTAGTCATACTTGGACACCAGCTGAGTATCCTTCTTATTTTCTTTGAATTTCAGAGGGAAATGCTAAAAAAATCTATTTTTGACTTACCCATAGCGATCATCATAAAGAAACGAAGAAGAAAATCTTTGTCAGAATCTCTTACAACAGGTCACAGAATCCCAAGCAATGACTCTCTTGGATAATAAACCTGTATCTAATGCTTCAAAGCTTTATCTCAGATTAGCGTTTTAGGGCCAATAGCCCTCTTGTCTCTTCTTACTATTACTAGTTTTATTATCATTTTAAGAATGGAACTTCAAGACCCTTGCCACCGCTACCCGATGAGCCGAATTATTCGAAAGTCAAACAGCGTCGAAGACCTTGGCTAAGGATATGTTTGGCTGCTTTATTTTTGGTTCTGATTATTGTTGGCGCAATCACAATATACATTTGGGCATCATGCTACAGAGGTGAGAGAAATAGCAAGGATCGTTTAATAGATTTCTTACTAATATTAGAAAAAACCTTTTCGCAAGTGCGCTTCGCTTTCCAAAAGTTAGACAAAGAATGTCGTATCATCTGATTATTATAAAAGATATGGAAACTCAAGTCAAAAATCTATTAAAACCGAAATGAAAAGGGAATCAAATCGATTCTTTTGATTTTGTTCCAGCTAAATTTATTTCCAAACCAGATATGTTGAATTGTTTGTCCTACCTTTTGAGATTAGTGTTCTACATTTTACGCAAAGTATATTATTGCCTACGCGATAGACAATCGCTGCTATTCAACATAATGTTTATAAAAGATTTGGGCCTATGCGTGACATTTCCAACCATTTTGCATGTGCGTGACTCGCACACATTGAGCACCCTAGTCAGCCATTCGGGGCAATTAGAATATTCGCTGATTGTTTAAAGAAGCTTTGGGTCAGTATCTTTCTACAGAGCGCAGAGTGAAGACTCTGATCAGACTGTGCGGATGCACAGACTGATCTGAGTCTTCACTCTGCGCACATGCGAAATGGTTGGAAATGTCACGCATAGGCTCATTTATTATTTTTTCAATGAAATGTATTTTCGAATCATGAACCTGACGAATATTAATCGTATTGAAACATATTTAAGCAGATTATCTGTGATTGCAGAAATTAAGTTTGTATTCAGTCAATTATTAATTGGTAACAAATCCAGTATGTGTTCACTTATTCGCATTCATTGATGAATTTGTAACATTGTGTAATCAAGAATGTTTCGATTAAAAAATTGTAATATTTTTTGTAGATTGGCTGTGCTCAAAGAATGATGGAATTTCAATAGGTAAGACTATTTGATTCGAAATGAACAAACTATAAAGACTTGTCAACGAGTACGGCTGAAAAGTTAATACATTTTATTTATCATGTGTTACGATTCAGAAATCAGAAGATCAAAGATAAAGAAGACACTTCAGTTTGATGAAAATATTATTTGTATTAATAATGGCATGAATAGCCATTTGTTTTCAATGTTTTGATATTCACGGGGAATAACCGGATGCGGGTAACTGCAATTGCTCGCATCCAATATGAGCAAGAGGCTGGAATGGACGAAAGTAATAATTGATAGTTATCACGTTTATCTGTTCTAAGTTAAAAAACTTAATTTAACATGACAGACAGGCTACACTGGAGAAATATTGACCTAATGCAAAGTTCAACTCGAACTTCACATGACATCTGCGCTGTCGTCAAACCCATAATAAGCCAGGCATCATAGTACCAACTTGCGCTAGTTCAATTGGCGCGTTACAGCTGGGTCAATGAGTAACCTATATAGCTGAAGTTCCTCTTCATCATTTCATACAATATATCTGATTGAGTGTATCAATTTAAATTAAGTAAAAGTTTAAGTAAAAAAAAGTTTAAGAGGGTTCAAACAAATAATTAGGCCACAGAGGGGGATTCAAACACTGAAACTCCCGAACCCCTACTGGATCCTCAACCTGACCTAATACCGAGGTATGTAAAGTGAACAAGTTTGAATAAAAATCCCTCCATTTACAAATGAGTAGTCTATCTCAGAGTATTTAGTCAGCTGAAGACTGAACATAATCTTCATAACCTTTCTAACGACTTTGAATAACCCTACTTTATCACGGAATGATATAGTGTACACGCAGGATTGTGCTGTGGTTCAATACAGATGCAGGGTTAGTAATATATATCGATCATTAAAGGCCCAAACCTCGGAATAGTAATAAACAGGCAGAAATGGTTGTCAATTCGTCAAATTTACCTGATCAAAGCCGATGAACAGTCCGTTTTATCAGCAGAAACGGTCTCGTTCATTTTAGTAGCAGTTTCTTTGAATTTTCTCTACTTGGGTTAGATTTTTTAGATAAGCATGCACATAGCTTGACAGAATATTGGTCATACTATAGGATAATTCGATAGAAAAGCCAATATTTTAATAAAAAAAATTACCAAGCCAGAGTTTTATAAACCCGCTGTCTAATAGATAATCTCAGATCGACCGTGAACATGTCGAGATTCATTATCTCGGACTCGGACGAGAGCAGTCCAATATCGAATGTATGTGGATGATACACTGAGTAAGATTCTATTAATCAAATGTAAAGGGGTTATTATCCACGACGTTACATCAAGATATCGTTTATTGATAATATTGGTAAAAACTTTAATTGAAGGGAGGTCGAGATAGTAAAGTTTGTACTGCCTTCAAACAAGCGTCAAAGAATTCCGAAACTCTGACTGCAAGGTTGCCATATAGTGATTTAAAGCCATATCTGTCAACAAAAATTGTAAGAAAACCGTACGCGATGCCCAAAAGTATCAATACATATGACGATGGAATTTACAACTTCAAAATAGTTCTATGTGAACTATGTAACCCACCACAATTTAAGGTCTGTTCACATAAAATGCCGACGTCAGTGATAACGTTTTAACTTTCGCAAGTCATTCAAACAATCCGTCCCGTCACGGAGATTAACGAAGTTTTTTCATCGGCCCTATACATATAACAGTCAATGTCGAATATTTACGAATATTTCCGGTGAAGAATCGGATGCATTTGTCCCAATCTCAAAATGTAAACAAATACTTGTTGAAATCAATAAGAAAAACACAAAATACTCTTTCCAGAGATTTTCACTCGAACCCTCCCTTTGTATATCGATATTAAGAAGGACCTTGTTTGCTTTAGTGACCAGAGAAGCGATAAGTTGTATTGGCTCTGCTTTACCTCAGAGGGAAGATATGGTTTTAAGAATTAAACCATGTTAATTCGACATAAAATCAGTAAGTCTTGATATGAAAACCCTCAAGAGCAAATATGTCTGCTTTTAAAGGTAGGTATCGATGCTTTTCTAATGTCACAGATTTTAATCATTCTTATTCCCGCTCATATGCTATTTGAATATAATATTTTTAAAAGTAGTTTTGCGAAAAATAAGAGGTCGCTTATCAGAGAAAAACAGGATATTTCCCTAGTAGCCTACGTAGGCTATTAATCTATTTTTTATTAATCCTAGACAGTTGGGAACAATAAAGGGTCATTCGCGTTGTGAGAACCTTTGGAACCTCGCATTTAGTTTGAATTACATCGAACCAACGTCATCGTTACGTCATCAGGAGTTATGTTTGCTAGCCGGTCTCCAATTTTGTAAAGATCAGTCCAAAACTGTCTTTAACGTTATTACGAATATTTACACCTACCATAGTTTAGCGTTAACTATTTGATGTGACAAGATTTAGGACCTTGTTTGTTCCGCTAGTCAATGTTTCATCTTCCGTTGACTTTTGGTCATATACAAATGAGGTCATGCAATGTCGACAACCGAATTCCGTGATATCTATGAATAACCTGGTATACCGCTGAACCTTCCCTGTATAGCCAAAAAACGCCACTTTAGACCTAAAACAGTACCGCCAAGATGATATCTGACTCAAATTTTAGAATTTTAAAAGTCTTCGGTTGAGCGTATCTTTCGACACTTGGCTATTTTTCTTGTCTAGGTTTTAGAAATATCGATACCTCCCTTTAACTAACCCCAACCCACACATGCCAACTCCGAATAATTTACTTTCTGATTGAAATCCTCAAGAGTAAATATGTCTGCTTTTAACTAACCCCCCTCCCCCCCCCCCCCCCAACACACACACATACTTCAAAGAATACCGTATCTTGAAAATTAGCTCTTTTCTGTACGATTCCTGATTTTACACAGAAATATATATCGAAATCTTTGATAATCATCTTCTCCCAAACAGTAAAACCTTAGGCTTTGTTATGTTGTAAAAATCATCATCTAGTGACCCGCTACCGAAATACTACAAGGAATTACCATATCTTGAAATTAGCCCTTTTCTGTACGATCCCTGATTTTAGATAGAAATATAGAAGGAAATCTTTGAAAATCTTCTTCTCCCAAAACCGTAAGGCCTAAAACTTGTTATGTGGTATAAATCATCTATTTACCCGCTACCGAAATACTTCAAAGAATTACCGTATCTTGAAAATTAGCCCTCATCTAAATGCGATCCCTGAATTTACATAGAAATAAAAAAAGGAAATCTTTGAAAACCTTCTTCTCAACACCAAAGGGCCTAGAGCTTTGATATTTGGCATGAATCATCATCTATCTACCCTCCTCCAAAATACTTTAGAGTATCACCATACTCTGATAATGAGCCCTTTTCTGTACGATCCCTGATTTTACATAGAAACACTCCCAACCATTAGGCCTAGAGTTTTGATATTTTGTATAAATTATCATTTATTGACCCTCTACCAAAAAACTCCAAAAAATAGCCTTTTTCTGAATGATCCCTGATTTTACTTGGAAAAAAAAGAAGAGTTATTTTTTTAAATCGTCTCCTTCAAAAACATATGGCCTAGAGCTTTGATGCGTGGTATAAATCATCATTTATTTACCCTCTACCAAAAAACTTCAAAGAATCTTTAAAACATTTTCTCCAAGAAGATTAGGTGTAGGGCTCTGATTTTTTATATATCATAAAGCCTTAAGCCTGCATACTCAGGGGAGCGACATAGGACCATCATGGATCTCTTGTTAGAAGATGAATTTTAGGTTGTGGTCGCTTAAGGGAAGAGCCGCTTAATAGAGATGGTCAGTCGAGCAAGATCGCACTTATGCAATTTAAGGAAACGTCACGCAAGGATTGATAGCTTGCTGTTCTTTTTTTGTCATTGTTTTGCTTGTTGTGTTTTTGCTTGTTTTGTTTTTAAAGATCCTGGACATCCCTGCGACGCTCAAGCATTCAGTAACTACAGTAATTATTGGAATTCAACTTGCACCCTTGATCTTTACAACCCTACAGCGTTGTTATTACAATCCGAAGGAGCAGAGTCCACTAGGTACAACCTCGGCAATGGAAACTTTGTAAGATGATATTTTTGTTTATCCCATAATCAGAGCTGAATCTTGACGCTCATAGAAAAGAACCGCTTACGTCCGAAAGTTGCACAAACACTTCTGAACACCATTATTATTATTATTATTATACCTTTTATTCCTCCATTTTCTGAAGAGCTACATAATAATACAATTTTAACAAATATACTTGCTACAAAGAAACAATATTAATACAAAATAAGGAAAGGTAGAGAATTAGGTGTAAAGAAGAATGGAAAAAGAAGAAGAAAAAGTATAAAAAGAAGATCACGGGTAGAAGAATGAAGAAGAGTGGATGTATTAGTGAAAGAAAAAATAATGAATGAATGAACGAACAAATGAAAAAGAGAGCGAACGAATGCTTGAGAGAGTGAATGAATGAAAAAATAAATGAATAAATTGGTGAATGGATGAATGAGTGAATGATTGAATGAACGAATTGGTAAGCTTACTTTTAACTACTAGAAAAATTCAGTCATACATCAATCAACCAACCATCCCATTTATAATGTATACTGAATTCTTTAAGTGAAAATTGAGTATTTACAGATAATCTATCTTGTCTACGTAGAGTTGATCCAGCGAAAACGAAACAAATCAGCTCTGGTAGGCAAAATATTTATGTTCAAACATAATCTTTTTCAATAGACGGGCGTTTGCATTCATAAACCTCACGTATCCTTCCGCATCAAGATAGCTTTCAATCCTTGCATCTGAGACACAAAGCAGATACCTAATAAGAAGCTCATGATCAATATTGCTCAGATAATTGTGTAGATCAATCGAAACATAGTTCTTTATGAAAAATGAATATTCTTGTTTTGCTATAAATACTTCTTGGTCTGTACAGTTAAAAAATAAGTGACCGAGTTTATCGTCGGTATATTGCTTGCATTTTAAACACTGAAACTGTTCGTTCTTAAGACAGATTACTTTAGCAATAATTTTCATATCATTAAGCGTCTGCGGGTTTTTCTGTGCAAGTAACCAACAATTGGCAGGCTTCAATTGAAAGTGTATATCTATGAACCTTTCAAAGTCACTAACGTATTGTATTCTTTCTGACCAATGAAAATTTTCATAATTGAAAATTGTACTTTTGCATAACCTTTTCCAAGATGTTTTCTCTAAGAAGAATCCCGACTCTAGAAATTCGGTAAAATGATTATCTAAACGATACTTTTCAAGAATACGCATAATGTCTTTCATAAATCCGAAGTTATTCTTGGAAATATTGTTTTTGAATTGAAAGGTTCTTAGTATAAACACTCTATACGCTATGTCCGATGGCTTTAGTCTACAAGGAATAACAGCTTTTGTAAGTCTATATAGGCTTCGATTGACGTAAAACCTAGAAGTCCTTTTACCATATCAGAGCGGGTGCTCTGAGGCAGATCTTGGATTCGTTTAAGACAAAAGTGATGTGTGCCTTCTAAATGTCTGACAACTGAGTTACTCAAATCGTTCCATAGTTCAAAGGCAAAGAAAGAACGTGGAATAACGATTGAGGTATATAACTTCGCCGTTGTAATCGGGTTTATACACTGATAGTCTATTCCAGAATTAAGGAAACTGAACAAGGTGCCCCTCGCTGTTTGTCGTATCCTGTCTACACTACACGGGGTTTTTCTCGATGAGCATTGTAATATACCAAGGTGTTTATAATCAGTTACCTCCCTTATAGGTGTTCTGTCTATAGTGATTTCAAGACCGTTTGGCTTAGACGAAACTGATTTATTTAGTGTCATAACCGCACATTTCGATGCATTGTAACTGAATCGCCATTTGTAAGCATAGTTGTTACATATTTTCAAAAGTTCGTTGAGACCCATACGGGATGGGGACAAGAGCACAATGTCGTCTGCTTGAGTCGGAGCACATAATGAAATATCATTGATTCTAAATCCATATTTCGATGATGCTAATTCGCTGAGCAAGTCGTTTATAAAAATGGTGTAGAAAAGAGGCGCAAAAATATTTCCTTGTCTGGTACCTTGCCGAATGTTGTAGGGCTCGAATAAATACCCATGAACCAGAACTCGACTTGAGCAGTCCGATAACATATTCTGTATAATCCGCAGGGCTTTTCCTTGTAAACCGAACTGGTATAATTTATAAACTAGATCATTAATCCAAGTCCTGTCGAAGGCTTTCATTGTGTCCATAAAGCAAGCGTACAATGCACTGTTGCGTTCCCGACAGAAATTAGACGCTTCCTGAAGTAAAAACGACGTCATTTTACAAGATTTCCCTTTTTGAAAGCCGTGCTGCAATGGGTTTATCTTGTCCTTTAAGTTAGTATTCTCTATTCTGCGTATAGACCGTTAGTATTTAGAACGAAGATCTTGAGAGATTGGCTACTGTAGTGCGATGACTGGGAAAAGAGTCGACCGCGAAACACCGCGCAATCAAAAAGTAGTTCATAAAGATATTGCAAAATATAACAGGTACCGCAATTATTATTTTAATAAAACCAAACGAAACATGACGTTGATGCCCGCGAGATTAGACATTGTTTAAGTAACTGAAACAATTCAAAGCTTCTTACATGCAAATCAGAGGAGATGTTATCAAAGAATGTTTTGAATTCACGGGCAATAACTACTTTACTTTAATATTTTCCGGTGCATTATTTAGATATTTTGGTAGATTATCACTCGATAACTTCATCGAAAAAATAATGAAATTATCCAAATGATAAAGTCCATGTTTTAATAATTTAATTGTTAGTTTCGTCTATCAAAAACGAGTGTTCTGATTGGTCGAAAATTTAATTCATACCTCCATGAACAAAATTTTGAGCACGCAGCCATTTTGTATGCTTCCGCATAAAATAGCTCCATACAAAAAGGTATCAAAATTTGTACAGCTTTTGTTTTTTTTGCTCGATGCTATTAAATTATAAGATATGAAGAGAATGTTTTTTGTTTTCATAGAGGTATGAACCGAAAAAACTAATCACACAATGTATGAATCCGCTTCGCGTATTCATACAGTGTGATTAGTTTTTTCGGTTCATACCTCTATGAAAACAAAAAATATTCTCATCATCTCTTAAGTAGATTTAGCCCTGCTTTCGTTCATTGTGCGCTACAAACCGTCATATCAGCACAAGAGTCACCGGTTACGTCATCTGGTTGCCACGAAATTTTAATGTGCGAAATGACGCACTTCTGTTTACTTTTGCATTAAACAAATAGAAAAATTGTTCGTTTTTCGCGTTAGATCGATTAATCTTTCATTTCGTGAACAACTTAAGTACATTTTCTCTCTTGGCCACTCTTAAAAATATTGTTTTTGTTGTTCACTCACTCAAAGGTAAATCTATCTTATACTCAAACCTCTGTATATCTTAAAGGCACGTCTAATTACGACCTGTGAAAACCTGTTGATAAACTATCACTTAAATCTTTCGCGATTTGGTCTCAGTCTACGGTTTTACGTCTCTTTCCTTGTCGTCAACCCTGATATTCGAATGTTGCACTAAACTATTCTATCAAACAACAATCTGCAATAGAACAAACATGTTCTTTGTCAGAATAGGATATGATACTAGGAAAAAATTACAACAAATCATACAGATAGCCTATAAAAGGGACAAACGCAAGGCGATTTAACATCCGGCCTGGTCAACAAAACCAAGCGTAAAACCCGCAATTTCGGCCTGACCCAAGTTGCCGCACAGGCCAAATTGGAAATGATGGCCCGCAAACTACTTGATTTCTGGACAGTAAAAACAATGTAAAGCTGGCCAATGCAGTCAAAAATACCATGATTCCAGCTACTTTTTTCACTATCTCGGTGCATATTCCTACCATTCAAAAATGCCTGCACTGACAGCCAAAAGCCGCAAAACTACCAACTTGCACTTTTGGTTCAGCTGAAAACAGGTGTTCTTTCGAAAAGTCATGAACCTTTAGTTTCACATTTGCTAACGGTCTCTTTTTCATGTTTTAGAGTCTTTTAGAACAACAGTTTCCACTATTACCTATAAATCAGCAGTCAAAAATGACATTTTCCTTCTATTTGAGAAATTGACCATGGCCAATTCGAATATTTCCATCAAAACCGTAGACTGGCACCTTAAGGGGACAAAAAGTTTTTTGCTTAAATGCCAATAATCATAATTCAGAACCTTTAGGCAGTCTTGAGATGATTTAGACCACTAGCACTGCAACCATTTATCTAAAAGAACCCTAAAAGTTCAAAATGAACCTGATGACATATGGCTCATTTTGCCCAATTTTACAGAATGAACTTCATTTCCAGTCAGGCATTAACAAAAGGCTATTCTTTCCACTAGATGCTTCTAATTCTTACTCATATACTCTCAAATCATACTCTAGAACACTTAGTGAAACCTTCAAAAGGTTTTGGATGCATCTCAATGCAAATACAGGTATCAAAGGCTGAAATGCTGGCTTATATCCAAGAATATTTTCTATGAATTTCCGCAGTCTAACTGATTTTTTTCATCATTTTTGGAAAATATAACATTATTTTCAACCATAAACTGTTGACAGAAATTCAAAAAAGAAAATAAAAATTCAAGTAAGCCCTTTAATAGAGACTCAGGAAAAAAAAAAGGGGGGGGGGAAATATGGTGAAGACAACTTTGTCAATTCGAGATCTCATTCTTAATTTCTATAAATTACCTCCCTTGTTTAAAGTTAATTTCTAAAAAAACAATAACTTTAGGCACATTGAAAACACCATTCTCTGCATGGAAATTGGTAGAAATCTAGATTTAAGGTCAATTGATTCGCAAATGTCACGAAAAAAAATTTGTCAACTCACGTCTTAAGGTCTCAGTCTACGGTTTTACGTCTCTTTCCTTGTCGTCAACCCTGATATTCGAATGTTGCACTAAACTATTCTATCAAACAACAATCTGCAATAGAACAAACATGTTCTTTGTCAGAATAGGATATGATACTAGGAAAAAATTACAACAAATCATACAGATAGCCTATAAAAGGGACAAACGCAAGGCGATTTAACATCCGGCCTGGTCAACAAAACCAAGCGTAAAACCCGCAATTTCGGCCTGACCCAAGTTGCCGCACAGGCCAAATTGGAAATGATGGCCCGCAAACTACTTGATTTCTGGACAGTAAAAACAATGTAAAGCTGGCCAATGCAGTCAAAAATACCATGATTCCAGCTACTTTTTTCACTATCTCGGTGCATATTCCTACCATTCAAAAATGCCTGCACTGACAGCCAAAAGCCGCAAAACTACCAACTTGCACTTTTGGTTCAGCTGAAAACAGGTGTTCTTTCGAAAAGTCATGAACCTTTAGTTTCACATTTGCTAACGGTCTCTTTTTCATGTTTTAGAGTCTTTTAGAACAACAGTTTCCACTATTACCTATAAATCAGCAGTCAAAAATGACATTTTCCTTCTATTTGAGAAATTGACCATGGCCAATTCGAATATTTCCATCAAAACCGTAGACTGGCACCTTAAGGGGACAAAAAGTTTTTTGCTTAAATGCCAATAATCATAATTCAGAACCTTTAGGCAGTCTTGAGATGATTTAGACCACTAGCACTGCAACCATTTATCTAAAAGAACCCTAAAAGTTCAAAATGAACCTGATGACATATGGCTCATTTTGCCCAATTTTACAGAATGAACTTCATTTCCAGTCAGGCATTAACAAAAGGCTATTCTTTCCACTAGATGCTTCTAATTCTTACTCATATACTCTCAAATCATACTCTAGAACACTTAGTGAAACCTTCAAAAGGTTTTGGATGCATCTCAATGCAAATACAGGTATCAAAGGCTGAAATGCTGGCTTATATCCAAGAATATTTTCTATGAATTTCCGCAGTCTAACTGATTTTTTTCATCATTTTTGGAAAATATAACATTATTTTCAACCATAAACTGTTGACAGAAATTCAAAAAAGAAAATAAAAATTCAAGTAAGCCCTTTAATAGAGACTCAGGAAAAAAAAAAGGGGGGGGGGGAAATATGGTGAAGACAACTTTGTCAATTCGAGATCTCATTCTTAATTTCTATAAATTACCTCCCTTGTTTAAAGTTAATTTCTAAAAAAACAATAACTTTAGGCACATTGAAAACACCATTCTCTGCATGGAAATTGGTAGAAATCTAGATTTAAGGTCAATTGATTCGCAAATGTCACGAAAAAAAATTTGTCAACTCACGTCTTAAGGTCTCAGTCTACGGTTTTACGTCTCTTTCCTTGTCGTCAACCCTGATATTCGAATGTTGCACTAAACTATTCTATCAAACAACAATCTGCAATAGAACAAACATGTTCTTTGTCAGAATAGGATATGATACTAGGAAAAAATTACAACAAATCATACAGATAGCCTATAAAAGGGACAAACGCAAGGCGATTTAACATCCGGCCTGGTCAACAAAACCAAGCGTAAAACCCGCAATTTCGGCCTGACCCAAGTTGCCGCACAGGCCAAATTGGAAATGATGGCCCGCAAACTACTTGATTTCTGGACAGTAAAAACAATGTAAAGCTGGCCAATGCAGTCAAAAATACCATGATTCCAGCTACTTTTTTCACTATCTCGGTGCATATTCCTACCATTCAAAAATGCCTGCACTGACAGCCAAAAGCCGCAAAACTACCAACTTGCACTTTTGGTTCAGCTGAAAACAGGTGTTCTTTCGAAAAGTCATGAACCTTTAGTTTCACATTTGCTAACGGTCTCTTTTTCATGTTTTAGAGTCTTTTAGAACAACAGTTTCCACTATTACCTATAAATCAGCAGTCAAAAATGACATTTTCCTTCTATTTGAGAAATTGACCATGGCCAATTCGAATATTTCCATCAAAACCGTAGACTGGCACCTTAAGGGGACAAAAAGTTTTTTGCTTAAATGCCAATAATCATAATTCAGAACCTTTAGGCAGTCTTGAGATGATTTAGACCACTAGCACTGCAACCATTTATCTAAAAGAACCCTAAAAGTTCAAAATGAACCTGATGACATATGGCTCATTTTGCCCAATTTTACAGAATGAACTTCATTTCCAGTCAGGCATTAACAAAAGGCTATTCTTTCCACTAGATGCTTCTAATTCTTACTCATATACTCTCAAATCATACTCTAGAACACTTAGTGAAACCTTCAAAAGGTTTTGGATGCATCTCAATGCAAATACAGGTATCAAAGGCTGAAATGCTGGCTTATATCCAAGAATATTTTCTATGAATTTCCGCAGTCTAACTGATTTTTTTCATCATTTTTGGAAAATATAACATTATTTTCAACCATAAACTGTTGACAGAAATTCAAAAAAGAAAATAAAAATTCAAGTAAGCCCTTTAATAGAGACTCAGGAAAAAAAAGGGGGGGGGGGAAATATGGTGAAGACAACTTTGTCAATTCGAGATCTCATTCTTAATTTCTATAAATTACCTCCCTTGTTTAAAGTTAATTTCTAAAAAAACAATAACTTTAGGCACATTGAAAACACCATTCTCTGCATGGAAATTGGTAGAAATCTAGATTTAAGGTCAATTGATTCGCAAATGTCACGAAAAAAAATTTGTCAACTCACGTCTTAAGGTCTCAGTCTACGGTTTTACGTCTCTTTCCTTGTCGTCAACCCTGATATTCGAATGTTGCACTAAACTATTCTATCAAACAACAATCTGCAATAGAACAAACATGTTCTTTGTCAGAATAGGATATGATACTAGGAAAAAATTACAACAAATCATACAGATAGCCTATAAAAGGGACAAACGCAAGGCGATTTAACATCCGGCCTGGTCAACAAAACCAAGCGTAAAACCCGCAATTTCGGCCTGACCCAAGTTGCCGCACAGGCCAAATTGGAAATGATGGCCCGCAAACTACTTGATTTCTGGACAGTAAAAACAATGTAAAGCTGGCCAATGCAGTCAAAAATACCATGATTCCAGCTACTTTTTTCACTATCTCGGTGCATATTCCTACCATTCAAAAATGCCTGCACTGACAGCCAAAAGCCGCAAAACTACCAACTTGCACTTTTGGTTCAGCTGAAAACAGGTGTTCTTTCGAAAAGTCATGAACCTTTAGTTTCACATTTGCTAACGGTCTCTTTTTCATGTTTTAGAGTCTTTTAGAACAACAGTTTCCACTATTACCTATAAATCAGCAGTCAAAAATGACATTTTCCTTCTATTTGAGAAATTGACCATGGCCAATTCGAATATTTCCATCAAAACCGTAGACTGGCACCTTTGTTTACATGTCGTTTAATGGATTACCAATGGCTGTCTAGATATCTTATTTTTGAGCTCTACTAGTCGATAACTAGATGGGATTTTATTATGATGTTTTCCGTCATAAATCCGTCTGTCCGTGCAACCTTTGGCTCATCTTGACTCGAAGTTCTCAGACTAAGCTATTGCGATCGTAGAGGCAAAATCCGGCGTCATACATCTTGTATCGTTGTCATGTCCCGCGTTCTTAAAAGATATTTTAGTCTCTTCTCGTCCCAAGCCCAAGGACCAATCTTCATGAAACCCTTTGATGATGTTTTTCTAAGAAAATTAAACATTTAAAATCTATCCTTAACCTCGTCAGCCATAGCAACTTAAAGGGGAAAGTAAATCTTGAGAAAAAACACTTCTCTAAAATCGCAATCATTTATATTTGATCCCGAGTTGACAGCTACTAGGTTTGTCCATGGGATACCCATCATAGGTGTATCGGCGCGCCCTATGTTGTATAGAGGCTAACGACAGTAAGTCTTAAATCAAAGTGCTATACAGTACTGTAAGCTATCAAAGCATTGTTTTATTTAGAAATCTTCTTTGTTAAACGTTAACATTATAAAAAAAACCCGAAGTTTAAGTAACGCAGGAGTTAACCCTTTCCCAGACAATCCTTCCTTTTTACGCTCCTTTTGAAAAAGTTGTGGAAAACAATATGGAAAATGAAGAAATTGGTTGTTTAAGCACTTTCTTCATTCTCTTCTTTATTTTCTTACGAGGGAGAATATATTTTAGAATCAAAATTCTGTCTGTTATCTTCAGCTATCAAAGCTGCCGCTTTGCTAGCTAAAAATATTCCAATCCGCAAAGAAGCCAGCTATGGGCTCTTCGAGCGCGCTCCACTCAACACAGAGAAAAACATGGACACAAATTTTTGTTTAAAGCTGAAAACTTTGATTTTTTTATTTTGTAGCGTCAAAGCTTCAAACTTTTTTTACAATCTCGGCTAGAAGGTATAAAATCTTTAAAAAGCCTTGATATCTAAGAAGATTTTTATTAAACTTGTCTTGATGAAATAGTTTTGGCAAATCAGAACTTAAAGTGTGTGGGTTTTTTTTTTTTTCTTGTTTTTGTTTGTTTTTTTTTTTTTTTTTTTTTTTTTGTTAATTAGAAAATAGATAGTATGTATGTATTTGATAATATTTGTCAAGCACCCAAAATTAAAGAAAGAAAAAAGGAGGCAGACATGAAAAATACGTTGCCCAATGAAACAAATCCCAGCTGCGGGATTATATTTAATACTTTATAAAGTGACTGATCGCGACTGACAATTAAAGCATCTATCGACGTATCGAATCTTTCAACACGATCGGAAGTGAAACTTGAACCTCGACACTAGCCAACATTTATGTGAAGCATTTTGGTTTGTTTGGCGACTTAGACGACGTAACTACAGATGATTCAAGCGATCCAAACATTATAACTACAGCTTCTTCAAGCGAACCAATCGTCGAAACTACAAATTGAATAAGCTGAAGTTACGACGTTTGGATCGCTAACAATCTATTCCAGCCAGTGGGAGTGGCCACTAGAGTCAATGGGCGGGGCTAGCGATTTGCGATTTCTTGTCTCCACCATGCTCGTTAACTATAATCAATTACTTAAGCAAATTTTACATATATGAAAAGTAATCTGAGCAACTTTAACCCATTTCCTCACAACCCCATTTTACGACACAAAAGAAAAACATTCGGTAAAGATTGTTTCAAGCATTTTCTTCATTTTCCACAATGTTTTCTACCTCGAAAGACAAAGTTGTATAAACTTTCATCAACTAACAATAATGTTATCTGTAAATTCTCCGAAATTTGACCAGGCTTCATTTGTATCGTATGTAAATAGGTTAAAGAATACATTCATTGTTGAATCACCTCATAAGTTACTTTAACATTTCAGAATGTTACAATAAAGGGGATGGTGATCACCCTATCTCGACAATCAGAAAGTCTGTCAGTTGATATAGAGATTGAGGAGGTGAACTGTAGTACAGTAGGGACTCACCTCGTGACCCTGACAAATGGTACACATAATGAAACATACAGAGTCAATGTCAAAGTCAACCGTGAGTATATATGTCACGTACATAGGGAATATTGATACAACATTTTGTATTTGCTCCTCGCTGCGTAAGAAAATTTTGATATATTCACGAGGCCGAAGTGGAATATCATTTTTTTCCTCCGAGGCGAGGAGCAAAAAAAAGATATTAAATCGCAATCGTAACATAATGTTCCATTTATAATACACTATTTTTTTTATTAAATAATTTAGATGAAATAGTTAGAAAAAGTGTATATCTACTGATAGTTCGGTTCTTTGCCATTCTGATTGCGCTCATGACGTATCTACGTAATTAAAATGACGTCATTTCAGACTGCCTTATATTGCACCGTATTTGACAATATCAGGTACATTTTTTTTCTGATCTGTCTGATTTTTTCTGTGTCGAATATATTCATTTTACTAGAAATATTAATAGGTGCAAAATAATTGTTCTTACATTTAACTCGTAACCTCACAATCCCTCATTTATAAGCGTTTATGAAACATAGCTATTGAAAATATTGCGAGGAAGAAAAAAAACAAACCTTTTCATAAACGAGTTCTTCTTTCCTCAAAATGTTTTCTATCAGATATATGTCTTAAACGTCAATTTAAACAACTTTGTTTTGTCGTCTGTAATCTCTTTAAATTTGAAGAGTATAAAATTTTGTTGACTGATAATGGGTTAACCTATTTTCTCGTGATCTCGTTGTCTAATCTCGTGAGCTCGTTGTCGTAATCTTGTGATCTCATTGTCCTAATTTTGTGAACTCACCATCGTATTCTCGTAATTTTCATTAAATGTTTTAAATTCTTACTTTAAATTTAATCTAATTAGCGACAAATTGTCAACATTTGATTCAATTAAGAGATGAAGAGAATAGTTTTGTTTTCATGGTGGTATGAACGGAAAAACCTAATCACACTGTATGAATACGTGAAGCGGATTCAAACATTGTGTGGTTAGGTTTTTCGGTTCATACCTCCATGAAAACAAAAAAATATTCTCTTCATTTCTTATGATTTAATAGCATCGAGCGAAAAATACAAAAGCTTTACAAATTTTGATACCTTTCTGTACAGGACTATTTTGTACGGAAGCATACAAAATCCCTGCTTGCTCAAAATTTTGTTCATAGAGTTAAGAATAAATTAATCAGAATGCTCATTTTGAAAGACGAAACTAAGAAATAAATTATTTCAAAATGATGCCCTTTAACCATTTTGTCTCCCTTTGTAGTAAAGAAATAGAATAGACGGGTTTTTTTTCTAGTATGATCAATTTATCTTTAATTTCGTGAACAACTAAAGCTCCGTCACTCGTAAAAATATAATCTTAGTTGTTCATCGAATGAAAGAAAAATTGAACTTGCAATGAAACAAACAATTATCCTCTGTTTTAACAAAATTTGTAATTTTTCCCGCAGGAAGATAAAAAAAGGTTGATGATAGTAGACTAAATACAGCCTAAGTATCCTGCAGTCTGACCATAGCCATGTTTCTTTTATGATCTGCATGTCATATGTGATCTGAATTCATAAAACGTTCACTAATATCGCGGAGTAATTCATTTATTCATGTTATTCCGCGCTACCCTCAGTGCTATGCATGGGTTCGGGAATGATTGCTTGACATATCACAGTGACCATCGATGCTGCCAGAACTCGAACCCGCAGCATGTCCGACGCCCTAATCATTAAGTCACAAAGGACCCCCTAACTGTGTGTATGACTAAGTCGCTTTGCGAAGTTGCTTAGACCGCCAAACGCATTCTAGTATCATACTGCAAAGTTTGTTTTAAGCGGCCACTCAAGGGACGACCAAAAAGTGGTCTCTTAAAGGAATAGTTGTTTAATACACTTTCTTTAGAAAGATGTGAAGGTTTGATTTGATTGCACAAATGAATTATTACATGAACTCTCGCTTATTCCTGTGCTGTTTGGACTCCTTAGAGTCGTCTCATTGAGAAGATTCTAACGAGTTCCAACAACATGGGATTTCGCTACAGTTTTACTTAGTAGAAAAATGCTTTCACTTCTTATGTGATTTTGCTTTATAAATGGGGAATTAGACTGTAGTCGCTTATTAGACGTTTTCGCTCAAGCAAGATCGGCTAAATTTCAGCTACCACCCAACAATGTCCGTGTACCCTTGAATTCAACGCTGGAAAGCCCGGATATATAGAATGTGTAACATCACCAAGTGTAAACGTATCTGTAATGTTCCATGGTGTCACATCTGAAGTTGTACTTACTGAGAATATGAATATTGGAGAAATTATGGTAAGACTTTAAAGTCATACCCCTCGCAAAATACAAAACAAAATAAAAAAAGAAAAACTTACTCGATGCCCAAAAGTATAAATAAATGTGACCATTGAAGTTATTAGATCGAAATGAATCTAACCAGTAAGCCTACAATTCATTGGAGAAGTTTCGATACTTCAAGACTCGGTCACAGAGATTAACGAAGTCGTTCTACATTTTTGTTTAATTATAAATTCTCAGGGACGTAAAAACCAGGGATTGAAGAGGAAAGGGTTGAGTACATTAAACACGAACTTTGAATACTTTTATTCAAGTGGTCTAGCGCTAAGTAAAGGGTAAAGATAGTTATTGATTCCTTTCTTCTCTCAATTTGCTTTAGAACCATTATAATTGTATACCTCAACGGGGATAAAATGTCACTTCTTTTCAAATAAAAGCCTTTTATAATAATACAAGCGACTGTGTTTTTTCTTATTAATTTTAGATGTACAGGTTATAGTGACTGACCAAGAGTTAATTTTGTCTATACCTGTATAGAGAAAATTGATCTTTGATCATTCACTATAACGTTAATATTGTCTGTAGGTAACCTTTTAGGTGTTCTTAGGTTTACTTACTTTTTTTTTAATCCATTACTACTCAAAAATATTTTAGCCGCCGTCATAGCGCAGTCGGTAGCAGCAGACTCCTAATCTTCAATAATCGGATTTTATGAGTTCGATCTCAAGCGGCGGCACTACATGTTCTTTCCGACATTCGTCTCTCACCAATGGGTAGATAATCGTAAACCTAAGTGGGATAGCAGCTGGTGTCTAGGAATGGATGTAATGGTAGTACTGGTGTGAGAAATATCAGGGATCCATTGTTAGGTGCTCCAGCCGCCACGATATGACTGGAATACTGTTAAGAGTGGCATTAAACCCCAATCAATCAATCAACAAAATTTTAGAGTGGTCTGAATTGAACGAAGTTGCAGACAACATTTTTTAGTTGATGATTTTTTTTTAAAAAAAATATTGGTATTTGGGGGTAGAAAACATTGTTGATAATGACAAGCAATTTCTTCATTTCCACAATGTTTTCCCAGATGTGTTCTTGAGGTGCGTAAAAAGGCGTAAAAAGGCGGGATTGTGTGGGAATCGGTTTGCGTAGATCGAAGTTGGTCTTCGTTATGTAACACATATTAGTTTTCGGATTAAATAGAGGATAGTAAGATCAATCTATCCTTGTCAGCCCGATTAGCTCAGTTGGTAGAACTCTTGACTTCAAACCTCAAGATCACAGGTTCGAGCCCTGGTCTGACCATATCAACTAACAAACTTATTGTCTTTCGGATGAGAGGTGAAACCGAGGCCCCGTTTACGTGTTATCCACCGAGCACGTTAAAGAAACAGGCAGAGCTCTCAGCAGTTTCGTCCTGTATCCTTGCACTATCCCCCGTAATAACTAACCGTCTTTTTTGAGGCGTCGCTCATATGGGCATGTGCTATGGTAGCGACGATAAATATACGGAAATACACACAGATCTACCTTTCATTGAGTGAACATCAAAGACTATTTTTTCCCGCTTGACTGAATCATAGGTGAAAATACAGCTTTTATGGTTCACCAAAACAATGAAAAACAAACCATTATTTTATTTCTGTGATGCAAAAAAAAAATGTGACTAAAAAACCACCTGGTGGCCCGTTAGTTTGCACAAGAAATACATGATTACTTTGTGACGTCATCACAACTTTATCCCACTGAGATGACGCTCAGTAGTGCGAAATGAACGAAAGCAGGGATAAATCTACATAAACACTGAGCTTATCATTTTGATAATTCCACTTTTTTTTTCTTTGGTTGTTTTTGTTCTTGTTGTTGTTTTTCTTTCAGTGAAATTATCATGTTATAATCCACAGGAAGGATTAAATAAACCACTGTATACACAATAACAAAGTGACACTGTTTTATCAAACCGTAATTAAACTGTCATATATGTTTAATTAAGTTGTTTTGACATGAATTTGCGATGGTATTTCTATTACTTCGCCAATGCTACTATTTTTCAAGACCAATGGATCAATACAAACAGACGGCCTTTCTGAAATAAAGCTGAAAGCAAGGACAACTAGTTCGGGAGCCTTGTTCAGTCTTGAATTAACCACGGTAAAATGTGAACATGAAGGAACCTATGTCATAGTTTTGGGAAACATCACATACGAGACTGTGTTTACTGTAAAAAGTAAGACTTTTGTTAACTACTACTCTATTCTACCAGATGATTGGATATAAAACATTGCAAACACGAGTGTTACAATGATCTTGGATCGCTCACCAATTTATAACGAGTGGCAAGGGAAAGAGAGACGGAGCATGACAAATGAGAACCTTCATGCTTAAGAGGAATCTACGGTGCTCCGTAAAACAAATGTTATAAATTGGCACAGCTGAGGTCAACAAGGGAACGCAATCTGAAAAAATATGGAAAACCTGTCAAAAATACTTTTTCGACAAATTAAAATTTCCGGATTATTGATTACATTTCACGTAAATCTTGGAAATATTCGTCTGCTTTTGTTTTTTTATCATTTTTCTATAGACCATTCCATAACGGTACACATAAGACTGGTCCAAAAAAGAAGTATATATTATATATTCTTTATTTCCTCCAAATCTGAAGATCGAATACATGGTAACAAACAATACAGAATAATATTACAGTTATAGCAATGGTATCGGACATTATACACACAAAAATACACATATACACATACAAACATACATAAATATATATATACATACATATATATACATACACACATACATATACACACCTACACATACAGACATAAGCATACACACACATATATATAATACACACATACACAACACAGATACGCGTATATGAACATATATACACACAACATGCTAAACACAAAAATTGTAGACACGCAAGTTATCCCAATATATACAGCCTTCCCCGAAACGAAAAGGAAGGCATAATAAGGGTACTTTGAAGTTTTTTTTTTTTTCAAAATATACTCCATGCAGAATACTGATAGGGAAAGTGTCACTTTTTGGGAAGATAAAATTCCATAATATCATACGTAATCCTATTGTCTAAAATCCTATAACAGGACTATAACGTAATGGACTATCAATTAGCTACTTTAACAAAATTATTACGGTGTCCAATTGAGGCTATGCCAACACCAAATATTATGAAAATATTCCAATGCTATGTTGCAAAATATTTGATAATCGTCACCTAATATAACATTAAAATTAGTATTGAGACCAAAAAGAGCTTTTATATAATCCTTGTTGCTCAAGGATGACAAAAATAGGTATACAGTAGTACTAATTAACCATTTAACATTTTGGGCGAAACAGTCACGACAAATTTGTACAATGTCACATTCGAATAATATATGTTCGCTCTTACTACAACAAACATCAATTCTACCACACCTTGAACAAATTGGATCAGCTACAGCCAGAAATGCGATTATTTGTGCAACAGAAAAACAAGCACTTAAATGATCGGGATTTTTAAAAGCGAATGACCACAAAGAACGATCATTAAAGCATGTCTGAATTTCCCGATACAAAACGAACTCTGGAGCAGATGTCCTTCTTTCCCAATTACTAATATAGAAACTGTTTTTCTTAGACATGACATGTGTTTTCCAAACATATCTAGATGGGTTATAGCTGCCCATTATAGGTTGGTGAAATCAAACAAAATCTTTGTCTTTTAATGCATAAAAAAGTATGGACATATACAAGCAAATATCTTTCTTTTCCCAAAACTAAAAGTTTTGTTCGATATGATCATAAAGAAACGGGATAGGGAGGGTATGAGTTTTTTTTTTAGTAAATTCAGGCAGGTGGAACTATAATAGTGCTTGAGCGTAACTTCTCACAGTTTTGATCCGTTACTCAAAAATGGACGATTTTGAAAATTTATAGATTCTGATCAGATTATATGAACTGCTCGACCTGACCTTTAACCCCCCCCCCTCACTTAGGCACTTAACTGACCAATCGCTAGTCCCATCCACATGTTTCGTTAGCCCTGCCCACAGGAAGTCCCGCTTCGATTTTATTCTTAAAAAGTTTATGACCAGTAGCATGTAACAAAAAGGTAGTATAGTTCGTTGGCAACCTGAACGTCGTAACTATAGTTTGAATAAGCTGTAGGTACGACGTGAAAGTCGCCAAACCAACAAAAGAGGTTAGCAAAAATGGCGACAAAAGGTGGAGGTCAAAACACATTTCTTGTCTCAATGCATGATATTATTGGTTATTTGATTGAAAGTCGCGATTGGTCAATTGTCTTTCTTTCTAATTAGCTTCAATTCTAATAAATCAATTGACCAATCGCAGCTGTCAATCAAATAATCAATTAACCAAAGAAAGCATTCATTTAGACTGGAAGTTAACTTTGAACTCCAACATTGGGGCCATCTATTTGAAGCTTTTTTGTTGGTTTGGCAACAAAAACGTCGTAACTACAGCTTACTCAATGTGTAGCTACGACGTTTAGATCGCAAACAACCATTCTACTCTTTTTGTTTCATGCAACCGGCCATAAATTTAAAAAAATAACGCCGTTTGAAATGGAATTGGAGCTTCCTGTTTGGAGTCAATGGGGGAGGGGCAATGGAGTAAGAGGGTAGAACCAGCGATTGGTCAAATCTGACCATGAATAATAAAGTTTAGGTACTTTTGTCCTTTTTTCTGGAATTCCACCGAAGTCTATTTCCGAATAAACTTGATACATATATCGACGACGATTTGTACTATATATGAACTTCAATTTTGCCTCATACATGTATTTTCTTCCCTTAGGTTACCCGAGAACTCCGGTAATTGGTATAGATCATGATGAACTTGGTGGACTAGTTCAGGGTTACTATGGAGAAGTCCGTTGTGAAGCCTTTGTTGGGTGTGGGCAAGCACCTACATTGTATAAGAAAGTCTTGGACAGATATGAAGTAAGGCCAAAATACACACACTTCCTAGAAATCAAAGCTTTTCAAAGGCATAGTCAATGACTTGTTTGTAATGATCTTTAACAGAATCTTCAGCTAATAAGAACAGATATTTGATAAACTTTAAGCTGATAAGGATGTGTATTTGATGGATCATTATGCTGGAAAAAAACAGATATTTTAGTCCGTTCCCACACAATCCCTCCTGTTTACGCCCCAAGGAAAAGGTTTGGAAAAATTGTGGAAAATGAAGAAATTGCTTGTATCAAGCAACTTCACCATTTTTCATAAAATTTTCGATCCAAAAAAGACGAAAAATTGAAATTCCATCACTTTGAAATTGTCGTCTGCAGCTTCTTTCAATTTGGACCAGCCTAAAATTTTGCCGTGTTGGAAATGGTTTATAGAACATTAAGTTAATAAGAACAGACACTATACTTTGATGTGAACAAAATACACTTTTAAGTTTTGAGAAGAAGTTTTAAATGAGACCTAAGTACGCTCGTATTTAATTTTGTAAGATTCCTTCTCAATTTTCGTTAACCCTTTCAATTTTTCCTTTTCACGCCCCTCCAGAGAAGACTTGTAGAAAACAATATGGAAAATGAAGTAAATGCTTATTTATAAGCAATTTCTTCATTTTCCACAATGTTTTCTTACCAAAAAGAAAAAAAAAATCTAAAATTTCAACAACTCAAATTATCGTCTGGAACTTCTTTGAATTGGACCAGTCTATAATGTGTCGTCTGGTAATGGGTTACTTAACTTATTTTACGCATAATATGCGAAAAGACTCTGACATCATGCAACTATAGGTGTTTCTTTACTAAAATTACAGATAAGAAAGTCATTTTTGAAATTGTCGTCGCATCGTTGCTTGGGAACATGACGTCATCCAATTTGAGGTTATATCTTTTCAATTCGACTTGTAGCTGAAACTAAATCCTACCATTAATGTTTAAGCTAAATTGGGCTAGGGTGAGCGGGACCATTGAATTTCCGTTGTATCTATCGAGCAGATTTCCGTCCGTTAATGCGTCCGTCTTTATGTACCAGGTTTATTGTGGTTAATGTGTGTGATGTCTGGTGTTAGACATTATCTTTTCAGGAACTACAAGTGAGATCTCAGGAAATTTCCAAAGAAAGTTCTTGTGATTCTCTTTACACTCTCTTTAAACGATTATGTCCCATGAAGAACGTTGATTTCTTTGATAACTTAAGAAGAAAAATGTTTAGATATTCTTTTCTGGAAACCTCAAAAGAATATTCCCTACAAGAAGCTTTACCAGGTTCTTGGAAACAATTTGGACCAATTTGATTATTCGACATTTATGGAGGGGCATAATTTCTGTAAAATAAATGAAGTAAAGTGTTAAGAAAATCTAATCTCTATTTTGAAAGAATGGTTCTCGAGTGATTCTCAACGAAATTCTTGTAAACTATGTTGGCTCGTCTAAATTGTTTGTAATAACAGGCTGGCTTTACCTTATATAACATTCTGGGTAATAAAATACATAATCTGAATATCTTCTTGTTTAAAATTTGATCAGTCTGAAAAATACGGCTTATATTGAAGGGGTGCATTTTTATTTTTGCACTAGGTTATTAATTCAAATAATTCAGAATAAATTCCGCTGAATCCGCTTCTGTGATTTGAATGCTATTCAGTAGGAATGCTCCTTTTTCTGAAAATTTAACGTTTTCCGAATTTTGTTTAAATATCTCCAAAGTTCAAAGGCCAGTGAGACTTTTGTTATGGCGTTATGTCCATTGGCCGTTCGCAAGTATGTACGCACATCAGTGCGCCTGGATTTAATTTTCAAGTTCTTCTCCTCCTTAGAAACGACTGGTCCTACTTGTTTCACAAATAGATAATGTGTAAAGAAATGTCATCTGAGAAATGAGTTCGACAACTTTCATCTAAATTACAAGTTTTCACCTCATTCACTGAAGGTAATCAAGACTTGCCTTAAACAAAATATTATCGATAGTTAATCCTAGATTGTTCTGTTAAATGTCCAATCGAGGCTGTCAATCAAATAATCAATCGACCAACAAAATCTTTTATTTAGACTTATTGTCAGCATTGAACTCAAACATTAGCCGCCATTTATGTAAAATATTTTAGTTAGTTTAGCGACTTAAACGTCGTAATTACATCTTATTCAAGCTAAAGTTACGACGTTTAGGTCGCCAACCAACCATTTTATTTTTTGATACATATTACTTGGCATACATTTTGCAATATTAAGCCTTTTAGTATAGATACGGAATTTCGTCTCAGAGTCAAAGGGCGGGACCAACGGAATAAATGGGTATAGCCCGCGGTTTCTATGGCACTCGTCGAAATCGATATATTAAAGAGGATACAACGACTGTCTTTCTGGCATAATTTTTATGCTGAAAAGTTTGAAAAGAAACAATTTTAGAACGAAGCTTTGTTTACGAGAATAAGTGATGGATGTGTAAAAAAAGTAAATAGAGGATAATCGTTTGTTTCAGTGTAAGATCGAACTATATTTCATTAAAGGGAGGTATCGATGTTTCTGAAACCTAGATAAGAAAAATTAACCAAGTGCCGAAAAATAGACTCAAACGAACATTTAATACTTTAAGTTAGGTCAGGTATTGTCTTGGTGGTTATCTAATAGACCTAAAGTGGCTTTTTCTGGGTATATCGGAAAGGTTCAGCGGAATTCCGGGTTATTTTTAGATATCACGGAATTCGGCTGTCGACATCGGATGACCTCATTTGCATATGACCCAGTCAAATGAAGGTAACAAATTTACTAGCGAAACAGCCAACGTCCTAAATCATGTCACATGAAAGGACTGATCTTTACAGACCAGCTAGCGAACATTACTCCTGATGACGTAACGATGACGTTGGTTTGATGTAATTTGAACTAGATGCAAGGTTCTAACGGTTATTCGCGCCACGTGAATGTCCTATAATCTTCGTAACTGTCTCGGATTAATCTAAAAATAGATTAATAGCCTACGTAGGCTTTTAGGGAAATACCCTGCTTTTTTCTGATAAGCGACCTCATATTTTTGCAAAACAACTTTTCGGCATATTGTTCACAAATAGTTTATGAGAGGAAATAAAAATAATTAAAATCTGTGACATGAAAAAAACATCGATACCTACCTTTAAGTGAACAATAAAAGCTTTATTTTCATGAGTGGCGAAGCCACGAGTGAAAATATAGCTTTTGCTGTTCACGAAATGAAATATCAATCGATCTTACTCGAAAAACAAACGATTGTTCTATTTCTTTAATGCAAAAATTAGACAAAATGCGAAAATTTTATGACAAATATTCTTAAAGCGCGTCATTTTGCATTTGACTGCTAAGCAACGCTTATGATGACGTCACTTATTTGGCTCTGCTTAGATTACGTCAGATAGGGTGAAATGACGAAAGCGGGGCATAAGTTTTTGATAATTTCACTGGAAAGGCGATGATTTTATCAAATGATAATCTACCGCTATTTCTCAATAATCCACCTGAGAGCATTAAAGAAAACAAGCTAATTACTTGGAACGGTTAGAGGTCTAAAAAAGAAGAACTTCCAGGTCAGTCTGATTCCGTATTCGATCAATGTTGATCTTTCAATGATGAAGAAACATGCACAAATGATTTCGACCCATTAAAATGTAACACTTAATTGGAACGGTCATGATTAAATTATATTTACCTTTCTCAGCCAGTGCCAGAGAATAATCTACGGTCGACAAATAATACAGGCAACGATGGTGTCACTTTCTACGAAGCGGAGGTGTTTGAAAAAGTTATTCCAAATGATAATGGTACCGAATATATGTGTAACTTCACTTATAAGGGACGATCATACCAGTCGGGAACTTATACTGCTCTTGTTGTCCCAGGTACGTACTCTTACAAGATGTAACTTAACAGATCGCTTGCCCCGCCCATTGACTCCGCTGGCCACACCCACTTACTCAAACAGGAAGTCCCGCTTCCATATTCAACGGCGTTTTTATTGACATTAACATGTAACAAAAAGTAAAATAGTTGGTTGACGATCAAAACGTCATTACTAGAGCTTGATTTAGCTGCAAAACCAACTAGATGCTTTACAAAAATGTCCGCCGTTGTTGGGGTTCAAATTTCACTTCCGATCAAATTGATTGGTGGCTTTCTTTTCTTTGACAGCCGCGATTGGCCAGTTGTAGTTTTCCCTTTCATTACCAGTGCCTTCTGACAGGCTGGTTTTACAAAAGACATATGAAAAAACTTGAGTAGGGAAGTATTTTGTGTTTTTCTATGAAAACAGTTCAATAAAACTTGTATCAAGATAGTTCAATCTAACCTAAAGCGGCTCTTACACAGATTATGAAAGAAAAATTTTGGCTCTCAATGTTCACATTTCTAACTGTAATGCTTTCACACATTTATAAGAAGTTGATTAACCGAGTTACTAATGAATACGACTGTTGATGACTTTTTAAAAAAAGAAGGTAGGGAATCAAAATATTCGGCATTACGAGACGCCAAATAAATAAGCGTAGTAAAACTCGAATTGATCCGGATTTCATGGGCTTAATACGTCATCTGTGGATTACATTGACAATTGCCTCATTTGTAGTTCTATGACTTTAAATTACGTCATTAGCTTTCGCTAGCAATACAGTCGTTATCGAAATCATCCGAATAAAAAAAGGACCTCGCCTGATAAATTCCGATGTTTCAAGGTGGTGAATTGGGAATATATCACATTATATCAAATCTATTGTGAATTTGGTGGATTTGATATGGAAAAAGAATATCTATCGTGAACATTACATTAATAACTTTTGGAAAAGCACATAATGTACCAATATAAAACTTTCATTAAAATCTGTTCAAGAGCCGCTTAAACTGTAATCTTGGAAGTATATTTTGATGGTATTAAATCGTAGCTATAAAGAGAATTTCTTTTTTTTTTTTTTTTTTTTTTTTTTTTTTTTTTTTTTTTCTTGAGATATGAAAAGAAGATGCAAGGATCTACACAAGGATCACCTGTTCATATCGAAATGAAACAAATATACACTCTTCATTTCTTGAAGAACGCAGATCGATATATAAGTAGCAAACATGTAACTACCTACATATCCACGCACGAGTGAATACATCTTTTTTTTTAAATCATTTTATTACATACTTATAAATATTTCCATTATAGTATAAACATTTCACACAGAGTAAATCGGACACGCCAGAAAGAATCCGTATATGTACGTTTCCATATCAAGTAGTCTCAGATGACATCATTTTCATTTTGTATATGACGTCATAATGCAAATAAACGTAATCAGGATGGTAAAGGAAAATGGAAATACTTGTATACAGATTTTTGTAGAATTTTATACTAAACATGTAGGTGGAAATATATGGAATATTACATTAAGATAGCGATACAACATCTTGTATTTGCTTCTCGCTGCGGAGAAAAAAAATGATATTCCACTCGACTGTCGGTCTCGTGAAATATCAAAACATTCCTCTGCAGCTCATATCAAATTACCGATGTTGTATCGCTATCGTACTATAATATTCCCTATTTATCCACCAGAACCTAATCAAAGTACTCAATGTACTGTAAACTAGAAAACGTTATCATGATAAAGAAACCAAGTTAAAGTAATCAAAGACTTAACGCATTCAAACACAATCCCCCATTTTTATGCCCCCCCCCCCCCCGAAGAAAACAGTTGGAAATCAAAATGGAAAATGAAGAAATTACAAGTACAAGCAATTTCTTCATTACCCACATTATCTTCTACCTGAAGAGATAAATATTTAAGAATTTTCAATAATTTGAAATCGTCGTCTGCAAATTGTCGTCTGCAATTTCTCCTTAGACTCTAATTAGAGTCATTTTGAACACGATGTGCTCAATACTTAGGAGATGAACTTGCAGGCAGAGTTTGCATATTCCTGAAAATACATAAGAACTACTTTTATGGCATAGGCATTTAACGGATTTAATGGGTAAGGCTCCATGGACAGTTTGCACCCGTTGAGCTTTGAGACGACCTCTAAATTTTGTCTGTTAACTTAAGCTATAAAAGCTGACGCTTTGCTAGCTGAAAAATCACAATGTCGGTCAGTCTGCATAAGTCGCGCATACTGAGTATTGGCGCGTTTCTCCATCCTCATTTCACCAATGATTGCACATTGCTACTTTATGAAATAATGTGTTAAGCTAGGAGCGTCGGTAAACGTATGAGAATCCGAGGGCTTAACCCTAGCTGCGATATCGTAGCCCTCTTTCTGATAATCCGCTGGCGAGGGCTACGACACCCCCCTTATTCGCTCTTTATTGCAGTGCCCGGAGTGAATCACTCCGGGCACTTTGGGGTCGATTATTGTAAATTGTGTAAATAGTACAAACACAAGTTTAATACCAAAATTGACCTTAACCAATTATCTATCCATGTAAATAAATGTAAAACTAAAAATAGTCGGATATTTTATGCATTTAAGTCTCAATTTGCTGGACCATCGAAAACTCAAAGTTTTTCGGCCATTTTGAATCAAATGTCAGCCATTTTTGCTGTTTGACAGCGAGATCTCTTGAGATCTCGGGTTTCCCGCCAAAATGACAGCAAATGAAAAATTAGGTCACCATATTTGGAACACATAGTATTTTTTGAAAACAGGACAGTTCTGATAGAAAATAAGAAAAAAGTTGTATGAAAATAATTCAAGAGTTAATTGAATTTGATAGATAAAATAAAGATATTGAAGATCCAGTATCTTTGCACATAAAATTTTATCAATGGTAGGTAAATACGGATACTATGATTTTTTACGAGCACCTGTTTTGACAGCATGACAATAGTAAACAACGTGACGTAATTATAGATCACATGACCAACCAAATGTCATGGCCGCCAAACTTGGGAAATATTTTATAAACTAAAAAAAACGGTATTAAACGATTGATACAATTGATATTCTTATTATTTTGATAGAATTCGTCCATAAAATTAACTTGTGTAAGGAATTCATCCATAGAGAGTCGCTTATCACAAAACATACAATATTAGGACTTGCAACAAAGCGCAAAGAAGGTGGGAGTCGTAGCCCTCGCCAGCGGATTATCAGAAAGAGGGCTACGATATCGCAGCTAGCTTAACCCGTGCAAGTGCGTTGAATCGGCCAAGCCCATGTCCCCATGGCAATTCAAAAGATTATTTTCATTTTAACGTACAACATGTGAATTATTATATCCATTTGCTCTACAATGTCAACCAAACAAGAATGTTGTAGCAGCATAAGTTAGATAACGGTTTAATGGCCTTCGCTCATCATGTATTATTTTAAAGCGACTGTAGAGTTTTTCATATAAATTTGATAAAGAAAGCGTATCTGCATTTCCAAAAGTCATCAATGTCATTTTCACGATAGATGTTTTTCTTCGTGTTTATTCGGTTAAATTCACTATGAATTTAATTTAATGTGGTGTATTCCCCCTGCCCTCCTCTGAAAAATATATGGAATGAGGTCGTTTATCTTCGGATAATGTCGATAACGACTGCGTTGATAGAGGAAGTCAATGACGTGATTTATTTAAGAGATGAAGAGAATATTTTTTGTTTTCATGGAGGTATGAACCGAAAAACCTAATCACACTGTATGAATACGCGAAGCGGATTCATACATTGTGTGATTAGGTTTTTCGGTTCATACCTCCATGAAAACAAAAAATATTATCTTCATTTCTTATAATTTAATAGCATCGAACGAAAAATGCAACAACTTAACAAATTTTGATACCTTTTTGTAGTGAACTATTTTGTGCGGAAGCATTCAAAATGGCTGCGTACTCAAAATTTTGTTCATGGAGGTATGAATTAAATTTTTCGACCAATCAGATCGCTCGTTTTTGATAGACGAAACTAACAATTAAATTATACGCCATTGAATCCAAAAAATGATTTTCGATGGAATCAGAAAAAAAGTATTTTATTAAGCCGGTGAATTTTGGTTCGATTCGCATAATATGCTCAGTTGACTAATTTGGCGTCTCGTAAGGCAATATATATTTGTTTCTTTTCTTTCTTTTTTTTTTTAAGATATGACAAGTAATTTTCAATACAAAATCAGCTCGACCACCTTCTTTCAAATGCTTGAAAGGATTATAGCTAGAACTTTAAAAACTGAGAGACAAAACTTTCTTCAAAAATCTGTTCAAGAGCTGTTCAAAATAGAGACTCAACGAACAACTTACTCCTTGTTTATGTTACGTAACGAGAATAGATTTTTTTCAAATAAGTATTTGTTCATTTTGAATTTAACCTAAATATTTTACATGTCCACCAGAATTCACAAACATGACATACATAACTGCTATCGTGTTGCCCCAATAATGGCGATTAACGCAATGGCTGGTGACAACTATAGTGTTGGCTTTTTTCAACACAACAGTTTTGGTACAACGATATATACTTTGTGCAGTCTAACCAAACTTTGATGTTAAATACCATAATCGTTACCAGCTATGGATGATATCTTTTAAACTAAATCTAGTGAAGTACCATGGTGTGTTGTTTGCAAAATTTGATTTTATGCTGTGTTGATACATTAGTTCGTTCAACTTAGGTGTTGACATTTTCAAAAAGTAAACGTTGAGTTAAATTGAAAATCAAAATACAAAGATAAATTCTTGACAAATAAGTAATTGGAATATACTCTGTAATTTTTCGATTTAGTATAGGAGATTTATTCTTGTCTAACACCGAAGTTCGACCAGCACCAAAGTTGGGTGAGAATGCCACACTATAGTTGAACAACGTAGTTTGTACCAACTTATGTGTTTAGTTCTTCTATAGTGAATATTAAATAATAATTAAGTCGTGAGAATTAAGAGGTAGGTACATTCACCGCAATTACCCTATATTCCTGTCTATAACACCGAAGTCGAGTTATCACCATAGTTTGGTCCAAATACAACCCGACTGTTGTAAAGAAACCCTAGTTTGTCAACACAATAGTCGGGTTCGAATTCCCATTACATTTATCGTTGGACCAAACTATCGTATTAAAAAAATCAGTACCAAAGTTGGTACTACTTAAGCGTTTAACACCATAATTCGATGGCTTAGAGCAAAAATATAGTATGGTTCTATACATTGAATAGAGCCATACTATGTTTTTGCTCTAAGCCCTCGATACTTGGGTCACAGCATAGTTTGGTCCACCATACTTCGACAGGGTCAAATTATATATGGGCCGGATTCAAAGAAGTAATAGACGATAATTTTGAGTGGATTAAATTCTAAAATGCTTTGTTTTTTGAGCAGGAATCATTGTGAATAATTAAGAGATTGCTCGTAATAAGTAATTTTTTTTTCACTACTTTTTCCCAATCTAAATTCCTGAAAGATTCAGGTGATTGTGAAGTTTCGCTACCTCTAGCCACATAAAAACTAATCTGTCACACAGCACAGAGGCCCTTGGACAATGCATTTTATTTATGGGGAGCTGAGACGGTACGGTTGTAAATTGAATATTAAACGTCTGAAGTGCGACACTCGAATATAATTTCTTAAGCATACCCTAAATCATATTGCAAACATAAATGTTCACAAAGTTATTTTCTATGATTAAATACCTAACAAAACCTTATTTTGTTATATTAATTGATAACTGATTGCTACGATGACGCAAACCTTAATCATGTATGTACTTAGGAATCTTAAAAAAAAACTTGACACAATACAGGCAAATATAGTAAATGAACCCTCAATAAAATTTATTAAATTGGAAAAGAACGTTTGTAGTTACCATGGCAGCCACAACTTCTAAATGTTTTGTTATTACGAGATATTGTTGCAAGATAAAATGGTTTTGTTATAAAGCAGAATAAAGTTGTATTACAGTGAATTTGTACCCCAAAAACCGTATTTGGCCAAACCTTGCTGAAAACGAGCATTTTGGTAAAGTCATGTTTTGTGGTTGCCATAAAAAATTGTAGAAGTTTCTGACATTTTTGCATTGTCCATACCTAAAGCAATCGTATAAAAAGCCTTTCGAAAGCATTGTGGGAAATGAAGAAATTAAATGTGAAAATATATAAGAGCACAACTTAATCATGAAAGTAATAAATAAACAACATCTATATACAATGTATACATTTTTTTCAGAAAATTATTGTAATGTAGCCGGTATTGCAACAAATTGTAACGGAAGGCATCCATACGATTGTACGAAGTTCATAACATGCACAACGCGAGCCTGGGAAAGACCTTGTGGTGGAAATTTACACTTTTATTTTAAAGAGAAGGACGACACATGCCAGGGACATTGTGGATATCCTAAGATCGCTAACTGTCCGCTTTGATATTGATTTTCGTTGAAATTCAATTGTCGGATCGCTGATTTTAATACAAAAAAAAATCTTTTGACCAATCATATAGTTCATTCAGGAAGTCAATGTTGAACTCCGACATTTATGACAAGCATTTTTGTAAATATGGCCACTTAAACGTCGTAACCTCAGATAATTCAAACTGTAGTTACAACGGTTTTGTGGCAAACCAACGATTTGTCTTTTATTCTATGTCACTTGTTACATTTCTTTAACCCTTTCCAGTTTTTTGAAATTTTAGACAGGTCCAAATTGAAAGAGATTGCAGACGACAGTGAAAACTGGATTCAATTTGAATGTAAAGCATCCTATTTGGTAGAAGATATCATGGAAAACGAAGAAATTGCTTGTTACAAGTAATTTCTTTTTTTTTTTTTTTTCTTCTTTTTTTTTCACAAATTCTTCTCTAGCATAAAACCACAGAGACGCAGAATCTCGGGTTTGGACAGGACAGGGTTATAGCTTATCGATGATTCAGCGCGAAACAGTTGTAACTGCCTATAAACCTATAAGCAGTTACAACTGTTTCGCACTGAATCATCATTAAGTCGTTTATAAACTTGGTCTAACTAACATGTTGGAGATCGATAGGCGTGGCAAGTGATCAGCCAATAAGGATCACATAAACTTCTGTCTCGATTTATAAAGCGATATCATCTTTATTATACCTACTTTTCTTTCCAAATAAATATCTTAAAATAATGGAAAAGTATTTTGATCAAACACTCCAGGTGTCCATTGACAATGGACAAATCGTTACTGTCAATCAAACAACCAAACGGACAATCAAATAATTTATTTTAACCGGAACTTTGACCTCCGAAATTGGCTAACGTTTTCTAAAGAACTTTGTTTGTTTGCGACTTAAACCTCGTCACTACAGCTTATTCAATCTGTAATTACGGCGTTTAGGTCGCCAGCCTTCCATATTCCTTGTTACAATGATCTGGCTATAAATTTCAAAAATTTATATTAATATCGTTTAATATCGAAGCGGAATCTCCTTTCGGAGTCAATGGGCGGGGCCAGTAGAGTCAATGGGCGGGGCCAGCGATAGGCCAATTGGCTTGGTGAAAAACAATAATACGCCCGAATCAAAAATGTTTGGGCACTTAATCTTTCACGTTGAGTGTTCAGTGAAAATTGTATTTATCATCATCTAAAATTGTGCGATTGTATTGGAGAGGAACCGTTTTATTTTTTTACGGGGATAAATAATCACAAATTGGTATCTTGTCATATCAAGGGCGGCGATCGGTTTACTTCTTCTCTAAAAAATTATCTCGATATCCCTTCACTGGTGAGGATGCATCATGCGCGATTGTGTTGTTATTGTAACGATATCAGGGGAAGTAATTTGCCGTGCAAATTAAGGGACCTTCGGAAAGTCAAGTGACCATTAGGAATAATAAATAGACAAGGTCGACCTTTTTACGGTTAACGTCATCCCGATTAGCTCAGTTGGTAGAGCACTCGACTTTTAACCTCAAGATCACGGGTTCGAGCCCTGGGCTGACCATATCAACGAACACAACTAATTTTCTTTAAACCGAGACCCCGTATGACGATGCTATCCATCGAGCACGTTAAAGAACCAGGCGGAGCTCTCAGCAGTTTCGTCCTGTATCCTTGCACTATCCCCCGTAACAACTAACCGTCTTCTGGGGGCGTCGCTCATATAGGCATGTGCTACGGTAGCGACAATAAATAAACGGAAATACACACATTTACGGTTAAGGTTCCTTTTCTCTGAATGGATAGGCTTTGACCATGAGCTCGGAACGTATTATTTAATGACAGAGGTGGGATAATGATAACCGGAGACCAGAGAAACCTTACCCACGGATCTTCCAGGTCAAGTCGAGGACGAGTCTTCTCGGAGGGGAGAGTAATGTTACGTTTTCAGTGGAGGTAATTTGCCGTGATATGCAATTAGGGAATCTTCGGAAAATCAAGTGACTTGAAGGAATGATATATAGACAAGGTATGCCAATTTAGGGTTGAGGATCCTTTTCTCTGAATGGATAGGCTTTGTCTGTAAGCTCGGAACGTTACATTATTTTTCAAGTATTCTCGAAGTATAAGCTAGAAAAATTTACTTTTTAACTTGCATAAAAGCCATATCTTCCCTCAGAGAAAGGAAAAAGAGTTTAAACAATCCATCTTTTATTTAGTTACTAAATCAAACAAAAGCAAAATAAGGGTATGATTGAAGTTCTCCGGACTCACGTCATTGTTTTATGTAAACAAACCTTAAATAGTGGTGGGTCACTTTTTAAAGTATTTTCTTACATGAAATGAAGGCTTATCGAGTAGAATTATTTGACCTTACTATTTCAATCCTCATGATCATTGATGTTTTTGACCCTCGATAATGGTTTTCTCGTTCATTTTGTTGAAAGTTTTGGGAGAAGGTATGGCTTGAATTAATCCACCGTAGTCGAAACCTGATCTTCGACAAGTAACACGTTATCGCAGTTGGATCATAACAACACGTTATCAAAGTGATATTTACGTACTCAACCCGTCACACTAAAAGTGACCGTCTTGGATACCAAGGGAGATAACTCGCCATTTCGCGAATACCTGCTTAACCCGTAGACTGGTCCATATTGAAGCTTATGAAATTTTAGGTTCATTTTTCCTTTCAGGTAGAATTATTGAGGATAATGAAGAAATTGCTTGTAACAAGCAATTTCTTCATTTTCGACAATGTATTCCAAAGCCTTTTTTCTCGGGCGCGTCTAAAAGCTTCATTTAGTGGGAATGGGTTAAGTCGAAGGGGAATTTTGGTTCCTTTCAAAATAATGCAACGGATTACTATAAAAAGAAAATATCGACACCGAGAAAATTTACAGTTCGCGACTGTCAATCTAAAATGGATTGACCCAAATATTTACATTTTCTGTATTGTTGTCACTCTGGCGACTTAACCCATTCCAACACAGCAAAATATTAGACTGGTCCAAATTGAAAGAAGCTGCAGACGACAATTTCAAGTTGATGAAATTTTGAATTTTTCCGTCTTTTGGGAAAGAAAACATTGTGGATAATGAAGAAATTGCTTGATACAAGCAATTTCTTCATTTTCCACAATGTTTTCCAAAGCTTTATTCTCGAGGGGCGTAAAAAGGAGGGATTTAGTTGGAATAGGAACACATCGTAACTACAGCTTAATCAACCAATGATTTCACTTTTATTACATGCCAGGCAAATATTGGAATGGAACCAAAAAAAAAAAAAAATCAAATATAACCTACTACATGTCGGAAAATGGTCACTATGTTTACATTGAAGGGTGAAAAATATCCTTTTTCATGAAGAAATTGGCGAGTTCAAGCATTTCCTTCATTAACAACAACATATTCTCAGAGTTAACCTCTTCTTTCTGCGAGTTTTTTGTTTTCATGGAGGTATGATACGAAAAAAATAATCAGACTGTATGAATACGCGAAGCGGATTTTTACATAAGTTTGGTTAGGTTTTTCGGTTCATACCTCCATGAAAAAAAGAGAGAAAAAATTCTCTTCGTCCCTTATAATTTAATAACATCGAGCAAATACGCAAAAGATTTACAAATTTTTATACCTCTTGTATGGGGCTATTTTGTGAGGAAATATACACAATCGCTGCGTGCTCAAAATTTTGTTCGTGGAGTTATGAATATTTTTTCGACCAATCGGAACGCCCGTTTTTGATTGACGATTTATGAATTACTTATTAATTTCAAGTGTTTACTAATCGCGTGTGTTTGTGTTTGTGTATTAATTACGAAAAATACCAGTTTTATGTTAATTAAGTAGGATGTTACCTTTAAAGCGTTTCTTGAACAGATTATGGAAGAACAATGTTGCTTCAAATTTACGAATTTTTCAACTTTCAAACTATTAAAAGAATGTGATTTAGCTGCTATAGTAATTAAAATGACTGTTCATAACTTTGAAAAATAAAAAAAAAAAATATTTCGACAAATATGCCATCGAAGTACAACTCGAAAGGAACCGAAAGTCAACGGGAAACAATCCTATCTTTCGATTCCACCGACCATTGCCTTACAATTACGTCTTTGCCTTTCGCAAGCAATACCGGTCGGTATCGACATCACACGAGGACTAATGACCTCATCCGATAAATTCTGATATGTCAAAGTCCGGCATTAGGAATATACCAAATAAATAAGATTTATAGGAAATTTGGTAGATTTTATAAGAAAGAACATTTATCGTGAAAATGACATTAATTGTTGTTGGAGATAACTTTCCCTCATTAATTTTTCACGAAAATCTGTTCAGCAGCCTCTTTAACACACTCACTCATTTGATGTTGATATTATGTACTCGGTATTATTTCTTATTAGAGGTGTGTCTTACACTCAAAAATTCTGGTTTTTCTTTTTCCTGCTTCCCGAGGGCCTAAACAATACAGCTTGTGGGTGGTTATCAATATTGAACACAATTTTTTCAAATTATTTTTAATGGACCTTCTAAAGAAAGCTAGGCATTAATTGGAGATGGACGATGGCGTAGAAAAGTGTGGCAGTGTACAAAGTAAATATTTAGATTTTTCATCGAGCGAGTAATTGGTAGAATGAAAGTATTAATGTCAAATAGCTCTTGCCATTTACACCTCATTCGATTAATTTGATCATTTTTGTGACAAGAACATATACGGGGAACGTAATCCGTCTCTGACGGCTCTTTTTAGCTCAGCTCAGCAAGAAGTGCTCTGGTTCAGCTATTGTGATCGGTCATCACCTGGCGTACGTCCGTCCATGGCAGCCGAGTGAAAAAATTAAACAAACAAACAAATCATAAGGCCTAAGGCTTTGATACCTATTGACCCTCTCCCAAAATAATTCAGAGAATTGCAGAATCTTGAAAAAAAAACTTTCTGTGCAATCCCTGACTTTACCTTAGAATAAAGATAGAAATCTTTGAAATTGTCTACTCCCAAACCATAAGGCCTAGAGATATGATATTTGAGCCAGTGCATGAGAAAACCAACAAATTGGACCAAATTATCGATTTTCAGTTTTTGGTATTATTTGGTAGAAGGGAAATATGGCTTTGATTCGGTGTATAAAGTTTCGCTTTACTACAATCCTAACTACAGATATTGCCTTTAAAAGAGGAGTGGGGTAAGCAGTTTTTGAAAACTGACGTTACGTTACGACGTCAAGAAAACAAAGTAATGACGTTGAATGCAATAAATGAAACTGTTCAATTTATTCATGTAATGAAACGAAAATAAGACTCCAAAATCATTCAAACTTGAAATTACTTCAACATTGAAACATAAATAGAACTCCAAACATAAGTTTCAGTGAATTATCTCACTTTACTATGATCAATTCTCAGTCTAAAAAATCTTTAAAAAAAAAACTATTCCTCTAGTACTACGGGTGCTGGGCATGTTGTGTTTTGAAATTGCGGCCTAACGAAGGGCCGGACAGATCTGTATAGGTATTCCCTCCTAACATCAGTTAATCCAGCTGGCAACACGATGTCGGGACATCTTGCGACGGTGAACACGTGTCCTGGATTCTTCAGGATCCTCACAGAAATTTCTGGGTTCTCTGATGTTTTCTTCATGTGTATAATTCCCGGAGAACCAATCTGGAATCTGGAATAAATGGAGTGTTTTAGTAAGCAAACAAACTGTTGTAATTACAGCGTGAATAAAGCTTTAGTTACGATGGTTTGGTCGCAAAGAAATAATGGAAGCCTAATTGTTAACAAGAGTGTCAAGTGGTACAAAGTACGTCGCCAAATAACTGCCCGACATAATAACGCCAAACCCCGACAATATGCGCAAGGTCAGGTGACCAGATACTTTCTGTGAAAATTTCACCCAAATCGGTCCATAATTGTAGGATGAGTTTCGATCACGAGATGTGGACGGACGGACGTAAATTCGTTCGTACGTACGTATTGTTTTCAGGACGAACGGATAGACGGAGAAGACAATACCAATATACATCCATCTTGTATAAGAAAGGGGGTCGTTACCCTGTGACTTGCTTCTCAGTGTTACGTTGGGATGCGCCTTTTCGATGGAAAAAAATCAAGCCTTAATAGCTTTATAACAGAATTTTATCATTTGATGTAATCTTTCGATTGATTTTCTGATTTCTAGAAATCGCTTAAAAGTTAAGACTAGTATGTAGTTGATTAGGCACCAATGCTTGAAAGAATGGTTATGAAATACCTGAAATATTGATAGCTCCTGATACCCTTGATCGACATGAAATGTTGTGATATGAAGGCCTTCCAGTCACGCCAAACCCAACAATTCTTAATCAAACCTGACAGCCTTGTTAGAGATCGATGACTTATCCACTATGGAAGCTAGCTGTGCTAGACAATCCACATCATTTGTCCTGAAAAAAATTGTTATTATTGCAAAGTAATAATTTTGGACGTTACGAAAAATTATGCATTTGTTTGAGTCAATAAGTGATAACACAAACATCCAGGTTCGTTATCGTTAAAAACCGGCTAGCTGTTAATAAAACGCTTATTTTTGTTATGTAGTTATGTTCGTTAATTTATTCTTATTTTAATGTTTTTGAATGGAGTTTTAGCCTAAGAAATTGAACGTAAGGTCACCGAGCGAGCTGTCCCGTTCGAAATAAAAGTAGTTCCCGATTTTCGGAGTGAAAGTTGATATCATCACTAATGATGATATCAAAATTTATTACACTTGGAAATCCCAAGAACCGTACCTGTACTTCCGTTTTAGGTGAGCAAATCCAGCATCTACTAAGCATCTTCTGTGGCCAGGGACTTGCATCATGTATGTAATTTCTTTGTTCAATCCTGCCATAATTCGCCAAGCCAGGTAGCCCATTACATAGCGATTCTTGTTCTGACCTATAATATAAACTGGGCGTGCATGCAACTCTGAAACCTTGTAACTTCAAGTTTATTCAAGCTACAGTTACGAGGTATTGAATTACATAGGCGCCAATTATAATCAGAATAAAAAAACGATCAACAATAAATCATTATCACTTCTCTACTATTCTAGGTATTATCAACGGCTTGTAATTTGCATTTCTAAATCTTGGGTGTTGTATTTTTGGCAACGTTCAATAAATATCATACAGAGATTTACCTTGGTGAGTTTTTGGAGAGATTTGTTTACTTGTTTGGGGTTAAGCGCAACTTTCAACATTATTGCAGTTATATCGCGACGGCTGGTACACCTAACCATGGTTTCCTGTCGTTTCTCATACCAGTACAACCACAACATTTAATCCGAGCTACCAGCTGCCCATCCCACTTAGAGGTACCACTAATCATACACCAAGTGGAGGGAGACAAATGACTCGTTGCGACAATTCCAACGTTGATCCCCTAAATTCATGTCCAAATGAACGAATATTGTCCATGAAAAATTGCATTAATCGTAAGAAAATCAAAAATTCAACTTACCATCACAATTATCTGCGTGTAGTTTGAATGTTGGCTCTCCAAAGCTGCTTCTTGTGAGTCCATCGTCCACCATCGAGATAACGGCATTAGTTCCATAGGTCTGTTTTCCATCTGGCCCAAGTGTCTGAATTTCGTCTATCAAGTAGTACATCTGTTCTGATATACTGTCGTTTCGAAAACCGAAAATTTGTATCTTTCTTAGGGTGAGAAAATAAAAGGGTCCCATCTGTCTAGCATGATGCGGTATGGATACATTCTGGGCAAAGTCGAATGTGTAATGGACATGTCTATAGTCAGAAGACATCGGGGGAATGGGCCTTACCAGCTGGTCTAATCTGCTCTCCTCGGCCTCCGACTTGGCTTCTTTAATACACAACTGATAAACTGCACGTTCACTCTGAGCTAGACCAATATGGGTTTGTAGTTCTCTGGTTGATGCAAGAATATCTTCTTCGGCGACCGAGTCAGAAATCTTCTTCCTAGTCTTCTCACACTTGGCACAGACATCATGCCTCGGTGAGGCTATTTGGATGTGACTACAGCACTGATTCCAGATGTCGTAGACGATCCTTAAGGACACTACTCTCACTTGGGCCTCCAGACAGCTCTGTTTGTACAGATCATAGACGGCTTTTTTGGTCACAGATGAATGGAGAAAAATAGGTGGGATGTCATCCCTACCCCTGGGGGCTGCTGGCTGTGGCATTCCGTGGATATCAGCATATCCAACTATAAAGTTGAAGACACGCTTCACGTCATCATATCTAACGGCGTGTTTAGGCTTCCTCCCAGTGTTTCCATGGACCCTGGCTACTATTCCATTAGCTTTGATATGTTTGATTAAAGCTCGAAGAGTAAAGTCCTTGATGTCATGGGCAACCTTGAAAAACTCCCTACAGACAGGGGTACCTTTAACCTTATACTGGTACTTAGTCCATTTCCTCTTCCCGTGTTCCTTTTTCTCCACACCAAGCTGATTAAGGGCACCCATAATATACAAATCCTTCTCCCCTTTTTTCCATTTCTCTCAAACTGTAGATCTGTTGGGTGATCTCTTCGCGGGTAAACTTGTCTCCGCACGAATTACTACGGGAGCAAGGTAACTAGGCAGGAATATTCTCATCTTCTGACTGTTGCTCTTCATCACCTGTAAAAAGACATACAACATGAATTGTTTTTCTAGTTATACAACTGTTATTGTATTTTCCGGTTTGGTAATAAACCCCTCTTCGGAATAAGTCGGATAATTTGAACCGTTAGACCCGCATTCTTAGTTAAAACACTATAGGCCTATGACTGAAAACGCAGATTGAAAAATATACCTACATCTTAAAAGACAAAAAATGTAAGGGTATGTACCATGTTTTAAATTTAAAAAAAAATGGCTCTCAATATATTGGATCAATTTGCAAATAATGATTGTAAAACCGAGGGTTCTGTTATTGTTTTTTGCAGGAGAGGGGGGGGGAGGTATGAAAATTAGCAACAGGTTCTTTTTTTTAAAATTCAAGATTGTCCTGGGTGAGAATCTGCTTTATATTATTTTTATTCTTTATTTTATGTATTTTTTTTTTATATATATTTTTAATGTGTAGATCTACATTAATATGTTTCGCCAATTGTCTAAAGAATCTTTAAGGCTAAGGTCTACAGAGCGTATCATAGGAAAAAATCTGATTAGAGCCTTGCGCAGGTTGATATGAGTTTGAGTGCTTAAACCTACTATGCACGTGACAAATCGATGGCTAAGCGCGAAACAGTTTAAACCGCCTATACACACAGGCCGTATAAACAGTTATGTTCAACTGTTTTGTACCAACCCATCGAAGTGAAATCGTTAGAAAGTCACGCACATGCTTAAAAGACAAGACAATAGGCCTATCTAGGTCAGCTTAGCTTAGTCAAATCTGTAATTATACCTTCATCAGCTTGGTCATTTTCACGTAGAAATTCCCGGATCCGCTCATTTTCTCTCAGGTCTGGTGGGTCATCTCTCTCCTCCTCATCTATGTCAACTGCCCGGGGTCTCTCAGCGATTTCGATTTCGGAGTTGTCAGACAGGGGCCTAGGATCTAAGTTCCCAAAATGGTCTTTAACGATTTCATCTAGTTCCTAAATGAATAAATTATAAAGTATAAGTTATACTAGAATTAATTATAAGCCTATTTGAATAACCTTTAAATAAATATTTCTATCGTAGCTACATCTTGCATTGACGCAGTAGGCCAACTGAGCAGATAGACCTTTCGTGTTAACGATAGGCATATAGAAATGCTTAAGTTAATTAATATAATTCATTATTACAGAAAGATATATAAACTTTGTTAAAGAAAATTTGTTTCGGAAGTTTAAGAACAAAAATGGATTTGATTTAAGAAAAAAACAAGAAATGTATAGGTCACTTACATTCAGTTCATCCATGATGACATGTACTTGTTATCGGTTTAAAACGGCAAGAAACGAAGCAAAATCACGGAACGTTTGTACCTAAGTTTCTTTTCTCCAAACAAAAATTACGCCAACGTTTTCCCTCGGTTTTTCACGTTCTTGACGTCAGGATAAAATTGTTGGTTTTCTCGCGCACTGGCTCATTTGGTATAAATCACCATCTATTGATCCTCTACCAAAATACCCCACTCTGAAAATTAGCCCGTTTCTGTGTGATACCTGATTTTCATAGAAGTAAAGAAGGAAATCTTTGAAAATCTTCTTTTGCCAAACCAATAGGCCTAGAACTTCAATATTTTGTATACATCAATGTCTATTGACCCTTTACCAAAATATTCAAAAGAATTACTATACTCAGAATAATATCCCTTTTCGGTACGGAAATCCTCAAAAATCTTCTTCACCCAAACCATAAGCCCTAGAGCTTTAGTATTTGGTGTGTAGCAATACCTATTGACCCTTTTCCAAAATACTTCATATAATTACCGTATTCTGAAAATAAACATTTTCTGTGCAATATCTGGTTTTAGAATGGAATATAGAAGGTTATCTTTGAAAATCTTCTTTACCTAAACCATTAGGCCAAGGGCTTTGATATTTGTAATGTATCAATGCCTATTGACCTTCTACAAAAATACTTCAAAGAATTACCGTCATCTTGAAAGTAGCGCTATATGATGGGATCTTCAATATACCTGGGATAAAAGAAGAAAATCTTTAAAAAAAAACTTCGTCTCCAAAATAATTAGGCGTAGGGCTTTGATATGTTGTATATATCATAAAGTCTTGAGCCTTCATACTCAGGGGAGCGATATAGGACTACCATGGTCTTCTTGTTTCCATATACGGTAAATAGTCACAACTTTTATGACCTTCTCCTTTGAAACTACTTGATGAATTTTTATCAAATCTAACAGCAATGGTCAAGAAGTGACCCTTTGTAATATCCCATCAAGGCATTTTGATCTAGAGCAAAGCATGACTTGAAAGTGCGAGGTCATTTTCCATAAATTGTATAAAAATAAACATTTCCATTTTTTACTTAGAAAATGCTCAATGGATTTCAACATTTTTTTTAGATATATCCAATGTCCTTTTTCGGATTCGCTCAAGACAATTTAATCTAAAGAAAAATTTGGCTTTTACAGGTGATCTTTACTGAAAATCTGGAAAAATAATCCCCTAAGAGCCCTTAATGAATTTCAATAAAACCAAGTAATGTTCACAGGGCGTTCCTTGTCAGATTCATTTCGATCTTTTAAGTTATTGCTTAATTTTTTGTTTGCTTGGATGGTTGCTTTGGTTTTTATCAAGAACGCGTTCGGCTTTTATGGGTTAGGTTAATTTTCCATAAGCCGCCGTCATGGCGTAGTCGGTAGCGCCTAAGTTTGTTAGCTTGTTTGAATGGGGCTAAACGCCACTTTTAACAGTGTTTCAGTCATATCGCGGTGACTGGAGCACCTAACAATGGATTCTTGGTATTTCTTACACCAGTACTACCACTACATCCTTTCCTAGCCTCCAGCTGCTAACCCACCTAGGTTTACGAATATCCACACATTGGTGAGAGACAAATGTCGGAAAGGATATGTGCCGGGGATCCAACCCAAGACATCCCAGTGTTGAAGGTTAGGAATCTGATGCGCTACAGACTGCGCTATGACGGCAGGCGGGCAGCGCTAAAGACTTCCGATCTTCAATCTCTTTTATCAATATTTCAGTCAAATCGCGAGGCTGGAGTATCTTACCATGGATTCCTGGTATTTCTCAATCCTCTACTACCGATAGAACCTTTCAGGTCGCAAGCTGTTCATTCCACTAAGGTTAACGATTATCGACCCATTAATTGAAAACATGTGTTGGAAAGGATATTTCTCGCGACCGGAGATCAAATCCTGGGTCGCATGATTGAGAGTCCGATGCGCTTCCAACTGTGATATGGCCGCGGCCTTTAGTTGGTTAAAAATGGGAATGGGTGTTACGAGAGGCTACAACCTGACTGAAAGCTTTAAAAAATTAACCCATTCCAACACAATGGCGCTTTTTGACGCCCCTCGAGGAAACAAATTTGGAAAATATTGTGGACAATTTTGATCATTTTAGATAATATTTTCTATTCAGAAAGTTAAAAAGGAAATATAGAATTTCATAACCATTAATTTGCGTCCGCAACTCCCTTCAATTTAAACCAGCCTAGAATTTTGCCATCTGCTTATGAGTTAATTACAATGACTAACAACTTTGTCAGAAAGAATTCTCTTTAGCTTATTGATCAGCACGCTGGATCTTTTATCTTCCGTTTAATGTCCGCATGGGTTCGAGTCTGGTCCACGTCGGTTGCTTTTCAGCCATGTATTTGTAGCAAACGTATTTGTTCATAAAACGCGGACCCGTCCAAAATTGGTCACTGTACCATTAAAGCTATACAATCGATGCTAAATGACTAAAATATTTTCGTGTGTATTTCCGATTTTTTATCATCGCTACCGAAGCACATGTCCATATGATGCCCCCGGAAGACAGTTAGTTGTCACGGGGGAAAGTGCAAGGATACAGTAGGAAAACCCGCTTTAACGTGCTCGACAGATAGCACAAAAACACGGGTCCTCGGTTTCACGTTTCATCAGAAAGACAATTAGTTTGCCCTGGACTCGAACCCGTTATCTCGAGGTTTGAGTGAAGGTTTATCGTGCCTATATGATTTTAGGGGGTGATTAACGTGAGACCACTCTATCCTGACTGAATAGATACATAGCCTACCAACTGCGGTAGGGAAAATTCCGAGCTTGGTTAGTTTACACTGGAATTCTTATCGTTCGTTGTTATCCGCGTGAGTTCGAGTCTATCGCACGTTAGTTATTTATATCTTTGCATTTGTTGCGAATGTGTTTGTACGTAAAATAATGCAATGAATATTCCGTCAGTCCCCTGTGAATACTGAAAAGACTCTAATACCTTAGTTTGTTTGTATCGCGTTACTTAATTATATTGAACTATTTTACAACCCTCTATTTTATAATACTTTTAAGGTCTACACAGAATTAAATGCTCTCAAGCACCTATTGTTTAGGGTTATTTTGTTTGTTTGGATGGGGTTTTACGCCGCTTTCAACAATCTTTCCGTTATATCGCGGCGGCTGCCATGGGCACCTAACAATGGAGTCCTGGTGTTTCTCACACCAGTACTACCATTACATCCCTTCCTAGCCTCCAGCTGCTATCTCACATAGGTCTACGATTATCGACTCGTTGGTGAGAGACAAATAGTCGGAAAGGATGAGTGCCGCCGTCGGGGATCGAACCCGGGACCTCTAGCCTGATAGTCCGACGCGCTACCAACTGCGCTGTGATGGCGGCTGTGTTAAGGGTTATAACAATAAGCTCAGCCCCAAGAGGCCCATCTCAGGTAAGCGACCGAGGGTAAACCAGGCTTTTGTATTGGTCTTGCAAAATGAAGGATTTTATTTTATTCTTTTTTAAGAAACGACAATGCGAGGTAATTCACTTCAATTTTTCTTACGGTACAGACATGTAAGTGAAAGAGAAATTAAAACATTGTAAAACTTTAAACAGAATCATCCGAAAACCATAACCTCTTGGGCTCCCCTGAAACAATAACAAACTAGAGCTGTCAGTGGACAGCGACGCTTTGTAACATAATCCATTATTTGAGCCTATAAAGCGTACCTATCTATGGCTTTAATCCAATTTTGAAATTCTTGTGAATCTCCCTTAAAGGTTGGAACAATTTGAGATACATCCTGAGCCTGAAATGCATCTTTTAAACCTGGGTGACTAGAAAACTCCTCTATAATTCGAATAGTCAAGGTAGATCCAAAGACTGTTGTTTTTAAAGGGTGAGTGTAATTTAAGCTATATTTTTCTTCCGAGAAAGGGAATTTTTTTAAACAATCCACCGTTTACTTGGTCACTAAAGCAAACAAGATCCTTTTCAATATCCATATGCAAAAAGAGGTACGAGTGAAGTTCTTTAGAAAGAGTATTTTGTGTTTTTCTTACTGGTTGAAATCTTCATCGGAAATGTTCACATATCTTTGGCATTGAAGGTGCTGATGACTAAACTTTACAGAGGATTTCGTTTATCTCCATGACCGAGTTACTTCTTTGAATAACCAGCGAAAGATGAAAACATTTTATGTTAACGAGCCTTAAATTGTCGGGGGTTATTATTCAAAATATCGAAACTTCTTTCATGAATTAGCAACGTCGGGTATTATCGACAGTTTAACAGTTCGTAGAGTACCATGCCGATGATTACACCCGGAAGTTGAAACTTGTTTATATCCCGGATATCCTTTGATATGCTGGTGTTGGATAGTGGTATTGGAAACTATATGCACCGGAAAATAACTCTCGATCGAATCGGTGTGTGGCGGGTGTTATCGACAGGATTCGGCAATCATCGACAGGTCATTTATTTTTTTTGAAATCATGAAAAAAATATCGCCAAACGCCGTCATTGTAAAGAATTCACAGTTCTGAAATAATTGTCGGGAGCATTTACCTGCATTGTCAAGAGTTTCTTCTTATTTTACTTACACAATAATAGTGACAGGTACAGTCTACTCGATTGTGAGTTGTTTTGGAATCGGGCCGCGTTTACTTCAGGGAGACTCCCCCTCACAAAATAAAGTCATTTAACCAATTCCCAGATGACAAAATTTTAGGCTGGTCTTTATTCAAAATAAATGTAGACGACAATTTTATGTTTTCGTAATTCAAAAATAAAAATAAAGTTTTATTTTCATTTCTGGGTAGAAAACCGGGTGGAAATGAAGAAATTGCAAAAACACTTTTATCGATTATTAAAGTTTGGATGGGGGCGGCTTAAAAAAGTTGGATTGTGTCGGAATGGGTTTAAATTGGCTAACAAGCTAAGCGATTCACAAGTGAGAAGCAACCCATGAAGCAAACCAGGAAGAAACGAAAAGGTCACAGCCTTCAATCAGTATGTAGCCTGAACGTACGCAGCAGACTGTCAACTCAATTTTTCGACTGGACTTTTGTTTGTGTATTTCTTCTTTTCCAAAAAGGTTTTCTTTTTAAAGATAATTTATTCTCTGGTTTTTATTATTGTTATTATTTTACTTCGCTTTTAATGATCAATTACTACGTGTTGGGTTTAGGTCAGTCTATTATTTTGTCATAGACTTTTCCAGACAACACAATTTTAGACCACTCATAAAAGAAAGTTACAGACGCCATTTTCAATTGGATGAAATTCTATTACTTTTGGTCTCTTGGAAAAAACACAGCGGAAAATGAAGAAATTGCATGTCCAAATCAATTTCCCCAATTTCACTGTGCATTCTAACACCGGCTTTTTGGGGAAGGGTATAAAAGAAGTTGTATTGAATGTTTTTACTCAATCTATGTTATTCGCCGATTGGAAGTCAAAACCTCGTAACTCCAGGTTGAATAAACTAGAGTTACGAAGTTTTGATTGCCCACTGACGAGTATATAAAAGATCCATGGATGAAATAAGCAAAGACAAGAGCTAAGTGATCATAACCATTAACTCAGAAATACAAAGTTGTCAATTAGTTGTCACGTCTACAAACAAAGCTTACAGTGAAAAGGATAATTTTTCAATTGGTCGACTGGTATCTCGAGTAGAACTGCATCCCCGGTGCAACTAACATGCCAGGATCGGTGACATCCTCTACACTGCACCCATTCGTCTGGGTCATTTAACGCGTCATCCGTGTGACAGGCAGGACAATATTGCGTTCGTCGAAGTCATCGTCTATTCCCACGTAGTAGGCTTTATTTTTATCTTCCTCGGAGGAACTAGAGATACTCTCTTTTCTTTGCCTTGATTTCTTTCCTTTCTTATTTTCTTACTCTTCAATATTTTTCTTCTCTCTTTCTTTTTCTTTCCTCCATTTCAAGTTTGCGTTGTTTTGTCTTTTCTTCCTTTTCTTTTCGCTTTCGTTCAATCTCTGATTCTCTCTTTTGCTTCCTCTGGAATTCCTCTTCTTTTTTCTTTTCTCTTTCCTCGAACAGAACCTGACAGGGCTTTTGGCAACTTTTGTTAATAGACATCCCACTCTTTCGCTGTTTCTGTTCCGGAAATTTCAATTTTTGAAATACTGGTGATACGTAAGTAGCTCTTAAACCATGCTGAATCTGAGGACGTATATATCTAACCAGGACATTGTGGACCACAGTAGGATAGGTATTGAACACAGGACGTGTTGTGTTTTTGTTTTGGGTTGAATGACCTGGTGCAGGAGTAGGTTTTATTGAGTTTACAGGACACGTGAAGGGTATTGAGTTTGGCATAACGCCGGGAGTGGAAATGGTTGAATGACCAGGTAAAGTGTCTGGGGTTAGTAAAGTGTCTGGGGTTAAAGGGTCAAAGATACTCGTAGAGATTGGGATATTTGGCAATGGAGGACTGGGGATAGACACAGGGTTAGGCATCGGGCTGGGAATTATCTCTAGGATTGAAGTACTGGTGGTGGGTGTACATTTAGTTCTATGCGTACTCTCGAGTCTGTTACGGCCAGACTTTGAAGGACAAAGCATAATTCCAGAAGATGAAGGACCGGCATTGGAGCTAGCACTTAGTGTATATTCTGCTGCTGGAATATGTGAACTGAGACGACAAGACGTAATGTCTAATGTAGTCTGTGTTAGCATCGATAAAGAGTTAACCAAGTAAGAGTCAGTGGCTGTTTTTATAGGTTTTGTAATTGTCTCGGACATGGGGCCAGTCTGTTGACTGAAGAGTGTTTGTGGGTTGGTCACATCGGCGAAGACTCGGTCACTTTTTAGATCAATTGTTTGTTTGTCTACAGAATCGGGGTTGGCAATTCTGGATGGATCAAGCTTTGTTCCATCTATTCCGGATGGATTCAATGGAAAAAGACCAGACCTACGGAAGCCATGAGCAGCAATTTCAAAGCTAGTAACACTTTCCCATGTATCTTTAAAAACTTTTGGAAAAATTTTCTTAGTTAGATTTTCTCCAACATTTTCCAACTGCCACAATTTCAGGTGTTTTTTCCACGAAGCTTTCATCGGGGAAAAAGACCGACATCGCAAGGTTGGAGAATATGGGTTGCATTTGGCAATAAACAGTACAGAATAATACCATTATCTGCACTGAGTTGTGTAGCTTTTATTGACATGTGGGTAGAATGACCATCCATAAAGAGTAAAACTGGTTTGATGATCTTTTTAGCGTCAACAAACTTCGAAATCTCGTGAAGAAACGCAACGAATAGTTCACTATCCATCCAGCCGATGGAAGTATGCCCATAAATGGTTTCTGGAAAACTGCTTATACCAGTATCTCGAAACCTTTCTCCAGGATAGACAATTACAGGTGGAACAAAATCGCAAAATGCGTTAAAACAAACCATCACTGTGATCTGCTGTTTGTTGCTTGAGGTGACATTATAGGCGTGTCGTGCACCAGTTTGCGCTAAAACTTTTCCCGTTTTTACACAAAGTGGAAAACCACTTTCGTCCGCGTTGAACATCCTCCGAGGGTCGTTTATCATGTCTTGGTATTCGGGTACTTCATTTTTTCAGAAATTCATGCAGATTATCATATCAGGTTTGGATCATAGTCATGTTGACGAATACTCTTTGGTGGCCCAGCGTCATCGCAAAACGTTCGCTCAAGCTCGGTTGACGTTTCTTAAAGGCATAGAACCAATCTTTCCCTGGCTTGTTATCCTTGAAAGGCGTATTTCGATCATCAATGTCAATGATCCTTTTAACTTCATTTAAAAGTTCCTCCCGAGAAACTGGATAGCAAATCGACGCCATCAGCTTGATATAGTCGACCAAAACCTACTCCTCGGCCGTTGACAGAACTGTAGTTGGTCCAGGTCGGGATTTTCCCTCAGGAACGCGACCATTTAAATTGTCATCCAGGGTAGTTCTTGGAACTCCGAATGTCATGGCCGCCTTACGTTGTGACATAACCCCAGTTCGTACAGATTCGGTGGCCCTGGACATTTTGGTAGGAGAGTACTGGACTCTCTTTGGTGTCGTAGTACCAATTTGTCTTGACATGTCAGCTTTTGTCTGAAAATAAATGAAATACCTATCGATGATAGAGCTTTATCAAAAGAGCATTGGGCAGACTGGTTGATTTGAATGGAGTTCAACAATCTTTTAACATTTTTTCAGTCAAATATCGGCGGATTGTGCACCTAACAATGGATTAGTATTTCTCGCATCAGTACCACCTAATATGTACATACTTTTCCAATCTCCAGTTGTTTTCCAACTTAGATTTACGATTATCAACCCATTAGTGAGAGTAAGATGTCCAGAGGGTAACTGCTGCCGTTTGGTACCAAGTTCTTGATCCAAAGCATTGAACAGTGTCTACTCTTTAAACAATTTTTCGGGTAACTACGTTCCGTGAGTTAAGTTTTAAACACAAGCATACGAAAGGGTAGTCAGATGGTATAAATAGAGTATGTGTCTAAGGAAGTATCTTTATTTTTTCCAAAATATGAAAAGGATCAATAGCTCGGTATAATGCATTACGATGGTGAGCGACCCAAAACCCATAACTACAGCTCGAATAAAGCTGTAGTTACGATGTTTTGGTCGCCAAACGTCGATAATTGACACTTTATTCACATTCTGGATGATTAATTTGTAGAGGTGTCGATAACTGCCGAACTCATTAATTTTGGTCGGCAATTATCGACAGTGTGCTCTTTGTTGTTATGGCTGACAGCTTACGCTCGTTTTTGGGCTGTGAACATTATTCCGTGTATAATTCGTGTTTATAGCTATATATAGACTAATCGAATGCGGCTTTACTTGCGCGTATAGTGGTATAGAAATACTACCCTTCTTATCGTTAAGGTAAACAAAGCGATAATTTAGAAAATAACATTTTTACTTACTTTTTTCCTTGAGAATATCTTTTTTCGGGTCTCCTTCAGCAAAGATGGAAAGTTGACGTCACATTTGACGTCACAAATATATAATATGTTATTTTACCTTAAAATTCAAGGTTAAATTGGAGAAGTGCCGATAACTACCGACGGCCGGTAATACCCGACGTTGCTCTATAGGATTACCGCGTAGAATTATTTAGATCTTATAATCCAAATCATTATTTTTAGTGATGCTTTTGGGGCCTCATGTATGATTTTCTTATCTAATTTTGTAATGTGTTTTGGGGATTATATGGCTTGAGTTATTCCAAGTTAATTAAAGGCATACATTTTAATGGAAAAAGGTAAAACTTTTTTCTTTTCTATCGGGGAGGGGAGAGAAATATTGAATAGCTAATTTATACTTTTCTCACGACTGTTCAATCTATTCGTCTATTGAATTTTTTATAAACCTTTTCGAACTCTAAAAAGTTATGCGTCATTTCTTTGAATTTTCCGTAACATTGACAATTGACACAGCGAACAAGTTAACAGTCATTTTCCACTGTGACGGTAGACAATTCAACCTTGACTGCATAGCTTTAAAGCCATATCTTCCCTCCGAGGAAGGAAATAACTGTTTAAACATTCTATCGTTTATTTGATCAATCAAGCAAAGAATGGCCTTACTAAAATCAATATACAAAAGGAGGGTATTAGAGATGCTCTCTAGAAAGGGTATTTTGTGTTTTTCTGATAGATTTCAACTGGTGTTTGTTTACGTTTCGATATTGATACGAATGCATCTGATTCTTTGCCGGAAATGTTCGTTTATCTTCGGCATTGGCTATTAAATGTACAAGCGCTTATGACTAAACTTAACGGTCCATTTCGCGAATCCTCGTGACTGAGATGCTTGTACGAATGACTAACGAAAGTTAAAACGTCATCACTGACGTCATAATTTTATGTAAATAAATCTTAAATTGTGGTGGGACATGAAATTTTATTGTGTCATCAGAATCGCATGCTCGTAAACATTACAATATATTACATCCCTCTTTCTTTCAAATTGAATGTGAAAAGAACTTACTTAGAACAAATTTTAACATTCTCAAGTATAGACTCTATTTAAAATTTTGTTTTCTGGTAAACAGTCTTTGTAGTACTTTTATATCTTAGGTTATACAGTGTAAAAAAGATTCTAGATTTTTCAAATATCTTGAACCTAATAATTCTAAAAGTCTTTCAAGTACTTAATAATCAAACCTCACTTTAACTTTGATTAAACAGTTAACATATGTTTTATGTTTGAAATTGAACTATAAAATGAAATAAAAACATAATTTGCGAAGAACTAATTGTTCTTGTTTTGTGACCACACTTGGGATTATTGTGCCCATTAAAGGTAGGTATCGATGTTTTTTCATGTGACAGATTTTAATTATTCTTATTTTCTCTCATTAACTATTTGAATACAAAATGCCGTAAAGAAGTTTTGCAAAGATCTGAGGTCGCTTATCAGAAAAAAGCAGGGTATTTCGCTAAAAGCCTACGTAGGCTATTAATTTATTTTTAGATTTATCCGAGACAGTTGCGAAGAATATAGGATAATTCACGCGTTGCGATTAACCGTTTGAACCTTGCATCTAGTTCAAATTACATCTAACCAACGTCATCGTCACGTCATCAGGAGTTATGTTCGCTAGTCGGTCTTTAATTCTGTAAATTTGTCCAAAACTGTCGTAAGAGTTATTACGAAAATAAACACTTACCGTCTTACCGTAGTTTTGCGCTAACCCTTTAATGTGTCATAATTTAGGACGTTAGCTCTTTCGCTAGTAAATTTATTACCCACAGTTGACTGGGTCATATGCAAATGAGGTCGAATTCCGTGATATCGAAATATAACCTGGAATTCCGCTGAACCTTTCCGATATGACAACAAAAAGCCACTTTAAGCCTATTAGATTACCACCAAGACAATGCCTTACTCAACTTAAAGAACTAAATGTTCGTTTGAGTGTATTTTCTGGCACTTGGTAATTTTTTCTTATCTAGATTTCAGAAACATCGATACCTCCCTTTAACATTATGTGGCACTAGTACTGGCGTTAGAACTTAAATTAAAACTTATCATATGTCTAATTTCTTTAGCTTTTTGATCTGACGTCCTGAACGGGTTGTATATGGTTTTTCATCACTTGTAACAGGAATGAACTTTTCGCATGGTTGCCCCGGAGAAGATCCAATTTCCTTGCTTTCAATATCGAACTGTTTCTCAGGTAAGTCTGTGATTTCGTTGTCTACTTCTGTGTCGTTGGTATTACTGTTTCTTAGGTAAGTCTGTGATTTCGTTGTCTACTTCTGTGTCGTTGGTATTCGCTTTTTCGGTCGATACCCTGAGATGTTTCCTATTACGCCTATATAATCGTTGGCCACTAAGAACAACAATTGACCTTGGTTTTTCGTGCTTAGAAATGTCCTGGTTGTATTGGTACCATCACTCAAGCGAATACTGGTTCCCTCGCACAATGGTTTCAAGTCATAGGATCCAGTTCTCAAGTCATGATAGAACTTTTGTGTTTGTTTTTGCGAATCAAAATGTACTTTCACAATCTTGGGATTCGGAGAACATGATTTAAGAAGTTCAGAAGATGCTGGTAAAATGTTTCTCGGTCCCCTTCCCATTAACAAATGAGAGGGTGAAAGATTAAGATCAGCCAGTGGAGTAGTGCGATAATCTAATAACGCTAGCTGTTTGTCTGCTTTCTTCCATAGTTTCTTCACTGTTTGAATCGCTCTTTCAGCTTCACCGTTGGAACTCTGGAAATGAAGACTAGACTTCTCGTAATCAATTTGATACTTTTCGCAATATACACGGACCTCTAGCGAACTAAACTGAGGTCCATTGTCTGATCTAAGTACTGATGGAATGCCATGACACGCAAAAACACTCTTTAGCGCATCTATTGTCGATGAAGTTGTTTCCTCCATTATTTGAACGACATCAATGTACTTTGAATAATAGTCCACCAGAATAACATACTTTTTGCCCTCAAATGTGAAAATGTCACAATCAACCATGTGATATGGAAGCTCCGGAGTTTTGGTCGGGTTTAACGGTTGACGCGGTTGTTGATTTTGTATTTCAGAGCACTTACTGCAATTTCGTACAGTCATTTCGATATCGGAATTCATGTCAGGCTAAAACATAACTTCTCATGCCCTTTGTTCAATCCCCAAGTGAGTAAGATGTATCAAATCTAACATATATGATCTTAGAATTGGTGGTATAACAATTCTGAGACCCTTATAGATAACACCATCTGAGACGGTTAACTGATCTCTAGAATCCCAGTACGGACGAACTTCTGGTAGAGTTTCACTTCGTGTATCGGGCCACCCAGTCACTATAACTCTATTCAATGTAGATAGTACTGTTTCTGTAAAGTGTTTGATTTCCCCATACTTAGGTGTACTAACAGAAATCATTTTTACGGAGTCATCTGCAAATTCGTCGTTTACAGAGCAAGCATTTGGTAGAAACGCTCTTGAAAGAGTGTCCGATATAAACATCTCCTTTCCCTTTCTGTAGAGAACCTTGATGTCATACCACTGAAGTCTCATCATCATTTTCTGTAACCTCATAGGAGCTTGCATGAGAGGCTTTTTGAATATTTTTTCGGGTGGCTTGTGATCGTTGAATACAGTTACTTCTTTACCTAAAACGTAACCGTGAAACGTGCTCATGCTGTATACAATTGAGGGCATCTCTTTCTCCAGCTGAGCGTAGCGCTTCTCTGCTTAGGTTAATGCTCGCGATGCATATGCAACAAGTTTCCAGTAGTGAAATAGTACCGCACCCAGACAATCCTTGCTGGCATCTACCTGACTAAGGCTTGGAATGAATTTAGACAGATACTGAACAAATCAAAGGAACCGTCTCACTCCCTCCTTGTCTTGAGCCAAGACCACGTTTTATCGCTTTGTTTATGTCTTTTGTCCTGCTTCAATGTCACAACCATCGAGTTGACCCATTCTGTTGGTTCCTCAACTGTTGTTATGAACCCATCTTGTTCCATTTCGCGTAATATTTCGATGATTCGAGGTTTTAAGCTGCCACTTTACGCGGCGAATGAATCGCTCTAACAACATTCTCTTGGAGCCTTATAGTATGTTCACCTGGTAGGGTGCCTGTTGTCTTGACCAGGTTAAGGAAATATCGTGATAGCTCATCTTTTGAGTTTGTTTGGCTATCAGTCCGTATGCGCTTAACTAGACCCAAACTTTCAGCTTTTTCACCACTAATATTTTTTCTTGGTATAAGTCCACAATTCCTAAGTGCGCACTAAGTTCTGTATCTTTGTGCTTGATTTGTGTAACTATCGTACCAACAGGTTTTACTTTGTGGTTTGTGTATGATTTCAGTGTTCGTGATGATTTGTCGAGCTTGACATACTTTTTCACCTTTTCATAGCCCGATTTGACCAGAATGTCACATTTTGAGCCTGTATCTATGCGAAATGGTATTTCTTGATCGAATAGGGTTAGATGCACAATCCACTTGTCATCTAATAATGCAACGCTTTCACTGTCATTAGTGGTAGTGTAATGTATGTGGAATAAATTGTCATCATCATCAGTATTATCATCATTACTAGATTGGTCACTTATCTTGTTCACTTCCTGATGACGAAGCTTGACAAAACACTTTTTCGCCTAATGATTTTTCTTCTTGCAATAATTACATACAGTGCCATAAGCCGGACACTTAGCCTTTTAATCTGAGGTTCCATATTTGTTACACGATGTTTCTTCATGTTTTTTTCTGTTTCTGTTTCTTTTGAGGTTTTGGTTTGACAGTAAATACCTCCTCACCCCTCATCATTTTCATTTGGGCCTGTGACAGTTCAAATTGTTGACCAATTTCTAAAGCCATTTCTATTGTCAACTTCTGTCCTTGACCTAACAGTTTCTCTTGCACTTTACTATGTCTAACGCAACTTATTATCAAGTCTACCAACATGTCATTGTTATTATGATATTCACTGTCCATAACAAGAAGTCTCAAGTCCTTGACAAAATCGTCAAAGATTTCACCTTCCATTTGTTTCCTTTGGTGGGCTCTAAATCTGGAAAATCGTTTGTTTTGCCGTGATCTTGCATATTCCTCTACCTTTTTTCGAATTATTTCTGGCTTGTCTTCCTCGCCATCCTCAAAAACGAAAGTTTTGTAAAGTTCTCTTCCCTGCTGGCCAATCCACATGCCAAGCCATCCGACTTTGTGTTTATCATCGGCAGCGGCTAGGGGGCCCTTGAATGTGAACTTAACATGTTGTTTGAACCTTTGGAATTCCTGATACATAGAGAATAGATGGTTGGTGTCTTGATATGGAAAAGTTTATCGGGCAAGGCGTAGGAATTTATCTGGTGAGCCGAAGGCGAACCGGATAAATTCCGAAGCCGAGCCCCATGAACTTTTCCTTATCAAGACACCAACCATCTATTCTATTTATCCTGTTACCATCTTTAAAAATGAATTCGACTGAAAAATGGCCATGAAAAGTAAATGTAAGTTAACCTTTCTCCGCTGATCATGGTGATTGGTCCCTGCTGAGGTGAGGGCATCGGGGTCGACATTTGAAAAACTCGCACAAGTTAATTTATAATAGACATAATAAGAACGAATTAACAAGAACATCTATAACTTAAACCTTAAACAACAAAGACATACCTTGATCATCAAATATGATTTGCCTAGATTTGTCGATCTTATCGATCACTCAATTAGTGTGTCGAAGATTTTCTGACGATTCGTTGTTAAGCAGCAAAAACCAAACCCCAAGTCATTGCCACCCTGATAGAAAATCACAGGATGGACAAAGCTTGAGATTAGTTGCCTAGCCGCGACTTCTAATTCAAGTATCCTCACTCAAATAATATCAATGCTTAATCCCCTAAATCCTTTTATGTTTTAAAATCCTGCTTTCTGAAGCCGTGTGTATGCTTCCATGAAATAAACAATGCATGCGTCATGTATTGCGTCATCTCTACGTCACCGATGTATAATTCGATCGATGAAAGTTGAGAGTCGAGTATAATGTTTTTATTTGGACATAACTTTTAGCCTAGCCGAAGATTTAAACATTTATTGCTTTAGAAAGCATCCCTACTACTACAAAAATAGTTCCGGTCGGTCACGTGATCAAGTGACATGATAAAGCTTATCACGTGACCATGTGACCTGATATCAACAAGTTTATCATACCCCCCTTTATTACGCAGTATTTATAGCAGGTGACAGGATAAATATCTCTAGCACCCCACTGAATGCTAGATTGTTCAAAATTCGATGCCATTGTCGACTTTTTGCTTCTGACACCATGTAGAAAAACTAAGACATGGAGGCTGACATTTTTATTGAGTCATCAGAATCGCATGCTCGTAAACATTACAATATATTACACCTACGTAGGCGGTTAATCTATTTTTAGATTGGGCCGAGAGAGTTGCGAAGAATATGGGTCATACACGCGGTGCGTATAACTGTTGGAATCCCGTATTTAGTTTTAATTTGCTCAAACCAACGTCATCAATACCACAGGGCATTGTTAGCAATTTTTTATGTCTTACATGTATATATAACTGACAAATTCAGAAAAATCTACCCGTCCCCACTACAACACTCGTTACTTCGTTAATTCTAGAGATAATTACACGAGATCCTCTTTGACTAACTCCTTATATATTTATCTAGCGAAAAACATAGTGATTTTCCAACAAAGTGTTTGGGGATTCTCTCTAGAGAAGCCGGTTTCGCGACATTTGGGTCGAAATTGCTTGGTCCAACTTTGGTCCGTCAAGGGCGCTTGTAAGACTAAATATACTATTTGGTACCAGATACCGGCCAAAACACTATCGGTCTCATAAAATAAATATTATCTTTCACCAACCTCCGTCGTTTAATGTTAACACCGAGAATACAGCTTTAACTCGTTCGAACTTTTGCCGATTCACTCTCTTTTGAAGGATTCATCCATCATCATCGTAACGTGCGTTTAAAACGAGCGATTTCATTGGACCACAATGCGCACTTCTACGAAGAGGGTCGAGTATTACCGAGTCGTTAAGTGGTTCTCTTTTTTCTATGCGGTAAACGTTCAAACCGGTATCAGCCGTACACCAAACTAGTAAATAAATAAAACGAAATCGCAAATTAGCCGCGATCTTTCAAAATTAAAAGCAGTTGCAAAAGCACCTTAGATGATTTATTTCTTCTAAGATCAGCAATGAGTATCAATTGGTAAGCAAGAAATGAATGCAAATTATTAAACCCTGGTCGAATTAATGGCGTTGATGAAAACCCAAACAATGAAATAGCAGCTTATTTTTTTCTCTAAAGAGATATTTTCCTTTCTGAGGATTGTTTATTCTAAGTTGGAGGATTGTTGAATTTCGAGACATTTTTAAAGATCTCCCATATTTTCAACATTTATGGGGGAATTTTTTCGTATAAACAAATAGCAAGAAATACCAAGCATTTCTCAATTATCCTGATTTTGCTCCTGAACCCCCACATGTTTTAGATCCTAGAAAAAACACCGCTGAATATATGTTAGCCGTAAAGATAAAATAAAATAAAGCAAAAGAAAAAACAGTCTAAATATCATAGTGTCTGCCATTGATGCCAATGCAAAAACTGGCTAAGAATAAGTCAAGTTTTGCATAGTCACCTCACAATGAAATACCGGACAGAAGTACATTTTGTACCTGATAACGTATATTGAAGATATTTCTAAATATTAACCTTTTTCTTGCTGTTCACGATATATTCCTGCTTTTGGCGGACCCAGGATTTTTGAAAAGGGGGTATGAACATACAAAAAGGGGTTTTTTTTTCCTAGTAATGCACAATTCTAACCCTTGTCCTGCCTTATATTGCTAAAATATTTCGTATTTTTTGATATATAAACAAGACTGGTTCAAGATTTTTACACAAAAATCAAGTAGAAGGCAGACAGTGAATCTTAAGATCACACAAATGTACAGGTTGATCATAGTCGTTACTCTGTCTGAGCAAGCATTGTTGATAAGTCCTTAACAGTAGGAGAAGGGCTGATTGAAATTATGCATGGAACAGTACAGACAAAGATCAGACTGTGCAATTCTGTTTTACAGATTCTGGATGAAAATCATTGTTTCTAAGTCTGTAAAGGGTTTAAATTCCTCACTAAATTAATTAACAGAAGCTGATATTATGGTCAAAGAATCATGTGCAAAGATTCAAAGCAAAAAACTTTAGTAGGAACATAGATATTTTAGGTATAAATCAGTTGCACCTAAAACCTCATTTGAGATTTCTAAGACTGAAAGGGGTTAGAATTCCAATAAATGTAATATCAGATAAACGAATCTATCTTTAGAGGCTGATATTATGATCACAGAATCATGTGCAAAGATTCAAAGCGATAGATTGAGTAGAAAAAGAGATAATGCAGGTATACATCAGTTGCACATAAAAACTTAACCGAGAAGGGTTAAAATCCACTAAATTAAATATCAGAGTAACCAATCTTTGTCTAGAGGCTGATTGTTTTGCTACGAAAGCATGTGTAAAGTTAAAAAACAATAGCTTAGTAAATAGGGATTTGTCACAGTTGCACATAAAACCTAAACCAATGCATCATGCAGACGCAGTTGAAATGATAGACAGCTTATATTAAAAATTTGCTTTAAAACTGTTGCATTTCTTTATCCTTTCCTCAAACATCCCTCACCAATCCCTACATTCTACCATAAAGATTCAAGAATTGCAGAAAACATTGTTGGAAAGGCATAAATTGTATATAAAAGAACCAATTTATGCTTTTCATACAATGGCTGTCTATTACATTGATTGGTTAATTTGTAGAAGCAGACAAATGTTATAATACCATTATGCATCAAATTTAACAGTAGCCACGTCTACTTCTTAAACAATAAAAGTATTAGGAACACTGAGTGCAAAACCACTTAGCATTCTTTCGTCTGTATTTATTCCAGAGTTTTTTGTCTTTTAATCCAGCACATTTTCTATGGAACCATAAATCACAAGAGTCACACATAATCCATTGATCATTGACTTCAGTAAAACATTTGTGCCATTTGTCAATGCTGTTATCTACCTCAACACCACTAGCAGCTGCTGAAGAAGAGGGAATATTTGTGTCTTCCACATCCTTTAATGTGTTTGTTGAGTCATTAGATTCTGTTTTGCGTTTTTTAGAAATACCAGATGCAAATGAAAACTTTGATCTGTTTTCTGTGGCCCAGTTTTTTCTCAATTTTGAAAGTTGATTTAATATCCTTTCTAAATTGTGCAAGGAGGATAGTAAGATAAATATTCACAAGTTCCTAAAATACTTTTGTAATATTTGGAATCAACAAAACTGACTCTAGGAATATTTTCACTTCCATCATCAAATCCCTGGATGCTTTGGAATATACCAGATTAATGAAAAGTTCTTATATTTTCTTATTTTGATATATTGATTTTTGACAATAGTCAAATAAGTCCTTACCATATTTGACAAAATTTTCATTTCCCATAACTGTTAATGATTCATTTGTCAGGGTTAAGAAAAAGTTATAGAGCTACAACATTTGTAAGTCCATGGTCAACAGATTTTATAGTAATTTGTCTTCAGTTGTAAAGCCGGAGTCCTAAGTGCTATGAACATTTACAATCAAGTGGCCTTCTATATTTCCTTCAAAGTCAATTTTAATTTTGTACAAAATGAACCAGGCTTTGAGGACCATATATTCGAATGGATGTTTGAAGAGGCAAAAAGACTACATATTTTAGAAGATGCTCGGACTGGCGGAATTATTTTTGACGAAATGTCAATTCAGCAGAATATTGAAATGAAAAAAATGGCAGTGTATATGAAATATCAGGATTCACAGACTTAGGAGAGGAGGGCGATATATATCAATCTTTTAAAAATGGAGCTAAGGTTAAAATTTTAGGAACACATGTCCTTCAATTACTATTTCTTGGAATAAACGGATTTAAATTCCCTTTTGCGCATTTTGTAACAGACAGTATACAGTCATCACAATTGTATAGGCTTTTTTGAAAGCTGCATACTTGTTGTCTGGGCTTGGCTTTACAGTTTTGTATACCTGTATGGATGGAGCTCAAAGTAACAGAAAATTCTTACAAACATGTCTTGGAGAAAAGTAAGAAACATTTCAGTGTCCTGGCCCTTATACCACACACCCAATGACGTTAATTATGGATATTTCACATGTACTTAAAAAATAAGGAATAATATTCAAAAGTGGACTACAAAAAACTTTACAAGACTATTATCTCTCCCAAATAAAAACCAAATTCAGTGGCAAATGGTTATTGACTTCTTTCAACTGGATCAGCAAAATGCATTACAAATTCACAGAAGATTGACTAAAGGACATGTTTTTCTGGACAACCAACTAAAAATGAGAACTCATCTAGCATTTGATGTTCTGGACTCTACCATGTTTAATTCCATTATCACCTATAAATATGCACTTGGGGAAAACGGCAAAGTACTTGATGGTCTTATAGAACTTCTAGAGCAGACTTCCCAATTATTGAATATTTTTCATGACAGAAGACCTATTTCCTCTTATAATGAGACTTGTTCAGTTGAAATTAGTTGACTCGATGTTTAAACAATGGGAACAACACACCATACAATCTGACAAAAGAACCAAGCTAATGTTATTACAATGTCATGAAGACATTCATTGCTGTATAAATAGATTTAAAGCTCTGTCTGAATGTGTCTTGAGTATGAAAACAAGTGTATATGTAGTGCCATCTTTGATCAATTCAGATGTAATTGAAAACATTTTTAATCAGCAAAGGACTACATACAATGGAGCGAACACTAACCCTAGTGCACTACAATACAGTCAATAAACAGTATTATCATTGGAGAACACTCAATTTCAAAAAAGGCGAATGCTAGTAGGTCATCAGCGGCAAAACCATACCCATTGGCAGTGAAGGCACCCCCAAAAAAGAGACAAAAAGTGGAACAAGGAAAGAAGAGTATTGGCAGCATAATGGTTCTAAGGATGTAATTAAGTTGGTAAGTTCTAAAAATGTTTTTGTTTGTTTGTATGGGATTGCACACCACTTTTAACAGTATTGTAGTTACATCTACTGATGGTGCACCTTCCCATGGCTTTATGTTGTTTCTCACACCAATACAACATAAAATTTGACGAGAACCACCATCTGCCCATCTCAGATAGGGGTACTTCTTGTCATTTGCTTGTAAATGGGAACTAGAGGCGCTTGAGCGCCTGATTCGCTCCACGGGCTCGAATTTACTTAATATCAAAGTAACCCAGTTTTCTTTAACATAGGAGGCAACTCATTTAAAGAAAGTTTTCAACTATAATCCAATACATGGAAATTAGCCCTGCCCTTTAAAGTCATTCTATCCAAATACTTTTAAGGAATCTAACTGAGGGTCAAGAAAGAATCATTCCTGCAAAATTGGTTGCCATCCATCTAATAGTCTCTTAGAATATGATGTTCAAAGTTTTCACAATAAACCATATATGGAAATAAACCCTGCCCATTAAAGCTATGCTTTTTATCCGATTAAAATTCTTCAAAGAAATCTGATAAATAGTCACCCAAGGATCATTCCTGTGAAATTTAGTTGAAATACATCAACTTGTTTCTGAGAATATTATGATCAAAGTTTTCACAATATATCGAAATTAGCCAAGCACATTAAATCCGTGTTTTTCATCTGATCTAAATTTTTTGAAGAAATCTGATAAAGGGTCATCTAAAGATCATTGCAATAAAATTTGGGTAAAATCCATGAAGTAGTTTATGAGAAGAAAAGTTTCAAAGGTTTTACCATACATGGAATTAAGCCCTGCCCATTAATGCCATGTTTTTCATCTGGTCAAAATTCTTTGAAGGAATCTGATAAATGGTCACACAAGAAACATTCCTGTAAAATTAAGTCAAAATCTATCAATTGGTTTCTGAGAAGAAAATTTTAAAAGCTTTCACCATATATGGAATAAGCCCCGCCCATTAAAGCTATGATTTTCATCCGATGGAAATTTTTTGAAGGAATCTGATAGATAGTCCCCAAAGTATCATTTCTGTGAAATGTGGTTGAAATCAATCAACTGGTTTCTGAGAAGAAGATTTTTAAAGGTTTCACCATATATGGAAATTAGCCCCGCCCATTAAAGCCGTGTTTTTCATCCAATCAAAATTCTTTGAAGGAATCTGATAATGGGTCATTTCTACGAAAATTAGTTGAAATTTGTTCAGTACTTTCTGAGGAGAATATTTTCAAATGAAAAGTTAACGGACGGACGCACGCATGCACGGACGGACGCATGCACGGACGGACGCACGACGGACATAACGCTTTGACAATAGCTCGCTGGCTTTCAGCCAGTGGAGCTAAAATCGTAAAATGTAGGATGTTAAATGGTCGAACCAAGGATAAATTTTAAATGCCTTTGTGTTAATTAGATAAGACTTTGTGATCACATCTTGCAAACTTAGTATTTAACATCATATAATACTCTTCTACATTCAGAAAATCCTGTAAAATGTGTCTGTTTAGACTACATAAAATATATACAGTCTTACATGGATGATTGCTTTTTAAAATTTGAGGATTATCTTTTATATGTGACAGGTATATACATGTAAATCAATTCCGTTATATGATTTAATCCATTGAAGAAATGAGGGAACATTTTTTTTTCATGAAGGAATGGAACTAAAAACCTATTCACAATGTATGAATGATTTTCATGCATATGTTTGGTTAGATAAAAGTTACATTCTTTCAGTCATTTAATCTTGTATTCATTTTTATAAATGCAAGACATATTAGGGAAAAAACAATTAAGTATTTATACTATAAGACATTTTCATGCTCAAAATAGTTTTTATTAAAGTATGACACCAATTTTCACCCATCAAACATTTTTTAGTAGAAACTTAATCCTTATAGCTAAGCTGAATTAGAATTTAAAAAAAGGGTGTAGTAAATCAAGGTATGAAAAAAAATGTTGCACTTATTTTGGATAAGTATTATTTTTGAAAAAAGTTTTTTTTATTGTTTAAAAAGCACAAAGAGGTGATATAGATTAAGATCTTACTTCACCTAATGCGCAGACTGATCTTTGTCTAAATCTCTTGTCAAAGCAGGAATGTTCTATGTTCAGTATGACTAGGGGTAGATTATTTTTTTAAATGACCACATTGGCCAGACTGAAAATCAAGCTGAAACCTTATTTTTACCTTTCAGCGGTTGAATTAAACCAAACTAAATATTAAGACAATGTTTTACCAGCAGTGCATATGTATAGAATAAAGATGTTAGTTGTTAGGGTCTTTTTTCATCAGAAAACCTAAAGTCATGAAATGAATATGAATTGACCTAAATGAAGTACCATACTTGTAAAGCCCATCCACAATTGATAGAATTTGGTCAATATCTGTTTATAGATTTTGATTCGAGAATAACACGATAAAGGGTCAAGAGACTCATGTTTTCATCGTGGTCCTTACTCATACCTGATCGTATCATGCACATAGAGAGGGAGGCAATTGGTTCTAACTAATGCTACCCACTTTTACAGCTGGATGGACTGGGGCTCTTTCTGTGAAGTGTCCTGTTCACTACCCGCCTCCGGTGGAGCTCGAACATTCAACTATCAGATTATGAGTCGAGCATGCAAACCACTCGCCTATCGAGCCAGACAAGACAGATAAGTTATCAAATAAATTAGTTAATACATGTTGTCTCATTTAAAGTCCTATACATGTACTTAAAATGCAAGAACTCACAAATATGGCTTACAGTGATTTAAGATTCGTGAAATTTTGAAGCAATTGACTTTGTATGTGTTCAGGTGTTATGAAAGGTTAAATACCTGCTGCAACGGTCTGTAATGTCAGATTCTGGTAAAACATTCATACAGGCAGAATCAAGGAAGTCAGTTACAACTCTAGGAGGTTTCATGACATAACGTTTGTGAAAATTGATGACAAGATTCCCACTGGCAGATGTGGCCCTTGACATGGCTACCGCAAGCTGACCTGGCTTAAATATTTTTCTACAGTCAATCATGACTCTGTAATAGATTAATATCTTTATAAATATTTGAAATTTTGAAGAAGATGTAATTATAATTTGCCTGATTAAATCTTGAAGTCAGAAATCTTAAATTGATAAGTTGCCATCTTTGTGTCCAAAGACATGAGAAAAAAAAATCACCCAGTTTTTATTAATCAATCACATCTGAGTTGTGGCAAGCTTGTGGTTGGTTGGCTCTGCGCAGGTCCTAGGTTCGATTTCCGACGCAGAGTAAAGGAGAATATTCTATTTGTCTATCTTGAGCCGGATAAGTGCTTGTCAGGGCTGGCTCTAGGCGGGCACCGGTTCAAATAGTCATTGGGTTAAGGGTTAACAAAGATGGACTCCACGAAAATATTGAAAAGTTTTGTAAAAAGGGGCTTAACTCATTAGTAGATCAGGTAGATATAACAGAAATCAAAATAAAGACTAAAAGACAGTGTTCAGTTTATACTTTAACTCAAATTAACTCTATTCTTGTAGACCAATCAAATAAAATCAAGAACAGTTTGAGCAATTACTTTTCAATACAATATAGTTCCTGAGATCAAATTAAGCAAATAAATAAATGGATTGCTATGATAATTCCATCAAAAAAGCTAAGTCAAAAATTAGTGATTTTGCGCTAGGAGTAAATCTTCGGATCAGTCAATAGCATCTGTTTAAGACCACGGTTGCACTGTGTGGTTAGACGCAAATTTAGAGCCTTTGCTCGAGGTAGCGGTCTGACCTGGATGTACACTGCAATGTTTACCAAACTAAATAGAATCTATGTAAATTTCTCGGAGGTAAAAACCTGATGTTTGTTAGAATTCCATTGTTCTTATTTTTTTATAATGACATAAAGCTTGTCTAATTACCAGAACTAAAATAAAGTAAAGCACAAAATAAAATTACCTAAAAAGAAAAGGCGATGTATGGCTTTGAAATTTTGAGTCTGGAGTCCCCGAATTCGTCTGGAACCGCCTCTTTTATACAGCGATTCCCGATAATTCGGGGAAATTTCCAGCAAGGACCCTATTGCCGGGCTATTGCTCTACCGATATATCTCATCTCGTTGGGAAACGTCCCAACGGCATCGGGAAAAATCTTCCCGACGGATAGGGAAAAGCGAAAAAGCAACCACCCTGTGTCGGTTTGGACTAAATTTGCAAAGGAAAAACAAATGGGAGTTGTTGTAATCTTTACATAAAACAAAAGAAGGTTGATAAAGCTACACAACCTGAGTAAATTACATGCCCGAAGAATGACGAATTCGAGTATAAAATGACCTTTTGATATGAGGAATCGTGCCCAGTATATGACTTTTGACAGACGACCTTCAAGTATCTAGACTAAATAACCCATAATGCATTGCAACAATAACAACCAAAATGGCCGCCGACCCAAATACAAGAAAGCACATGTTGATTAAAATGATTGAGACTGTCGCATCTGGACCTTGACAACAGGTATATTAGTTGTAGTATTAAAGTAAATGTATAAAGCCCTCCATCTAAATAGGATTTAAGTGCAGTTGACAATTTCTAAGAATAGGATAACAGTAAGGGTCAGAATTGGTCACGCTCAAGCAGACGAGCACTAGGTCATTACATTACCCCCCCCCCCCCCCCACGTCAGTGTGCCAAAGCTCCGACTGGCACACTTACCTGGCAGTAAGATAATGTAAAATACCGATTAAGTACATGCTTAGCTGCGATATCGTAGCCCTCTTTCTGATAATCTGCTAGCTGCGATATCGTAGCCCTCTTTCTGATAATCTGCTGGCGAGGGCTACGACACTCCCCTTCTTTGCTCTTTGTTGCAGCACCTCATATTTAAAAAACTTATTTTTCAGATGGAGAGTCATTATAATTTTACCCTTTTATAAAATATTTCATTAAATCAAAAGAAATTATTTAACAATATTGACATATCACCTAGAAATACGCGAAATAAAAAAATGTTTATAAAAAATTCTCCCAAATGATCCGCCATGTCAACTTCCGTTCTCGGGGAGATCACGTGACTATTTCGTTTTCCAAATATGGAAAGGCTTACTACGATTTGTTTACAAACAGCGCGTGCTGGCGCGTGGTTAGAAATGAAAGATGGACGCCTGTTGCAATTGTGGTAGACAATTCAAAAAACGATCTAAATCGTATGATAGAAAGAATATATACGGTAATGTTAAATGTAAAGATGTGGATAAAACATTGAAAGATGTTATCGAAGAAGAATTTAACATTAAGCTTACACCGAACGTAAAGCAACAGAGATTTCTGTGTGAAAGCTGTTCCTGGGCTTTAGTGTCAATAGCAAAGTCTAATCGGGCAAAGTCAGAAGCAGAAAAGAAGCTTGGGAGTGCCTCTAGCTCTGCACATTACTTGGCAAAAAAACTAAGAAGTCCTGCGCCAACACCGAGGAAAATAAAGAAACAGAGAATATTTTCTCCGCCGAAAAAACGAAAGGTAAGTTTATTAAGATTTCCCTAAATATTAGGGTTATTTTTTTAACAGATTGAGTGTTAAGTCTGAATGTTAGATCTTGCAAAAGCAATGCAGTTTATGAGACAGGCTGTTAAAATAATAAAAAAAATAAAAGGAACATATGAACCTATAAAATGCACAATATTGATGAGAAATTAATTCAGTTAGGTTTGATTAAAACACTTACAAGAGACTATCTATAACAATGCTTTGATCACACAAAAGAGGTTATAGGATCATGGAATGTATTCACATATTCCCACACAATCCCTCCTTTTAAGCCCTGGAAGAAAAAACCTATTGGGAACACTTAAGGAAAATTAAGAAATTGCATGTATCAAGAAATTACTTCATTATCCACGATGTTTTCTATCCACAAATGCAAAAGTTCATTTACTTGAAATTGTTGTAGCTTCTTTGAATTTGGACCAGTCAAAAATTTTGTTTTTGGAGTGATTAAAGAAATAAAGGCAGAAATAATTAATCTTAATTTTGATAAATGGTATGAGAATACATAATTCTAGCAGTACCTCGGGTTTTCAGGGAGAAATTGAGGCTAATAATGGAATAACAAGTAAATTGCAAATGTCACCTAATCCCAAATAAGATAGAAAATCATTAAAGGGATGTTTAAAACACACCTTGCTGTTCTTAGTGTTTTCTTATTTTGTTCAAGTTGGTAGCGCGTCGGACTATCATTCTAGAGGTCCCGGGTTCGATTCCCGACGGCGGCACTCATCCTTTCCGACTATTTGTCTCTCACCAATGGGTTGATAATCGTAGACCTATGTGGGATAGCAGCTGGAGGCTAGGAAAGGATGTAATGGTAGTACTGGTGTGAGAAATACCAGGAATCCATTGTTAGGTACTCCAGCCGCCGCGATATAACTGAGAGACTGTTGAAAGCGGCGTAAAACCCCATTCAAACAAACAAACTTATTTTGTTCATATGTTTAATATTATGCCTAAATTAAATGGGTTCGGATGCTCACTAGAGGATCCCCACCTCAAAATCAACAAGCTGATGACCAAAAAAGAAAGAAAAAGCAGTACCAATATATTTTGTCTCTTGCATTAACCCTTGTAATGCTGATTTTACTTTTTAATGGCTCTAAAATCAAAGGTCTGAAACCACTGGTAGTATTTGTTGTTCAATCATCAATATTTCTTATGAGATTTAATTTCATAATAAACTCTAGCATGAAAAAGACAAACAGGAGGTGTAGACTAAGATCAGACTGCACTTATGTGCAGGCTGATCTTTGTCTATATCTCCTGGCAAAAGCGGAATATTCCGGGTTTAGCATGACAAGGGTTAATTGATGTTTCTTTTTACAGGAAACACAACCAAACTCGGACAGTAACCTACCACGAGGAGAAAAAGATCACAGCAATGTGCAGAGTAGAAAGGTATGGTCTATTTTGAAGCCAACCCATGGTCCCAGAAGAGAACTCATAAAACAAAAAGCATATTCTTCAACATATGCATTCTTAGATTACAAATCAACAACTGTTAATGCATTGTGTACAAACTTGGACTAAACTGTTTGTACTATAAAGCACCTAGTATAGTTTCTGCTCATGTTAAGATTCACTGAGAGTAGATGTACTTTCTGTCTTTGATACAATATGTGTCCTTTTTTCATCATCCCCCCCCCCCAATAGTTTCCATTAGGTCAATTCGTCCACTTTGGCTTATATCACATTGTTGGGCCTGTCATGCATCTGTCTGTCTGTCTGATATTTTGTCTGAACTAATGTTTTTATCATTTCTTATCATGAAATGTAGCATTTAAATGTTTTTTTCTTTAACATTCATATAATAATTACTGTATGCTACAAAGGAATTCTTCTTTGAAATTTGGTCATTGCATAGATTTATCAAAAGTTACAGTTTTACAGAAACCTTGATTTATCTTAGAAATCTCACCCCACCTATTAGAGAAAAACTAGATGAATGGAATATATCAAACAGTGAATTAACTGAAATATTGATACTGACTTTATGACTACTTTGATAACAGTTAATTGTGTGGTAATTGTGTGGTAAAATGATACAGAGTTACAATAATACCGATACCACACTATCCAATATTTTAATGTGACAACGAAATGTAGCCATTGAAAATATTGTGAGAAGAGATTGCTGGTTACATTGGGATTTCTTCTTTTCTCGCAACGCTTTCCATCTCAAATCAACATCATTTTTCAATTTAAACCTATATTGTTTTGTAATTTGGATCAGTTTAAAATTCTGTCGTTTGGTAATGCGCTTGCTTACTATGATCAAATTTGTTATACAGGTATTTCATGTGAACTGAAGAAATTCATGTACACTCTAAATGTCAAAATATGAATAAAAAAAACCATACTATTATGAGTTATTGGTGTTTCACAAATACAGTTTTGTTTTCTTTTTAAGTTAACCTCAATAGAAACAGATGTTCACAGAGCCCTAAAGCTAATAAGATGCCGAATATACACTAGAGGAGTGAAAATGCTGATGAATGCACGAGTTGGATTCAAGACAGCGATACACAGAATAGTGCAGGACAATGTGCGTGCTGAAATAAGTAAACTTTGTCAGGCTGAACACTCCACATTCCTAGGTGGGAAATCGCTTGAGGAGATAAGTAAATTTGACTGGAATCCAAGATATGAAGAGATGGCAAAGTATTGTCCTCTTTTGACAGATTGTTTGGTTGGAGCAGTTGCCAAAAAAAATCCTAACAACACTCTAACTTTACCATCTAGGAAAGGTGTTTCTGCAAAGCCAATTTTAGGAACTCTTATGAGTATAATGCTGTATACGAGGAAACCACATAGTTTCAATGAATTCCAAGAGCTAAATGGTATACAGTTGTGGTTGGCAGGATGTAAAAGAGAGGTAAAAAATCTAATATTTCTATAATATCCCTTTTTGCCAGGTTTTCGATGGGAAATCTGGTTATAGGATTTGTTGGCAAGAGGCTTTGATCCTTGATGCTGTATAAAGTTCTTTTTAACTCTGTACTAAAAGAATGGAATCAACAGAGGGCCGGATTATGAATATAATTTTTTTTCTTAATTATCCTTTAGAACAAGCTTTGCTTAATAGGGACAATTCAATCTATTAATTTTGAATTGTTGAAAATATTGCAATTAAGGTTGTGACTTATGTCTATACATGGTACCAGTGAATTTTTTAAAGTAATTTTTATTACCCTTTTCATATGACTTGCTAAATGAATTGACTTTTGTAAATGAAAGAAAACGCTTTTTGAAACCCTGAAGAAAAGCAATTGGGAATACATTGTGTAAAATGAAGAAATTGCTTTACCCAAGCAATTTCTTCATTTTCAACAATGTTTCCTGCCCAGAGTTTAAAAAAACTAAAATATTGTAGTGTGGTAATGGGTTAAATTCAATATATAATGTATTGTGAAAGATTGAACATCTTAATATGGATTTAACCAAATGTCTTGGGAATGGTCCTTTAGTAACTCTTTCTCGGATTCTTGTAAAGATTATATTTGATAACATTTTTTATTATCAGGTTTTCACAAGATTCAACCATGTTGGATTGTCCATTGGTATCAACGGGACAACCAATGCTTTGGACAGAATACGTAAACACTATGATAAAGATGTGTTAGAATGGAAAAGACAAATTACAGACTACCTGCTGTTGCCATCTGATCTAGACACCTCAACCTCTGCCACTGTCCCATTTGAAGAAATGGAATCAAATGGATCCTTGTCAGATGCACCAGCATTGCCACTTGACTTATCAGAAGATGTGCATTCTCCAATGAATGGTTCTTCAAAAGAATCAAATAGAGGTATGAAAAAAATGTTATTATTGAAATTTGATAATGATACAGATTTTTAAATTTTTCTACCAGACATATGTGTTGTTTTTTTTCTGTTTTTTTTTTTTTTTTGGGGGGGGGGGGCTACAACAATAATTGCCAGTCCCTCTAATCAACAGGTATAAAAAAAAATAAATAGCTAGAGTATATTTCTTTTCATGTAGTATAAATTGGTTGAATTGAATCAATGTAACCTTATTTTGAAAATTGTCCCAACCAACAACCAGAAGCGATTCAGTGCCTGATTCACTCCAATGGCCTGAATTTACTAACTATAAAGCTATTTTGATTTTCTTTACCATAGGAATCAAGCCATTTAAAATAGAACTACTTTTCTGATAATAAGATTTGTGTGGAAGGGTGTGTGTAAAGCAGAGGAGTCAGTGTCATAAAATTTTCATCAAATAAAGACTCTTTGTTGAAAAATGGCTGTGTTTGAGTGACATAATGTAAAAATCACATTAAGTAATTGTCTAATAAGCATAAAACTTTCCTGTATTGCAAAATTTTAGACCTTTCCTAATTCAAAGGTTTTGCAGATGAAAATTTAAAGTGGATTTACTTTGAAAAATTACCAATAAGTGGCATCACTCATGGCTTTTCTTGGCATATATATATTTTGCAAGAATACAAACTGCTGTTTACAAGAACCATAAATATACCATGCAAACTTGTTATTGCCCTTTTTTAGCTCACGTGAGCACAAAGTGCAAGGTGAGCTATTGTTATCAGTCTTTGTCCGTCCGTCTGTTCGTCCACAATTTCTTTAAAAATCTTCTCCTCCTAAACCAGTAGACCAATCATGCTGAAACTTTGCAGGGATGTTCCTTGGGTGAAGTTCTACAAAAGTTCTTAAAAAAATAATTCTGTCAAAAACTCTGGTTGCTGCGGCATTTGAAAATGGGAAACTTTAGTATTTCTTTAAATAATTTAAAAATCTTCTACTCCTAAACCAGTAGGCCAATCAAGCTGAAACTTTGCAGGGATGTTCCTTGGGTTAAGTTTAACAAAAGTTGTTAAAAGAATATAATTCCGTCAAAAACTCTGGTTGCCGCGGCATTTGAAAATAAGAATCTTTAGTAATTCTTTAAATATCTCCAAAAATCTTCTCCTCCTAAACCAGTAGGCCAATCCAGCTGAAACTTTGCAGGAATGTTCCTTGGTTGAAGCTATTCAAAAGTTGTTAAAAGAAATTCATTCTGTGAAAAACAGTTGTAACCACAGCATATGAAAATGGGAAATTTTAGTTAATCTTTTTTGTTGTTTTTTTCATAGACTAAAAGGCAAAAGACCTTTATATTTTGTATAGAGCTTAATCATATGGTTCTCCACCAATTTTTTGAATAAATCTCTCGGGTCAAAAATGGCCCCTTGAAGTCCGAAGTTTAGAAAAATGCTTAATTAGAGCAATTTCAAAAGACTTCTCCTCTTAAACTATAAGGTATAGGATGTTCATATTTGATATGTAGCACAACTAGATGGTTCTGTACTATATCACTTAAAGTTGTCCTCCTAGGGTCAAAAACGGCCCTGCACTAGGGGTCCAAAAATTGGGAAAAAGCAAAATTTGAGTATGTTAAAAAAAAAATCTTCATTTAAGGCGGAGGGCATTCATATTTTGAGTGTAGCATAGCCTGGCTGCTATCTATCAATTTTGATTAAATCATGCCTGTAGGTTAAAAAACACCCCTTCCCTGGGTTTCCAAAGTTTGTAAAAATGCTCAATAAGACCATGTTCAACAGTATTCTCCTACCAATCTACAAAGTCTAAGGCATTCATATTTGGTATATAGCATAAATAGATGGTTCTCTACCATGTTTGCTCAAATCATAGCCCTGGGATAAAACATGGCACTGCCCCAGATGTACAAAATTGTGGAAAACATCCAATTAGAGCAGCTTCAAGTCTTCTTCTGAAATATAAGGTGAAGGGCATTCATATTTGGTATGTAGCATGACATAATATTTTTGTACTATGTTACAGGACAATATGCTCTTAGGATAAAAACATCTCTGCTCCTGGGGTCAAAAATTGCGTAAATGGCATTGAGAATGGCATGGAGAAATTGCTTGTCACTCCCTTTCTCAAAATGCATTTTTAAACCTATTTACCCTGAGGGCGACATATTCTTGGATAGTTTGGTAATGAATTAAACTATTAAGCCAAAGGCATTTATTTTTATTGTAAAGCATTACTGGATTGTTTTGTACATTAAAGCCCAAAATCTTATATTTGTTTTATTTATTTTGCTCAAGCTGTGTCTTTCTTTATACAAAAAAGTACTGAAACTTGCAGAAGCCTCAGGTGAGCAATTTAGGACCACCATGATCCTCTTGTTTTAATTTTATTTTGTCTTAGGCATACCTTTCAAAGCATAATAACTGTGATTTTGTATATGTGCCTTGTTTATTTTCCAATTCTAAATTTGTTGCAAGTCTTTCCGTAAAACCTTTTTTACTTAAACTCTCCCCCTGTCCCGTCAACTACAAAATACTGTGTAACAGGCATATATTTTCTTGATTAATTATGTATGAAACCATTCCCATTGTTTTGTACGGATCCTTTCCCATCTGATAGGAACATTTTCTTTGCAGAATCGGTCCTATCCGATGAAGATGAAAATGGAACCTCAATCCAGACAAGTAGATCTGAGCATTCTGGTATGTAAAAAAATCTTACGTGCATATTGATAATCTTTTAGAATATTTCCCAACTTTATGTCTCCCATATCCAGGTTTAGTTGTGATATCTAGGGCCCGCATCATTGATGAAATTTTTCTCAAGAGCATCCTTTTGCTTGGTTTTCCATAGTTCCAAGTTTGAAGAGATTCTGATATAGACTGAGGGCATTGTTGTGTTAATGAGGATTTGGTAATAATTTTTCATACAGCCCCTTTTCCTATGATACTAGACAGATCAGGCCCAATTCGGAAAGAAACAATCCTTATGATGGTACAAACATTCTGTGAAAGTTTGAACAGAATCTGATGAAAACTGCAGACTTTATCTTGGTGTAAAATTTTTAAAATAAAATTTTCATAAGGCTCCTTTTCCTGTGATACTTGAAGGATCAGGTCTCATGTCAGCATCAACAACCGTGATTATTGTACAATGATTCTGTGAAGGTTTTAATAAAATCCAATGAAAGCTCTGGACATGGTTACAAGGATTATAGATAAAATTGTCTAAAGGCCCCTTTTCTCATGATAATAGACAGATCACGCCTAATTTGAAAGGAAAGAATCCTCATGATGGAATAATCATTCTGTGAAAGTTTTAACAGAATCTGATGAAAACTGTTGACTTTATTGTGGTACAATGATTTTAAAATTAAATTTCATAATGCTCTTTTTCCTGTGATACTTGACGGATCAGGTCTAATGCATCCTTATGATGGTACAATCATTCTGTGAAAGTTTAGAGAGAATCCAATGAAAACTGTGGACTCTATCGCGTAAACAAGGATTTTTAATGAAATTTTAATTAAATTTTCATAAGGCCCCTTTTCCCATGTTTCTAGACGTATCATACCAAATTTCGAAAGGGACGATCCTTATGTATGTACAATCATTCTGTGAAAGTTTGAAGAGAATCTGATGACAACTGTGGACTCTATCTTGTAAACGAGGATTTTTTAATTAAATTTTCATAAGGCCCCGTTTCCCTTGTTTCTTAACAGATCATACCCATTTTCGAAAGGAACGATCCTTATGTTGGTACAATCATTCTGAGAAAGTTTGAAGAGAATCCAATGAAAACTGTGGACTTATGCGTAAACAAGGATTTTTAATTGAATTTTAAATGAATTTTTATAACGCCCCTTTTCCTGTGTTTCTTGACGGATCATACCCATTTTCGAAAGGAACAATCCTTATGATGGTACAATAATTCTGAGAAAGTTTGAAGAGAATCCAATGAAAACTGTGGACTTATGCGTAAACAAGGAAAAGTTTAACGGACGAACGACGGATGGACGGACGCGAAAAAGGCATCGCTATAGCTCTGGTGGCCTTCGGCCAGTAGAGCTAAAAATTGCTTGTGTCCAGTAATTTCTTCATTTCCCACAATGTTTTCTACCCAGAGAGTTGAAAAAATCCAAAATTTCTGAAACTTTAAATTGTCATCTGCAACTTCTTCCAATTTGGAAGTCATAACTTATGCTGTGTGGTAATGTCTTAATATGTCCAGAATTACTATCTTTCATTTCACCACAATATTATCATTTTGTTTGTTTGAATGGGGTTTTACGCAGCTTTCAACAACCTTTCAGTTATATTGCGGCGGATGGAGCACCTAACAATGTTATCCTGGTATTTTTCATACCAGTATTACCATTACATCCTTTCCTAGCCTCCAGCTGCTATCCCACATAGGTCTATGATTATCGACCCATTGGTGAGAGAAAAATAGTTGGAAAGGATGAGTGCCGCCATCGGGGATCGAACCGGGACCTCTAGATTGACAGTCCGACGCGCTATCAACTGCGCTATGACGGCGACCACAACATTATCATGATGAGCTTTTGTGATAACTGAATGTCTGTTGTCCGTCATCTGATTATCAAATAAATTGGTTACAATCAAAGGCCACAGTTTTATCTTATTTTTTTTAGGAAACTTGGTCTGATTAATTGTATGAAATAAGGTTGAACCTTATTTAAAACAGGAAGATTCCAAAGGAAAATACTAGAAATAGAGCATTTATGACAATTTCTTTGTATACCCTAGTGGTAAAAAAGTTGGCCCATTCTTGATGAAACCTGGTCTGAATGACTGTAAGTTTACAAGGATGAACTCTAATTAAAATGGGAAGGTTCTACTGTAAGAGGAATTGGGGTTGAATGATTTATTTTTCTGTTAACATTCCAGAGATCTAGATAAGAGGGGGTAACTGCATTTTGAAATCTTTATTTTTCAATGGGACAATATGTTGTGGGTAATCATTTGAATTGTCTCAGTGAAACAATTCAAATGAGTACCTACAACATAGAGTTTATGGTACTTTTATTAAATTGAAAAAAATGAATAACAGCATTTATCTGTAGCCTTGCACTCTAGTGGGCACAGTTTTGACATTAAACATGGTCATAATGATTATTTGACAAAAGAATGAACCTTCTGATAATGATATTGTGCTGTCAATGGGAAAGGGGCTATAATAACAACTTGATCAATATAGTCAAATTTAAAAGTTTTGTGTACTGATTTTAGCTCACCTGAGCACGAAGTGCTCAAGTGAGCTATTGTGATCACATTTTGTCCGGCGTCCGTCGTGCATCAACATTTTCTTTAAATGACATCTCCTCCCAAACCACTGTGCCAATTTGAATCAAATTTGGCAGAAATGTTCCTTAGGTGATCCCCTTAAAAAATAGCTAAAATAATTGAAATCCTTTAAAAATTGGTTGCCATGGCAACAAAAGTGAAATATTAAAATAATTATTAAAAATCTTCTCCTCCTGACCCAGAAGGCATAGAGCCTTGATATTTTGCATGAAGCATCAGTATATTGACCTCTTTAAAAATAGCTATAATCCCGATCCTCGGGTCCACAGGGGCCGAGCCCGGGGGGGGGGGGGGGTATATAGAAATAAAGAATGATTTTTTAAATGACATCTCCTCCAAAACCACTGGGCCAATTTGAACCAAATTTGGAAGAAATGTTCCTTAGGTGATCCCCTTCAAAAATAGCTAAATGAATTGAAATCATTTTAAAACTATGGTTGCCATGGTAACAAAAGTTAAATTTCAAAACAATCATTAAAAATCTTCTCCTCCTGACCCAGAAGGCGAAGAGCCTTGATATTTTGCATGAAGTATCAGTATATTGATCTCTTACAAAATAGCTAAAATCATTATCTTCGGCTCATCAGGGGCGGAGCGGTGGGGGATGGGGGTGTTAAAGGCATGAAGCATCAGTTCACAGACTTCTTTCTTATCTCTGAAATTATAACCCATGGGTAGGGAAAAGTTCTTTCCTTTTTTCAAATCAGCACTTAAGCCTTGGAATTTGTAATTTAGACTTTTGGATCCCCAGGTTAATAGACTTTATATGTAAGTGTGGTCCACTTGTATCATAATCCTAACCTTAACATGAAATTAGACTGTTGAAAGAAAAAGAGCCTTTATGTCTCAGGTGAGCACCCCAGGGCTAATGGCCCTCTTGTTCTCTTTACAAATGTTTTTGACATTTCCGTTATAATGATTTTTTTCAATAAAGAACAAAGGTGTGCGATCAAGGGCCATCTTGGTCCTCTTGTTCTATTTCAGGGAGATTTGGATTTTCCCTTTGCTTTGACAATGTCAACCAAAAAACCAATGTTAGGCATCAGACAAGAGATTCTAAAAACAAAATGTTCAACATGGTTCAAGGCTATGCAGCTAGGGACAGGATTCCAACAAACCAGTTATCTGATGTATCTCCTTTGCCAAAGGATATCTTAGCCATTCCTTTGTCAAAGTTCCTACCAAATGACCAGGATGAGACAGATCTCCAGTTTGAAATGAGAACAGTACTGAACAGAGTTCTTACCAAGTACATAGGTGCTTTCAACGGGTTAGCAGAAGACATAAACATGCACATTCAACATCAATATTCCAAAGAATCTTCAAAAAAAAGCTATATGGTGAGCTCAATTTCTTGTCATATGTAAAGGCATTATTGTTTAGATAATATTTTCTCATTTCTGGATCCCTTATTGTTGTCCTTGTAACAGGGAGCAGATCATTTTAACACTTGTTCTCTGAGTATTTAATCTTTCTTAACAAAATTTTAATTTTTTGTCAATCTTAAATCTACTTTGAATCTTTCCTCAACACTAAAAACACAAGCAGGAAGTGTAGAATAATATCAGGGCCCGAGGTTATAAAACTTTTTTCGTACTGACTTGAGTTGAAAGTGAATCTGATTAAATATGGGGAGTTCATTATGTTTACTAGAATATTTAAAAAAAGAGAGAAAAAAATCATATGGCCCCTTTTTACATGATACTTGATGGACTGTACCCAGTTCTGAAAAGAACCATGTAAGTGATTGTACAACCATTCTGTTATGACCTTACAACCATTCTGTGAAAGTTTCAACATAATCTGATCAAAGCTGTGGGCTTCATTGTGTTGACAGTGATTCTTTAATTGAATTTTTATATAGCCCCTTTTCCCATGTTTCTTGATGGATCTGAACCAATTCCAAAGGGATCTATACTTACAAAAGTATAATTATTCTGTTTGAGTATAAAGACAACCCCATAAAATCCCCATAAAATCTATGGACTTAAAAGCATTAATTAAAATTTTTTGATTGAATTTTCCTGAGGCCCATTTTCCTATGTTTCTCGATGGATCAGACCCAATTTGAAGGGAACAATCCTAATGATGGCACAATCATTCTGTGAAAGTTTGAAGTCGATCAGGTGAAATCTAGGGCCATGATGTGTTAACTAAGATTTTTTATTAAAATTTTTATTAGGGCCCCTTTTCAAATGAAACTTTATGGATCAAACCTACTTCCAAAAGGAACAATCCATTTAAAGTAATAATCATTCTGTGAATGTTTGAAGAGAATTTGTTGATAACTGTGGACTCTATTGTGTTTACGAGGATTTTTTAAATCAAATTATCATAAGGCCCCTATTTCATGTGGTCCTTGATGGATCAAACCCACTTCCGAAAGGAACAGTTCATTTCATGTAATTATCATTCAATGAATGTTTGAAGAGAATCCGATGAAAACTGTTGACTCTATTGTGTTTATGAGGATTTTTTAAATCAAATTTTCATAAGGAACAATCCCTATGATGGTACAATCATTCTGTGAAAGTTTGAAGAGAACCCGATGAAAACTGCAGACTCTAGAGTGTTAGCGAAGATCTTTAAATTAAATTTTAATTAGGCCCTTTTTTACAATGTTTGTTGACGGATTGTACCCAATTTTAAAGGAACAATCCTTATGATGGTGCAATCATTCTGTGAAAGTTTGAAGAGAATCCAATGAAAACTGTTGACTCTATATTATTCTAAATTTTCCTAAGTCCCCTATTCCTGTGTCTCTTGATGGATCTTACCCAATTTCGAAATGAACAATCCTTATGATAGTACAATCATTCTGTGAAAGATTAAAGGGAATCTGATGAAAACTGTGGACTCTAGCGTGTTAACAAGGATAAGTTTAACGGACGGACGTCAGACGGGTAAAAGCCATCGCAATAGCTCTAGTGGCCTTCAGCCAGAAGAGCTAAAAATGCCCTTTTTTTTAATCCCATGGGGGACTCGTGAAATTTATCCAATGAAAATATGCACTTGTTTTTATCTATCAGTTGAATTTTAACTCAATGAGCAATTTAGGTATTAATGCCACTCTTTTTACATTTTTCTCTATATTTTAAGATACCTATAGGAGTTTTGGATAAAGATGAAAGTAGAGTTGCAGATACCATCGACATTCTGGAAGAATACCAAAAATATGTCCCCATTACCCCTACAGGAGAGCCTTTGACCACAATTTTACATGCAGATGGTCTAAGTGTTGAGCGTGGAAACAATGCTCAATGTGCCAGGATAAATGCTAACAATCCATGGCAACAGCTTCAAGGATTCAATTTAAACATACAAGAGTGGCATAAAAGGTGTATTCTACTGCAGGTTTGTTCAACCTACTGCATTCCCCCCCCCTTCCCCCTTTGTTTGGGGGTATATTTGAATAAGTTTGTGGGTGTTTGCTTCGGTCAGTTGATTTTGTCCAAAAGTAAATGGTGAGTTTTTTCAAACTTCACAGGTAGACTTGGTATCAAGCACAGATGTGCATAACCTATCTTGGCTACATTTTCTTTTGACAGAGTTAGGGCCATTTCATGAAAAATCTTGTCCACTTATTTTCTCTTAAAATATGGGAGAGATTTCATTAAAACTTCGACATGGTAAAGATGTGCATATCATATTTTTGGTTGTTTGTTCATTTAATTTTTACAGAGTTATGGCTTTTGAATGAAAAATCTTATCCTCATATTTTCTCTAAACAATTGATTGGATTTGATTCAAATTTCAAAAGTAGACTCAGTATGGACAGGTTTGAAAATCCTATTTTGGTTATGGTCCATTTATATTTTATAGAGTTATGGTCCTTTGATGACCTCTGCCCATGTCCTCTGAAACTATTGTATGGATTTATTTCTGAAAAGGCCTTATTGGCATTAGCAACTTTCTAATCATCCACTCAGAGCCTTAAACCTATATATCCATTTAACTTGAAAATACAATGTATTTGAATTGCTACCAAATTTGAGTTGATTAGATTGCTTGAGTAAATATGCAGGTATGTGACCTAGGGCCATGTCAGCCTTCTTGTTTTTAATGGCAATTAATTTTCACTTCAAAGGTATTGAAATGCAAATGGTTTTCATGGTAACATTTCTAGGACATTATAAAGGAATCAAATTAAAGTAGACTAACTGTATAATATAATTTACTTTTCATCTATTTACAGGATATTTTTGATGAGCTTTATTCATCAAGGAGTGGTAGGGAAAAGGGCACACTATGTCACCTAAAGAACTATTTCAATCACAGAAATGTCACAAGTAATGTTAAGGAATCATTTAATTTCAATGAGGAATTCCTTGAATTCTGTTGTGAGGCATATATTGTTTTGGCAGCATTGACATTTATGAAAATTAGTGATAAAGATGTTAAACCACAGAACTTTCCAAATGACAAAATCAATCAAAGAAAGTATTTAGACAATATAACGGAACAAATGATGGATATAGTTTTCCAGTCATGTGAACCAGTTGTGAACAAAATCTTTATGGAGGTTGATGAAAAATATACATATCCATATTGCTTTTGCAAGACTGAAAAACCTGGAGAAACCATGGTGTATTGTGAAAATAAAAATTGTCCAAATGGTTCATGGTTTCATCTAGAGTGCTTTCAAATGCAGGAGTCAGATGTGCCAGAAGGAAAATGGTGGTGCTCATCCGAGTGTCAAATGAGTGTACCAAAATCAAGAAAGAAAAAAACAGTAGCAGACAATTTGATTGATAATAGAAGATGCTATGCTGTTAAAGTTATATGGTATGGACTTAATCAGAAAGTGAGACGTGATGCCATAAGAGAAAATGATGGTAAAAGAATCATTAGTCATTGGAAATTTGACATGCTGAACTTTTATGAGCATAACCACCCAAAGTATTTCTTGGTATGCACCCAACTACTTGCAGCTGTTGGTGGGGCAGTCTCACCTAGACTTATACAAACACTTATTTGGAACAGGACAGTAAACCCAAATGGTGGAAAGGGGAAAAACATTGCCATGGACCTCCAAATGGAACATTATAATAAAGCATACAAAGGTATAGAAATGACTTTTTCTGCAGTTCACAAGAAATTAACAGATATCCTATAAAAAAAAATGCAAAATTACTCTTCAGAAAAGATAAATTGCTTGTAACTATAAATCTCTCCAGTTTTGTTTCTTTTAAAATTGTACTCAGTTTATGATGATGTGTGATACCGCTTTAAAAGTGGACAAGTCCTATATTTTGAAGACAGAAAATGGTTAAACATCACTATAGATTGAAGTCAGCCTGTACTAATAATACTGGGCAGAAAATACAATACTGTTCAATTAAAGTGTACAAACACTAAAAAGAGTCTTGCTTTCATGGATTATATTGGGTTTAGCGTGTTTTTTAACAGTATTTCAGTCGTATTGCGGCAGCTGGAGCAACTAACAATGGGTTCCTTGTATTTCTCAAACCAGTACTACCACTACATCCTTTCCTAGCCTCTAGCTGCTAAAAAATGAGTCGAAGGTTTAACCAAATCCCTTGCAATCCCACTGTTTGACGCCCCTCAAGAAACATGATGGACAATGAAGAAATTGCATAAGAAAAGCAATTTCCTCAATGTTAAGAGAGTAGAGTGTTTCAACCGTAATAGGAAAATATTTTCTTTATTCCATCAAGGAGAAATAATTGTTCTTTTTTTTTTCAATTTGGACCAATCACTTTTGACGATTATCGATGACAAATAATGGTCTCAATAAGCCATCAGATACTAGACTTATAAATCACCTTGTATTGTAAATTATTATTTTCTCTTGATTATAGAGAGTGTGAAAGATTCTGCTGGACAGCTAACAGAGGCTACGATAGCCAGACACAGCCAGATGGTTGGTGTTGGTAAAGCCCTTCGTCAAGTATATGAGAAACAAGTTTCTGGATTAAACAGAAGCCAAGTTCAGTCCACCACAACTGCTGATCGGAACAATGACATAAAGGAATTCATCAATCTCATGATCAACGAGGACATTTTTACAAACATTCCTGGAAGGTCAAGCCTATCATTTCCAGACATGACTTTATGTATCTATAAAAACATACAAACCAAGAATTTCAGATCCAGGTTGATTAGAATAAGGAAAGAAATTGCAAAGAGGAGAGAGATAGTGTTACAAATGCAGAACACTTAATTCGAGAGATAGCTACATTGTTTCATAAGTCATGGGGCAAAATTAATCCCGAATCACTTGCCAGGTACAATGTTATCTTGCCACTTACTGAATTTAGATAAGGGTTTATTTTTATGACCAAATATTTCAGCAAATGTAATCAGTAAAAAGGCAAAAAATGTTATAAAATGAGATGTAACACTAATATTGACATAAAGTCTATCTTTAAAACCATTACCAAATGATCCTTCTATTTACACCCCTCAAGAAAGAAGTTATGTTAAACATTGTGGATAATGAAGAAAATGCTTGTCACAAGCAAATTTTCATTTTCTACAATGTTTCAACTGCAAAAGACCTGAAGAAAAAAAAAAGGAAAAAATTATCAACTTAGAATTTTAGTCTACAACAATTTTTTGGGATTTGGATAAGTTTAACCCTTTCCTGTATGATCACTGGTTTTACGGTCCTCGTGGTTTTATATATGAGATAACATTGTGGGAAAAAAGAAATTGCTTGTAACAAGCAATTTCTTATTTTTCCATAATATTTTCTTCCATACTGAATGGTTAAATCTAAAATGAAATCTACTTTAAATTTTTTTCTGCAATATCTTTGAATTTGGGCAGGTCTACAATTTTTGAAACAAGAAAGGGGAAATGTTTCCTATATGGGAATGGATTAAATGCTATTCAGCATTGAAATTATTTCTTGCAACAATACAAAATTTTTCATCGAGTTACTACCTGAACAAGGAAATTGCCATTAGGGCCTTTTCTCCTTGATAATGATAAGCAAGACTGGTCAGTTATCTAAAAAATATCAGCAAGTTAGAGACGGATTAGGCAATTATATAATTGTAGGCCATTGCTTCTTTACAATTACATAAAGAAATCGACTGGAAAACTTTTGTTAACTGTAAATATAGTTTATTTTTTATTATTTCTTATTTTTCCAATGAATCAAGTTATCCTCACTTAATAATGTCTCCAACTTCTTTCAATACAAGCCAGTAGAGAATTTATTTGTTAGGTAATGGATTAAGTTAAACACATCACCATATGATGAATTTCCTGACCAAGAAAGAAAGACAGTCATTGAAAACTTTGTGGGAAAAGGAAATGTCTTCAACTAGCAAATTCTCTTCTTCCAAAATATAAAATGGCCTATTCTGGCACTTATTTTTGATTTGAGCGCATTTTGAAACAGTCTCTAAAGTTTAGTTGTCTGGTAATTGGTCAAGTTTCGTTTTTACAGATTATGTTTGAAAATGTGGAAGAAGTTTTGTTCATGTTTTCAGCAATTCCTTAATAATTCATTTCACCTGTATGGGGTCACAACTTTGATCCAACCTTTATGAAAATTGGTCATAATTGTGAAATCATAGTGAACCTTATTCATAACGAGAAGATTCTATTTAAAGCATGGGTATGGCCTTAATGAAAATTGGTGTTCACATTTTAAAAGCTATAAATTTAGCTCTATAGTGAAAGCAATTAATCATGGACACCTAACAATATTCATAAAGATAACCATTTTGAAAATGAGACTATTCCATAACAAAACTTAAGTAGGTCATACATTATTATGATCAGTTTATTAATTTTTGTTGATTACCAAAAAAAAAATTAAAATCCAGTTTTCAGTTACTTGTTCTTTTTTAATTAACCTAATACCACCAATTTTTAGATTGATCCAGATTCAAAGTAGAGAACAACTGAAAATGCCAAAAATGAGAAATAATAACCAAATAGATAATGAACACTGTTTCAAGCAATTTATCTCTTTCTGTTTTAACACAGCCATTACTCTTTAGTTCTTAAATATGGGATTGTGTTGGCAAGAAAAAAATCAAGGCAAGTGATCTTGGTCATATTGTCCTCATGTTGTCCTCTAAAATCACAAGCCATCTCCTTTTTCACACGCCCCAAGGGTCATATAATGTTATTGCCCCGGTCGTCCGTCTGTCTGTCCATCCGTTTGCAAATTTTTGTGTGCGCAACTCCTCCGTAACTATCAATGGGAATGAGCTGAAACTTGGCACAATCAATCCAAATGATGTCTAGTTGTGCTGCTTGTGCATAAGACTGAGTCATGTGGGGTTGAAAACTACGTCAATAGGTCAAATCTTAGAAAACCTTGGTTGCACTCTAGAAGTCAAATTTTTTGCTCAAATGATTTGAAATTTAATCAGAACATATGTCTACATAAGCCTCTTACAAGTTCTAAATTGGGTCACATACAGTCAAAAAGAAGGTCACTACGTCAATTCTTAGAAAACCTTGTGTTCACTCTAGTGGTCATATTTGTGGCTCAATTGTCTTGATATTTAGTGAGAATATTTGTATGCATATCTTGGATGAGATCAAAAACTGGTCTTGTTCTGTCAAAATTGATAAATTGATTGAATATGGTTTTTACACCAATTTAACAGTATTTCAGTCATGTTGCGGTGACTAGAGCACCTAACAATGGATTCCTGGTATTTCTCCTAGCCTTCAGCTGCTATCCCACTTAGGTCTACAGAGAGGATATGTGTTGCCACCAGGGATCGAACCCATTTCATCCCATGATTGAAGTTTAGAAGCCTCATGCGCTACAGACTGCTCTATGACAGCGGCTTTGTTGGGTCTAAAACCAGGTAAGTCTAGGTCAAATCAAAGACATATCTTTTGTGCACTGTAGAGGCCACATTTGTGTCTTAAATGTATTGAAAGTCAGGATTCACATGTGAAGTATTTGGCCGAAGTTTTTAGGAGATATCAGGGCTGATGGACGGACAGAATACAGATGGACAGACAGATGAAATGGGGGCTATATGGTTACCTTTAGGGGAGCATAAAAAGGCTCTAACTATTGTAAAAATGTTGAAAGCAAATCTGGAGATTTTGATGGGCAACTGCATGATTTTGAACATACAGTACAACAACTACACCTTTTACAAACACAAACATTTGTACATGTACCACTGCATTCTGATGTGATAAGTAATTGTTTTATAGACTCTTGCCCCATTCCCAAAAGTGTGAATTGCCCTAAAATTGAATGCCTTACACACTTTTCACATTTTACCAATGTCTTCAAGTCTTCGTCGCAACAACGTGAAATGCTTCTTTTAAAAGCATAACAAACAGCATAACTCTGACGTCCATCTCGTCCACATCTACCAACTTCCTGCCAATAAGACAAGCATGAATCTGGTACACCCCAATGTACAACAATATCAATGTCTCTAATATTGATGCCCATACCAAAGGCCACTGTTGAAATAACCAATTGGATATTTCCTTCAGGTTTTAAGAATTCATCTAAAATTCTCTCCTTACTGTCAGTGTCAGTGTTTGCATGAAACATTTCTACCCTTCTGTTCTCTAATGATGGCGATTCATCCACAAAAAATTTCTTCTCTAATTCAGAGACAATCCACAAGTACATATTATAACACAAATTAATGGACCGCACATATAGCAGAATCTTCTTTTGTTTCTTTGTAGCAATTAAATGTTTTAAAATCCACTGTAGTTCTTCTTCAAAGTTTTCTGATGAGTGTCTCACATCAAGAAATATGTTGGGCCTGAAAAGAACAAAGTTCGATAAACACAAATTCCTTCAATGCCATGATCAGTGAAGAAATTTGTTTATTTTCAATTGGCATGTTGTAGGTGACAATTTTAACTTTAGCACATACTAATTCAAAAATCGTATGATGACAAATAATAGCATTGTAGGAAAAACCTTGGTTTAAGTCACAAGGATTTTTTATTTTAAAGATAGGACTTTAGAACATGAATAATGTTTTCTAAAAATACCCTTGTGACATACTTTTTCACTAAAACTCTTAATGGTGTTTAATTCTAGGACTTTTTTATGCATTCCTCTTCATCTCTTTAATTTATGGTACTCATACAACTGTACAGGTCACATTTATGCCTTATTTTTTTCAAACATGCTGAAAATATTTCTTTTGTCATGACAATGAACCAGATGGAACAAGGTAACAGTCTGACTTAATTCTGTCATAATTGTACCTAATCTAAATTGGTATTTTTCAAGAAACTTATAATGCCCCTTTTATTGGGATATTGTACAGAATATATACAGAAAACATATGACAGTTCAAACATAGCAAGCAAATTTGAGTAACATTGAGCCAAAATTGTGAGATATAGAATAGTAACACGAAAACTTGAAATAATACAAGGCTCTGCTGAATCTCAGAATTTGGAGACAAGTTAAAAATTCCCCCATGTTTAGTTGGCAGGTTAAGTTTTTGAGTAACGTTTTAGGGAAAATGGTTAAAATTTTGACCTTGTTGAAATGACCTTCCCCAGTTGCACCTTGTTGAGACCTATCTACATACCAAATATTAGCATTGTAACTTAATTGGGGTTGAACTTACAGGAAAATGTTTAGTTGGTAGGTTAAGTTTTGCAGACAGATGGACAAACAGACAGACAGACACCGGTAAAACAATATGCCACCGATCTTATCGATGCAGGGGCATATACCTTGACCATGATGAAACGACCTTCCCAAGTTGCGCCTTCTTGAAACCAATCTACATACCAAATATTAGCATTGTAACTTAATCAGGGTTGGACTTATAGGAAAATGTTTAATTGGCAGGTTAAGTTTTTGAGTAATGTTTTAGGGAAAAGGGTTAAAATTTTGACCTTAACCTTGATGAAATGACCTTCCCCAGTTGCGCATTGTTAAGATCTATCAGCATACCAAATATTAGCATTGCAATTTAATGAGGGATGAAGTTATAGGAAAATGTTTAGTTGGCAGGTTAAGTTTTTGAGTTACGTTTTAGGGAAAAGGGTTAAAATTTTGACCTTGACCTTGTTGAAATGACCTTCCCCAGTTGCGCCTTGTTAAGATCTATCTACATACCCAATATTAGCATTGTAACTTAATCAGGGCTGAAGTTATAGGAAAATGTTTAGTTGGCGGGTAAAGTTTTGCAGACAGACAGGGGCATAAGACTACTGATCATCCTATAATTTGGTTTTCTTCTTAAATGAAAAGATGTACGAATCCGAATTTGTTCCATATATACATTTATTTTCTCCACTATTTACCCTTTCCTATTTTATCCCTTGTTTGTAAATCCACTTCACATTTTCGTCTGTAAAACCTTTGATTTTGGACATGTCTAAGATATTGAAAAACAAGAAAGGGCTAATCAAAGGACTGTAGGTCCTGAAAATTTCATCTCTTTTTTACATTTAAACCATACAAGAGGTGTTTGGAAACAATACAAATCCTCAAACATGTATAATGTCTATCTTTTACCCATTAACAGGTGGCAAATCTTCAATTTCAAACAACGGTAGATAAGAGGAAGCTGCTTGCAACAGGCAATTTATCCATTTCTTAGAATGTTTTCTTTGTGTACTTTTTCTTCAAGGCATAAACAAGGGGGATTGTGTTTTAATAGGTTAATTGAATCCTTTTTAACTGAAGAAGGCATGAAGTCCTCGAAGTACCCCATTGTATTCCCCTTATCTGCCTTGTGACTACAGCAAAAAAATTACAAAAAATGGAGGTGAATCTAAAATATAAGTCTGATTTGGCTGAACTAGAGGCTGTTGAGAGCCTGATTGGCTCTACCAGCCTGAATTTACTTTATCATTCCTGAGAAATTTGGTTGAAACCATCCTGCAGATTGTAGCTTTTTTCTTTGAAGGAATCTGATAAAGTGTCACCAAATGAACATTCATGTAAAATATAGTTGAAAACTATCAATTTGTTTCTGAGAAGAGAATTTTTAAAGCCTTAACCATATTATGGAAATTAGCCCCACCAATTAAAGCCATGTTTTTCATTCGATCTAAATTCTTTGTAGGAATCTGATAAAGGGTCACCCAAGGAATATTCCAGTTAAATTTGGTTGAAATCCATCAATTGGTTTCGATCAAAATTCTTTGAAGGAATCTTATAAAGGGTCACCAAAGGATCATTTCTGTGTGAAATTTGGTTGAATTCTGTTCAGTACTTTTTGAGAAAATTTTTAGAGTAAAAGTTTACGGCTGGACGCACAGACAGACAGATGCACAGCCGACACAAGGCCATAACAATAGCTCGCTGGCTTTCATCCAGTGGAGCTAAAAATGATATATGATACAGCGCAAGCGTGCTTGTAAGGCAAAGGAAACTGGAGAGTAAACATATAACACAAAGCAAAAGCATCTGCATTTTCATTTAAAGAGTTTTTTTTCTATGCCTCATAAATTTCTGTCAAAGTTCAAGAAATTCACGGTTCCCTCGAATTCAAAAACACACATGTTACAAACAAATGTATAGTTTCCAATGAAACATAAAACCCACCAGCCCATTTTTCCAAAATAATATCTCATTTTTTTTTAAATTATATAAAGGTAATCCTCCTGGCGAAATACAAATATTCTATGAGAATGTTGAATTTATCAACCCCAACATACACATACACAAAGAAATGAAAAATGATAAAAAAATAATCCTTTAACCCATTACCGCACAATGATGCATTATGACAAGCTGAAGAAAAACAAGTACAAAAAAGTTTGTAGGAAACAGGAAAATGCCAGTAACTAGCAATTTCTACCCTACTTTGCACATATTTTCCATTTTTATCACAATCGCCTACAACTTCTTTGAATTTGCACCAATCTAGAACTGTTTGCATATAGGTTAATTGCCTTTATCATTATGTTTGACAAGTTTTTTTTCTCAATTTCAAAGGGGTTCAACTATCTAGCTGCCAGGCACATACCTATGATTACAGGAGAAAATTTTTAACCCTTGGCACGCTGAACCCACAATATTCCTGTTTTCACTGGATGGCAAGGATGCAAATTCTCAAATTCCATTGGAAAACTCAGGAAAATGGGCCTTAATGACAATATTTGGTAATCACTGTAGGGGCCAACATTTTGGTTTAATCTTCATGAAACTTGGTCAGAATGCTTTGTAGGTCACAAGGATGAATCCAATCAAAAATTGGAATATACTGTGGGAAAACATAGGAAAGGGTGCCTTGAAGACAAATTTTTAGCAGTCTAGCACCCACACTTTTTGCCTAATCTTCTTTAAAATTGGTCAGAATGCTTGTAAGGTCACAAGGATGATTTCTATCTGAAATTGGAATGTTGTATAGGAATACAAGGGATTGCCTTGATGGCTGAGTGGTATAGGTGATTGACTTGTGATCTGAAGCTCACAGGTTTGAGCCCAACAATCACAGGGGGTGTTCATGGACAAGACACTTAAAAGCCATCCCCAGTCTACCCAGCTGTAGAATTGGGTAGCAGTGGGTTTAGCCACTGCATCTCTTTCAGGGACATGAAAATATCTAGATTGTGGGTTTCAAGAGCCTCTTTATACACTTAAAGCTTTCGTTGCAATCTAAGTAAAATAAAATGTATAAGCTAAATCAAGGGAAATTGCATTAAAGATTATATTCCTTGGTCAAAATAATTGAAATAAATGACATCCATGAAGAACTTTGGTTGCCATTGCAAAAGAATATCTTTTTTTCAAAAAAAGTGTTCTCCCAAACCACAAGGCCTAGAATTATTATTACCTTGAAAATTAGCCATTTTTCGTGCAATCACATAGAAACAAAGAGGAAATTGGTATTTATCATTGCTTTTTTTTGCACTTGCCAAAATATTTCAATGAATGACTCCACTCTGAAAATTACCCCTATGCTTTGGAATCTTGGATTTTCAGAGACTTTAAAATCTTCTAAAAAACTGTTATGCTAAAAGCTTTAATATTTGGTATATACTGAAGCCACAGGCAGTAACACTCCTGTGTGCAATTTCATACCATCATGGTCCTCTTCTTTTGTACTAGTGAATAGATGGACAGACAATGGTTGATCACAATAGCTGGCCCAGAGGATGAATTGAAACAATATAATCCACATTTCCCCTGGGTCAGTAATAAGCTTATATCATATGCAAGAATAGAAAAAATCATAATTATTACCACTAACAAACTCCCTTGCTTCTCTTAGATCTATTTTTAGTACTTCATAAAGAAATATTTTTTCTATACACAATAAATATGCAATTCCAGTTTACTGTATATAACTACATGATGTTTTCTTAGTAACAAAAGTATTCCATGCATTGTTCACTTTCATGCACTTCAGATAAGGGAGTCATTATGATTTAAAATTAACTTATTAAACTTTCCACACTGTATTCTATCATATTCTTGCAATTATGTCATACAGATTGTGAACTTAACTTCAACAATGAAGGGTTTCATAAATGAAATGCAGTTTCAAAGAAATATTACACCTGTAAACCCATTTTCAGATGGCAAAATTTTAGACTGGTCAAAATTAAAAGGAGTTGCAGACAATAATTTAAAGCTTATAAAATGTTTGACTTTTTTTTTGGCTTTTGGGGTAGAAAACATTGTGGATAATGAAGAAATTGCTTGTTTTCACAGCTCTTTTTCTATGGGGTGTCTAAAGGCATCAGTGAGTGGGAATCGGTTAAAAGGACCTCTGAAAAACCGTGAAGTCTGGACAATCCACCTTATAACTTAACCCTTAATACATCATTCCCACTTACTGTGAAAATCTGCCATTCAAGAATGGATGTTTTAACCCATTCCCACTCAGTGACACTTTTAGTGGCCCCCTAGAAAACAAGTTTTGGAAAACATTATGGAAAATGAATGAATTGCTTGTTTCAAGCCATCTCTTCATCATCCACAATGTTTTCTACCCAAAAGTAAAAAATCATCAGCTTTGAATTGTAGTCTACAACTCATTTCAATTTAGACCAATCTAACATTTTGCTGTCTGGTAATCTTGTTGACCCTACCAGTTTTAATAAATGTGGTTTTATTTGAGGACATTATAAATGTGTTTACAATCAGGTAGTCTTTCAGATTGGAAAGAATATTCTTTATGACATGAAAAACACATTTTGAGGATAGATTCAACAAAATATGTTTAAATCACAATTTTGAGACTTAAAATCAATAACACATCTTTTTGTATGTTATAACTTCATTAACAAGATCGGTTTACCTAAGGACAGACAGATGAAATGAGAGATGGGTAAAAATACCCTGGGTAAAAATTAACCGAAAGTATACCTGTCTGGTAGGGTGGCAATCACAATAGTTTTATCTGCTGCAAAACCGAGTTGACCATAAATGTCATTTTGAATTTTCTTCGTAGCTGTGGCAGTCAGGACAAGATTTGGTGCGTCTATGATACTCTGTATAACTGAAACCTGTCTGTAAGCTGGGCGAAAATCTAAACCCCTGAAAAAATATGATACAAAAGTACTGACTGTGGCTGCAACTGCTGGATACAAACAAGAGGGCCATTGGCCCTAAAGCACTAATATGAGTCAATGACTGCAGAAGTAAAGCAGTAGTGACCTATTTTGGGGTTAATGTCACCTGTTAAGGACAAGTTGTATAAGAGGTCACAAATTAAAAGATTCAGGATTTTTTTGGTTTGGTTTGAATGGGGTTTTACGCCGCTTTCAACAATCTTTCAGTTATATCGCGGCGGCTGGAGCACCTAACATTGGATTCCTGGTATTTCTCACACCAGTACCACCATCACATCCTTTCCTAGCCTCCAGCTGCTATCCCACATAGGTCTACGATTATCGACCCATTGGTGGGTGACAAATAGTCGGAAAGGATGAGTGCCGCCGTCGGGGATCGAACCCGGGACCTCTAGATTGACAGACCGACGCGCTACCAACTGCGCTATGACGGCGGCGTTCAGGATTTTTTTGCCAGAAAAGTAGCATGTGCATTGCAAGGAAGATCTGGGTTAATTAACTATTAAGTCAAGTGTATTAACCCTTGTCATACTGAATAAATACTGTAAAGAACCACAATCAAGATCAAAACAATGAAAGCACTTGATGCATTCATTGTAAGTAAGTAATTATTTTGAAATTTCATCTTATAAACAACTCTGGTTTAAAAGAGACATGTATGAGGTATAGACAAAGATCAAACTGAGCATATGAGAAGTTTGATCTTTGTCTATACCCTGAGCACAAACTGGAATGTTCTGGTTCAGCATGACGATGCGTTAAAATCAAATAGGGTTTGGGGCTGGTTTATTTGCACTTAGTGCGAGAAGAACTATTGTGATTGGTCATTCTGCTTCATCAATCAGTCTGTCCACTATTTCCTTACCTAGATGGTTGTCCCAGGACAACTGCTGTAGAGCCCGCAAAAGTTTTGACCACCAAGTTGACCTTGACCATCAATTTTAGTGTTTGACCTTGAGCTTTGACATTGAACTTGAAGCTATCCAAACATTTCTTTCAAATGGCACATCTACTCATGATGGGAGAATAATTTTGCCAATTTAATTTGAAATCCATCCATAATTGTAGGAGAAATGCTCTTTACAATAACAATTTTAGTGTTTGACCTTAAGCTGTGACCTTGACATTAGAACTATCACGAAAATTCGTTCAAAAGGCACATCTACACATGATGGAGATTAATAGTGCCAAATTATTTAGAAATCCATCCATAAATGTAGGAGTAATTGTCTGGACAAATTTGGACAGATGGACGGACTAACAGACTAATGCACATACACCAACTTGTCATAGTGACAACTATGCCTCGCTCACTGCAAGCAGGCTCGACACAAATCTTCTCCTTCAACACTAGAAGACCAATCAAATGGAAAGTTTGCAAGGATGTTCCATTGGGGAATCCATTTATATTTCATAAAAATGTAGCATATCCACGTGGGTCTCCACTAACTTCTCCAAATTTATACACCTATGGTCAAAATAACCCCACCAAAGAGGTGAAAATTTTGGAAAATTACTCAATGTGGACTGTAGAGTTTAATGAGGATTTTTAAGATTATTTAATTGAATTATGATAAGGCCTTTTTCAGGTGTTTCTCGACGGATCTGACCATATTTCTAAAGGAATGATCATTATGAGGATACAATCTTTCAGTGAAATTTTTTAGATAATCCTATGAAAACTGTGAACTCAACAGTGTTAATGATGCTTTCTTAATTATATTTTAAATAAGCACCTTTACCCAAGTTTCTTTTTGGATCTGACCCAATATCGAACAGAATGAAACTCATCATGGAACAACCATTCTAAAAATTTTGAAGACAATCCGATGAAAACTGTGGACTCTTAGAGCCTTTACCAGGAAAAACTAATGGACAGACGGATGACATTAGAGACGGAGAAAGGCGAAAGGCCACTGCTTTGGCACTTATGGCCTTTGGTCAGTAGAGCTAAAAATGATGAACATGATACTTTATTTCAAATTTGTCTAGATAGAGATGACAAGATTCATTCATGTAGGCAAATCTGACCTTCTACATACACACAGTCACATTAATTGTCACAAATAGGTAATGAGAAATGTAATTCTGTTTTCATCCTTGAAATTGTTTACTTTCCAGGTTAACAAAATTTTGTGATAAATGCTTAAAAATTAACTTTTTGCATGTCAGAGCAACGGGGCTTTCTAACAAATCAAAATGGTACATTAACACAAACAAGTCAATGCTTTTACCCTGTAACAATCAATCCGGTATTTATATACACTTGCAATTAATACAGAAACTAATGCACTGAAAGGATTCAGTATTTTGGAGCAATTCTTCTTTGATCAAGATATTACTTTGGTACTAAGCACATTTTTAAATGTTAATTTGAATTTGGGCCAGTCTGAATTAGTTGTCTAGTTACTGGATTTGTTTTCTTTTAAAAAAAATTAAACTATTTATAGTGAAACCATAGAATTTTTTTAGTCATTTTAGTCAAAAGGATATATTGTTAACATATTCATAGTACAAATGATATGAAAAACATACCAAGATGAAATACAATGTGCTTCATCAAACACCAAGAGACATATTCTTTTTTTCAGATTATCCTTCAAAACGGTTTTCCATTTAGGTAGTACTGCGGCTTCTGGAGAGGCAAATATCACACTGAACACGCCTTCTTTTATGTCTGTCGGAAAAAATATATATATTACAATTTAAACCTTTCCTGTTTAATCCCTAGTTTTTACGTCCCTGTGTTTTTTTTCCCTGGTAAAACACGGTTGAGATAGAACAATTGTTTGTTAAAAGCAATTTCTTCTTTTTCAATAATATTTTATACCCTACTTCAACTTTAAATTGTCATCTGCAAAACTTTTGAATTTGGACAAGTCTAAAATTTCAAAAAGCAGGAAAGGATTAACTAGTTTTGATTACAAAATTACTCACACATTATCTGATTGACTTATAATATTTTTTTCTGGTAAAAAGATAAATGATGAACAGATGTGAAACCAGCTGGCATGTTAAGAAAAATTCAATCTAATGTTTTTATTCAAACTATTTTCGGGTACATTTAAACTTCATGTATCTATCCAGTTCTTTAGAAAGACATAACAATGGTGTTTTGTTCTTTATATACACTCTTTCATCACACATACACACATATATAACAGGTATTTAATTATGTTGTTCTGTATTATTTATCAACATTGAAATTAATATCTCTGTGTCTGTGCATCTATCCTTATATTATTGAAGCTTTTACTCCTCTACAAGATGTAAAATTTTACACTGGTCCAATTTTAAAGATGTTGCAGATGACAATTGTTAATGAATGGTTTTTTAGTTGTTCATTTCTTGAAGAAGATTATTTTGTTGATAAATAAGAAATTACTTGTAAGATTATATTTCTTCATTTTCAAAATGTTTTCCAACGATTGTTTGACTGGGGCTTTAAAAAACATTACCATGTAGGTTAAATATACAATGAATGATATTAAAAAAGAGTTTTAAAGGAAAATGTCAACTCTCTTAGTGTGTGTGCCCCCCCCCCCCCCTTTTTTTGATACACCTGTGAATAAATGAGAAAAATATTTTACCTCTTGTGTGAGTGTCTTCAGTTAGAGCTGCAGCACGTATGTTGTGGTCTTGAAGATATTTCAGTTGGTCAGACATCAATACCTTCAATGGTGAAATTACCAAAGATGTATGGCAATCATTTTTTTCAACCTGATTAAAAGATAACAAATAATGTTCTGGTTACTTTAGTTTTTACGGATGTTAGTCAATGTCTATTTCATCTAATAAAACGAGGATTTTCGGTATATATTTCAGCTTATAAAAGGAGGCAATAAGCATGTGGCTTTTCGTTTAAAATAATCGATCGTTAAGGTACGAAAATAATAGGGTGCGAAATTAAATGGCGAAATTTTACTGTCAAAACTACTCGATTTCTGTCTTATAGAGTAAATTCTGTCTTAAAATAACATTAATAATATTTTTTCAATATGAGGTGTTAAATTTTGCCCTATTTTATAATTATAAATTCTATATGATTTTCTTTTCTTACCTCGTCTAATATCAAAGGCACAAATATGTAGGTCAAAGACTTTCCGAATCCCGTCGGTAGCAAAGCGAACACATCTTTCTTTTGTATGATAGATCTTATTATCTCCTTCTGTTCGTTCTTCATTGTTAAATTTTCAAAACCGTAACGGTTTTTCACCACTTCCATCGTTCCTTCCAGGTCGGCCATTTTCAAAAAATACTACGCTTTCCTTTTAAGGGAAACGCTTTCTGATTGGTCAAAGGCACGTGGGAAAATTACGTCATCACGAGAATATCGTCAAGATGGCGGATGACCTAAACAGATTTTTATCATTTTAGGGGGGTCTCAATATAAATACATCAATTCGGCCCCTTTTCGTGATCAAATTCACTCGAAATCTATGTTATGAAGAGATAAATGGTTGGTCTTTATCATGGTATATATTTTATGAATTTCTTCTTAGCATAAATATGATCATTCGTGCCCTGAATGTGCCCGGAGTGATTCACTCCGGGCGCTGCAACAAAGAGCAAAGAAGGGGAGTGTCGTAGCCCTCGCCAGCAGATTATCAGAAAGAGGGCTACGATATCGCAGCTAAGTACATGCTCAATCCTACAAGACTGCGATGACTATACTGATTTACATCTTGTGAAAGGAAATTTAGACTCGCAGTAATTGCTGTCTAAGTTTTCAATTAACTAGATGTAGCACCCAAATACAAAACAATACTTAGATAGTGGATCAGAAACCCAATGAACATGTAAAAGAAAATCCTAAATATCAGGAACATTTTAAAAAATTATGCGCAAGATTTTGACTAGACAAAACATTATATGAAAGGGAATAATTGCCCCGTTTTGAAAAGCACTTTTTTTCTCAGAATAACCAAGTCAAAGCAAACGAAGAACATGTGCATTTAATTCATACCCTGGATTTCAGCATACGAACACATGCACATTTTCTAGTTTGCCACATAATAAATGATTGGTTAAGAAAGCAAATAAACTATCTCTTTAGAACTTGTTTAAAAAAACTTGTAACCTACACTATATAGATCTTGAACTCCTTTGCGTGAACTCCTTTTCTGAATTTGTGCAAAATCTAATGTTAATTATACTTGCACTTTTTTTTAAAAAAAATCAAAGAGTATAATGCTTAGCTTGATGCAAACTCACCATGATAAAAGCAGAAAATGAACATTTATAACAATGTTCACAGAGTCCCAGTTCCATGCTGATTTCAACTAAATTCTGACAAAGTAGTGATTATCACGCACCTTTCATCTTAAATGATGGGAAATTACTAGGGATGTATCTACTGTGGGAGAGAGAAAAGGCAAACATTTCCAAAACGTTCACCTCAGCCCAATTCCAAAGTATAAACAGTTATGCTTCTTAAAATAATATCTTCTAAACAAGATACATGCCTGGCAATAATTCTGACTTTTTATCCATACCCATTTACTTCAATAAAATTTTGCAATCAATTAAACATTGAACCATATGTGCCAAGCTATGGTAAATGAAAGAGAGGTAGAGTTTCTTTCTCTTACAACAGTTTGGGAATCTTTCAAACTTATTTGACACAATTCGTCTTCAGGACCAAGTAAAACAGATTCTCCTCAAGGAAGATTTGTTGGCCTATGCGTTGACAAAATTTTAATTACCACTTTTTATAAAATGTGGGACATAGCTAGAAATATCCTTAACTAAGATGTACAATCATCTTCTCTGTATTTTTACAAAACTGGTGTTCTACGTCGAGAGTCGTTGATGGCGAAAGTCTCTATAATTGGAAGGATATAGTTCAGAATTACTGATCACTAACTGCGGATTAATATTGCTATCACACGATATTATCTTGACGCGGCTGTACGAGGTACAGTGTTTTCAAATAGAGTTCATTTGATGCTGAATTCCGGTCACTCGTTATATATGCTTAGCGTTTCGCGGTAATTCACTATTTTTTTTCTTTCTTTTTTTTTTTTTTTTTTTTTTGCTTTGTTTACTATTATTTCATCATGTCCTTCATTCACAAGTTATATGTATAAAGTCTCTCTTGGCACAAAGTATCTACTTCCGTTAATAAAAGTGGCCTAAGATAGCTAGATTGTCCCAATATCATATTACACAAGATACTGCTGGTTTGAATTACACAAAAAGGTTCTTTTATTATTATGTTTCATAAGGAATTTGGGTAGTTATGATCACATCTGGTACTCTTTCATCACTACATTAGGAAAGAAATGAAGTGTCGATCACATCTGGCACGTAGTAGTATATGTATGATAGGTTTGACTATATTGCTGAATCACTTATCATGATATGTTTAATTATGTCAGTTCATGCTCCTATAACTCGTAGTCATTTTTAGTAATCATTGAGATCTGGGTTTATCGTCTAATGTAGAGATGTTGTATTTCAGTTTGTATGATATTTGTCTTCATCTTCGGTGTTACCTATCATTAGGCCTATTTGTGTATTTGTCTTGGTTATACTTATCCTTTTTACCATAGTTTTCCCTGTTCCCACTATGGTTTGTTGGTTTGTTGTCTCAGATAGTATTTTCTTCTTGTCGTCCCTCATTTCTTTTGTTAGTTGTAATACCGCCTCAGCCAGCGTGAGAACAGACTTCTCCAGCGATGACATTGCTTTGGTGCTGTCCTCTAATGACTTGGTTAAAACTCTCATGTTTTTGGAATTTGCCTGGATGGTTGTGGTGTTACGAAGCCCGTTTCGGATTCAACTACAGTTCTGTTTGGGGTCGAAGTTCCTTCATTCGCCGTAAGTATAAGATTGCACAGAGGACTAGCTGATGGGTTGGGAACAACAATATGCCGAATCGATTCCTGTGGGCTAGGTGTTGCAGTGGCAAGTTAAAGGGATATGGCTTCCTACCAGTGTTGGCACTATTTAGGCAACTGGATAGACGGTTTTGTTTGTCATACTGGGGATGGAGAGGGTACATACAGTCCTCGCGGCATCTAGATTGTCCTTCAGTGCTTGCCTGGGTTTCTGTAGCACTAGGTTGGTCAATAATTGCTGCCATGGCTTGAGCCAGGCAGTCTGGTTCTGGGTCAGTGTTTATTTGCCTCCTCAGGATACAGCTCTTCCAATGATTAAAAGAGTCCTCTCTTGACAACATACACCAGTCTTTTTTGCCAATGACATAAAGAGCTGAGTTTGACTGCAGATATTTGGGATTTTGGGGATCTACCTTAAGTTCCAAAGCCGTGGCATGATGGCGCCTGTAGTTGGTAACATGGTCTTGTAGTTCTTTCTCTTTGGTGCATCGAAATATGTAAGCGTGCAATGATACGGGACCTCATCCCGACGTAGATGATCCCTTATTATATGTGCTTCCATTCTATATTTCACGTCAACATATTCTTTACCATTTTTGTGAAGGCACCTGAGGCACCAGTAGGCCCTGCCCTTCTTCTTCGCGGCTTTTTCAATAGCCCCCATTGATCTGCCCGGTGATAAGATAACTGGTTTAAATTATCACTCTCTATAGTGGATACATAGGTTTTGGTGTACAAGGTTTGTGGTTGGTTCTGGAAACCTTCCAATTTGACCTTGAAACTTACCCTTGACTGTGATAATTGTTTTATTCTTCTACGATCAGGCTCAGGCTTGGCTTGCTTTTTTAGCTCCCCTGAGCACGAAGTGCTCTGAAGGAGCTATTGTGATCGGTCATCGTCCGTCCGTCCGTTCACATTTACAAAAAAATCTTCTCCTCCTAAACTAACTATGCAATTTCAACAAAACTTCACAGAAATGATCCTTAGGTCATACTCTTTCAAAATACTTCAAAGAATTGAAATCCACTAAGAACTCTGGTTGCCATGGCAACGGAGTGAAAAAACTTAAAAAATCTTCTCCCAAACGGTAAGGCCTAGAGCTTTGATATTTGGTATAATTCATCATCTATTGACCCTCTACCAAAATACTTCAAAGAATTACCGTATTCTGAAAATAAGCCCTTTTCTGGGCGATCCCTGATTTTACATAGAAATAAAGAAGGAAATCTTTAAAAATCTTCTTCTCCCAAACCATAAGGCCTAGAGCTTTGATATTTGGTATACATCATCATCTATTGACCCTCTACCAAAATACTTCAAAGAATTACTGTATTCTGAAAATTAGCCCTTTTCTTAATGATCCCTGATTTTACATAGAAAAAAAGGAGGAAATCTTTAAAAATCTTCTTCTCCGAAACCAAAAGGCCTAGGGCTTTGGTATATGGTACACATCATCATCTATTGACCCTCTACCAAAATACTTCAAAGAATTACCTTATTCTGAATCTTAGCCCTTTTCTTAGTGATCCCTGATTTTACATAGAAATAAAGAAGGTAATCTTTAAAAATCTTCTTCTCCCAAACCATAAGGCCTAGAGCTTTGATATTAAGTACAAATCATCAAGTATTGACCCTCTTCCAAAATACTTCAAAGAATTACCGTATTCTGAAAATTAGCCCTTTTCTTAATTATCCCTGATCTTGCATAGAAATAAAGAAGGAAATCTTTAAAAATCTTCTTCTCCCAAACCATAAGGCCTAGAGCTGTGATATATGGTATACATCATCACCTACTGACCCTCTACCAAAATACTTCAAAGAATTACCGTATTCTGAAAATTAGCCCTTTTCTTAATGATCCCTGATTTTACATAGACATAAAGAAGGTAATCTTTGAAAATCTTCTTCTCCCAAACCATAAGGCCTAGAGCTTTAATATTTAGTACAAATCATCATGTATTGACCCTCTACCAAAATACTTCAAAGAATTATCATACTTTGAAAAATAGCCCTCTTCTTGGCTATCCCTGATTTTACATAGAAATAAAGAAGGAAATCTTTTAAAATCTTCTTCTCCCAAACCATAATGCCTAGATCCTATATATATGGTACACATCATCATCTTTTGACCCTCTACCAAAATACTTCAAAGAATTACCATACTCTGAAAATTAGCCCTCTTCTGGGCGATTCCTGATTTTACATAGAAATAAAGGAGGAAATCTTTAAAAATCTTATTCTCCTAAACCATAGAGCCTAGAGCTTTGATATTTGGTACATATCATCAGCCATTGACCCTCTACCAAATTAATTAAAAAATTAGCCCTTTTCTGTGCAATCCCATATTTTAGTTAGGAATAAATCATGATATCTTTGAAAACCTTCTTCTCCTAAAGCATTAGGCTTACAGCTTTTATACTTGGTATGAATTGATGTCTATACTTCAAAGCATTACCATATTCAGGAAATTAGTGCTATATGGTGGGATCATCAATATACCTAGGATTAAAAGAGAAATCTGTAAACATCTCTCCAAAATAATTAGACAGAGGGCTTTGCCATTTTGTTTATATCATAAAGCCATGAACCATCATACTCAGGGGAGCGATTTAGGACCATCATGGTCCTCTTGTATTAATAACGTTAACTAACATATTTGCGTATGCTTTGGTAATAGATTTATCTGTATGCTAGAAAACTTTTACATCCATATATACAGCGGGCTCTGCAAGTGGTACTTTTACATTTTTGCTGGCATAATAGATTTTTCTGTATATGCGTGGGAATGTTTTTTTTTTTTTTTTTTTTTTACATATACACATGTATATATATAGCGGGCTCTGCAAGTTTTACTTCTACAATTATGCTGGCAAATAGATTTTTCTGTATATGTGTGGGAATGTTGTTGTTGTTGTTTTTAACATATACTTATGCAGCGGACTCTGCAAGTCGTACTTTTACATTTATGCTGGCATAATAGATTTTTCTGTTTATGCGTGGTAAGAAGAACCTTTAATTGACTTAAGACCTTGCAGTGGATTCTACCAATTTAGTTCATCGCAGAAATTTGCAAAATCAGTTACGAGTAAGTAACGACTATAAACGTTGCATTTTTTTTAACTCATCGATTGCGCGCCTCAAGTAAGTACCATAAATTATATAGCTGTCTAGTAATAATTTATTCGGTTAAAATCTACTCTTGTTCAGCTTTTTCGTCAGTGTTGGGCTTTGACGATCACTGCATGATTGTGACGGTATTCACAATCTAAACGGTAGACGGTCACTGCATGATCGTGACGGTATCCACAATATAAACGGTAGACGGTCACTGCATAATTGAGACGGTTTTCATAATCTAAATGGTACTCACAACCACGAGGACACAAAGCCTCAACTCTTATACCAAAATGTTGCTGAGCGTTTGACTCTAGGATCAGAACATTACTCGGACGGTCAACTCACAACCAAAATGGTACTCGGGCGGTCAACTCAAGACCCGAAACAGTATTTTGACAATCAACTCATGACCGAAACGGTACTTGGACGGTCATCTCCTGACAAAAACAGAACTCGGACCGTCAACTCATGACCAAAACAGTCCCCATACGATATTCCCCCGACCTACACAGTACTCGGACAGTCAACTCATGACCAAAACAGTACTCGGACGGTCAACTCATGACTAAAACAGTACTCGGACGATCATCTCCCGACCAAAACAGTACTCGGACAGTCCACTCATGACCAAAACAGTACTCGGGACGGTCATCTCATGACCAAAACAGTACTCGGACGATCATCTCCCGACCAAAACAGTACTCGGGACGGTCAACTCATGACCAAAACAATACTCGGACAGTCAACTCATGACCAAAAAAATACTCGGGACGGTCATCTCATGACCAAAACAGTCCCCGGACGATCATCTCCTGACCAAAACAGTACTCGTACGATCAACTCATGACCAAAATAGAACTCGGACGGCCATCTCCGAACCAAAACAGTACTCAGACGATCAACTCATGACCAGAACAGAACTAGAACGGTCAACTCATGACCAAAACAGTCCCCGGATGATCATATCCCGACCAAAACAGAACTCGGACGTTCAACTCCTTACCAGAACAGAACTCAAACGGTCAACACATTTTTAGCACAAACCCACTTTTACTACGAAGTTTCGGGGGGTTGTGGTATCGAAAATAGAACATGACACTCCTGCTCTCGGACTTTATCAAGTGATCTGCTTAAACCCATACAGGGGATACTTTGTTGTTATCAAATTGCACAAGGTTAACAAACGTAACAATTCTAACATTTAAGCTGAAAAACAAACTCTGGAAGGTCTTGTTTAACATCTTAAATTCTACTGCTTGAGCTTCTCTCTTGCTTTCCTTAACCATCTTGGAAATTCTTGCCCTGCGTATTTTTTAGCTTATTATGGTGCACAAGTTTTTTCTGGCCTTTCCCGTCCATTTGGATTACATAGCTAAGGTCGGAAACTTTTTGTAGGACAAGGAATGGTTCGTCGAATGCCTTCTCTAGTTTCTGTGAAATTCCTGGTTTTCTGCATTCATTAAGGTACCAAACTGCATCTCCTTTCTTGTAGTCCTTTAATGACAATCTGACATGATAAGCGCCCTTTTGTCGTTTGGCGCTTTTCTTCAGGTGCTTACGGGCTTCATCAAAGGCTCGCTGCATTCTCTCTTTCAGTTTGGCAACGTGGTCGCCATAGCCTGATGTGTTTTCTTGGTTTTGCATGCCTGGTGTCCCAAAGATCATTTCGATTGGTAAGCGGATTTCTCTTCCAAGGGCTAACATGTTGGGCGTGAGTGTTGTTGATTCATGGGGTGTTGCTCTATATGTGCTCCCGCCAAACAATCCAGGTGTAGGTCCCTCTCTGTTTGTCCACCATGCAAGTAGCATTTAATCATTCCAATTAGGGTTCTGTTAAAACGTTCACACTGTCCATTGCACCTAAGATTTCTGGCTGAGGTCCTTGTCTTGTGGATCTCTAGCATCTTGGTAAGCTGTCTAAATACTTCGCTTTCGAATGTGCGGCCTTGATCGCTGTGGAAGGTGAGTGGACAACCCCATCTAGCTATGAACTTGTTCAGAATTTGCCTTGCGCACTCTTCTGCTGTCTGTTTTTTAACAAGTAGGACTTCCACATACCTATAGAATAGATCGGTCAAAACCAGGATGTATCTGTTTTGTCTCGGTGGGATTGGAAAAGGGCCGAGGTGATCAATAGCAAGCACATCCCATTGCGCACCTGCTTCGATATGACCTAAGATTGCTTTTGGCTGTTTTGAGGGTTTCTTGTTCCTGGAACAAACCGCGCATCTCTTAATGTTGATTGTTATATCATCCTTCATGGCGTACCAGTAAAAATTTTGTCTTATCTTCTCTTTGGTTTTCTTTATACCTAGATGTCCGGACAAAATAGTGTCATGCATTTGGTGTAGAACTCTATATTTAAGTGAGCGAGGAACAATATATTTGTCAAACTGACCCGTCCCATCCTATTTTTCGAAGTGTCTGAACATGAGGCCGTCTGTAATCTTCAGACTGTCCCATACTAACCAGTAGGGCTGGGCTGAAGGCTTGCATTTCCTGCCAATTTGGTCGGCTCGTGCTCGTGAGTTTGTGGTAGATGTACCCTATGTCAAGATCCTTTGTTTGTTCTGTCTGAAGGTCTTCTTTGGAGAGTCCACCTTTCTATTTCCACCCAGTTTGGTCTTTTCTGCTTCTTGCTGTAAGTTTCCTACCCCCATGGTCTTCAGCTTTGTGCAAAGATTGGTCATCTAGCTCGTTTAAACCTCTTGCCTTCTCGCGATGATCTGTTTGACTCTAGTTCCTGCTTGCGTGGGTCAACTCCTCAGTGTTAGTAGTCCCCAGGTCTTCACTGTCAGCAGTTGCCATGGGCTTTTCACTCAGACTTTGGAAAGTTTCATCATCTTCAGGCTCCTTTATAATATCTGCCTCTTCTGTGGATAGGCTCCGTGCTGGTCTTCCTTCGTGCTCGCTGTCCTTGTGTAGAACTTCTCTAGCACCGCCTTCTAATGTCTGGTCTCCCGTGTGATTCAGGCTAGGGATTGATGACCCCGAGGTACATATTGGGCTTTCTAGGTCTGTTGTACCAATTGTCTCTGGTTTTGGGTTCCCAGTGGTCAAATTAGTCTCGAGGGATCTATATTCTGCTTGCATCTTGGACCTCTGATCCTCCATAGTGATCTCTTCGAGACACTGATTATCTGAAATGATACTTTGACGCCACTTACCTGCCAATTGCATATCTAGCGCCCTTTTTGTGCATTTTTTAAATGGGCCGCATCTCAAGGGCTCCGCCATATCATCAAATGGACAGTCACAGTCTCTTGGATTATCACAACGTGACATTGCATCACAATGTCCTTGTTTCTTCCCAGGACGGTACTGCACTGAAAAGTTAAATTGAGATGTGATCTCAATCCACCTAGCTACTTTACTCTTCGGCTCCTTTAGACTGAACAACCAAACTAGTGCTTGATGGTCAGTCCTAACTAGGAACTTTCGGCCAAGCAGGTATTGCCTGAAATATTCAACGAAATATCTTACTGCTAATAATTCTTTCTCAGTAATACAACAGTTCTTCTCTGTCTTGTTCATTGCTCGGCTCGCATAGGCTATCACCTTTTCATGGCCGTCCTGAACCTGCAAAAGAACAGCACCTATGGCAAAGTCTGAGGCATCGATGTCCCGAATGAAGTCGCCTCCTTCGTTAAACGGATAGCCGATTATCTCTGGACTGATTAAAGCTGCCTGTAGGCTCTCAAAGGATTTCTGACATTCGCCTGTCCAGATGAATTTGCGCCGCTTTTTAGTGAGGTCAACCATTGGTCTTGTATTCTGTGTGAAATCTTTCACAAAGCGCCTAAAGTAAGAGCACATTGCTACAAATTGTCGTACTTGCTTTGGGCTCTTGGGCGGCTGCCACTCTACTATCTTAGCAATGTTTGTTGGGTTTGGCTGCACTTCATCTGCTGAAACGATATGCCCAAAAAGGTAACCTGGGCCTGTAGCATCTCATATTTTTCTGCTTTTAATTTTAGCCCTGCCTCTCTAAGCCTCTTCAGTACTTGTTCTACTCTTTTGATCTGTTCAGCTATGTTCTTGGCAAACACAATTATATCAACGATGTAAATGATGCATGTCTCCCATTGCAATCCTTGAAGAGCAAGCTCCATAGTCCTTTGGAATGTACTCGCTGAATTGTTTAAACTAAAGGGCATTCTTGTCATCTCATATTGGCCAAATTTACAAGCAAAGGCGGTTTTGGGAATATCTTCTTCTTTGACGGGTATTTGAAAATATCCACTTGTCAGGTCAAACGTACTGAAAACGGTGGAGCCTGAAACAGCATCTAAACAGTCTTGAATCCTCGGCAAAGGGAAAGCGTCTGGGGTAACCAAAGAATTTAGTTTTCTATATTCCACACATTGTCTCACACTGCCATTTTTCTTCTTCACAAGAACAGTTGGCGACGACCAAGGAGATGTACTCTTTCTAGCCACTTTCTACTCTATAAGCTTCTCAACTGCCTTCTTTTCTTCAACCGCAAAAGCCATTGGAACACGCCTTGGTGTTTTTTTTTATGGGATTAGCGTTCCCAGTATTTATGGAATGTTCTGTCAAAGTGGTACATCCTAGGTCCCACTCATCTTTGGAAAAAACATCATGATATTTTGAGAGCAGGCCCGCCACCAGCTTCTTTGACTCAGGTTCCAAGTTAGATGTGGATCTTTCAAATAAGTCCTGCAGGTGTCTGGGGATGTTTATATCACTCTCATGGACCCCTTTGTGGACATCGGCTGTGGTTTCTGTTCTTCTTACTTGTATACGTCTTATACAGGAATCATCGCCCTTTTTTCTGCTGGTCCTCGCATGTAAGGAGTGTGACTGGTTGTTCAGTAATGGGTTCTGCTGCCCCGATAATTGCATCTTGCTTCAAGGCTACAGGCGAGTCAAAGGGTTTTAGGAGTCTCACTTTGCATGTGACATTTTTTCGTAATCAACTAGGGCTGTAGCCATGCATAAAGGGTAAGCTTCTGTAAAGTTTTCTGTTGGTTCAATGATAAATTGGCTCGTTGCTGCTTCGTCGTCCCTTTCTTCCCTTTCTACAAAGACGTCCACCAATGCTTCGCTAAATGGCGGAATAAGCTCGTCATCAGCCATTATCACCTTTCGGCTGACATATTTACCCTCTGTACTGATACATGGTCTTAATCCCTTGACTCATAAGTATGTCGGCTGGTCCGCCTGCATCATTTTGTAGTATGTCCATACAAAGTAACCCTTCATCTTCTTTTTCTTCTACAATCATCTCTTTTTGCAGTGTTACTGGTCCAAGGCATATATTAAAGGTTGCCTTGGCTTGTTCTGAAATTGGAGTTCCATTTGCACTTACTAGGCTTTTCGACTTCTGTAGCTCTGGTCTTTCCTCTTGGCTAAGTTTGTTATATATCCTACTAGACAAGACAGTTTCGTTGCCCCAGTATCAGTTGTAAAAAGTACAGGAGTTCTTCCAAGGGACCCCTTGACATACAGACAATTGGCACCTGGTAGTCTCCTTCTGATTATCTCAGCACTTTGTTTATATACATTGTGGTCTTCATGTTTAAACTGGGCTTCCCCTCGACCACTCGGATCATCCCCTTTTAGTTTAAAGAAGGTTTGCTTGGTCTAAAGGAATCAACAGGGACCTCTTTTACGTGGTTGTCACGGTTTGGTTTCTTGGGACAGTCCTTTTTTTAAATGTCCAGATTCCTTACAGTAATAGCAGCTATATTCTTTTTTTTTATCTCGTAGGATTCCAGCATTATTTTGCGTTGTCATATCAAGCTTTGCTAAGATATCAAGTAGTGCTGTACGGATACTTGTTATTCCTTGGTTATGGTCATTGGTTTGTGCTGGTTTGTCATGCATTTGCATTTTTGCCTTTTCTCTGCAGGCTCTAGCTTCTTCCGTATCACCGATTAAATAGTCGAGGTCCCATTCTGGATCATCATTGTCATAAACCTGCCTTGCAAATCTCTTTATTTTTCTTTCTCCATATGGTTCTTTATCTCTGGATTGTCGAGTCTGTATGAATCGCACCACCTGGTAGACAGCCTCATCTATATTCCTTGGGTCCTTGTGGAATTCTACCTCAAATCTTGCTTCAATGTCTTTCAGGCCATCAAGGAACCGCCTTACTAAGTCATCTTGTCTAATCTGACCATCTCTTGTGGGATAGGCCTTTGCATACAGCCGTTTCAATTCACTGGCAAATTCTTCTGTCGTCTCCTCATTTCTTTGATTCCGGTTGTTGAATTTCATTGCAAATGAGCTTTGTAAACTGACATGTCAACTCTTCTCTCGACTGGCTGTAGTCCTGGAGTTTCCACCTAGGCAGCTGTGTAAATACAAAGTCACCTGGATGGCCTTGGAGTTTTGGCAGAAGATGATCAATCATTTCTCCTTGACTCCATTGGTATCGCTCAGCTATCACTTCGTACCGTGTAATCCATACATTCCAATCCTCTCTGCCTGTGAATGGCCGGGATCTTTATGTCGAAATTGGCATTTTGTCACTAGGGCCTTACTTGAAGTGATCTGGCGTATATGGCTGTGGCGGGGCAGCCGAACTTGCTTCCCGATAATTCGGGGAAATTTCCAGCAAGGACCCGATTGCCGGGCTATTGCTCTCCCGATATATCCCATCTCGTTGGGAAACGTCCTAACGGCATCGGGAAAATCTTCCCGATGGATAGGGAAAAGCGAAAAAGCAACTACCCTGTGTCCTTTTGGACTAAACTTGCAAAGGAAAAAACAAATGGGAGTTGCTTGAATCTTTACATAAAACAATAGAAGATTGATTAAGCTACACAACTGAGTCAAATATATGCCCGAAAAATGACGAATTCGAGTATAAAATGACCTTTTGATATGAGGAATTGTGCCCAGTATATGACTTTTGACAGACGACCTTCAAGTATTCAGACTAAATAATGCATTGCGACAATAACAACTGAAATGGCCGCCGACCCAAATACAAGAAAGCACATGTTGATTGAATTGGGTGAGACTGGCGCATCTGGACCTTGACAACAGGTACATCAGTTGTAGTATTAAAGTAAAAGTATAAAGCCCTCCATCTAAATAGGTTTTAAGTGTAGATGACAATTTCTAAGAATAGGATAGCTGGAACAGTAAGGGTCAGAGTTAGTCACGCTCAATCAGACGAGCACTAGGTCATTACAGAGTCCTTCAATATTCTAGCTTCCACAGGGGCAATTATAAAATGGTATAACAGATTGAGACCATCCTTTATAGATAATCCTATAGTCTAATCTAAGTATACAGACACTAACATTGTACAATCAAAGAAAAATTCATATAAAACTTGATAACAAAAGACATACCAATCAATATTGATTCAAGATGGTTATCAGCACCACTTACAAAAATCAGTCAAATCACAAGCAGCTTCACTTAAGGTGTGAAGAGATTGTTTGTTGGTTTCAAGAAGGTATGAAACTAAAACCCTAAACACACCTGTATGAATATGTGAAGCTTTTAAATTTCATACCTCCATGAAATAAACACACAATCTCTTCCTATCTTATAAACCAATATCACAAAGCAAAAAAAAAATCATTCACAATTCTAACATATTTCTTACGGTACTACTTCTTATGAAAGCTTCCAAAATAGGTGCATGCTCATTTGTTTTTCATTGATAAATAAAATTAATTTTATAGCCAATCAGAATGTACAAATCTCGATTGAAGCAACTGAAATTAAATTATTTTTTCTGTGCTTCCAGATTATTGTCATGATAAGGAATACCCAGCAGAATCAAAATAATTGTTGTTTTCTTTTTTCTTTTTATCAGGTTTGATCATCATAACAACTGAAAAACTATGTATTCTGATCATTTTTCAAGGTTGAGTAACTAAATAGGCTGACTTGACACGGATTTAGTTATTCAACAATGATATATGTTAATTTGTGCTAAATACTATAACCATTCTAGTTAAAGGTTAGTTAAATAGAAATATAATGATAATTGCTTACTAACTCTTGATAGGATCTTATACATAGAAAAGTAAACACTGCTAATAATTCATGGCTGAGCCATGCCCCTGCCAGGTTAATAATAATGGAGCACATTACACTAGTATACCTGTCCAGAGTCATCCCTTGTGCTTTATGAATAGTAATACCATAGGCTAGTCGCAGTGGAATCTGGTCTCGTTCAGCAATGTTGGTTTTCTTTGAAGGATCAAACACTGAAAGAAAACCATCAAAGCTTTATAAATTCCATCAAAACCTAACAGAGACCATTTGTTTGTTTTGGTAAATTACAGGGGTGTGGAAAAATTTCTCCACTTTGCCAAGGCAAGTAAAAAATATCTTTAAACTTCTCTGGGGTCTAAATGAACTTGTTTTGAAAAGATGTAAACAACAGTTTGAAGTCACAGTCATTGAAATTTGCTGGAACCTATTTTCGTAATAAACATAAATATTTTCTAATTCTTTTTAATTTCTTTCTTATTTTTGTACAGAAAACGTTGTGGATAATGAAGCAATTGCTTCATCCAAGCAATTACTTCATTTTCCACAATGTTTTCCAAATCATTTTTCTTGGGGGTTGTAAAAAGGAGGGCTTGCCTTGGAATGGGTTGAACAAATTCATATACTATGAAAATTTGTTTATATGGACCCCCCCCCAAAAAAAAAAGTATAATAATCAAACAAAATTGTAATTCAATCAAGATGACATGGATGTACACTTGAATCAACATGAACATAATGATTAATAAATGTTATGTCACTTTTCAAACTTTTACAGAGAGTTCTAAGAGAATGACTGCTTTCTTATATATTTATTATTTGAGTCGTGAAATATATTTTTATTTCATAAATAAAGAATAGTAAAACTACCTGTAATTTTCACTTTTGGAAATTTGGTACCAATATTGGTACTAAAATCAACATCCAAATTGTCTGTGTCAATTTTTGTCACTGTACCACGCAGCCCCATTCACCAGATTGTGGGCGATATCTTGTAGCAGAATCACTTGTCACCCAACCTTTAGCCATCATCTATGAGGAACTACAGTGTATCATTTTATCCAATGCTGATCTATCCCCAATATCAGTTGAAAAAAATCATCACCCGGATGCTTCAGAAGACACTTCCTATTATAGTCATCAACTAAAATGTTATTTGAAAACAACTTCACATCCTCTTGTCCACTTTCTAGAGGCCGCTTTAGACTTTCAATGAATTTCAAAGCATCTACGCTCATGTTTCCTGTGAAAAAAAAAATCATTTACAGATTTGAGCAATGCTGGTTCATTGGTTCTGTAGATTTTAGTTAATCTAACTTTGTGGGGAAACACTTTGTCAAGGTCATTACTTTGAAAACAGTATTCTCCAAAATCCATGTATAGTTGGTTGGGAACAGGAGGAAACTGGAGGAAATCACCAGACCAAATCCTTTGAATTGGGTTTTTCTTCCTGGAACAAACTTGAATAATACTTTCAAATGTCCTTTTGCTGATCATTGATCATTCATCAATAATCAAACATTCTGTTTTGTTCAAGTTTTTTTCTACAAAACTAAATATAGTTTTTCCTTGTGTAATTAATTAATTCTGTCTGGTTCATACCGTCCATCACAAAGGCTAAGGAAACTATGCACAGTGCTGGCATCTTCAAAATTTTGACAGGCAATTCCAGTCTAGCAGCATATCTTAACACATTTGCCTTTTCTTGTCAGACTGTTTTGAATTTCTCTCTGTACATTTGTCTTTCCTGTTCCCACCGTACCAATTAGAAGCAAGTTGTGGCCAACGATGGTGATTTTTAATGCGTTTTCACGACTGGAAGCCATTTTTTAAATGTTGTTCAATCCATCTGGGCAAAACACTTCCAGTAGGCCAGGATGGAGTTTCACCGAAATTAAAACAGATTATCTACATAGTTCTTGTATCCAGTAAAGGGCATTGGTGATAAACTTTTATGATAAAAATAATTGTGCTTTAAATAGTTTCGGAAAATAATACAGTAAACAAACGATTTCTTTCCAACGGGAACCACACTTATTTATTTGTAAATAAACAGTCTGGTTTTCGATTTCAGGTGATAAACGTGTACAAAACCAGGAACCAAATCTGACCAATTAAATACTTTGATACATGATGGTCACGTGACGATGATGATGGCTGAATCCTTCAAAATCGAGTGAATCGACAAAAGTTCGAACGATTTGAAGTTGTATTCTCGGTGTTAACATTAAACGACGGAGGTTGGTGAAAGATTATAATTTATTTTATGAGATCGATAACTGTTTTGGCCGGTATCTGGAATCAAATATTATATATTTAGTCGTACAAGCGCCCTCGATGGACCCGAGTTGGACCAAGCAATTTCGACCCAAATGTCGCGAAACCGGCTTCTCTAGCGAGAATCACCCAAACACTTTGTTGGAAAAGCAAAGTTGTTGGAAAAACGCTTTGTTTTTCGCTAGATAAATATGTAAGGAGTTATTCAAAGAAGATCTCGTGTAATTATCATTAGAATTAACGAAGTAACGAGTGTTTTTGTTGGGACAGGTAGATTTTTAATTTGTAAGTTGCATCCCTTGTTATTATACATGTAAGACATAAAAAATGCCCTGTGATCAATACGTCATCAGGAGTTATTTTCGCTAGCCGCTGTTCAGTTCTGTAAAGATCAGTCCAAAACTGTCATAAGCGTTAATACGACTATAGGCACTTACCGTAGTTTTGTGCTATCCATTTGGTTTGACATAAATTAGGACATTGGTTGTTTCGCTTGTCAATTTGTTACCCTCCGCTGACTTCGGGTCATATGCAAATGAATTCATGCGATGTCGACAACCGAATTCCATGATATCTAAAAATGAACTGGAATTCCGCTGAACCTTTTCTATATGACCAAACATCACCACTTTAGCCTATCTGATTAGCGCGAAGTCAATATCTGACTCAAATTTAAGTATTAAGCGTCCGTTTTAGCGTATTTTTAGGCGATTGGCAATTTTTTCGTATCTATGTTTCGGAAACATCGATACCTCCCTTTAAATGTAATGCGTCTATTTGAGCGTATTTTTAGGCAATTGGCAAATTTCTTATCAAGGTTCCAAAAACATCGATACTTCCCTCTAAGGCATTCTCTATCTCATTTACTCCGTTGAATATACATTCGATGAACCTTGAACGTTATAATCCAATAGTGAAATTGTGTCACCTGCCGCAGACCGATTAGCATCTACGCTGACATAATGCAGATGAAAAAGTCAAGATTTATACATCAAACCCCATTAAACCTGATAAGTGACCGATAGACGATAATTTCCTAGAACAACACAGTGGCCAATATTGTGATATTAAGGATTTTTGTTTTCTAAACTATCCAAAACTTATCGTCGGTAAAGTAAAGTAGTGCAGTATTGATTCAAAACTTTTAATTCAGTCCATGGGCAGCCCGGCTGGTGTTGGAACGCGATCTGCCGGGTCTTTAAGTCTCAAAGCCTAATCCCATCCTGATCATTAAAATTATTCTTAAGTAGAAAAATAACACTAATATGTTCCTTTCTGAACCAGGGCGCCGTATTACCAAAGTTTTCATAAGAATTTTCGTAACTCTACGTTTACGACAAAACTTACGTAAATCCTAAGTGCGTTTTACTAAACTTGCGTAAGTTTGTCGTAGACGCAAGTATGTTTGTGTGTCTGTGATAAAGTAGAATACAATAATAGTACACGTCGATTGATATCTCTTTCAACATTTAACACAAACCTTAATTGTAATACCGACTAATCTAAATTCTCATAAAATGTGACGTCACGTACTAATGAATGACGTAATCATGACGCACAAAATACAACGAATTCATAGAAAACAATACACTATTTCGTCTACACACCGATATTTATGAGTGAACTTTAGGAGTAAATATAGACAAAACCTTAAACTGATCATGTTTGAAGGAAATGTAGACGACGATTCAATGTTACAATAGGAAAATACGTTGCTTATTTTACAAAGAAGAGATATTTTGGTAAAAGGAGAAAATTGTTTATTATCAATGAGTCCTTGGACTTTTTCCTTTTCATTTTTTTTTTTCGTGTGTAATTTGCCAAACTCACAATGTATAAAGAACCGAAAGAAAAATCACTTTTGTTGCTCTTATTATTTATTAACTTTGTTATTACTTGATCATTTAGTGAAATTTACAAAAAAAGTCATTATGAATAGATAGTAATACAATGCCAAACTGAGAAAATGTCCAATTTCACTATTCTAATGACTTACGATCCTACTTAAGCCACGTTTTTTAACGTAATTTTACCCAATAGTTACGTTAATCTTAGTTACGAACATATTTAGTAAGACGCACTTACGATTAAAATTTGAACGTACGCAAAAACTTACGAAAAAAGCGATCGTAAGGACTTTAGTAAAACGGCCCCAGGTGTATAAATGAGTAAGTGTGAGGGACGTGGGTGATGCGTCTGGCTGGAAACTTTGCAGTAATTGGTGGTCGTCTCATAACTTGTTTTGACCAGTCTAAATGTTGACGAATACAAATCGCACACAATCCATATTTATTCACGCCCCCTCCTTCCCCCCCCCCCCCGGAAAAAAGAAAAACCCTTGAAGGTATTGTGTAAGTGAAAAAATCACACGTAGCAATTCTTCATTACCTAGATTGTTTTATATATAAAAATAATAAAAACATAGATATTTATAATTGAATAAACTGTCTGCATGTTAAAGCGGCTCTTGCACAGATTATTAAAGAAAAGTTTTGGCTCTCAAATTTCAAATTTTTAACTGTAATGCTTTCAGACATTTGTTTGAAAGTGCTTAAGCTGACTTTGCAACGGACATGACTGTTCGTATCTTTAAAAATGGAAAAAGAAAAAATAGGCATTACGAGACGCTAAAAAAAAGTCATCAAAGTAAAACTCGAATAGAGCCGGAATTCATCGGCTAAATACGTTTTTTGTCGACTGATCCGAAAACTGCCTTATTTGTACGTTGCATGACTTATCAGTTTCGTCATTACTATCCGCTAGCAATACAGTCGTTATCGAAATCACCCAAACACAACCGAACTAACGCAAAAAATTGGTAGAATGCGTGAATATTAGTCAAGAACGAATCATACATATTCGACCCGACCCTTTAACTCTTGTAGCGCAAAATAAAATCTGCATTAAAACAAATTATGGGTTAATATTTGTTTTGAATATTAAAGTTTTATAGACAACCCTGACTTAAAGGGACAAACAGATGGTATAGAAAACGACCGCACATGTATGTATTCTGTTCTTTGTCTACTCCTACTGCTAAAATGGGAATATAACGGATTCAGCACGACAAGGATTAATCATAAAGCTGACGCTCCTTTCCGCGGATGTCATTGTATATATGGTTTTAAGCCAGATATTATATCGTTTATTTGGTAGGAAAAACAAACAAAAGCAATATGCAAGTTGTGGATATGATTGAAGTTTTTCAGAAAGTGTATTTCATTATAGATTTCAAAAAAGGTGTTTATTTACATTTTGAGATTTATTTACATTCTGAGATCGAGTCGAATGCACCCGATTCTGAATTGGAAACGTTCGCTTATCTTCGGCACTGACCGTTAAATGCACGGGCGCTGATGACTAAACTGTTTGGAGTATATTTCGATAATATCCGTGATTGAGCGGAATTGTACACTGATTGTGAACGTGAGAACGTCATCACCTAAGCCTTCATTTACTTTAAACAATCCTTAATTGTAAGTGGGCCGCAATATACTTTCCTGAATTGTAAGCAAACCGCGAAGAATTATTTTGATTTTGATTTCAATCGTCATATTTACGTTGTATTTATAATTTTGGGCCTGGACTATTAATTTTTGATTGACTTCGTAGGCGTCCACCAGTGTTATCCAGTTTGGAAATTCCAGTAGCATGTTACTATGTTAGAAGAGAAGTACAGTTAGTTTCGATTTATTATTTTTTAAAACATGTCTCCCCAAACAACTGTACATTTTGGACTCGTGTATTAAAAAGGATTCTAAATAATTCGTTAAACGTGTAAAAACTTCTCTTAAATTCGTAAACACTTACCAATCAAAGGACTGAAAGTACTGAGAAGTTGGAATGCGCTGAAAGGGTCATAACTATGGATCTCGGTTCAAATTCATTTATCACTTTCCGAGTAAGCCTCCCTCCTTTAAACTTAAACCAGCCTTCCCATTCGTGTACATTTGTGCGCGAATAACGCACAAAAATATAAATCCACATACAGAATTCAAAAACTAGCATTGTCTTAACCCATTCCCAGACAGTGACGCTTTTAAATTACCCTCATTATGAAAGCTTTGGAAAATATTGTGGAAAATGAAGAAATTGCTTGTCACTAGCAATTTCTTCATTATCCATAATATTTTCTGTCCAAAAAGACCAGGATTTTAAAGATTTCATCAATTTACAATCGTCGTCTGCTACTTCTTTAAATTTGGACTGGTCTAAAATTTTATCTTGTTGGAATGGGTTATAAGCTCGTGTCACGCACAGCAAAATTAGAATTTTCAAGCATAACATTCTCCTTTTGATCTACTGTAATACGTGAACTCCTTTTAGAATCTAGAAAACAGAATAACAGCTTCTACAATAAGAAAACAATGACCTCGATTATTATTTGACCCTCATCTCGGACAATTCTATAACGATCATACTAAACTCACGTAGATTCTGAGTATACGTGGAAATTTGCGGAAATGCGCGGAAACTTGTTTCAGGGTGATAAATTTGAAATACCGGTTTAGACTTAGTAAAATAGAATATTTAAAGCGTTGTAAGTAAAATTTAAAAAAAGAAGACGTTAACGTTATTATAACGTTATTGTTTGCACATGGTAGTTTTGCCCTTTTCCTAAAAATTCCTATTATATGATGAAGATAGTATCAAATTATGCTCGGCGCCCTGTAGTCGCGCGATTTTCTTATTCGTTATTCGGCTTTAGAACCGTAAAAGATCTTAAGTAAAAAGGATCAAGCTGAAAGCTAGATGACACTTGTTAAAGGTTTGATATGTTATTATTGATTCAAACGACATAATAAAGCGTAATTATTTAATAAATAAGTATAAACCGGAAGTTGATATGTTTACATTCTAATTTTTAAAATCTTCTACTTTCGTTTTGCATCTATTTGATTTTTATTAAGTAAAAGCTGTAAATCCAACAATAATCGCGTTTGCTTTATGCCTACGATCCCCCTTAACCGCTTTAGAATGTTTTAAAGCACTTGTAAAAATGCATTTGCGACCTGAGCCATATTTGTAAACATTGCCTATCTATCGTCACATGACTACCACATGTCACTTGAGATCACGTGATTACCAAACACGGGACGGCGAATCACAAAAAACAAATTACTGCGCTGATTTTTACCATATTTTTCAATAATTTAAAGCGAACTAAAGCATGTTTAGAAGTCTATTAACGAATTTTTATATCACCCTTTACATGTGCCATATTATTGTGTTCGGCTACAACTAACTGATTGTCCGTGGCAAATTGAGATGAGAAGCAACCCGAGGTGTATTCATATCTAAGAGATCACGTGATATGTGTTATCAAAAACCCGAAATGAAATTGTCTTGTGTTTATTTTGCGGTTTTGTTAAATCTAAGTTGGAATTACTCCGCATTCCAACTTAAAAACCCGAGTGATAAGCTATACAGTTACTTATATAAAGATGTTTATTATCATTTTGAGTTAACGTTTTCAATCTACTACTACGACAATTTTGGACTAGTTACAGATGACAATTCAAATCGCTTTGAGATTTCAGGTCCAGAAGGGATAGAAAACATTATGAAACAAGCAATTTCTTCTTTTCTCACAATGTTTTCTTTTATTTTATGCATTTCTTCGGGGGCGTAAAAAGCGTGATTGTATTGGAATGGGCTAATCTTCTACTGGATCACGGAAGGTTTAAAAATATACAAAATATACAAAATCTCCCATTTGTTTCTTACAGTAATAATTCTCGATGAATATTGCTAATCTTATATTGTCCGAGTTTTTTTTTCAAAAATGTCTTTGGAAAAGGATAATTTCGGAAAAGTAAATAAAAGCATTGATCTTGAAAGCTAGTAAGACTGCGATCAAGTGAATTTCGTTTAACGTGACTTTAAGTAGTATTTCAACCGCGAAGGTAGGTGCACCCAGGTTTGTACTGGTAAGGGTTAAAAAAGTATCTATATGAAAATCGTCATTTCGTACAAAAAAAACGGGCATATCACTCTACCATGTCAACACGGACGAACATCACCAGTATGTTCAGTGCTTTGATTAATTAATTTTGTTGTGGATATGACTTTACCGAAGCTCTTAATTTTAAATTGAATGTACTTGAAGAGAAACGTTCTTTTTCTACAATCGGATAAGGAACCATACAGACAGCCTAGTTTTGCGGTTTTTCTCCCCCCCCCCCCTTTTTTTTTTGTTGTTGTTGTTGTTTCCGCCTAAACAATTGACCAATCTCTAGACCCACCGCCCACCCCCACACACACTTTCTTCTTCGGTCACGCTCACTGACTCCGATACGAAGTCCTGCTTCGATTTCATATTGCGCTATTTTTGCAAAATCTATGTTCAGCAGCATGTAACAAAAACTTAGAATCGTTGATTGGCGACATAAACGTCTTAATTACAGCTTGAATAAGCTGTAGTTACGACTATCAAGTCTCTAACCAACAAAAATGCTGAACAAAAACGACAGCAAATGATGAAATTCTAACTTCACGCCCGGAGTAAGTGAATGAATGATTAGATTGGTCGACCTTTCTTTGATTGACAGAAGCATTGGGTCAGTTATCCAAAGTAATTTACAAGTCGTAGTTTTTGTCTTATCGTTCAGTTTTGACGTTATTTCCAAAACCTTTAATAAGGTGGCTGCTATATGAATGTTATACTATCAGATCTTTGATTATTATAAATATTATTATTCCTTACATATTACAACCATTATCGTGGCCGTAAAATTCAAAATATCAAACACAATAATCCATTCCAAACAATGACTCTTTTTGTCGCCCCTCGAGAAAATAAACGAGAAATCAGTGTGTTAAATGAAGAAGTTGCTTGTAACAAGCAATTTCTTCATTTTGCACAATGTTTCCTACTTAGAAAGTTGAAAAAATCTAAAATTTCAAAAACTTTGAATTGTCGTCTACAACTCCTCTCAATTTGGACCAGTCTTACATTTTTCCATCTGGTAATGGGTTAACACATACAGACGTTCTCTCAATTTTTATAGATATGTACTTTATTGTTTTCTATTTATATGTGTATTTGAACCTATTTTAAATGCAGGCTGCTATCCAACCACCTCTGATCCGGCCATCCCGAGACTGTATAGAGAACATGAAAAATGTATAGAAATAATTATAAGGCAAAATACCTAAAACTTTATCATGCAATTGACGGATCGAAGCGCAATCTGCTACGACAGTGCAGTTTTTCGAAGAAACCACTCGACAATAAAAACAATCGCTCACCAAGCAAGCGGACTCCCGAGAAAAAAGTTCGATTAAACCCATTTAACCCATTACACAATGACGCCTTTACACGTGTCTCAATAGGAGTACTTTGGAAAAATTGTGGAAAATGAAGAAATTGCTTGTTACAAGCAATTTCTTCATTATCCACAATGTTTTCTACTCCAAAAGACAAGAATTTTAAAAAGTTAAAAGACTTAAAATTCTCGTCGGCGAATTTTTTTAATTTGAACTGGTGTCAAATTTTTGTGGGAATGGGTAAAGACATCGAACATGTGAGTTGGAAGATTTAGAGAAAGATCGATCCACTAAGGAAAAACACAGAGCAGACCACTACAGCTTAACCCAATTTAGACCGGTACCGCCGTCCACTTTAACAATTAAAGTCGACAGTGGTACCAGTCTAAACCCATTCTCACTCAGTTACGCTTTTCTGACGCTCCTCGTGAAAAGCGATTGAGTCAATGAATAAATATGACAGTACTGGACTGAAGAAAAATGAATTCTGAAAAAACTAATGTCCGAAAAGTTTACTGTGCTCGTGTTAATAATAATTTGTGTCGTATAAAACATTGTAATTATTGCAACAAGCATTTTCTCTTTTTACCACATTATTATCGGATGATATTACACTGTCTTTCAAATTTCACTCGTTCTATTTAGTGTCTGTAACTTCTTTATATTTGATAAGAATTACACTTTGACCTCATTTCAATAGATAAGGAATACACTTACGCTTTCAAACTTTTTTGTCCAAAAATAATCCGTAAAATTTACCAAAAATATTTTGTCGCAAACCTGTTTCTATTTTGTATCGATTCTGAAACGAATTCTTGCAACTTCGAATTCAGTTTCAATAGAATGGACAAGTACTTGCACCAAATGAATATGCCCATAAATCAAAAATTGGTCGCCGTTCTCAAAAAGTGAACATGGAAATTTTTAATTCCGAATCCGACACTCTAACCCACGATCACACCGCGTAAAACTAGTTGCGTTGGTCGAGGGGACCTACCCCGGCTGTCAATCAAATGATCAGTCGACAAATGAAATCATTCAGTAATTTAGACCAGACATGAGTTTTGGTCTCCTATATTTGCGATAACCTTTTCTGATGGTTTTGCGACTCAAACGTCGTAACTAAAGCTTATTTAGTTACGACGTTTAGGTCGCCAACAACCTATTCTACTTACGTGCTACTCAGTTCTGGTCATTTTTTTTTCAAAATAACGCAGCGGGACTTCTTGTCAGAGTCAATGGGTCGAGCTAGCGAAGTAGGTGGGCGGGGCCAACTAAGTTGGTCAATTAAGTTGTTACCGGACTGCAAAATTATGCACTTGTTCAAAATCGGAGGAGTTTGCAGACAAACATTTAGTTTATCAGGATTTAGATTTTCTCAATTTTCTGTGTAGGAAGCATAATGGTTAATGAAAAAAAAAGGCAAGTACTTTCTTCAATTTTCCCAATGCTTTCCCCATTATTTATTTTTATTTATTTTCTTTTAATTTTTTAAAGGGGGGACAAAGGGTGTCATTGTGTGATAATGTGTTAGTTGCTGATTCACAACCGGTATCTAAATAGGGAACTTCATATAGTTCCACTTTAAGTGAAAAAGGTGGATGGCTGACCCCGCCCACAGACGCCACTAGCAACGCCCACTGAGTCCAACAGGTCGCAAAACCCACAAAAATGCTTCACATAAATGTCGACCAATGTCTGAGTTCAAAGTTCACTTTGATTTGGTTTGTTAATTGATTCTTTGAATGACAATCGCAATTGGTAAATTGGGCAGGTACAAATACGAATAAGAAATATCTAGTGATTTCGTTGAAAACAATAACAGCTCTGGAACTGCAACTGTTTACTAGATACCAGATAGCTTTCGAACAAATATTTTTTATCGCTTCAAATTTTACATCAGCTAGAATTTCTTCATTTGTTTTTAGAGCCCTAAAAGACCTCAGCTGTCGATGCGCCGTATAGCCTCATTCATTCATTCATTAATATGTCAATTCTAGATAACTTTCGTGAAAATTGGCGGATATCACGTTCAAACTAAACATCACATATTTATACAAGTATGTCAAACCTACTTTATTTCACAAAGTGGAAAGAATTTATCATCGCATGGAAAATCTCCCCATTCATTAGTGTCCTCTACTGCCCCACAATCCTCAGATCCGTTATTGGGTTGTCCAGGCCTCCAACCAGTAAATGTAGGTCGGGTGTCAGTATCGACCCATCTCCACTCGCCCTCCACCATCTCGTCAGTTAAACCAAGCCAGAAATGGACAGCTGAGTGTGAAATATAGCAGTGAATAAGATCATAAGCAAATATATCGCATAACGATGAGAGTAAAAAAGGTTTTAGGAAGAAAAGCTTTTAAACCAAAATCTCCGGATCTCTCCCCCCTCTCTATCTCTCTCTCATCTCTCACACACACATATTCCTCTTTCTCTCTCTCTCAAATATTTACTCAGCATTGACTGGAAACTATGGTCGTACCTTTGTTTAGTATGGCGCTCTAAATTGCTCAAAAAGTCGTGAAAAAAACGCTTGCACGCTTAAATTATATTGGTACACTCACAACATTCCCACACAACAAAATTTTAAACTAGTCCCAATTGAAAAAAGCTTCAGAATACAATTTCAAGTCGATGGCATTTTAAATTTGTTCATCTTTTTTGATAGAAAACAATTTGGATAATGAAGAAATTGCTTGATACAAGCAATTTCTTCATTTTCCACAATGTTTTAAAAACCTTTTTCTTCAGGGGCGTAAAAAGGAGGAATTGTGTTGGAATGGGTTAAGATGGCCGTCTGCAACTTCTTTGAATTTGGACTAGTCTACAATTTTGTCATGTGGGAATGGGTTTAGGTATAGACTTATAAATAGTTACCTTTCAATCTGCCCACATAGTCCATAAGAAAATGGTTTTCATGGATGTCTTCAATATGGACTAAAGTAGCTTCAAAATGTTCACAGTAGTGCTGAAATAAAAGATCGCAATTTAAATCTAACATTTGGTCGACAAAATATTTAACACAACGAGACTTATATATTGAACAGAAACGAAAATCATTAAAGAGATGAAGAGAATATTTTTTGTTTACATGGAGGTATGCACCGAAAAAGCTAATCACACTGTATTAATGCGCGAAGCGGGTTCATAAATTGTTTGACTAGGTTCATACGTCCATGAAAACAAAAAATATTCTCTTCATTTCTTATAATTTAATAGCACCGAGCGAGAAAAACAAAAGCCCTACAAATTTTGATACCATTTTATATGGGACTATTTTGTGCGGAAGCATACAAATTCGCTGCGTGCTCAAAATTTGTTCATGAAGTTATGAATAACTTTTTTCGACCAATCAGAACGCTCGTTTTGGATAGATGAAACTAAAAAATGAATTATTAGATTTGTTTGTGTGTGTGTATTGATATGATTTATTGCCAGAGTTGTATTGCAGAAATATGACCAATCTTAATCCACTTTATAGATAAACATAGCTTTACTTAATTTTCTTCCTGGTTATAATCGGTTTAAGACTGTGGCTTTGACATACCTTGCCAAAGAGCAAAACCCTAAAACATTTTTCAGTATAATGTTACATGTATAAGAAACCCAGACAATGTTACAACGTGTCACTAAAATAATATCACCGGGTCTTGATGACCCAAACAAGTTTAGGCGATCCGGTCATCCATATTTCCATAAAAAATGATTTTACCAGTAAAAGAATGTCATCGGGTCTCCATGTACAAGCAATTGACCAATTGTGCAAACAAGAAATATGATACATTGTAGGCGACCCAGTCATCCATACACGGTACGGCGACAAAACTATCTACAAAACTGTCTATTTTCACATTAATACCAATGATTACCTGTGACTCGAAGAATGTCATCGGGTCTCCATGTGCAAACAAGTAACATGATCCATTGTAGGCGACCCAATCATCCATACACGGTGTGGTATGAGAGCCAAATAGAAAGGCATCTAACAAAAAAAGTCAGAATGTGTTAGAATATTGATATCAACACGACCGAAAAACGACTATCTGACTTGTATCGTTACAAGGTATTCCTTAACTAAAGTGACGGATCAATTTTTTAGACCGAATATGAACTTTGAACTGCGCAAATTTTCCCTAATTTTTCCGTATGACTTGGCTAATTTAAAAAAAAAGGTCTAGATAGGTAGTATATATACTTAATGAAATTTTAGAATTCTTTTTCTAAGGGGAAAATATGATGGAAATTGAAGAAAATGCTCGTGACGATAATTTCTTCATTTTCCAAAATGTTTTCCATAATTTTCTTTCTTTTTTTTTTTTTTTTTATTTATTTTTTTTTTTTTTTTTTTTAGCAAAAAGCGTAATTATATGGAAATAGCTTAAGTAAGAATTTATTCATCAGATTCGGTCTAAAAGAGAAACAAAATAAGGACACTTTTAACACTTTTCTATCATGTTATGGCGGCCGATGTATCTAGGTATTCCTGGTATTTCTCACACCCAAACGACCACAATATTCTTTCCGAGCCTCCAACTGCTAATCCCAACTTGGTTCATGAATATTTATCCATTGTAACGAGACAAATGTCGGAAAGGATATCGTCCAAAACTTGGGATCGAATCCTGGTTCTTATGATTGAGATTTGGACGAGAAAAGAGAGAGATAGAAGAAAAATAAGTGAATAGTATTATTATATTTATCGTATCAAAGATGATGGAATACATATATTCCATACGTAACAAGAGAACTACACAGATACAAACATGGAATAAAATCTGTTAGAGAAAACACACAGACAAACGGATACGCATAGCGACAAAGAAAATGGCTGATATATAAAATAGAGGACATATGTGAAAAATTCGGCGAACGGGATTGTATCAAATATAGCAGTCGGCAGGTAACAGAAAAATAGACATATAGACATTATAATTTAAAGGCACGAAATACCGCTTTTCACAGAAATGTGACACAATAATACAAATATAAACGAGTTAATTCTGTCCATTTTATCCTTCAGAGAAATCAAGTTTTCGTCTGTACTTGTGTACAAAATTGGTGATAGTGACCCTTTACCATTATTCACTCTAAGATAATTATTCACTCTAAGTAAAGGGGTTTCCACAAGAGTACATTTTAAGAAATTAAACCAACGGGGGTCTCTTTTGCAGACCTATAGTTTTTTTGCATAGGCCGGTTCCCTTCATTGAGAAAACAGCAAAGTAGTTGTATTTTGTGGAGGCCAAAATAGTCAAGGAAACTGCAGAACGTAAATGTATTCAATTAATAAACATATTGTTAAATTTCACAAACGGAGCTTAACAAAAATTATCAATAAGAAAATACTAGACTGATCTCTTTTTAAAATACAGATAAGAAATATTTGACTTAAAAAGTATGAGGATATCGAAGAGAAGAATTAAGGAATTTAATTCCCTGAAAAGATAAGATTGCGGACTTCGTTTTACTTAAATTCTATCCTTATCATATATTATATTACTATCGGCTTTGAAAGTTTCCACTACCCTATGGCAGGTAAGTCTCAAAAATATATCTTCTTTTCTCTGATTACTTGTTAACCTATGGGAATTACAACAAGGTTGTTATCCAAATGTAACCATTCAGAATAAAAGGAATATTGTGATAATTATGATACAAATACTGTATTTGATTCGAGCCGCGTTGTAAATTTGGATTTTCCACGAGAACAAAGGACGAGTACTATATAAAGTTTTCCTAAGCGGCGAGAATCCCCCTGCAATTGGAAATTTGGATTTTCCACGAGAACAAAGGACGAGTACTATATAAAGTTTTCCTAAGCGGCGAGAATCCCCCTGCAATGTTTTGTATCCCAACTCTAACTTAGTTTTCCATTTATGATATACCAGGGAATTTGACTATGAAAGATGAAAAAGCTCACGAATTTTATAAAAAAAAATTAACCTTTGTATATTAATGAAAATATTAAATTCGGCGTGAAGTCATCATATCGGAAAATGACGTCATCTTACCGTTTCGTAACACGATGATTCGGATATTTTCGTGCGAGTGTGTTTTTGCGTGCAATGAATGTAGCTTTTCAGTAAAAAGGTCGTTATACAATAAAACATGAAAATACGCATCGAGAAATAGAGGACATAAAGGAAAAACTTTCAATTTTTCAGGTTTATTCAGTGCAGTGTCCATCCTGGTTATTGTTTCTGTAGGTAAGTTGTTCGAACATGCCACTCTCTTATTCGACGGATCGCTGACCACGCTCACCGGCCTTCGAGAAGGCAGTTCCACTGAGATAGTAAATGACATTATCCCATCAACAGACGACAAAATTTTAGACCAGTCCAAATTGAAAGGTTTTGCAGACGACAATTCAAAACTTATGTAAGTTTGGATTTTTTTCACATTTATGGTAGAAAACATTGTGGGTAATGAAGAAATTGCTTGTAACAAGCAATTTCTTCATTATCCACAATGTTTTCAAAAGCTTTTTTTCTTAGGGGTGTCTAAGGGCGTCATTGAGTTAGAATGGGTTATTATATAAAATATGTGGTTGTTATGCGAAATAATTATCATAACTAAATATTGAGTAAGTTGAAGTTACGATGTTGAAGTCGACAAACCCAAAAAGGTGCTTAATGTAAATGTTGGAGTTCATAGTTCACTTAATAAGTGATACATATGAACGATTTGATTGGTCAATCCGTTTTTGATTGACACCCGATCTGTCAAAGAGATGAAGCCTGTCGTCATCCATTTTATATATTATTTTTTCCAGGATAGGCAAGCGCTTTTCATTTTATTATTATTATTTCCTCCTGTAATGTAACATTTCAAAAAGAAATAGGATGTCTTTGGGTGTTAAAGCTGTTTCTACTGTTGTTACACGTTACAAACCTTAAATTTTGCAGAATAACAAAGTTTAACCCTTGTCATGCTGATCCCAGAATATTCCTGTTTGGGCAGTCTTAGTCTGCACAACCTGTTTGTCCATTTCAAGTCAGAATTGTTTATAGAAACAATTTTTAAATGAAATATTGACCAGTAACTATAGTGCTTCCAGTGATTTCTGTCCTTTGATTTTGGTGCAGTTCTAAACACTTTTTATTCAGCATGACAAGGGTTAATATCGAAGAAGAACTTCCTGTAGGAGTCATTGGGCATGTGCAGCGGAGCACGTTTATGACTGTTACCATTTTTTTACATTTCATTGTAACGGTTCAAGGGGAGGTAAATTGCCGTGATATGCAAATTTGGGAACCTTCAATAAGTCAAGTGACTATTTGGAGTTATATATAGACAAGGTCGACCCTTTTCTCTTAATGGATAGGCTTTGTCTACGTGTTGGAGCGTTAACTTGGTGGCAGAGGTGGGATGATGAAAACTGCCAGACCGGAGTTGCCTTACCCACGTACCTCCCAAGCCAAGACTCGGGACGAGTCTTCTCGGAGGGGAGAGTAATGTAACGGTAATGTAACGGGAGGTAATTTTCCGTGATATGCAAATTTGGGAACCTTCAGTAAGTCGAGTGACTATTTGGAGTTATATATAGACAAGGTCGACCCGTTTAGGGTTGTCAGCCCGATTAGCTTAGTCGGTAGCGCACTTGACTTCAAACCTTAAAATCACGGGTTCGAGCCTTGGGCTGACCATATAAACTAACTAATTGTCTTTCGGATGAGACGTTAAACCGAGTCCCCGTGTGACGAGCACGTTAAAGAACCAGGCGGGCTCTCAGTAGTTTCGTCCTGTATCCTTGCACTATCCCCCGTAACAACTAACCGTCTCCTGGGGATGTCGCTCATATAGGCATGTGCTACGGAGGCGACGATAAATAAACGGAAATACAAACAAATTTAGGGTTGAGGATCCTTGTCTCTGAACGGATAGGCCTTGTCTACGAGCTCGGAACGTTACACCATTTTCTTGAGAGTAGATCGGTTTAATTACTAAGTATACAGTAAATGTTCTTGAAACAAATGGGTCTTTTGGAAAATTTTAATTAATGATCCGTATCTCATTAAATATGTTTAAGCCCCTTTCTTTGTGGAATACAATTCTGACAAATAGAAAATAGTTAAATAATACGATATACTTTTGACAAATACCCTCCATAGTATTTGCTTATGAGATAAGTCATTTTAACAGATCCTCCAAGCTATAATCAAACAAAGTCATCCCGGTAACACAAGAGATCTACAAAAGTAGGTGTTTAGTTTCCTGTACATTAAACAATAAGATTAAGAAACCGAATTGCTTTTTACTCTATCTCTGACTTATATACGGGCTGGGGGAAGCTTTGTGTGACCGGACTCACAAGTCGATTATCCTATTTTATGACGTCATTGTATGCAAACTGTAGAGTAAGTGGCATCGCCATCTCTGCACCATTATGTTATTTTTTCTTGTGTGTGTGTTATGTCTTGATATAAACAGGACATCAAATTCTTTTCATTACTTTTTTCTAACTCGTCATTCTAAAAAGGGTAAATTCGGCAAAACTTCGGTAAAAAGAAGTAATAATCAATGATCACTCATATTTTGTATGTGTAACCTGGTTTGTATATATACACATCGGTCTTTTTAGGACCACTGCACAAATTTTCTTAAAAAATCTTTTGACGAAATTTTGAAAAAAGAAAAGGACTACCATGCTCTTAAAGAATTTTTGTGAATATTTTCTATCACATGTGTAATACTCTGTTAGATGCAGGCCAAATGTGTGCGTCCTGTATTGGTACTGATGGAAACGAGCCTTGTACCTTCATCACAGAGTGTGCGGATAACGAGGTAAAGTTTACGAGTACTTACGATACTGTTAATTAACTTTACTTTAGTTTATTAGCCTTTTCCTATTCAATCATCCCTGATTTTTACGTGTCTGTGAATTTATGATTGAGAAAATATTGTTGAAAAAAGAGATATTGCTTGTTACAAGCAATTTCTTCTTTTTCTACAAAATTTTTTACCTTACCGAATGGTTATTTTTCAAATTAATTTCAAACTAAATTTTCATCTTCAAAACCTTTGAAGTTGAACAGGTCTACACTTTTGTAAAACAGAGATGAGTTAAGGTTTTTTAATAGCGTTGGAACGAGATAGACAGTCTAATAAAGTAGATCTTTATTCATTTAAGCTATTTATCTATTTATAACTTTAAAAGCGTTGGTGTATTGAGTAACCTGGTTGAATGATAAACGCGTAGGAACGATTCCTATCTCGTGGGAACGGCATAGAGACTATATGTTGGCTGTTTATCTCGTTCTCACGCTATTAAAAACCTTAACTCTTCTCGTGTAATAGCAGTTCTTTAAATCGATATTTAAAAAACATCAAACGAAAAAAAAGTGGAGTTGTTGTTGTGTGTTTTTGTTGTTGTTTGGTGGGGGTTTTGTTTTGTTTTGGGTTTTTTTGGGTTTTTTTGTACAAAATAGTAATGATATTAATAATAAAAAAAGAATATTTCATCTCTCTGACATCGTACATAAACGTGGTACATGTAACAATTTGTCCAAACCAACGCCATCGTGACGTCATCATGAGTTGTATTCGCTAATTTTCAATTATCTAAAGATCAGTTTATAACAGCCGTATGTTATATAAACTACTGTAATTTTTGTTTTTACACACTTGATGTAATAATTCAGTACGTTGGTGGTTTCCCTTTTCATTTTATCAGAGAGTATATCGGAGAGTATATTCGCCGCAGCCGGGGATCCAACCCGGGAATCTGAGATTAGGTGTCCTACGCGCTACCACCGCGGCCTGGATACCCGAGCCAGTGGACGATCCGTCAATAACGTTTATTACGTCTAGATTTTATTTGAGGCACATTTTTAATTGTTGAAAATGCCAAACCCAGACTCAGTGAATATCACATTTATCTATATCCCAACCACCATGGAACCGTTAAGGTCTCCTTAGGAAACTATAAGAGTCCAATATTGTCTTGGACCTTGATGGTATTTGCAACCGGGATTCATAATGAGCCTATTAATAGGACTGATATGGACAAAGAGTGGTCAATTATAGATGCTTCCGATACTCATGTTACCCATTTTGTGCAATAGTTGTAATATCTTGGTCAGAGATTATAAAACTATTTTGGTATTCAATTGAGAATTTACTCAAATTTCAAATTTGAATAAATATCTTATGTAATTTCAGTTGTATATTCAAGGTAATAAGTAACAACCTACAGATATTGTCGTTTATTGTCATGCAACCCCAAAAGGATCTAAACAGAAATACATCTTTTATCACAACTGAAATGTTGAGTAAACTCTCAACTGAGTACGGACTCTCAACTGAGTACGAAAAAGGGTTTTTGAACATCGGACCCTGGAACACACATTGGCATGTGCATGCCAGGTAACAACCAATATGCATTAGAATCCATTACTAGAAACAGTTTGGGTGTGCATACATGCACAAAATTTGATTTAGTATATACATGTATTAAGCTTATCAATAAAATAAGTTTAACAAGCAATTTCTTCTTTTTCTACAAAATTTTTTACCTTACCGAATGGTTATTTTTCAAATTAATTTCAAACTAAATTTTCATCTTCAAAACCTTTGAAGTTGAACAGGTCTACACTTTTGTAAAACAGAGATGAGTTAAGGTTTTTTAATAGCGTTGGAACGAGATAGACAGTCTAATAAAGTAGATCTTTATTCATTTAAGCTATTTATCTATTTATAACTTTAAAAGCGTTGGTGTATTGAGTAACCTGGTTGAATGATAAACGCGTAGGAACGATTCCTATCTCGTGGGAACGGCATAGAGACTATATGTTGGCTGTTTATCTCGTTCTCACGCTATTAAAAACCTTAACTCTTCTCGTGTAATAGCAGTTCTTTAAATCGATATTTAAAAAACATCAAACGAAAAAAAAGTGGAGTTGTTGTTGTGTGTTTTTGTTGTTGTTTGGTGGGGGTTTTGTTTTGTTTTGGGTTTTTTTGGGGTTTTTTGTACAAAATAGTAATGATATTAATAATAAAAAAAGAATATTTCATCTCTCTGACACCGTACATAAACGTGGTACATGTAACAATTTGTCCAAACCAACGCCATCGTGACGTCATCATGAGTTGTATTCGCTAATTTTCAATTATCTAAAGATCAGTTTATAACAGCCGTATGTTATATAAACTACTGTAATTTTTGTTTTTACACACTTGATGTAATAATTCAGTACGTTGGTGGTTTCCCTTTTCATTTTATCATCTTCTTTTATATTTGGGTCATATGCAAATGATGTCATTGTAGTGTCGACAACCGAATGCCGTGATTTCAAAAAATAATTTCAATAAACATGATAGATTTCCTATATAAGCACAAACAGTCACCTTTAGCCTATCAAATGGCCGTTAAGAGAATAGCTGGCTTATATTTAACCATTACTTGCTCGTTTTAGCGTATTTCTATGCAATAGGGTATTTTTCTTATCTAGGTCGAAAACCTACGATACTCCCCTTTTAACAAATTATGCCCCCTTTCAGACCCAGTTTCAGTTTTTAACTACTATCAAACACTTGAACAACTGAGCTTTGACATCCGCATATGGTGGTCTTGTTTTGATTCATTCCAGTCCAGTCTGCTGTTTGTTTCGATTCTTTTAAGAAATGTTGTTATACATGTAATCATTCTTTTTCAGAAATGCTACATGCACAATTATAAGACAGATTTTGTAGAGGTTGCTAGTTCGGAGTACTTTGATTACGGATGTACCTCAGGCCAGGTAACATTAATCTTTGTTTCATAATATTGACGGGTCGCTAGCTGCGCCCGTGTAACTATAACATTTACCGACTTTTATTTCCAACATTAAACTTAAACGTCGTAACTGTAGTCTTTTCAAGCTGTAGATACGGCGTTTAAGTCGCCAGCCAATGATTTTACTTGACTCTTACGGGATTCGAACCTACGCGGATACGACAACGCCGCCTAGCGCTGCAATGTCCGACGTCCTTAACCTCTGCGCTACCGAGACATCCCGTAAAAAAGGATGTTCAAAATAACGCATATAAAGCTTCCCGACACCGCAGCACACTCCGTATAAGGGTTCTATTTTTAGAAATTCTATTTATATTGAATTCTCTCAACTACGGCAGTGACTCTTGTCTTTTCAACCCTAGTGGAGAACTAATATATTTTTGGGGGGGATGTCTCGGTAGCGCAGAGGTTAAGGACGTCGGACATTGCAGCGCTAGGCGGCGTTGTCGTATCCGCGTAGGTTCGAATCCCGTAAGAGTCAAATAATATATTAGTTCTCCACTAGGGTTGAAAAGACAAGAGTCACTGCCGTAGTTGAGAGAATTCAATATAAATACAATGATTTTACTTTTGCGTTATATGTTGCTGGCCATAATTTTGCACACAAAAAAGCCATTAGTTATCGAAGTAGAACTATCTGTAGGAGTCAGTTTGTCTGGCTAGCTGAGTTTGACTTATTGAAATAGGTTTAAGGCCACTTTTAACAGTATTTCATTCATATCGCTGCGGCTGGACCACTTAACCAAGGATTCCTGGTATCCCTCACACTAGTACTACCTGTATATCCTTTCCGAGCCTCAAACTGCTAATACCATTTATGTTTACGATTATCAACCCATTAGTACATTGTTGGGAGACAAATGTCGGAGAGTATATTCGCCGCAGCCGGGGATCGAACCCGGGAATCTGAGATTAGGTGTCCTACGCGCTACCACCGCGGCCTGGATACCCGAGCCAGTGGACGATCCGTCAATAACGTTTATTACGTCTAGATTTTATTTGAGGCTCATTTTTAATTGTTGAAAATGCCAAACCCAGACTCAGTGAATATCACATTTATCTATATCCCAACCACCATGGAACCGTTAAGGTCTCATTAGGAAACTATAAGAGTCCAATATTGTCTTGGACCTTGATGGTATTTGCAACCGGGATTCATAATGAGCCTATTAATAGGACTGATATGGACAAAGAGTGGTCAATTATAGATGCTTCCGATACTCATGTTACCCATTTTGTGCAATAGTTGTAATATCTTGGTCAGAGATTATAAAACTATTTTGGTATTCAATTGAGAATTTACTCAAATTTCAAATTTGAATAAATATCTTATGTAATTTCAGTTGTATATTCAAGGTAATAAGTAACAACCTACAGATATTGTCGTTTATTGTCATGCGACCCCAAAAGGATCTAAGCAGAAATACATCTTTTATCACAACTGAAATGTTGAGTAAACTCTCAACTGAGTACGGACTCTCAACTGAGTACGAAAAAGGGTTTTTGAACATCGGACCCTGGAACACACATTGGCATGTGCATGCCAGGTAACAACCAATATGCATTAGAATCCATTACTAGAAACAGTTTGGGTGTGCATACATGCACAAAATTTGATTTAGTATATACATGTATTAAGCTTATCAATAAAATAAGTTTAAACATCTAGGGAAGGAGCCAAATTTGCATTTGGTAATACACAAACAATACACAAAAACTGAGCATGCAAACAAGAATATACAGAACATGAAGACGCTGTGAGAATCAATGAAAATCCAATTTGTCCCAATGAAAAACAGTTTAAATTAGCGTATTTCATCTCAGTTGATAATTAATTAGAACAAAAGGTGAAAAATGCATAAAGATATTTTTGAACTCTACACTAAATATATTCAGATGTACTTTTCAAACAATGATATTTACACCGTTCAACGTTTTGTCAGCTAGGTATTGGTCGTTGATTTTCGCCTACTTTCGTGACAATATAAAGGCTCGTGTGGGACACATATTTATAGCTAATAACCCTCTATTACTCTATCGGCTATAAGAATATCAATTTTAGAAATAAAAACATCGACAGATATTGAGAAGTCATATTTTCTTCATTTTGCCATTTTTCTTATCAATACGAGTACCTTAAGTTGAATTTCAGATAAAAAACAAACAAGGTTTTCTATGTGTGAATTTCGAACAGCTATTACTATCACAAACTGGAATATATGTGTATCTCATTGAAGGCCAATTCAAACTTCAATACTCGAAGCTTAACCACACGCTAGTCACAAATATACATATGTATATAATAACACGCAGCTCTAAACTCAAATACCCGTATTTTTAGCTTATGTAAGTCACATATATACATGTGTATATCATTACAGGCAGCTCTATACTCAAATACTCGAATTTTTATCTTATGTAAATCACAAATATACATAAGTATATCATAACAGGCAGCTCTAATCTTCAATACCCGTATTTTCGTGTTATGTAAGTCACAAATATACATGTGTATATCATTACAGGCAGCTGTTAACTCCAATACCCGAATCTCTTTCCTATGTAAGTCACAAATGTGCATGTGTATATCATTACAGACAGCTCTGAACTCAAATACCCGAATCTTTTACCTATGTAACTCACAAATATATATGTATATATATCATTGCAGGCAGCTTTTAACTCCAATACCCGAATTTTTATCCTATGTAGGTCACAAATATACATAAGTATATCATTACAGGCAGCTCTAAATTCCAATAACCGAATCTCTTTCCTATGTTAGTCACAAATATTCATGTGTATGTCATTACAGGCAGCTCTGAACTCCAATACCCGAATCTATTACCAATATACATGCGTTTATCAATACAGGCAGCTCTAAACTCCAATAGCCGTATTTTCATATTGTGTAAGTCACAAATATACATGAGTATATCATTACACGCAGATCAAAACTCCAATACCCGAATCTTTATTCTATGTTAGCCACAGATATACATAAGTATATCATTATAGGCAGTTCTATACTCCATCACCTGAATCTCTATCTTATGTAAGTCACAAATATACATGCTTATCTAAATTAAGGTGCGTCTAAACCCAATTACCCGAATCTTGATCCTAGATTAGTCAGTAGTCACCGAATCTTTTTCATGCATAATTCACAAATATACATGTATATCTAATTGCAGGCGTGTCCTAGCTCCTTAGATTATATTATTGGTAAGAGAGATGGACATCATCTCAAATGTTCAGCATGTTGTAACGACACGAGACTCTGTAATCTAAACCTTTCCTGTGATCAGTTACCAGACCCGGGTAGGTCAATGCTTTTGTATGAATAGTAGTAACATCATTGAATAAAACCAGACCAGATAAAATGATCACTGCTGTCAGTCAAAATATCATTTGATCAACCAAATCTACTTTTCAGTCTGGATCTACGATGATATTTTTTTATTATTTTAATTTAAGTGACCCGACAGGCGAAAAAGGGGTCTCGTATATTGTAAAAAAAACATTTGGATTAATCAGATCAGAAAACGAATTTTGAAAATAACATAAAATGATGTGTGACGATTCCAGATAATCTTCAACATGCGAAAATCATAAAGCCTGGGTGTTCTACCGAGAGTCAATACTTTTCAGTCCCCTTTCCCTTAACCCATTACCCATATGAAAATTTAGTTTTGTTCAAATTTCCATGTAAAAACATTGTGGAAAATGAAAATTCTGCTTTTTCAAGCAATTTCTTCATTTTTACACAATATGTTCGCGATTGTTTTCCTTGGCGGGTGTCAAAAGGTGTCAATGAGTGGAAATGGGTTAATGGGCCATCTATCTTTCGTCGGTTGGCGTTATTATGACATCTAGGCTGTAAAGATTTGTCTTTTACCCACAGCAAAATGACTCGGACCATTCCCACACGACAAAATATTAGACTGGTCCAAATTGAAAGAAGCTGCAGACGACAATTTGAAGTTGATGGAATTTTAATTTTTTTCATCTTTTGGGATAGAAAACATTGTAGATAATGAAGAAATTGCTTGTAACAAGCAATTTCTTCATTTTCCACAATGTTTTCTAAAACTATTTTATTGAGGGGCGTAAAAAGGAGGGATTGAGTTGGAATGGGTTAAAGGCGCACTTTAACTCATACAAACTGTTTTGTCCGAGTAAAGTTGGCGTGGCTAGCGGTCTGTCAATCAGGCTGTTAAGATTATAAAAAGTTTGCTTATTACAAAATTTCAGCGTTTTTATTGTAACTCTGTCTTTCTAAAAAGTTAAGTCTACCTTGTTGCTCTTATTTCTACCATTCCCGCCATATTCTTGAATATTTTATAAACGATGGATCGCTGAGTCAGCCCATTGAACTCTTACATAGAAGATCAGTTCGACCGAGATTTCAAATGACTTTGGATTTTTTTTCAAAATATATGGTCCCATTCATAAACCAAAAAGAAAGTCTATAGTTGGAGACACTTATGTGATAACTACGGCTTGAGTTGACCAATCGCTGGCCCCGCCAACTTACTTCTTTGGCACCGCCCACCACTTGCGACAGGAAATCCCGCTTCGATTTTAAAGGGCGTTATATTGCAAAATGTATGGCCAGTAGCATGCAACCAAAAAGGAGAATGGTTGGTTGGCGACTTTAACTTCGTAACTACAGCTTGAATAAACTGTAGTTACGACGCTTAAGACGCAAAACCAAAGGTTAACAAAAATGGCGGCCAATGTTGGAGTTCGTGTAAATGGTGTAAATGAATGATTTTATTGGTGGACTAGTAACTTGATTGACGGGCGCGGTTGTCTTTCAAATCGTTCATTTCCCCCTGATGTTAACTAAGAACTCCGCCAATTGTGTTAAGCAGTTTTGTTGGTTTTTCGACTTAGACGTTGAATATGCGGCTTATTCAGCTTATTTCTGTCTGTAAAGTTTTATTTTTACCACCTCGGTTGAACTGCCATATTGGATGTCAATGAGCGGTGTCAGCGATCCCTCAATTCACTATAGTAACCACGTTTAAATCGCCAAATCAACAGAGTTTGAAATATATATTTTGTGTTAATCATCAATTTCCGGTGTGGATGCATTGTTGACTAGTCAATCGAGTTTGTTGTTTTTGTTTTTTCTGTTGTTGTTGTTTGATTGACAACGGCTATAGCAGCCAATTGTTATCCTCAGCGGTAACATTTATAAATCATAGCCCAGAGTTTCCTATAGAAACTGATGTTGTGATCAAGAATGCATGTTTAAGTTTGGACCTAATTTAACTTAACCTTGTCTTTTCTGAAAGCAATAATAAAGATGTCGATTCAGGGTACAATATTTAATTAGCGTTGGCAAAGTCGTTATCTAGATCCAGTCATCGTTGGTATTATTTTAATGATAATGGACATCAGTGGAACTGAGAACGAAGTTGGCAAATCCCTGGCCCCGTTCACTTACTCCTTAAGCCACGCCCACTGAATCTGATAGGAAGTACCGCTTCGACTTTGAACGGCTTAATTCTATGTTAAATTTGTGGCCAGTAGAATGGTTTGTTGGCGACCTAAACGTCGTAACTACAGCTTGAATAAGCTATAGTTACGACGTTAAAGTCGTCAAACCAACAAAAAATGTCTCACACAAATGGCGGTCAATCTCGGAGAACAAATCTCAATTCCGGGCTGAATGAATGATTTGATTTTTCGATATATTCCCAGATTGTCAACCGTGATTGGTCAGATACAGCTTAATGAGTAGCATGTGCTTACATTTTCTACATATCACCATATTTTTTCCCCCAAAATTTAGTCTTTCGCAGTGACAGGACATTATACCTGCTTTCATTCCCCGTTCCAATAAATTTCTAATCAGGGACCAGCTTGCCACGTGACTGTTCTGATCTATACATACCAAACACCAAAAGTGGGATTCACACTATATATCCCTTCAACGTGCCACATCGACCCGTACCTGTGTACTGTATGTTTGATTCGAACAACGATGTTTGGACGGTAAGTACTTGTTTTAAAATCAACCATCTTTTGCTTTCTGATTTTTTAACTTTGGCTATAGTTGTGATTACGCCGTTGAGATCGGTAAACAATCATTTTACTTTTTATTACGCGTTTCTTGCCAAACATTATGAAAATAACGACATTTTATACCGAAGTAATTTCCTGTTGGAGTCCGTAGGAGCCATTGCAATTCAATAGGCAGGATCGACGATTGGTCAATTTTCTTCATATTCCAGCCTTGGGTTTTTTTTTGTTGTTGTTTATTTTTTTTGTTTGTTTGTTTGTTTGTTTTTGTTTCGAACAAGGTCGAGAAAGAAGGGAATACATCTATTCAGCACAACCTGGTCGTAAATATTAGTTATGTTGGCTTTACAAATCCTTACACACTAGTTCAAGCTGCTCGTCCGTTCACGGGCGACCAAGCAATTGTCACTACAGCTTATTAAAGCTGTGATCACTTCTTTTGGCTACCAACTAACATATTACCGACGTAGTGCCATATTTGCCAAATTTCCATCGATACTTTCATTGAATGGTCAGATTTCACTTGAAACGTCTCTATCCTCTTTCGCACCATCTTAAGAGCTTATCTATCCCTCGAAAATCTAAATTATTTTCCTAGTAAATTAGTTTCAACTGTTTGTTTTACCGGAAGTATTTAAATCTTTTGTCATTATGTTATTGTTTATATTGTTTTTATTGTATCATATTGTACCTTGACGAAATAAAAGATATATTCTGTTCTCTTCTTTAAGATGATGTTTTAAAGAACATCTTTTAGCTATATTTTGATACTTCCTTTGTACAGATTTGATAACAGAGCACAATCAATTTTCTCTTAATAAGATACAAACATTCGGTTTTAACGGAGGCGTTGCCTTTTCAGCAGGTTCTCTCCGAACAATAGGTTACACCTATAGAAGGTCAAACAAAAAATATCCAATTGTGTAATTCTTCCAGGTGTTTCAAAGACGTATCGATGGCTCGGTGGATTTTCAACAAAATTGGTCCAAATATAAATCTGGGTTTGGGTCTCCTGATGGGGAGTATTGGTTAGGTAAGTTTCGATTATATGACCTGTCAAACGAAAAGTGACCTTCCGGGGTGTGCGTAAAGAAAAGTGACCTTCCGGGGTGTGCGTAAAGAAAAGTGACCTTCCGGGGTGTGCGTAAGGAAAAGTGACCTTCCGGGGTGTGCGTAAGGAAAAGGGACCTTCCGAGGTGTGCGTTAGGAAAAGTGACCTTCCGGGGTGTGCGTAAGGAAAAGTGACCTTCCGGGGTGTGCGTAAAGAAAAGGGACCTTCCGGGGTGTGCGTAAAGAAAAGGGACCTTCCGGGGTGTGAGTAAAGAACATATTTTATAAAAAGATAGGAACCAGTTGAGGTTATTTTTAGACATTATTTTTTGTTTATTATATACATTGCTGTAAAATCTTGGGATTTCTCAGTGTAATAAATTTCAATATCGTCACTTGAGTGACGATAACACTTTTCAGTTTCACTCTCTGTAATAAATCTTTAATCATGTATTCATCCGCACTTTTTTCAATAGACCTTCTCTCTATCTAAAAGATTGGTTTCGATAATTTGATAGAAAAATAAGATAAAAAGGTATATAATAAATAGAATAATCAACTGGTTATTCTAGATATGAAAAAAATATTTCACTCGGAGGCGTTGTTAGGCGTTAAAAAAAACCTCGTGCTGCGAACTCGTTTTTTCAACGCCTAACAACCCATACTCCTGAAATATTTTTTTTATATCTTGAATAACCAGTTGATTATCCTCTATATACTTTATTTTTAAGTAAATATGTGACCGTAATGAATGAATATCAAAATTATAATACAAGTCATCTATCAACAGATAAAAATGAGGCTGTCCCGAGTTTTTATGTGTTTTAGATGACGAGTTGGATAAATAGTTAATTAATGAGCACGAATTTAATATTTTTTATATAATACAAAGTAATTTTTGCAATAAATCGATAGAAGCCTGACTTCATCAATACTCTGCAAAACATATACCGACGACATTACATGCATTACTTGGCGTCATTTTCACGGTAAGAAAAAAGTGTTACCATCGGTTACAGGTTATTTGCATTAATATTATGTAAATTATTAGATCAGATTATTAAATGATGTAATATCAGCCATGTAATATAAATGATAGTCTAAAGATTTATTTAACTCCTAAGACGTACGGCATGTTATAAGGTAGAATGACCACAAAAATTATCTGCTAAGAGTAGAACGAACATATATATACCGGTCAGTTTCCGCTGTCCACTCAGACTGACCAAGGTTCACAGTTTCTCGCATTTTTCAGGAGGTCATTTCCCCTTAAGGGTCAGTTTTATAGTGAAACTTGTCCGAATTCAAAGGGGTAGCAGACGGCATTATAAAGTGAGTTAAACTAAAAGGGTAAATTACCTGTATGATAGAAAATATTGTGGGAAAAGAAAAAATGCTTGTTACAAGCAATTTCCTCTTTTTCCACAAGATTTTCTAAAATATAACATCACGGATAAAAATCAGGGATTATACGGGAAACGGTTAATCACAGCTATTTAATGAAGTACGCAGTCACTGCCGCGCGAGGCGGGTTATTTCAATGGATTTGAAAAAAGATAAGCAAATGATTGGCTCTCAATTTTCAAATTTCTAACTGTAATACATTCAGACATTTGAAAGAATGTAACAGGGCTGATTATGAAATGAAAATTACTTTCGTAACTTTTAAAAAGAAAAAAAAAACTATCTCGCGTTACGAGACGCTAAACAAGACACGAATGCATTCGAAACTCATCGGGTATATTTTATCTGTCAATTGCACAGACAATTTCCTTTTTGTTGTTTCTTTGAAGTATCAATTACGTCTTTGATTCTACCAATACAGTCATTTTCGACATTAACCGAAGCAGGTTATTTTCCATTATTAATATTTCATAAAATCTGTTCGAGTTCAGTCAAGTGACTTCTAAAAAATAGACCCAGGGAAAACCAATATACATGTGCGTTTAGTCTGGCTTTTTCGTGCGCAACATTTCACAGTAGAATTTTTTGTTGCAATCAAAAATCTGATATAGTATAATTTCACTAGGTTTGCATGTGCAATTACGTGTAGCGGCCATCAAATATTCTTCAAATAGGCGAATTGTAAACTTGTTTTTTTCTGTGCCGTCCCAATCAAAGAGTAGATTGCTATAACGTCACAATCACTACCCTTTTAACCCATTCCAACAAATTCAAATTTTTAGACTGGTCCAAACAGAAAGAAGCTGCAGACGACTATATAAAGTTGGTGGAATTTTAGAATTGTTCTTCTTTTTAGATAGAAAACATTATGGATAATGAAGAAATTAGTTAATACAAGCAATTTCTTCATTTTCCGTAATGTTTTCCGAAGCCCTTTTCTTCGTGGGCGTAAAAAGCAGTGATTGAGTGGGAATTGCGTGAAAGCGTCAAGAGTGAAAATTTGAGAACGACAATTTATCCTGTTGTCGCAATGAATAAAATGCATAATATGACTTCAAGTTATTTACTGGTGTGTAATGTGTCAAATCCACGAGATCCACTTAGTAAACGGTCAGTAAACGGTCATAGCATCACGAACGTACAAGGTACCATTAGATGTTGCAGATGAAAATCTCAAGCGGCTGAAATTGTAAAAAATATTCCATTTAAAGTATAAATATATGGTCTTTGAAGAAACTTATAAGAAATTTCTCCATTGTTCCAGTATGATTTCCGAGGCGTTTTTCTTGGTTGTCGTAATAGAGAGAGATTGTGTGGTAATGAGTTAAGCTACCGTGGCTATCTCAATGGCTATTCTTTCAGGTAATGACGCATTACACGAGATTACGAGTCACGGTGCCCACTCGTTAAAGATCGTGATGACGGACTTTAACGATACGATGAAATACGCTGAGTACGAATCTTTCCGAGTAGCCGACGAGGCTCATTTATACCGGATCACGATTTATGGATATAATGGAACGGCAGGTATGGTATATCTTAACCCATTAACAAACGAGAAAATTTTAGACTTGTCTTAATTGAAACATAATGCAGATGACAATCTAAAGTTGAGAGAAATTTGAGTTGCGTTTTGGGGCAGAAAAGAAAGATTAAAATTGCTTGTAACAATCAATATCTCCATTTTCAACCTTGTTTTTATGAAGTCTTTTCTTTTCTTAAAAAAGTGGGGTTGTGTGGGGACGGATAAAATAAGATGATTTCATGCCGTATTCATACCCTCGCTTCGAAAAAGAAGGGGGATATACTAGTTTATTTCAGTTCGTCCGTTCGTCGTGTGTCAAAACATTGCGTCGCATTTTTCTCAGCAGCTTTTGATAGTATTAACTTGAAACTTGGTATGATTCTTACATGGCACTTACCGAACTTAAGTCCACGAGTCATATGCTTATGATACAAGCTATTTCTTCGTAACCCAAAACGTTTTCTATGAAAAAAAAAGGAAAATCACACACATAAAAAACCGACAACATTTAAAATTCTATAAATTCAAATTGGTGTCTGCAGCTTCTTTCAATTTTGACCAGTGTAAAATTTTGTTGTTTGGGAAGGTGTTAAAATTTGGTGTCCATAGATTCTGGTTGATTTATCGTTTGGTGCAGAGGTGTTGGTGCTCTAACTTTGGTTTGATTGCCAGGTTAGATTGGTTAAAATAATCATTTGAGGGTATAAAATGTCCTTTTGTCGACCAAATATCGCTATATTGATGTCTAGGTGCTAGTTTTTACGTCCTTGTAATTTTTATACTTGAGCAAACATCGTGGGAAAAGAAGAAATTGCTTGTAACAAACATTTTTTCCCTTTTCCACAACATTTTCTATCCTGTGGGTGGGCTACTTTTTTTCGCTCACTTTTTTTGTCGTCTGCAACTTCTTTCAAATTGCACAAGACTAAAATTTTGAAAACAAAACAGGAAATGGTTAACAAGAATAATAGATATATTGCTTATTAAATTCCAAAAAATGCATTTAGGATAAAAATTAGGCCATGCTATGGACAAAACCAGAATAAAGAATTTGTGACACAAAAAATACCGGACCTCTAGAATACACCAATATGGTTGAAAATGATCAAATAGTGTTTTTTTTCTGACCTTTATAGGCCCCGTGTCCCATTTCTTAAATATATTTTTCCCCTCCTAGGTGAAATTTTCTAAATTGTCGAACTTATCATCTTTATTAAACTGTGCAAATTGAAAGGAAACCGTCCAGTTTTTTTAAGAAACAAAAGTTCTGCATTTTTTTTTCATTCAAATACAATAAAATTTCTTCTGCTAGGAAAAGCAATTTTTCTCCTTTTTTAAACTTTTAATCGAGATTTTCCCCCTGTAAAGGTATCGGCCCCATTTCTTCCTTTTCCACAAAGCTTTCTGTAGTATTAATTTACAGAGGCGTTGAATGGTAATGGGTTGATGCAAGGAATATTCCTTACAATAAAACTAGATTGTTTATATTTTAGGTCTGCAATTAATTTGTATTGATTGCTTATTTTCATGGTGATTGCAGGTAATTCTTTCTCGGTGGACGGATTAAATTTTTCTACCATCGATAAAGACCACGATACATATGCTGGGAATTGTGCAGTGGCATATAGGGGAGGTTGGTGGTATAGTGCTTGCCATTCCTCCAATCTAAATGGACTCTACCTTAAAGGGGACCACATCTCCTACGCTAACGGTATGGAATGGTACACGTGGAGAGGGCATCATTACTCACTGAAGACGACAATTATGATGACGAGACGTGTTTAGTTATATAACTTTCCTCCGTGATAAAACAACAACACCGTTGGACAGATGGAATTACAAGAAGTATGAATAAATGTTTAGATAATAAAACCGCAGGTGACTTTGATAATCATCAAATTACAGGGCTCGTGTTTGACTTTTGACCGTAAAAGATTCAAATATATCCTATTTTGACACAGAGTAATTTCAAGGGTTCAAAGAAAAACTATTTTTCTTCCTATTTTCAATGATGTGCTTTATTAAAAATTATACAAACTAATTCACATCCTTGAAAGAATGTAGATGTTGGCATTTAAATAATCAAATTTAAACTCATCATATCTGCTGTTCTTATCCCTTCAAAATCAGTTTTGACCCTCGAATTTCTTTGTCGACGAGTCAATTGCTTCTCAAAATTTCCTAGGCTAGCACGAGTCCCGTAATTGACCAATCGCTTGCCCCGCCAACTTACTTCTTTGATCCCTCCCATCGACTCCGACAGGAAGTTCTGCTTCGATTTTTAACAGCGTTATTTTGCAAAATTTATGGCCAGTAGCATGTAACAAAAAAGTAAAATGGTTGGTTAGTAACCTAAACGTCGTATCTACAACTGAAATAAGCTGTAGCTACGACGTTTAAGTCGCCAAACCAACAATAAAGGTAAAAAAAATGGCACAATTGTCGGAGCTGAAAGGCTCAGTGTCGGGCTAAATAAATTATTTGACTTGTCGATTTATTCCTTGATTGACAGCCACGATTGATCAATTAGTAACAACCTGAAGTTACCGTGTTCAATGTAACAACTGCATCACGATTGAAAAGGAGGCCATGCAGAGAGCGGTCTATATACAATCAACATATGAAATTATCAACTTTTTTCTGGTTGTATATTTCTAATCTAGCGCAAGAATGACCCTAATATTTTACCCTACACCTCTTTTAGTTGATCAGGAGCACCGCTTAAGAGAGCCTTTCATTTGGCTGTCGAAAGAGGATACAATTCTTTTAAAAAATGCATTCATTACTAACTCTCTTAATAGTAAAGGTCTTTCGAAATAGCGAACTTATTTTCCAAATTTCAAATGATTGCCTTCAGGTATAGCAGAGATATTACAAAATATCAGAGTTTTTGCACGTCAACAACAAGGATTTGGTAGTACCACTAACATCCAAGCTAAAAATCTGGTGTATTAGAAAAAGTAACTGAAAAGAAAAGCTGCCAGATAGACAGTGCAAGAAGAGAGTGTGTTTACTTATCGTCGCTACTGTAGCAATTTCCCATATGAGCAACGCCCCCGGAAGACTGTTAGTTGTTACAGGGAGTATTACAAGGATACAGAATGAAACAGCTTGGTTTAGACCTATTTGTTTTACAGCGATTGGGAAACAAGTTTTTCAAATTAAGATTAATCCCTCTCGTTTCCGCTTCCTGGAAAATGCATTAGTACTCGCGTCGAAAGTGTGGGCAAATAACAAAACTCAGATCGATAGCCGCTCCCTTGAATCGAACTCAGAACCTCTTGATCGGGAAACCGAGGCTCTACCTCTCGACCACAGACACCACAGAAACAGCTGAGAGTCCCGCCTGGTTTTTGGTAACGCCGCTTTCAACAATCTTTCAGTTATATCGCGGTGGCTGGGGCACCTAACAATAGATTCCTGGTATTTCTCACACCATTACCGCCATCACATCGTTTCCTAGCTTCCAGCTGCTATCCCACATAGGTCTACGATTATCGACCCATTGGTGGGAGACAAACATTCGGAAAGGATGAATGCCGCCATCGGGGATCGAACCCGGCACCTTTAGATTGACAGTCCGACGCGCTACCAACTGCGCTATGACGGCGGCTCTTCGAAGACAGACAGGTGTCTTAAATGGAATCAACTTAAACATTTCGTCTAAATTAAATTTATTTAGTTATGGAAATGTCTAAAATTATGCTGTTCAGAATGGGTTGAGTATCATAATGCCTAAAGAAACCCCGTAGAAATGGTACAATGATTTGTAGATATTGAAAATTACTGTTTACATGTATTTACAAATTTCCAACATTTTAAATTGACCAATCTATGGTCACGCTAAACTTACTCCGTCCCCCCCCCCCCCGTTGACTCGGACAGGAAGTTCCACTTCGATTTTAAACGGCGTTATTTTGCAAAATTTATGACCAGGAGTATGTAACAACACGAGCCGTGAGAAACGGATTATGCACCGCGAATGTTGTCCCGTCACAGAACATATAGAATAAACGGGGAAAAGGGTTGAGACGAACAGACAGACAAAGATGCTGCTATATGCTTGCCCTATTCAAGGCGTCCTAAATTTTAAAGTACAACATTGAGCTGTGACCTTGACCTTGAAACTATCTGAAAATTTGTTTCAAATGGCACTCGTGATAAAGAAAAATGTTGCAAAGTTATTGAAATAATCCATAATTGAAGGAGCTATGCTCCTAAAACATGCTTTTTTTCGTTTGACCTTGAGCTGTCACCTTGACGCCATCTGATTTATTTTTAAATATGCGCACTAGCAAAGTTATTGAAATCCACCAATAATTGAAGGAACATGTCTAACTTTCACGTTCGACCTTGAGCTGTGGCCTTGTAGATATCGGGTTTTTTTTTCAAGTAGAACATTTACTCATGATAGAGAACTGTTTATTTCGAAATCCATCCATCATTTTAACATCTATGCTCCGGACATGCTTAATTTTTAGTGTTTGGCCTTGAGCTGGACCTTGAGCTTGAGCTGTATCTGATTTTTCATTCGTATGGCACATCTACTGATTGTAGAGAACATTTGTGCTAAGTAATTTTGAAATCCATCCATAATTTAGGAACTGTGCTCCAGACATCGATAATATTAATCTTTGACCTTGAGCTGTGCCCTTTGCGCTATCTAAATTTTTTCTCAAATGGTACACCTTGTATGATGGAGAACTATTGTGCAGTTATATTGAAATTTATTCATAATTGAAGAAGCTATGATCTGAACAAGGTCAATTTTAATGTTTGGCCTTGAACTTAGACATTGGAGCTATCCAATGACTGGAAAAGTAGGTAGGCGCAACATCATAAGGAATTCACATGCAAGGTTTGATTTAATTTGGCCCAAGGGTTGTGGAGAGAGGCAGAGAAACAAACAGACAAAGCGGCGGCCATATGCTCACCCCTTTGGGGAACGTAAAAAAAGTAAAGTTAGTTTGGCAACTTAAACATCTTAACTACAGTTTATTCAGGCTGTAGTTACCACATTTAAGTTTCAGGACCAACAAAAATGCTCCACATAAATGGTGGACAATGTTGGCGCTAAAAGCTAACTTCCAGTTAAATGGACGATTCAATTGGTCAACTGATCATTTGATTGACATCTGCGATTCTCTGATTACCAATAGCAAGAAGACGGAATTTTAAACTGTCCCTGGAGCTTTCAAATCAAGGCTAGGATTATGAAACAAGTGGCCTTGTATCTGGCTTTCTACCTGGGGATTCAAAAGTCCAAATTTTGGCTATGTTCATTTAGCTTTTATGAAAGAGGACCGCATAATGAATATTTGGTTCAAATTGGCTCAATTGTTTGGGAGGAGATGTTGTTTAAAAATTATTCTTTATTTCTATAAAGAGGTCCCCGGGCCTCCTTCCCTTGGAACCCGTCGGTAATGATTTAAGTTATCTTCTAAATTTCACTTATATTGCCATGGCAACAGTTTTCAACAGATTTCATTTCTTTTAGCTATTTTGAAAGGGCCACCTCAGGAACTTTTCTGTCAAGTTTGGTTGAAATTGGCTGTGTGGTTTTGGAGGAGATGTTGTTTAAAGAAATTGTTGATGGACGTCGGACGACGGATGTAGGGTGATCACAATAGCCCTCTTTTCACGAGCCATATTTCTCTTTGCCTGCTATGTTTTCCTTCGTACAATTCTTCGAAAGCACCATACAAAGTATTGTTTGGTAATGGGTTAATTAGAATACATGTACTTACAAGTTGAAAAGTATTTTACTTTTTACCATGAATTAATTTCTTGTATAAGGAAAGGCTTTTATATCCAGAAAATAAATAGAAACTACCTCGTCAAACAAGCCCCTACAGAATACATGAGTGAAACTAGATGCTTTCACCGAAAGTGATGTCACATAAAAAACATTTTATCACTTTTCAGAATTTTAGTAAAGGGCCATAACTCCAAGTAAAAGCTAAACCAACTGACAGATCGACCAACCAACCGGCCTATAAGCTCACTCTTATACACCCTCCCATCCCTGAAGATAGTTTGGGGGGTATCAAAATAACAAGAAATATATAACTTTAAAGGACTTTTAATAAAGAGTAAAAATGTAACAACTAAACAATGATAACAATACAAACTATATTGAAACAAGCAAATACACTGTGCCAATGTAAAATGAAATGTACAATCATACGGTTTATATGAAGCTTACAATTCAATGTTACTAAAGAGTGATTTCGCTCGTTAAAGATTTCATCATAAATCCCATGGTCCCACAAAATCTCATAACATATGATAAGCATAAATGATAAATGCATTGAATTAGGATATATTATCGTTAATTCTATCTCTACTTTAAAACCAGAATTTACATACATGTAACAGTACAACATGTGTAAAGCCCCAACTTTACCCTTTACTTATTTAAAATTTAAGACCTTTCCAAATTCAAAGGTTTTGCAGACAACAACTTAAAGTCTTTTTCATTTGAAAAATAATCATTTGGTAGGGTAGAAAATATTGCAGAAAGATAAGAAATTGCAATAGATGAGCTGAAAATTAATCCTAAGACAAATATGAGTTACTGTACATATCATCCTTTTTAAACAACTACTAGGCGACAAAATTTAGACTCATAAAAATTCACAGAAATTGAAGATAACAATTTCTTTTGGGGTAGAAAACATTGTGGAATAGAAATGTGTCATAGAACCTACTTAAAGGCTTGTCAAATTAACTTCAGGTGTGACCTTACTTGGAAGTATCCAAGACCACTTTATGCATGACACTAACACTCTTCAAGGGGATTAATTGTCATGTTACGTTGAGTTCCATCAATAGATGAAGAATATATAATCAGGAAAAGATTAAGAAACAAATTATCCGATACCCCCACCAACATACAACCAGCCATACATCCAAAGCTGACCCCCCCCCCCACACACACACTCTTACTCACCCCCACTTGGACATAGGTAACTCCCTATATGTGACATATTAATCTTTTACCTTTTCTTGCAGTTTCAGACTGGTCCAAATTTAAAGAGGGGGCAGAAGGCATTGAAATGAAACCAACTTATGTGGTGGAAAATATTGTGGGAAAAGGAGAAATTGCTTGTCACAAGCAATTTATTCTTTTTCCATAATGTTTTCTTAAGTATAAAATCACAGCAACGTAAAACCCCGGGTTCAAACAGGAAAGTTTTAATGCCTGTCGCCATTACATGGTGGGGGAGTAAAAAGAAAAGAAATTACTTACTACATTTGTACAAGCAAATTCTTAATTTTCCACTATAATTAAGGGGTTTTAAAATAATTGTGTGGGAATGGGAAACATGATCGGCTTCCTATAACAATCTACCTTCTTTTAATTCTTAAAGATTGGGTGTAGTGGAGAACAAGGTTTTTAAGCCCTTCCAAAACAGCCCCGCCTTTTAACGCCTCTCAAGAAAAAAGTCTTTCAAAACAGCAATCCAGCAACTTCTTCATTAATAACTATGTTTTCTACCCAAATTGGTGGCAATTTTTAAAATTTCATCAACTAGAAATTGCCGTCTGCAACTTCCTTTCATTTGGATCAGTCCAAAATCTTGTCGTTTGGTGATGGGTTAATCCATTCCCAAACAAAAAAATTAAACTGGTCAAAATTGAAAGATGCTGCAGACAACAATTCAAAGTGGATGTATTTTTTTTCTTCTTTTTGAATAGAAAACATTGTGGAAAATGAAGAAATTGCTTGATACAAGCAATTTCTTCATTTCCAACAATGATTTCCAAAGCTTCGTTCTTAAGACACATGAAAAGGGGGAATCATGTGGTTATTGGTTAACCAATTGTAGCATCCGGATATTGCCAGCACAACACAATCTAAGTCTAGCACTTTGACCTGCTGAAGAATGGCTCATTGTAAAAGGTTTTATCTCCTACTAACTACCAAGGCAAGATGGAAACATGTCCTTATTTAAACCCATTCCTACACAATGAGGCTTTTTGATGCCCTTCTAGAAAACAATTTGGAAAAAAGTTTTTGGAAATGATGAAGTTGCTTACAATATTCAATTTCATTATTTTACATGTTTTCTAGAAGAATTTTAGACTGGTCAAATTCGAAAGAAGTTACAGACAACATTTCAAATTACGCTAGAATTGATGTGAAAGGGAAAAATGGCAAAGAAAACATTGTGAGAAAAGGTGAAATTGCTTGTTACAAGCAATTTCTCTTTATCTCACAAAGTTTTGAATGATTGTATTTCTTCATGGCATCAGAAAGGGTCATTGTGAGGTAAAGGGTTTACAGTTACAAGCTAGTAAAATTCTATACTGGTCCTTATTCAAAGAAGCAGAAGTCAATTTCAAGAGTCTGACAGTTGAAATAAGGCACAAAACATTGTTGGTACAAAACATTGTGATAAAAAGAAAAAGAAAATACTTGTAACATGCAATTTCCTTTTCTCTCAGAGTTTAGTAAATCTATATAATTCAGTGCATCAAAAGCCAGATTGTGAAGCAATAAGTTAATGATTGCGTCATTTGACATATGGCTCACAAGTTAAGCCAAATTTTTCCTTAAATGTTTGTCTCAATATCTCCACTTTGTGTAAGTTTCTGTCTAACGAGTGACTCGGGGTTTTCTTCAACCAAACATGTAAGTCAGTAATAATTGATGGGTTGAAAACAGACATCTCTAGAAGGGTTTCTAGGCAACAGTTTTGTACTACAGGATCTCCTAAAATTAGAAAGTATTCTCATTTTAAACAATAAAATTCAAAACTGGTCCAAATCAAAAGAAGATACGTAATTTAAGAGTAGAAAACCCTGTGGAAAATGAAGAAATTACTAATTAAAAGCCATTTCTTCATTTTCCATAGTATTTTCTAAAATGTTATCAAACAAGAGGACCATGATGGTCCTAAATCACACACCTGAGGCATCTCCAAATTACAGTACTTTTTAGTCTAAAAAAGACACAACTTGAGCAAAATAAATAAAAGATATATAAGATTTTGGGCTTTGTACAAAACAATCCAGTAATGCTTTACAATAATAAGGAATGCCTTTGGCTTTATAGTTCAATCCATTACCAAACTATCCCAGAATTTGTCACCCTCAGGGAAAATAGGTTTGAAAAATACATAGTGAGAAAGGGAGTGACAAGGAATTTATCCATTTCTCAAAGTGTTTTCTACCTGAAATTCTTTGTATTTAGATTTCAATCAAACTCTAATTACTGTCTGCAACTTCAAAGGGTGTAATTTTAGCAACCTAGGTAGAGAACAATCTGGATGTACTATAAATCAAAATATGAATGCATTACAACTCATACATGAGGCGTGGAAGATATTTGAACATGCTCTTATTGAGCGTTTTTCATATCTTTGGATGCCTTTGGAAGGGCCATGTTTGTCAAAGGATATAAACATGGTAGATAACAATAATGTTATCCTTTGTTTTTAATGTAAATAGTCTAGAACCTATATTTAAGAGGAAGAATTCTTTCAATGCAATTAACGCAATTTTTCGTCCCCAGGAGCAGAGACATTTTTTATCCTAAGAGCATATTTTCCTGTTACATAGTACAAAGTTATTTAGTCATGCTACATACCAAATATGTATGCCCTTCACCTTATATTTCAGAAGGAAATAATGCTCTAATTGAGCAATTTCAAAAAAATTTGACCTCTGGGGCAGTGCCATGTTTCATCCAAGGGCTTATATTTTAGCTAACATGGTAGAGAACCATCTGGATATGCTATATACAAAATATGAATGCCTTAGACTTTGAAGATTGGGAGGAAAAGACTATTGGTCATGGTCTAATTGAGCATTTTTACAAACTTTGGACACCCAGGGAAGGGGTGCTATTAACCTACAGGCATAATTTGATCAAAACTAATAGATAACAGCCAGGCTATGCTACACTCAAAATATAAATGCCCTCCTCCTTAAAATGAAGATTTTTTTTTAACATACTAAAATTTTGCGTTTTTCCCATTTTTTGGACCCCTAGTGCAGGGCCGTTTTTGACCTGAGGAAGACAACTTTAAGTGATATAGTAAAAAAGTATCTAGTTATGCTCCATGCCAAATATGAATATCCTAGACCTTATAGTTTAAGAGGAGAAGTCTTTTGAAATTGCTCTAATTAAGCATTTTTCCAAACTTCGGACCTCAAGGGCGGGGCCATTTTCGACCCCAGAGATTAAATATTTTAAAACTTGGTAGAGAACCATATGATTAAGCTCTATATAAAATATTAATGCCTATGGCCATGTAGTCTGTGAGAAAAAAAGACAAAGATTTTCTAAAATTTCCCATTTTTATATGCCGCGGTTACAAGAGCTTTTCATGGAACTAAATTCCTTTAACAAATTTTGAAGAGCTTCACCAAAGGAACATCCCTGCAAAGTTTCAGCTTGATTGGCCTACTGGTTTAGGAGGAGAAGATTTTTAAAGATTTTTACAGATTTACTAAAGATTCCCATTTTCACATGCCACGGCAACCAGAGTTTTTGACAGAATTCAATTCTTTGAACAACTTTTGTGGAACTTCACCCAAGGAACATCCCTGCAAAGTTTCAGCTTGATTGGCCTACTGGTTTATGAAGAGAAGATTTTTACAGATTTACTAAAGATTCCCATTTTCACATGCCGCTGCAACCAGAGTTTTTGACAGAATTAAATTCTTTTAACAACTTTTGTAGAACTTCACCCAAGGAACATCCCTGCAAAGTTTCAGCTTGATTGGCCGTCTGGTTTAGGAGGAGAAGATTTTTCAAGAAATTGTGGACGGACAGACGGACGGACAACGACCGATCACAATAGCTCACCTCGCACTTTGTGCTCAGGTGAGCTAAAAAGAGGAATAGTGTAGGAATTACTTAAAGGGTTATATACTATACAGCAGTGTAACACAGACACCTGTTAGAGAAGCTTAAAGTATTACCAAATGGTAAAATTTTATACTGTTCCAAATTGAAAGGAACTGTAGACAACAATTTAAAGTTGATGGAATTTAAAAACTTTTTAGCTTTCATGGATAGAAAATATTGTGTAAAATGAAGAAATTGCTTGTTACAAGCAATTTCTTCATTTTCACTGTGTTTTCTCAATTGTTTTTTCATTTTTTTTGAGTGGCGTCAAACGTCATTGTGTCGGAATAGGTTAACCCTTTCCTGTTTTTCAAAATTTTAGACCTCTCCTAATTCAACGGTTTTGCAGACAAAGATTTGAAGTGAATTTAATTTGAAAAAAAAAACAATTCAGTAGGGTAGAAAATATTGTGGAAAAAGAAGAAATTGCTTGTTACAAGCAATTTCTCCTTTTCCCACAATATTTTCTCAAGTTCAAAATCACAAGAACATAAAAACAAGGGATCGTACAGGAAAGGGTTATCAAGAATTAGATGCCTATAAATTCTTATGAAACAAATAAATTTGTTCTTCAAAAGTTGATCTATCACTTGATTTTATAATTCTAAAACTTTGTAACTACCGAAGTTCACAAATCAAGACAGAAATCAACAGGCTAGAAATGTATCAAGATACATGCATGCATCTGGTAATCAAAATGATGAACTTGATACATAGGCCATGAAAATTAAACCAAAACATACTTTATCTTTTTTATTTCTGAAGGCTCTAGGGCTCACTTAAGGACACATTTTGTCAGCCTGATTAGCTCCGTTGGTAAAGCACTTGACTTCAAACCTCAAGATTACGGGTTCAAGCCCTGGGCTGACCATATCAACTTACTAACTCATTGTCTTTCGGATGAGACGTTAAACCCAGGCCCCGTGTGATGATGCTATCCATCAAGCATGTTAAAGAAACAGGCGGGGCTCTCAATAGTTTTGTCCTGTATCCTTGCACTATCCCCCGTAACAACTAACTGTCTTATGGGGGCATTGCTCATATGGGCATGTGCTACGGTAGCGACGATAAATAAACAGAAATACAAACACATTTTTCACAACTGAAGACTTTGTTACAATTGTGCCCAGTCCCCTCTATATATAATGTCAGGGTAGGTCACAAGCAAACAATGAAAAGAAAATTTCAAAATTATTTACGTTGGCACCATAAAATATTCATTAATTGATATTTTGTAGACATCCAAATTTACATCTAGGAATTATAACATAATGATATGCATATAATAGCAGTACATGTTATATTGCAATGTTAGCTTTTGTGAACACAGTCAAAATATAGGAGAGTAAGAAGAACCAGTGGTGACATCAAGAATTCACAGTTCACACTTCATACATAGTAACTCTGAAGTGTGAAGTCTGAAGTTGGAAGTGAGAAGTTGGAAGTATGAAGTCAGAAGTTTGAAGTGTGAAGTTGGAAGAATGGTGAAGTAGGAAGTTTGAAGTGTGAATTTGAAGTATGAAATCAGAAGTTTCAAGTGTGGCGTTGGAAGTATGAAGTCTGAAGTTTGAAGTGTGAAGTTGGAAGTATGAAGTGTGAAGTAGGAAGTTGGAAGTGAGAAGTTGGAAGTATGAAGTCGGAAGCTTGAAGTGTGAAGTTGGAAGCATGAAGTTGGAAGTTTGAAGTGTGAAGTTGGAAGTGTGAAGTAGGAAGTTGGAAGTGAGAAGTTGGAAGTATGAAGTCGGAAGCTTGAAGTGTGAAGTTGGAAGCATGAAGTCGGAAGTTTGAAGTGAGAAGTTGGAAGAATGATTTTGGAAGTGTGAAGTTGGAAGTTGGAAGTTTAAAGTGAGAAGTTGGAAGTATGAAGTGTGAAGTAGGAAGTGTGAAGTTGGAAGTTTGAAGTTGGAAGTTTGAAGTGTTAAGTTGGAAGTGTGAAGTTGGAAGTATGAAGTCAGAAGTTCCATCATTTCATTCTACACTAGGCACAAGTTATAAGCATTTAAAAAGTTGCTTACACTAAAATTTACAAATTTTCAATTCAAGGGCAGATAATTGATGAAGAACTGTAATTATCCTAAATTTAAACATAAGAGAATATGCAGATTCATTATCAAAATTACAACTTCTTTTGATTGAAACTGTAGGAGTTGTGCACACAAGAAATATGGTGATTTATTTCAATTCAAGGGCAGACAATTCAAGAAGGACTGGAGTGATTGGAATTTGAGAGGTCTAATGCACAACAAGACATCATAGAGATACATTGTAGCAAAGTTCAGCTCATTCCCATTGATACTGTAGGAGGAGTTGAGCCTACAAGAAATACATTGATTTTATTATTTTCAATCCAAAGGAAGATAATTCAAGAACAACTAGAATGATTTGAATTTCAGAGGTCTTTCTTTGTTTGTGTATGACGCCATATACGCCATTGTCATTGAAGCAGGCTAAGTATATGCAACAAGATGGTTGTCCGAGGACAACTGCTGTTGGCCCGCTAAGTTTTGTAAGTATCATGCTCCAGATAAGCACAATTTTAGTGTTTGACCTTGAGCTTAGACCTTAAACATGAAGCTATCCAAAACATTCTTTCAAATGGCATGGAGAACAATTGTTCCAATTTATTTTGAAATCCATCCATCATTGTAGGAGAAATGCTCTGGAAAAGCACAATTTTAGAGTTTGACCTTGAGCTGTGACCTTGAACTTGAAGATATCCAAAAAAATTCCTTCAAATGGCACATCTAATCATGATGGGGAATAATTGTGCCAAGAGCAGCTACTTTTCTAGTCATTATTTGCTCTATCAGACATCCTACATTGATGAAAAATGAATTTTCTGAAAAATATCACATCAACAAACAATTTCTGAGGTAACAGTGAGATATTTATTGACAGAAAGAATGATAAAATTGGGAGCATAAGAGCTTGTAATAAGTGTAAACTACCTTCTTCCTTTGACATCATACTTAAGAGCCATGTTTTACAAATCTGACTTAATTCTCGTTGTTTGATCTGCTCTGAATGACAAGTAATGATAAACCCTGAAAGAATAAAATAGAGCCAAACTGAAGGTGGCTAATGAACAATCTCTTCCTAATTAATCCATTCCCACATGGTTACGCTTTTGGATGCCCCTCATAAAAGATTGGGAAAACATTGTGTGAAATGAAGAAATTGCTTGCAGCAAGCAATTTCTTCATATTACATAATGTTTTCTAGCCAGCAAGTTGAAAAATCTAAAGTTTCCCAAAATTTAAATCATCTGCTACTCCTTTTGAATTGGACCAGTTTAAAATTTTGTTGTCTGGTAATGAGCTCTGACAGGAAAATATTAAAAGGCTTTAATTTGAAAAAAATGCCCATTAACCCATTCAAACAAAGTCCCTCTTTTTTACATCCCTCAAGAAAAAGGCTTCGGAAAACATTGTGGAAAATGAAGAAAAAATTTGAAATCTTATGAACTTGAAATTGTTATCTGCAGCTTCTTTCAATTTGGACGAACCAGTCTAAAATGTTGCTTTGTTGGAATGAGCTAACATGTAACAACAAGAGGGCCAGTGGCCATTGAGCTCATCTGAGGTAAGGCTCTTTTTTCTTCCAGGCTTAATACAAACTAGGTCAGGAGAAGACCTTCTTTAACAATTAACTTATGTTACCATGCCAACCAATGCTTTCAACAGATTTCAAATATTTTAGTTATTATTCAAAGGGGGCAAACTAACATATTTCTGCCCAATTTGGTTTAAATTGGCCAAATAATTTAGAAAGTGTTGCCTTCTTTATTTCTATTTTAGCCCAATCACCCTTTGCCTCTGAAATTTTGAGCTATTTACAAGGCACCAGCCAATGAAGATTTCTGCCAAGTTTGGTTGACATCCGCCAAATGGTTTGGGAGGAGATGTTGTTTTAGAAATCCTTCTTTTTTTTATAAGCCCAACCCCCCCCTGGGGCTCGCCCCTGGGGACCCCAGGGTGATGATTTTAGCAATTCTGAAAGAAGTCATTGTACTAATGCTTCTTGTCAAATATCAAGGTTTTACTTCTTCTGGGTCAGGAGGATATAATTTTTAAAGATTTTATTAAAATTTCACTTTTGTTGCCATGGCAACCAGAGTTTCTAATGGATTTGAATTCTTTTAGCAAATTTCAAAGGGCACCACTCAAGGAAATTCCAGCCAAATTTGGTTGAAATTTGTCCAGTGGTTTGGGAGGAGATGTCATTTAAAGATTGTTGACACATGTCGAACGGAGGACGATCAAAATACCTACAAAAGTGAGATGGTTTGTTGTCAAAAGCTTTGGAAAACAATGTTGGAAATGAAGAAATTGCTTGTCACAAGCAATTTCTTCATTTTCAGCATTGTTTCCACCCTAAAGACAGATATATCTAAAATTCTATTATCTTTTAATTGTCGTCTGAACGTCTTTGAATTTGGACCAGTTTCAAATTTTGTTGTCTGATAACGGGTTAATTGGTGCATGAATTCCATGAAATATTGTAGCAATATTTTACACACAATATTGCTATAAAGCCTTAATTAACATTGTATACCTGTTATGTGTCAGTTGGTACACACATACAGTGCTCCAGATAATTTCAAGAGGCATCAGTACTGTACTGATCCAAATAATTTTAAATCAGTACTTGATATGAGGATCAGTACCAGCTTACTTTTAGTATCAAATAAACAGAAGGAATATCAAATTTCGTTTCTTTCGTTTATTAAGTAACCTTTTAATCAAAACTGAGCTCTTTAACCCAACACAGAGATGGTCAACATTTACACCATAATGTTAGAATATAGCAAGAACGCTAGAAATTTTCTATGTAGCCAATTGATCGCTATCAAAGCAATTATCCTGATTATATATTACACTTAAAGTAATTTATATAAACAGGTCAATTGCTCATCAAACATTGAATTACAGTCAGTAACTCAAAATCTGAGCTATAGCTATAGCTCTGTTTGAAGAAAATTAGACAAAATGACATTTTATAAATACGAGTATCTACCGTAGTAGACACCCGAACTCTTCCTTAACTTCTATGAATCGCCCGGAATCGATTTTACAGTCTACTCAACAACAAAACTATTAATTTATTATCATTTCGTTTTTGTTTCACAAATTCTATTTAATTAAACAAGAAACCATTTCTATTCAGGATCATCACTGATTTCTTGTTTCAAACAGATGTCCAATCTGGCGAGAACGAAACTGCTTTGAGTGAATAAATATACACGTATTACGCCCTAGACTTAACATGCCTTAGAAAATGTTTCTCCAGGATGGAGCAAACACATTCCTCTATAATTGATCTCATGATTTCTTCTGGCTTTAGGAGGGATTTGTCCGTAGACGGCTGAAAAAAACTCGTCAAAGTTTTCTTTCTTGACATTTTGCGATTTGCGATTTTCCTGGTTTCACATCGCTCACGACATTAAATTAGAAAGAGATTCAATGCCGGGTACCGTGCTTGTTGACAAGAATTTTCCCACGGTCTGCATTCCAATGTCACGGAAAGAGACAAAAATCGATCGGTAATTAGGTTAGGCAATAACAAAGTAACGGGGATTTTCGGCAATATCGGAAATGGCCGAGTGATTACATGAAATGCTACAAGAGTAAGTTCCCTTTTGTTTACGCATTCGTACCTTATAATGTCCGTACACATGATTTACGGTCCGTAACTTGTACGGCAATTCGCTGAAAAATATGCGTAACCAGCCAATTTACATCCGTAAATTACGGAAAAACGGACCTAATCTGGAGCACTGCACATATGCAAAACAACCCAAATATTTCTTTTTTAATTAATTTCATATACAACTTTAGCTTAAAATGCCAAACAGGTGGTGTAGAATAAGATCAGACTGAATGTATGTGCAGTCTGAATTTAGTCTATACCTCCGGCTAAAGTAGAAATATTTCAAGTTCAGTATGACTAGGATTAAAATCTATAATCCTCCCCTCCTCCCCGCTTTCTGTTGTAATGTAGATAAGTAATTTTTACCTGTTAATTCCAATACAGTACACATGTACACAGAAGATACAGTTCCCTTTTTACACATATATCTATTATAAGCTGGCTGTAGGCCTTGTCTGTTGATGAAATATTCATTACACCAGGACCAAGTTTCATTCTCTAGTAATAACTTACATGCCTGAACTACTTCAAATCGGTCCTCTGAAAAGATATTTTATCATCAGTATGTAGCACTAGTTGATGAAATAGAACTAGGATGAAACTGAATTATCACCCAAATAATAGAACATTGGTGAATTTGGAAATACTTATATTTGAAAAAGAGATTAGTTACAGAACTGGTCAAACAGTTTCTTTTTCAATGAGACTAGTCCATGGACAACATAGATTGCCCTTTTGCTTGCTTTTTGAAATAGTTTTTTTTTATGGGTTAAAGGTCAAAGTCATAAGGTCACAGGGTTAAGAACATTGTCTTAAATAAAAGCCTATCTCGTGATGAGTGCACAGGTGAAATATAAGCCCCTAGATTAAATAATGACAAAGATAGAAAAAGTTAAAGTTTTTGGTTAAAGATTTTAGAAATGTTTTGAAAGGTCAAGGTCACAGGGTCAAAGTCATTGTTCCAAATAATAGCCTATCTCCTGATGAGCACATGCATGGAATATGAGCCTCCTAGCACAAGTTATGATAGATATATATAACTAGAGATGCTTGTATTGCTCCATAGAACTGAATGTACTGAATAAGCAAATGGTCCTAGAAAGAGGTTAAACGCCTCTTTTTTAACAGTATTTTAGTCACTTGATGCAGTAAGCAAATGGAATTCAATATAAACAGATTCATATTAACCATGTATGGCAAATAAATCTTGTCAATGAATATGTAGTGTCAGAGAAGTTTTCCAACCTTTTCATTGTTGAACAAAATTCAAGTTAGTGTCAACGAAACTTTTTAAAATTTTCACTGCATACCATATATGGAAATAAGCCTCCACCCCAAAAAGTCATGTTTTTCATCTAATCAAATTCATTGAAGAAATCAGATAAAAGGTCTCTAAAGGAAATTTCCTGTAAAATTTGATTGAAACTGGTTTCTGAGAAAAAGGGTTTTGAAGTTGTCATAATTCAAATTATGTGGAAATACTCCTGCCTATAGACCTTTCCGAAAACGTGGTTTACTTCCCTTTGACCAACAGTCGTTAGAGTGACTTCCCTTTGTACAGGTAGTAAATTTTGATAGAAGTCCGTGAATCACAGAGGATGACGGCTTTCTACCTGATGAAAACATCGAATTTTCAACTTTCAAATTTGCTATTTGAAGAAATATTTGCGTGCCGGTAATTCAAAAAGAAAACTAAGGTGTTTTTAGAACGACAGCTTAATTTCAAATTATATGTTTCAACCAATATAGCATAAGAAATAACCTTGACAGATGCATATTATGTCAAAGTTATATTAGAATGAAGTCTTATGTGGAAAGATTATTTATTTTTTTACCAGCCATTTTCGTCAAGATCTTTTCCTTAACATAGGTAATATTTATCTATAACATAGAAAAAGGAATGGATAAATAATTATACTGCAGAAAAAAACAAACTCTCCTATCTGAAACAGGATTATTTTGGTCATGTAAACATGTAAAAATATGTCCAGCATCATCAAATACACGTACTTGAAATATGTTAACCTATAAATATGTTACTGTTTTGCCAAATTTAGACCCGTCTAAAAATCAAAGGTTTTGCAGACGACAATTTAAACTCAATTTTATCTTAAAAATAATCATTAAGAAGGATAGAAAATATTGAGGAAGAAAGGAAGTACGTAAAAACACAGGGACGTAAAAACCAGGAATTGAACAGGAAATTGTTAAGGGGTTGCAAATTAAAACCACTACATATCATTGTATCCTATCGTGTGTCCTATCAGTATGTCATGTGTGTCTTTACTTTGATCATATGAAGTCATTTCTTTGTCACATCTGCTGTATTTAAGTTTTCTTGGTAAATAATCCTTGCAAACCCTTTAATATTTTCTCGTTTCAGTTTCGTTTAACTTATTTTGGAAATTTGAATTAGAAGTTCATTCTTTTCATAAATATTTCCATCAAAACTGTATTTATACATTTTTTCTCTTTTATCGAAGATAACTTATTTTGACAAAGGTCTAAATTTTATCTCTCATTTGTTTTCGTTTACTTTGATGGATTATGTTATAAATTTCTCTGGAATTACTTTGTGCTCATAAATTTTGAATTAATGTTAAAGAAATAACATGATGTATATTATTCAAAGGGGTATTAAAAAGAAAGTCATCATTAGACTTTGACAACATTTTGTTCAAGTTTAATGTGCAATAATTTCTACATCTCTAAGTCAATGACTTAAGTTTTGTTTTGAACATTTGCTCATGTATAATGGGTCTTACAAAGTAAGTCAACCTTTTAACCCCTAACCAGGCAAAATCTTAGACTGGTCTTAAATGAAAGTTGCAGATGGCGATTAATTTTGGGGATGAAAAGAAATTCCTTGCTACAAGCAACTTCTCCTTTTCTCATCATGTTCTTCACAGTTTATGTTCTATAGTGTGTAGAAAAAAGAGATAAGGAGGTAATGGGTAAACCAATTCCCACACAATTGCTGCCTTTTGACACCCTTCAAGAAAAGCGATTTGGAGACATTTTGGATTATGAAGAAATTGTTACAAGGTTGAAGCAATGCTTTCATTGTCCATAATGTTTTCTGCCATAAATGAAGAACTATTTAATTTAATCAGCTTAAACTTGTCATCTGCATCTCCTTTGAATTTGGACCAGCATATAAATATTTTGTTGTCTGACAATGGGTTAACCCATTCCCTCACCATCCTGCTTTTGTTATGTAGGAATGTGTTAACTAGCTTCCGCTTATTTACGTCCCTAAAAGAACAACTTTGGAAAACATTGTAGAAAATGGAGAAACTGCTTGAAACAAGCAATTTCTTCATTTTCAACAATGTTTCCTACCCTATACATGAGATTTTTAAATTCTATCAACTTAAAGTTGTTATTTGAAACTTCTTTCAATTTGGACCAGTTATATTGTTTTGTAAAGGGAAAGCAAGGATTTATTACCCAGGCAAATCTAGTGTTGCTGTTTACTGACAGCTCTTATTTTGCATCTTACAAAGGTTCGTTCACCTTTGAGTTTGTTTTGTTTGAATGGGGTTTTATGCCGCTTTCAACAATCTTTCAGTTATATCGCGGTGGCTGGACCACCTAACAATGGATTCCTGGTATTTCTCACACCAGTACCGCGCACACTTCCTTTCCTAGCCTCAAACTGCTATCCCACATAGGTCTACGATTATCGACCCATTGGTGGGAGACAAATAGTCGGAAAGGATGAGTGCCGCTGTCGGGGATCGAACCCGGGACCTTTAGATTGACAGTCTGACGCGCTATCAACTGCGCTATGATGGCGGCTTCACCTCTGAGTGTGAATGTACCATACCTCTAATAAAAAGAGTTTGATTTGAGGAAACATTTTGACTTTTTACTAACATGCACATTTCAAAGCATTTCAACACATTAATTACTATATTTCTTTATTTTTCGGAGAAAGCAAAAGATTTGTTATTCAAAACAGATATGGTGTACACAAATGAAATGTGAACTTCAAACGCAGATTTATATGCAATATAAAGGAAAGTATTTCCTTGGACCATTTTTGAAGTTCACCTATATTATATCTGAAAATGTTGTCTATAACATTAATTTTGACCAGTCTAAAATTGCATTATTCGGTAATAGGTTAAAGACATGGGACCAATCATTACTAAGGCTTAATTTACTTTATATTCCTTTTCAGAGACAAGTCACTCTAAGAGGAGATCTTTTTGTACATATTTTATTCATTATGTATACTCTTTGTCCCTATAAACAGTGCTTACTCTCATCCGAACTAGACTTTGAAACTCGCCTTTTTTTAGTGGCGAGCTTTAGTGATGGTGCTGTGTCCATCGTCTGTCATGATAGATTGGCCATCAACTATTTTCCGTCGATAAATAGAGTATATGGTTCAATAAACTTGTTTTTTCTGAGTCGGTTTAATTACTGCCTTATTATTTGCCATTTCTTTTATCTAAATTTGCTACCCTGAAGTAGAATTGGGACCGTTTTGTAGTTTTACCACATGGGAGAGTATTCAAGTGCAATAACTCTTTCAACGTATTTTCGGAATGGGCTATTAAAGACTTGTTTTTCATTCATTCAAAATGATCTAAAGAATTCAAATAAAGACTAACCAAAGGATAATTCTTGTGAAATTTTGTTGAAATCAAACCCCTTGTTTCTGAGATTTTTTTTTTCAAAGCTGTAAATTAGCCCTGCCAAAATTCTTTTTAACCCTGTTTTTTACCGTTTATGCAAATTTTACACTTTTCCAATTTTCACATATATAAAATTTCATGAGGTTGTAATTTTGGTATGCAACTTCTTTCAATTTGGACCAGTCTGAAATTTTTCTTCTGGTAATGTGTTGCAATGACAGCATTTTAGACTTTAGGAGGTGATAGTATAATTATAGTGGATGGACTTTTAAAAATCTTTGGTTCTTTGGGTAGAAAACATTAGGGATAATGAAGAAATTGCTAATAACAAGGAATTCCTTCTTCCGAAGCTTTCTTTTTAAGATGCATCAAAAAAAGATAAAATGGGTAATAGGTTAAATCCAAATCCTTCCCCCATCAAGAGTTCTGAATTATAATTTATGATATGCCCTGATCTTCACTACATACTTACTTGTATCACTGTTTTGTTCTGTATTTAGTTCAAACAGTCCAGTCGTGAGCTGTCTCAAAACTATCTCTGGATGTTCAGAACAGCCCGACCAATTACACAGTGTTTCCATTATTTTTAATACCTGTGTGAAGAATAACTGAAGTTAAACCCATACCCACTCATAGACGCCTTTTGAAGCCTCTAAAAAAATAAACATTAGGAAATAATTGTGGAAAAAAAAGAAATTGATTTTCCACACTGTTTTCTACCTAGAAAGTTGATAAATCTACAATTCCATATACTTTAAATGGTAGTCTGCATCTCCTTTCAATTTGGACCAGTTTAATTAAAGTTTTGCCGTCTGGTAATGGGTTAACAGACAAGAACATATCAGACTAGTCCAATTTACAAGAAGTTTCAGACAGCAATTCAAATTGTGTTATCAAATGGAAAATTGGTGCCAAATAGGATTGAAAACATTGGGAGAAAAAAGGAAATTGCTTATCATTATTAAAAATGCTTCGTTTGCCACAAAGTTTTCCATGATCATATTTCTTCAGAGTGTCAGAAAGTGTCATTTTATGTTAATGAGTTAATAACTGTAATTATAACATGACCTACCACTTTGGGGTGAAATAAACCCGTTTTCTTTAATGCTTTCAGGTCGATTATCGAGAAATAACAGTAGATTATCATTTGATAAACTCACCGCCTATCCAGTGAAATTATCAAAATCTAACTTATGCCCCACTTTCATTCATTTCGCCCTATCTGACATTATCTAAGCAGAGCCAAATAAGTGACGTCATCATAAGCGTTGCATAGTAGTCACATGCAAAATGACACCCTTTAAGAAAATTTATCATATCATTTACGCATTTTGTCTAATTTTTTAATTAAAGAAATAGAACAATCATTTGTTTTTCAAGTAAGATTGATTTATATTTCATTGAGCTAACAACAAAAGCTATATTTTCACTCACTCGTGAAAATATAGCTTTTGTTGTTCACTCAATGAAATATAAATCAATCTTACACTGAAACAAACGATTATCCTCTATATGTATTAACTATGCAAATTTGTCTCTCACCAATGGGTTGATAATTGTAAACCTAAGTGGGATAGCAGCTGGAGGCTAGGAAAGGATGTAGTGGTAGTACTGATGTGAGAAATACCGGGAATCCATTCTTAGGTGTTCCAGCCACCGCAATAAACTGAGATACTGTTAAAAGTGGCATTAAACTCCATCAATCAATCAAATAACTATACAAACAATCTAAGGCCTATGGCAACACTTAAGGAATATCAAATTTATGCTCATGACATACAGAATTTTTTAACCCATTCCCACTCAATGACGCTTTTTTAAGCTTCTCAGGAAAAACACTTGCGAAAACACTGTGTAATATGAAGAAATTGCTTGTAACTTCACAAAATGATTGTATAACCATAAGAAAGTTGAAAGAATTTAAAATTTCATCAACTTTAAATTGATGAAATGCATCTCCTTTCAATTTTGACCAGTCTACAATTTTGCCTTCTGGTAATGAGTTAAACATTGTCTAAAATAAATAAAAGCCCAGCATAGCTTTGTTTTTAATAAGTTTGGTATTTTATGACCATTTATTCAATTTCTCTATTTGAAATATAAAATTGTATTTTAACCCATTCCCACACAAAAAAGACCAATTAAAATTGAAGAAATTATAGACAACAATTTAAAGTTTATGAAATTTGATCAGTCTTTTTGGGTAAAAAACATTGTGAAAGAATAGGTATACCCAGGCAGAACCCAAATATGATCAAAAGAACATCATGTGAAACAACTTTATACAGTTTAGCATGGAGACTCTTTGTACAAATTATCAATGCTCTAGGATTTCTAGTTTTAGAGAAGATGTTTACCTTCCTTGAATATATGTTAAATAAGGTATACCTCATTGGAACCCAAATGTGACCTAAAGGGTATTTATGAACAAATTTGATGGAGGTCCAGAATGAATTATTCATACTTAATATCAATGGTTGTCTTTTTAAAGTTTTTTATTCTTTGTTTCAATGTAAAATGCTTAGATTTAAAATGGGGTATGCAAAGACAGGGCCGAAATGTGACTCAAGGTGCATCATTTGACTGTTTGATTGAATGGGGTTTAAGGGCGCCATTAACAATATTTTAGTCATATTTCAGCGGCTGGAGCACCTGACAATGGAATCCTGGTATTTCTCACAACAGTACTACCATAACATCCTTTCCTAGCCTCCAGCTGCTATCCCACTTAGGTTTACAATTATCCACCTATTGGTGAGAGTGCATCATTTGAGCAAACTTGATAGATCTCCCCTAAGAGGTGCTTTATACAAAATATCAAAGCTCTAAGTCTTCTTGGAGCCGCGACTGCCATAGGGCCGGAGAAAAGGTCGATCCTAGAATTGGGTCAAATGCATATACACAAAGAGCAGGTTGGGTTTGGACCTAGCTCCGCCCCTATGGCTCCGATTGAGCTAAAATTTGGTACTGGGGTAGCCATTTGAGGTCCCTACAGGCATGCAAAAATCCAGAGCCGAGGCTCCCATAGGGTCGGAGAAAAGTTTGATCCTAATTGGGGGTAAAATGGCGGATTTCGCTGTAGTTGCGGATTTGGGTTTCGACCTAGCTCCGCCCCTATGGAACCAATTGAGCTCAAACTTGGTAAGGAGGTAGGCATTCGAGGTCCCTACGCGCATGCAAAAAATTGGAGCCGCGACTGCCATAGGGCCAGAGAAAAGTTCGATCCTAGAATTGGGTCAAATGCATATACACAAAGAGCAGGTTGGGTTTGGACCTAGCTCCGCCCCTATGGCTCCGATTGAGCTAAAATTTGGTACTGGGGTAGCCATTTGAGGTCCCTACAGGCATGCAAAAATCTGGAGCCGCGGCTCCCATAGGGTCAGAGAAAAGTTCGATCCTAATTGGGGGTAAAATGGCGGATTTCGCTGTTGTTGCGGATTTGGGTTTGGACCTAGCTCCTCCCCTATGGAACCGATTGAGCTCAAACTTGGTATGGAGGTAGGCATTCGAGGTCCCTACGCGCATGCAAAAAATTGGAGCCGCGGCTGCCATAGGGCCGGAGAAAAGTTCAATCCTAGAATTGGGTCAAATGCATATACACAAAGAGCAGGTTGGGTTTGGACCTAGCTCCGCCCCTATGGCTCCGATTGAGCTAAAATTTGGTACTGGGGTAGCCATTTGAGGTCCCTACAGGCATGCAAAAATCCAGAGCCGAGGCTCCCATAGGGTCGGAGAAAAGTTTGATCCTAATTGGGGGTAAAATGGCGGATTTCGCTGTAGTTGCGGATTTGGGTTTCGACCTAGCTCCGCCCCTATGGAACCCCTATGGAACCGATTGAGCTCAAACTTGGTATGGAGGTAGGCATCTCCCCTAAGAGGTGCTTTATACAAAATATCAAAGCTCTAAGTCTTCTGGTTTTAAAGAGGTAAATTTTTAAAGATTTCATTAATTTCAGGCTTTTTTTTCCAAAGCACCCAGAGTTAAGCATCAATTTCAATTATTTGAACAATTTCTAAAGAGCTTCACCCAAGAAACATCCCTGCTTAGTTTCATCAAGATCAGGGCACAGTTTCAGGAGGAGAAGATGTCTACTTTTTGTCTGTTGATATACATACTATGATGTCACACTGGACACCTGACCTAGGGCGATAGTAGTTTACCTTGAGCACATAACACTCAGGCAAGAAAAAAAGAAGAAATTACTTGTAACGAGCAATTTATCTGCAGATAATGTGTGAATCCCTTGAATTCTGTCTGTTTCAAGTAGATTTTGATAGATGGTCGGCGAGTTTATCAAAAGTTAAATGTTAAATTTAATGAAGATTTCGGACCGATTTTGGTATTATTTTTTGGATTCCAACCTGTCTGGCGATTCAAAATTTGGTCCAGACTGGCATTTTATCAGTTTTCCCAGGCCCTAGTTATGACTTAACCCATTTTCAGATTACAAAATTTTATACTACTCTTGCTTCAAAGAAATTGCAAACAACAAATTCAAGGTGATAAAATTGTAAAAATATTATCTATTTCGACATTTTAAATCATTTAGAAATCGCTTGTTACCAGCAATTTCTTCATTTTTCTCATTTCCTAACCCTTTTAAGGTAAAAAAAATGAAGGATTGTGCAGAATTTGGTTAATATATTTATGTGAAGTATGCATATATCACAAATATCAAACTTATATGAACTCTTGTTAGAAACCATGTCTACCTGCAGTAAAAGCAATAACTAGCAATACCCATATGTTTAACAAATGTCAAGACATTGAAATTCTAGACAAGTCCAATATCATAGGAGTTTGCTGTAAAAAAAATCTATATGATAAAGTTCTCCATCTTTAAAAGCTTCTAAGTTTCTGCAATTTTTTCTGCTCCCATAGATATTACTTTAAAATTCTATTATCCTGAATTTGTCGTCTACCACTGATTTCAATTTCGAGTAGTGTAAAAATCTTTTAAGAGTTTCAATATGCAATTCGCTATAATTTTCAATTGTGGCTCACCTTTCTACTTGACTCTGTATCTTGTTCCAGTAAACTCTTTGTGACCAGATATTCATAAACTAGTAGCATGGGGCCTTGTTGTTGATTGTTCATTTTGATTGGTTTAGTAAGGACCTCTGGCCAAACACTAACAACGGGTACAACAAACAACCAGTGGTTGAGATAGCTGCATATCGCAATATTGTACAACAGAACACGTACCTGCTCTACGTTGCCTGAAATACACAGCATTTTTTAATTTCTAATGGATGGCAAAATTTTAACCCTTTCTTGTTTAATCCCTGGTTTTTACTTCCGTGTGATTTTATAATTGAGAAAACATTACAGAAAAAAAATTGCTTGTAACAAGCAATTTTTTCTTTTTCCACAATATTTTCTACCCTACTAAATGCTTATTTTTCAAATTAAATCCACTTAAATTTCTCATCTGCAAAACCTTTGAATTTGGACAGGTCTAAAATTTTGCAAAACAGGATAGGGTTAAATTGCTAGTAAACCTCTGCCTTCAAGGTCATAACAAGATGCCTTTGTGAAACACCATGGCCCAGTACCAGTCTTTTTTCGTAACGGTGACCTTTATAAGTGACCTTGACTCACATAACCTCAACCTTGGTATCTGCAGATGCATATCTATGAGAAATATCATCATGCAAATATAAGCATTGTATCTTAAATGGGCTTAAAGAAATTGTAAATATTAAGATTTGCAGGCTAGACTCTTGATTAAGACAGACTTTTTGATAAAACATTCAGGGGAAAACAATTAAGATCTGACCTTGAACATAAACATGTCACCATTACTGCATACACTTCATTGACAGGTACCTAAATACAAACTTTATAACTGGAATATTAAATAGTATGGAAGAAATGGGAAAACAAGGAGTGTTTTGGTTAAGTTATGATGGGTACTTTTGGATTATAGGTTTAATATTTTGACCTTGACATATGACAGGCAGTAGATGTGCATCATTGACAAATACCTACATACTAAATATAAACTTTAAATATCATAGAGTATAGAAGAAATAGAAATGGTAAGGGTTTTTTTTTTTTTATTATGTTTTGGTATGAATTTGGGTAGAAATGCCAGATAAACTTTATTGACAGGTAACTAAATACATTTTAACCTTGAATCGTGAATACTGAAGAAGAAATGTAAAGACATTATTGTGTATAAAAGGGAAAACATGTATTGGGGTCCCCCCTCAACACTTTATTCTTTATATTTTTTTTACTCTTCATCCTTATAGTTTTAAGGGGTTTCAGTACCTTCCTGTTGACAAACTGCTGTAAATATTCTAGCTGTGGACATTTTTCCAGTCATTGACATTATTATCTCCTTGGTAAAAATTCCATCCCATAATGCCTTTAAAATTCTCTGCGTGTTTATTTCCTGAAAGAAAACAATTCATTTTGACAATTTAAAAATGTTCAATTTTCAGGTTCTAACATAGTTTTATTAGATATGACAAGAGCATACAGATGCCAACACTTGGCTGTTCAAGTGCTTTATAGTGGGTAAAACTTCAATGTCAAACAAGAGGGCTGTTGGCCCTGGTGCGCTCACCTGAGATAAAGGCTCTTTTTCTTTCAACAGTCTAATTTCATGTTAAGGTTAGGATTATGAAACAAGTGGGCCACACTTACATATAAAGACTATGAACCTGGGGATCCAAGTCTAATTACAAATTCCAAGGCTTAGGTGCTGATTTTAAAGAAAGAAAAAAACTTTTTCCTCCCTCTGGATCCATGGGTTATAATTTCAGAAATAAGAAAGAAGTCTGTGAACTGATGCTTCATGCCTATTCCCCCCTCCCCCGGCTCCGCCCCTGGAGACTCAATGATCATGATTTTAGCTATTTTGTAAGAGATCAATATACTGATGTTTCATGCAAAATATTAAGGCTCTACGCCTTCTTGGTCAGGAGGAGAAGAATTTTAGAGATTATTTTGAAATTTCACTTTTGTTGCCATGGCAACCAGAGTTTTTAACGGATTTCAATACATTTATCTTTTTTTGAAGAGGACCAACCAGGCAACATTTCTGCAAAATTTGGTTCAAATCAGCCCAGTGGTTTGGGAGGAGATGTCATTTTTAAAAAATTGTTCTTTATTTCTATATACCCCCCCCCCCCTTGGGCTCTGCCCCTGGGGACCTGAGAATCATGATTTTAGCTATTCTGAAAGAGGTCAATATACTGATGTTTCTTGCAAAATATCATGGCTCTATTCCTTCTGGGTGAGGAGGGGAAGATTTTTAAAGATTATTTTAAAATTTCACTTTTGTTGCCATCTATATATTTCTTTATAAGCCCCACCCCCGGGGGCTCTGCCCCTGGGGACCCGAGGATCATGATTTTAGCTTTTCTGAAAGAGGTCAATATACTGATGTTTCATGCAAAATTTCAAGGCTCTACGCCATCCGGGTCAGGAGGGGAAGATTTTTAAAGATTATTTTAAAGATTATTTTAAAGTTTCACTTTTGTTGCCATCTATATATTTCTATATAAACCCCATTCCCTCTGGGGCTCTGCCCCTGGGGACCGGGGATCATGATTTTAGCTATTCTGAAAGAGGTCAATATACTGATGTTTAATGTAAAATTTCAAGGCTCTACGCCATCTGGGTCAGGAGGAAATTTTTAAAGATAATTTTAAAATATAACTTTTGTTGCCATGGCAACCAGAGTTTTTTTTACGGATTTCAATTCTTTTAGCTATTTTTGAAGGGGACCACCTAAGGAACATTTCTGCCAAATTTGGTTCAAATTGGCCCAGTGGTTTGGGAGGTGATGTCGTTTAAAGAAATTGTTGATGGACGACGCACGGCGCACAAACTCTGGACCAAAGGGGATCACAATAGCTCACTTGAGCACTACGTGCTCATGTGAGCTAAAAGGGGCATGATTTGTTTAAAAAATGTGTTTAGTGTTATCTCCCTTTGTGGTAAAGATTTCTCTTTAAATCATGAGCATATATTTCAATTGTCAAGTAAATGTGTTCAGTACTACTGGATAAAGTACGCTTTAGGAAAATGATGACTCTGATGCAGACAGATATCTCTGGTTTTCTTGAAAAATAGCCAAGTTATAAATGTAAAACATTATTCCCAATCTTATTGACAGGACTAACTATAGTTATTATATACCCACTTCTAGTAAAATATATACATTCCACACAGACAATATCAGTCTCATCAGAAAATCAAAGTACTGAAAGTACTGTAAGCTAGCAAAGCATGGTTTTGTAGAGTATAAAACATTGTGAACATTGAAGAAATTGCTTGTTACAAGCAATTTCTTCATTGTCCACAATGTTTTCCAAATCTTTTTATTTTAATTGCATACAAAAGCGATTTGAGTGGTATTGGGTTAAATATCATGTTTTTAAGAGTCCTCTATAATTTGAACAGAGTTTGCTAAATTTCTGAGATACATAAGAAGTACTTTTTATGGCGTAGACATTCAATGGATTTAGTGGTTAAGCCTCCAGTGGTGGTTTGCACTCGTTGAACTTTGAGACGACCTCAAATTTTGTCTGTTAACTTAAGCTATGAAAGCTGACGCTTTGCTAGCTAAAAATCTTTATCTGATAATCTCAAATACAGTTTCACATAAGGTAGTCTAAGATGAAGTCATTTTCATTCTATAGATGACATCATAATGCAAATAAACGTACTCAGAATGGTAAACAAGAAAGGAAATACTTGTAGAAATACATATCATTTTTACCATATTATCAAATTTATCTAATAAGAATTTAGCTTTATAATAAAAAGAATAATATGTTTAAATAGTGATACAACATTTTGTATTTACTTCTTGCTGCAGAGAAAAATTTGATATTTCACTCAACTTTGGTCTCTTGTCTCTCACCAATGGGTTGATAATCGTAAACCTAAGTGGGATAGCAGCTGGAGGCTAGGAAAGGATGTAGTGGTAGTACTGGTGTGAGAAATACCAGGAATCCATTGTTAGGTGCTCCAGTCGCCGCGATATGACTGAAATACTGTTAAAAGCGGCGTTAAACCCCATTCAATCAATCAACTTTGGTCTCCTGAAATGTCAAAATTTTCCTCCACAGCTCAAGGTAAATACAAAATGTTGTATCCATATCATAACATAATATTCCGTATGTATATCAATTATTGAAATCTGTACCTTTTGGTTGCATCTATTTATATGAGATAGCAACAAAACAGCTTTCTTTTCCACATTATTCAACAAAGGAAATTCATCCACTAAGTTTGTGTGGTTTTCTTCTTCCAAACTCTGATATACAGAATCCAAACAGTCTCCTCTAAATCGTCCAATACACTGAAGCAAAAAAAGCATGCAACCTATTCAAGAAAAATCTGAACTTCTATAATTAACAAATGTAGCATTTGTAGAAACTGAGATGTGACACTCACACACAAGGTTTAACCAAACCATTACGTTGCACTGATGCCTGGATGACTTGAATAGCTCCCTATTTTTCGTAAAGTCAAGATAAAAAAGCTTTTGAAAACATTGTGGAAAATAAAGACATTTCTTGTTACATGAAATTTCTTCATTTTTCATTTTTCTACCCCAAAAGAAAAATCATATATATATATTCATCAATTAGAATGTGTTGTCTGCAACATCTTTCGATTTGAGCAGTCTAAAATTTTGACGTCTGTTAATAGCTTAAAGAAAGCATTTATAGATATTCATATTTATTCACATGACAATTAAAGCCATGCTACGATTTGTTTGATAAGGGAACTGATTTCTGACAAAGAAATTGCATGAATCTACCATTACAAACCTATTACACTGAAAATAAAATCCATTAGCTAAATACATTGCAGCTGTGAACTTTTTACATGCATTCATATGTAGAAATAGAATTCTTGTTGTTAATTTCTGGTAACTGGTAGCATGTTGGTCAGCATGAGGATCAAATCTACAGCCTTGATGTTAAAAGTTAAGTGCTCTAACAATATTCTGTGATCAAAATTGATTTGAGCCTGACTAATAATTAACCGATTCCCACACAACAAAATTTTAGACTGGTCCATATTGACAGAAGCTGCAGATGACAATTTTATGTTGTAGGAATTTTACATTTTTTCATCTTTTAGGATAGAAAACATTGTGGATAATGAAGAAATTGCTTGCTACAAGCAATTTATTCATTTTCCACAATGTTTTCTAAAGTTTTTTCTGGAGAGGCGTAAAAAGGAGAGATTGTGTGGGAATGGGTTAAAAGAGGTGGTGACAAGAGTGACCGAGTCAATTCTTGTGAAATATGTCGAAAGTAACAAGAATTGATTATACCTGGCCATTGCATACTAATGCCAAAAGAAATACTATCGAATTCCAATAACTGTTAAGTAGAGATCATGATGGCAGCTTAGACCATTATCCATCTTATCTGCAGCTCTGTGTTACTAGTGACCTTGGACCGGTCAAAGTGTGTTTAGGGTTTTCATTAAATACCAAAATAAATTGTATAAACAAACAAAATGTGTTTGTAAACACCATGCACCCCTAGTAGCCTTTTATTGGAAATGTGACCTTGATCCTGACCTTGACCTTGTCACATGATCTAAACCTTCTGCAGATGTGTATTAAAGAAATCTGTCATTATGCCAAATATAAACATTGTGTCTTGTTAGATTTGAGGTAATTGTAAGTGGTAAGTTTTTGATTATGTTTTGATAAAGTTTGACTGTAACAAATGACCTTGACCATGTGACATCAACCTTGGTATCTACAGATGTGTTTCAATGAGATCTATCATCATGCCAAATATAAGCATTGTTCTTGAATAGGCTTAAAGTAATTGTAAATGTTAAGTTTCTAGGTGAAGTTGTGAAGTAATTTAACCTTAACAAATAACCTTGACCTTGTCACATGACCTCCTATTTTGTATCAGCAGATGCATATTGATGAGATCCACCAACTTTAAGTATTCTATCTTGAATAGGCTTACAGTAATAGACTAATATGTTACAATAGTGATACAACATTTTTTTGTTAAATTTTGAAACAGTTTTACCTTAACCTTGGTATTTACAGATACATATCAATGAGATCTGTCACCACATATGATTTGTTTGAATGGGGTTTTACGCTGCTTTCAACAATCTTCAGTTATATTGCGACAGCTGGAGCACCTAACAATGGAATCCTGGTATTTCTCACACCAGTACTACCATTACATCCCTTCCTAGCCTCAAGCTACTATCCCACATTGGTCTACGATTATTGTCCCATTGGTGAGAGACAAATAGTCGGAAAGGATGAGTGCCCCCGTCTAGGATCGAACCCGGGACCTCTAGATGGACAGTCCGACGCGCTACCAACTGCGGTATGACGGCTGCATCACAACATACGAAAATTGTATCTTGAACAGGCATTAAGTAATTTTAGCTGCTAAGTTTTTTGCATACAAACAGACCGTCCGATAGAATGACAGATGGACAGCAGTAAAACAATGTGCCTACAATCTTTTGATAGGGGGGCATAAAAAGTAATTTCTTCTACCTTTTCATGAAAAGTTATCCCGTTTCCAATCATTCATTTGCAAATTTAAAAAATTCTCTGTTGTATGTCTAAACATATTCATACGCTTCCCTAGTACAACAAGCCCATTTCAAGGGTTATTTGCCATACTGTTGTAAGTGTCTATACAATTAACCCTCAATCTTCTATTCATCTTGCAATGGTAACGCTATCCCAGAGCAGTGGAAAATATTATTTCTGCATTTCCCAATCTTCAATTCAGCAATTACAATGAGGCAATTTCTTCATTATAACCACAGTTTTCTACCCTTAAAGACAAATATTTCTAAAACTATATGAACTTGAAATTGTCATCTGCAGCATCTTTCAATATGGACCAGCCTAATATTTTTTTGTCGGATGAAATGGGTTAACCCATTCCCACACAGTGACGCTTTTGGACGCCCCTCCAGAAAAACAATTTGGGAAAACATTGTGTAAAATGAAGAAATTGCTTGTAACAAGCAATTTTTCATTTTACACAATGCTTTCTACCCAGAAAGTTGAAAAAATCTAGAATTCAGTCAAATTTAAATTGTCGTCTGCAACTCCTTTCCAATTAGACCAGTCTAAATTTTTGTTGTCTGGTAATGGGTTAAGGAGCTTGTAATCTTACCTCAAGACAAACTTCTATTAGGGTGTTGCCCAATTTACTCTCCGACATGCTTGGCACATTCCTACAAAATGTTTCCATTTTCTCATTTGACTTCAAATATGATTCTAGCTTTCTTGATAGTTCTGTAAAAAGATAATTAAAGATACAAAGTAAATGTGAACGGTATATGTTTAGAATTTAGAATTTGATTGCATGGATGGGCAGATTTTAATACCCAAATTAAGCTCTGAACTCCGCCATTAGCTGACACTTATGTGAATTATTCAATAGGTGATATTACAAACATAATCACATTTCTGGTCCTTTTGGTTTCAGAGAGAAGTTTGTTTAAAGGTTAATTTCCTTTTTTTCATATTGATAAAGGTGTGAGCTTTAATGGAATCAAATATGACCTCAGAGTCATCATACAATTAACCAAGGTTAAGGTCCTTTAAGAAGAAGGAGCCCTTTTTGTTGTTATGGCAATCAGAGTTAAGGCTGGATTCCAAAGATTTTATATAGAGCTCTACCTACAGCATATTCTTGCCATGTTTCATCAAAACTGGTTTACTGGTCATTTTTAATCCTTGTCAAGCTGTATAAATCATCTTACTGAATTGCTGTAAAAATCAAAAGGCTGAAAGAACTGATAGAACTTGTTGTTCAGAAATCAACATTTCTTTTAGAAATCAACTTCATAAAGAACTCTAGCAGGAAAAGTACAAGTAGGAGGTATAGACTAAGATCAGCCTGCACATAAGTGCAGTCTGATCTTAGTCTACACCTCCTCCCAAAATCGGAATATTCCGGGTTCAGCATGACAAGGGTTAAGAAGATTTTTAATGAAGCTGAGGATGATGCATGTTGAACATTGGCCAATCACAATACAAGCAATTTATTCTTATCTCACAATAATTTCTATCCCATAGGAAAGTTAAATTTTTAATGGAGTTCACTTTAAGTTGTCTTCTGTGACCTCTTGCAAATTGGTCTAGCCTAAAATTTTATATAGCAGGAAAGGGTTAAGCTTTTACTCCTCAGAAGAGCTAAAAGTAAAACCAACCTACCTTGTCTTAAAGGATCTAAGGTTTTATCTGCTTTCTGCTTTTGAAACAACGGTCCTCTTAGTTGTTTTGTCTATAAATAGAATTTTAAAAATTCTAACAATCTGACACAGAAAAAAATTTATGTTGGCCCATTAGCAGAATAATTTGCTAAATAAAAGAATTGCCTATCCCATTTCACATCTACTTTCCAGTTTAAATGCACTTTGGATTATCATCTCCAACTTCTTTCAATTTGGAACAGTCAAATTCTTGATATCTGGTAATGAATAAATCAATAATCTATTTTCTAAAACAATTTTAAAAATATCAGCTTTGATACCAATACTGATGGGTACTATTTGGAAACTAAACTTCACATGCTTTAACATAGCTAAAAGCACAATCCCCATTTACTGACACCTATGAAGGAATATATAATATGCAGGCAGAAGGATTAACTTCTTGCAACAAGATTACTTCGATTTTAGAAATTATACACACTGTGTCTGCAACCTAAGTTGGAAGTTTTTCTCAATCCATTACCACAAAATCTCTCTTCTTTTCTGCCTCTAAAACAAAGATATTGTGACAAACATTGTGCTTGCAATAAGCAATTTCTTGTTATCTTACATGAATTCTTCCACAAGAATTATTGATTTTTCAATTTATTTGCCCTCTGGTATAGTCTGAAACTTCTTTAAATTTTGACAAGTGTAATAGTTTGTGAATTGGTAATTGGTTGTGCAGTATCATCAGTTTGTAAAAACCAATAAAAAGACATATGAGCGCATGTGTGACATTTCAAAACATTACACATGTGCACCAAGTAAAGACTCAGATCAGCCTGGGCATCCGCAGAGTCTGATCAGAGTCTTCACTCTGCGCTCTGTAGATAGATACTGACCCAAAGCACCTTTAAACAATCAGCGAATGTTCTAATTGCACCGAATGGCTGTCCAGGGTGCTCAATGTGTGCGAGTCACGCACATGTGAAATTGTTGGAAATGTCACACATAGGCTCTTATACCTGTTTTCTAGGTGTAGGATCTTTGTCTATAGATTCCTGACTTTTCCTTTTTCTACGAGTTGTCTGTGGTTGAAAGAATGGCTCAATTATAACTGGTGGTTTCCTGGAAAATGAAGTTAGTAAGAGTTGTTAACTGATTCCCACACTACTCCACTTTTTTAATTCTCCTAAAGAAAATAGCTTTAGAAAAAAGTGTAGAAAATAAAGAAATTGCATGTAAAATGTAACCCAAAGAACAAAGACTTTTAAACTTTCAGTAATGTCATCCACAACTTCTCCTAACAGTCTAAAATATTTTCATCAGGTACATGTATTTGGTAATTTCGGTAACACCAATAGTGCTAACAGGTACAATTGAATGTAGAATCATTATTTACTGTAGTTGAAATATTTTGCAATGTTGGATTGAAAAACAAGTATGGTAGCTCATTAGGACATTGTACATTCTTTGTTTTGCCAATTAATTTGTAAACTTTGTTAATCTAGGTTGTCTTGGAGGTCATTTAATGAAAGGGATTGTTTTTTTAATCCCTTTTTTTCTTTTCAAAACAAAAGTTGTCCACGGACAACAAACAGCGGACAACATACTGTGGACAACATTCCTTGCCCTTTCGGGTGCTATTTGGAACAGGGTTAAATGTTAAGTGTACATGCTCATAGAGTCAAGGTCATCCCTTTATAATTTAATTGTTAGTTTCGTCTATCAAAAACGAGCGATCTGATTGGTCGAAAAATTTAATTCATACCTCCATGAACAAAATTTTGAGCACGCAGCAATTTTGTATGCTTCTGCACAAAATAGTTCCCTACAAAAAGGTATCAAAATTTGTATAGTTGATGCATTTTTCGCTCGATGCTATTAAATTATAAGAAATGAAGAGAATATTTTTTGTTTTCATGGAGGTATGAACCGAAAAACCTAATCACACAATGTATGAATCCACTTCGCATATTCATACAGTGTGATTAGTTTTTTCAGTTCATACCTCCATGAAAACAAAAAAATTCTCTTCATCTCTTAAATGAATGCATGTGTGAAATATGAGAACCCTTGGGATGAAAAATGACAAGATAGAAAAAGCTAGGTTTTTGTTGAAGTTTTTTTCACAACAGGTTAAAGGGCAAGGTAATAAGGTCACAGGGTCAAGTTCATTGTCTCAAAGGAAGGCAAGGACACAATATCAAAAGACCAAGGTCATTGTCTGAAATGAATTTGTTTGTTTGAATGGGGTTTTACGCCGCTTTCAACAATCTTTCAGTTATATCGCAGCGCTGGAGCGGCTGGAGCACCTAACAATGGAATCCTGGTATTTCTCACACCAGTACTACCATTACATCCTTTCCTAACCTCCAGCTGCTATCCCACATAGGTCTTTGATTATCGACCCATTGTTGGGAGACAAATAGTCGGAAAGGATGAGTGCTGCCGTTGGGGATCAACCCGGGACCTCTAGATCGATAGTCCGACGCGCTACCAAATGCGCTACGACGGCAGCATTTGTCTGAAATGAAGGCCTATGTCCTAGTGAGTACATGTGTGAATTATGAGCCCCTAGAACTAGTTAATATAGAGATATAAAAACTTTGAGCATGCAACACCGACACTTAGTCAGAGGATACAATAGCTCTTCCAAGACATTCGTCCCAGGCAAGCTTAAAAGGTTTGTATAAGAATGGATTTTTCTCATTACCTCTTTGAATATTTTCAATCTAGTATCGGATTTAATTTATTTATTCAACCCATTCCCACACAATGACACTTTTTGATGCCCAACAAGAAAAATAATTGGAAAACATAAAGTAAAATAAAGAAATTGCTTGCAACAAGCAATATCTTCATTTTCGACAAGATTTCCTATGCAGAAATTTGAAAACATCTAAAATTTCATAAAGTTTAATTAATCGTCCGCAACTTCTTTCAATTTGGACCAGTCTAATATTGTAGTCAAACTGAAAGAGGTTGCAAAAGTTTATTTTATAACATACTAATTTAAATGAATAGGGTTTGATGCCACTTTCAACATTATTTCAGTTGGCTGATGAATGTAGTCATGTTTTCCTTTCATTGCTCTCACCAGTAAAACCACATGTACCAGCTGCTCTTACTTATTGGATACACTGCCTATTGGTTGGAGACAGTTGAGATATGTCTCAATTACCTTATAAATTTTCAAAAATATCTTGGCCAAACCAGGGTTAGAACACACAACCAACAGGATTGGAATTTCATAATTAACCCTTGTCTTGCTGAGCTCAGATTATTCCTGCTTTGCAAGAAGCATAGTCAAAGATCAGCCTGCACACATATTTATAATTGACCCTTGTCTTGCTGAGCTCAGATTATTCCTGCTTTGGCAGGAAGCATAGACAAAGATCAGCCTGCACACATGTGCAGTCTGATCTTAGTCTATTTTACCTGCTTGTCCCTCTTGAACAAGAGTTGTTTATGCAATGATTTTTCAAAATTGTTATTGATATTTATCCACAATTTGTGTTTCCAGTGCTTTCAACTCTTTAATCTTCATTTAATTTTATTAAGAATTCATAATTCAGCATTACAAGCGTTAAAATAAAATGAGATTTATAAATATGACTTCCTAGAAAAATACATTTCAAGAAATTTCTCTTAATCTGACTATTTTCCCTAAACATCAAGAAAATTCATTATCAGTACCACACAATCTGACTTTTGTATGACTCAAAAGAAAAGAGAAAGCAATGTGAACTAGAGCTGTCGCCCTCAAGGGCTGACGAGAATACCCCCCACACCGCTAAAAAGGCTTTTCTATGAAGGAGTGGAATTTGAAGCTGTTTAATCACATGCATGTCATGGTGGATGAACATTGCCAACCCTCCACCTCTTTCTGATTTTGTGTTTGTTGCTAGAGTTGACTGATTAGGAAAGGTTGGTCAATATGAGCCAATGTTAAAGAAAACTGTGTGAGGAGATGATGACACAAAATTATATCCACGAAAAGTCAATATGAGCCTATGTTAAATTTTTGACCCCCGGGGGGGGGGGGGTGCAGGGTCAAATTTGACCTCAGGAAATAAACCGTTCGATATTTTGTAAAGGTCAACAAGTTGATGTTACTTACCAAATTTGGTAACTCCCCTTATGGTTACTGAGTTTTGCAATTTTAAGTTTTGATTACTCCCCCCCCCCATTAAAAAGTTCAAAATGGCATAACTCTGAAACTAACGACTGGATCAAGATGAAAATTGCAGGTGCACAACTTCATATGATAGGAAACAACCTGATAAAATTTCAGCAAAATTGGTCAAAAAATGTGGGAGGAGAAGAGGACACAAAATTATGTCTACGGACGGACGGACAGACGGACATAACTTCGTTGTGGGTGGCATAAAAAGGAAGAAATAGCTTGTTGCATTTTGACATTCTTTTCTACCCAGAAAGACTGAAATATTCAAAGTTCCATAAACTTAAATAAATATTCTATAACTTCATTGAATTTGTATCATGCTATTTTCTTTTTATTTTTCTGGAAATGGTTTAACTTTCTCCCAATCAATCCCGCTTTTCTAATCCCTGTAAAAAAATAGTTTAGAAAACATTGTGGAAAATGAAGAAATTGCTTATCATAAGCAATTTCTGAAATATATCTCAGGCCAAAAGCAAAGAATTTAATTTTTCATCTAATTGATATTGTTGTCTGCAACTTTTTTTTCAGTTTGGACAAGTCTAAAATTTTCTAAAATTTGACTTACTTGACTATTACTGGATGTGTCCTTGGTTGGTGAGCCATTCTGGTCTTTCTTTTTGATGCCATTAGTGGGTCATACCCAGCAGGAAGCATGTCTGCCTCTGGTTTGTCTGGTCTGTGATCTTCACTGACAACACTGGGGCCTTCTTGATCTTTGTTATCAGTAGTCTGATCTTTAATACCATCTTTGTGAACAGTTTTCTGAACTTGATTCCCTGTGAAGCAACCTGTCTTATTCAATGAGACAATTTTACTGAAATTTGAGTTTGTATGTTTTGGTAGTTGCTGTTGTATGTATTTTCTTCTATCAGAATCAGAAGGTTTAGACTTTCTATTGTTTGATTTATCACCACTCTTGCTAAAATCACATGTTTCTCTTTCACTATCAATTTCCAATTTTTTAGGCTGTATTTCTTTTCCGGAATCTTTTTCACACTGAGATTTAATTTTATAGTTAACATTGCCTCTCACCTTTGTATCATTCATTTCAATGATTGATTTTTCATAACTAATAGATATATTTTCTGTATCAGCAATGTTTTTTGAATCTTTAATACTTTCAATCACTTGTTCACTAAAACTTTGGTCCCCACATTTTTTTCCTTCAGAGTCTGTTAGGCTCTCTGCATTTACTCCCCTTTCTTTACAATTGTCACCAGTTTCATCAACTAATACAATAGAATCTCTATCTGCTTTATTTGGAACTTTCTTATCACTATCTTCATTCTCTATTAATTGGTTTCCATTGCTGAAATTGTCCTCAGTTCTCTCAGCAGAAGTCTTTTTTGAAGTGATAGGTACTTTTTCTTTATCATTTGTCTTTGGCTTATTGATTGTATGTCTTGATTTTCTAACAAAAACAGAATCTAAATTACTTGAAAAATCTATACTCTTTTTTAAGGCTACATGCTTTCTCAAACTTATATCCTTTATTGGCTGTTTACCTATTGCACTTACTCCGGGTTTAGTGTTCAAGGATGAATGTAATGAAGACATGTCTTGTTTAGGTTTTACAGTTAAAACACCAGCTGGAACACTTGATACAAATGTAATTGGCGGGCTTGAATCTTGTTCAATCTTATCTTTTACTTTCTTACCTTTCTCCAGCTTAATTTTCTTACCTTGTTTTTGTTTCGGAGTCCTAATTGGACTTATTAAATCAGGTACATGTATTGGTGAGTCATTAATAGCCTTTGCAAACACTGTCCTTTCAGGTGTCCGAACATTAGGTACATTGCAAACATTTTTCTCATTTTCATTGGTTACACTTTGCTCACTTGCAACAGTTTCATTAGTATCACCTACAGATTCAGTTGAAAGAGGGGACACTCTATCAACCTGTCGAACAGGTGAGGGTGGTAAAGGTGAGATAGGTGATATAAAGTCAAATGGTGACATTGATAATGGTGATAAAGGTGGCATAGCCAAATCTGTTGAGCAAATACTGGGTGTAGTTGAACTAGACCTACTTTGACACAGAGTTAAATGTTCGTTGTCTGTATTATCAGGTGTACAGGTGAGCAAGTGAGGTGATATTGTTGGGCAAGAAGTTGACGTGACAATAATTCTCTCACTATCAATGAAAGATCGGTCAATTGAGCTCAGGATTTCATCATGATGATATGAACAACTTGGTTTGTTGATGTTAATACTGAAAGACTCACTAGAATTATTCCTTGAGCGCTGTTTCATGTCCAAACTTACTGTGATATTGTCTATGTTTAAGTCCTTAGAATCATCAACCAAAATATCATCTCGACTTTTATCACTCTGAGAATGATTTTCATTAACACCAGTTTTATTTCCTATTGCATCTGGTTTAATTCCAAATAGCAATGTTTCCCCAGATAAACCAGTACCGTTCATACCTTCTGCATTTTCCTCCTGTTCAGCAAATAAATCATCAATACCTAATATCATGTGATTACTATCACTTAGTTTTTTATCCTCTACATTCCCAAGTTCTAGTTCAGCTTCTTCAGAAATAGTTTCACATATTACATGTTTCTGTCGTATTAATGGGGACCTAGGTCTTACACTATCCTTATCACAGGTCTTACTTATAATCTCAACATTTAATGTAGGGCTTTCTGTACTGGGTGTTCTTTCTATGGACGATTGAACAACAAAACCTGTACTCAATTGTCTAGATGGACTTATTGGTAATCTATCATCAGTTAATCCTAGACTACAGTTACAAGGATCTTGTATATCAGTATCAATATTAACATTATCATTCATTTTATTTACACTTTGTCCTAATTCACTTTCTGACTCCTTTGAGTTCTCATGGCTGTTAGCAGCACTTGTTCCTATACTCTCAACCATCTTTGATTCATGACTAGTTACTCTTATTTCATTTAAGTCTTCATCCCCTTTACTTTTTTCTTCAGTACTAGAATTATCATGAACAGACTCCAAAGAATATTTTTGTTTTTTCTTACCCACCTGGTCATTGCTTCTCTCAGTGAGTACTGTTTTATCACAGATTTTTTCCTTATTGTGTTTATCCCGTGATTCATGTTTAATAAAAGCCGATGTTATATGTTGCTGTTCTTTATGATGCTCAACTGAGCTTGAAGAATCATGATCTTTAAATTTGATTGTACTTCTTAATTTCTTCTTAATGTTCTTTAGTTTTTTAGGGTCAGTGCTAGCTCTTTGAGGAGTTTCTCTCTGGAGAACAGTATACATATCTGTATTTTGAAGAAAGCTAATTTCATCCTCTGATTCACCAAAAGACGAATCCATTTTTTGTTTTCCACGTTTTGTTGCCTTATCCTTTAAGTAGTCTGAATCGATGTGACTGTCACTTTGACCACTTATACACTGTTGTCTTGTTAAATAATTTCGTGACGGCGGTGTTTTACCAAGAAGTTGCACTGGCACTGTCTCTTCTATAATATTCACCTTAATTTCTCCTACCAAGTCTCTGTGATCTTTCTTATCATTTCCACCTTCACACGTAACTTGTTCTACTAAAGGCTCCAAGACACATTCTACAGGCACATTTGGATCCAACTCAGAAACAGCATTATTTTCATTAACCTTTTCATCTTTGGGTGAAGGTACTTGAGAATGATTAGTTTCCGATTGCCTAAAATCTTTGTTTTGACTATCATCTTCAGTTATAACAGGCTCAAACTCTGATGTGTCACCACGAGACAAGGGCTCTGATGACGGAGTGTTTATATCCCTACTTTCTTTATGGGTCTTCTCACAATTATTATTTTCTTTAAAAGTGTTTACAGTTTTATGTAATTTTTCTGGACTAGAAAACTCATTTTTAGATTTGTGCTTGTCTTTCATATAGTCCCTACTACATGGATGAGGTTTACGGTTAGCAGTAGGTGACAATATTTCAATAGATGAAGCTAATCTCTCTTTCACACTTTTCTTATTGTCTGTTTTATCAACAGGGTCCTCCTTCACACTTTTCTTATTTTCTGTCTTATCAACAGACCCCTCCTTTGCACTTCTCTTATTTTCTGTCTTATCAACTGAGTCCTCCTTCAAACTTCTCTTGCTGTCTGTTTTATCAACTGAGTCCTCCTGCACACTTCTCTTAATTTCTGTCTCACAAGAGTCCTCCTTCAAACTTCTCTTACTGTCTGCTTTATCAACTGCGTCCTCCTTCAAATTACTCTTATTTTCTGTTTTATCAACAGAGTCCTCTTTCAAAGTTCTCTTATCGTCTGTTGTATCAACAGAGTTCTCCTTCACAATTCTCTTATTGTCTATCTTATCAACAGAGTTTGAAACATCTCCATCCTCAATCACTTTGTCAGGCTTACTTTTCGATTCACTAGTGTTCATTTTTACAGTATTATCAATCTCTTTGATTATACATTCAGTATCATTGGAAGAAATATGGTCACTTAAGTTTTGATGTTGATCAATCTCTGACACTGCATCAGTGTTTCTTGATATGTGCTCATGAATTAACTTTTCTTGATCAATTCTTCCTTCATCATCATTATCAACAACAACTTTTGTAATATTTGCATGTGCAACATCAGCATTTTCTTTTACACCTTCATCACCACTTTTGACAACTTCTTCTTCTGTCATGTTCACATTTTCATCCCTGCCATCCTTTAAATAGAATCAACGTGTGACTTTAGCAATATCTTTTGATATGGTTTTGCACTCATTTTCAAGATTTCTGCAATTACAATAAAAGGACTGATGGTCCCAAAAATCACCATATTTTGAAGATTTAGACAAAAGTTGTTGCATATATACAAAGCTTTAGACCTGGATTTCATCTATCTTAAAACCTGTTAACAGACAGAAAACATCCAGACCGGTCCAAATTGAAAGAAGTCAAGACAACAATTTTCATTTTTTAATAGGAAAATAGGTTTCATATAGGGTAGAAAACAGTGAGGAAAGGATAAATTGCATGTAACAAGAAAATTCTCCTTTTCTCACAATGTTTTCCTTATTTGTGGGATTTTGTGGGAATAGGTTAAGTGTTGAGTCATTTCAATTGTTTGAAATTCAAATATGAGAGTTCTATAAAGCAAAAAACTATCTAAGGATTTTACTAATAACTTATTTTGCAGAATGAGTTTTGTATGCAGATGCCTGAACCTCGGCTGTAACATTCTAACGGATCGAGGTTTACTAGCCTCAGATAAAAATGTCACATAATTCCAATGAAAATACATTTAGAGTTACTATCCTTGATTTTAAAGTTTAACCTTTTTCTGTTTAACAAAACTTTAGATTTGTCAATATTCAAAAGTTTTGCAGACAAAATTCTAAAGCGGATTTAATCTGAAAAATAACCATTTAGTAGGGTAGAAAATATTGTGGAAAAGAAGAAATTTCTTGTTACATGTCTACAATGTTTTCTCGATTATAAATTCACAGTGATGTAAAAACCAGGGTTTGAACAGTATAGAGTTAACCCCCCTTCCTGTTCAATCCCTGGTTTTACCTCCCTGTGAATTTATAATTCAGAAAATACTGTAGAAAAAGAAGAAACTGCTTGTAACAAGCAATATCTCCTTATTCCACAATATTTTCTATCCAACTAAATGGTTATTTTCAAATTAAATCAAACTTAAAATGTTCGCCAGCAAAACCTTTGAATTAAGACAGGACCAAAATTCTCGCAGGGTTATACTTCAATATTTATCCTATTACCAGACAGCATAACTATAAACTGGTCTAAATTGAAAGGAGTTTCAGATGGTAAATTAATGTTTATTTTTTCAACTATCTTGGTAAAAACCATTGTGGAAATGAAGAAATTGATTAATTTTACACATTTGTTTCCCATATTGTTTTTCTGAAGGGGCATCAAAAAGCATCATTGTGGGGGAATGAGCTTATCTTTAAGCTTAAAAATTGCATTTGTTACAGTGTCAGGATTGATGGACAGGTTAAGAAACTTGAAAGTAAGTAGGTCAAAATAAGTACAAGCACCTACATTTAGCCTATTCCCAGACGGCAAAACTTTAGACTGGTCCAAGTTGAAAGGAGTTGCAGACGACAAATCATAGTTTATGGAATTTCAGATTTTTCCCACTTAATTAGTATGAAACAATGTGGAAAATGAAGAAATTGCTTGTCCATTTTACACAATGTTTTCCCAAATGTCTTTCCAAAAGCATCACTGTGTGGGAATGGGTTAACCCATTTCCACTCAATCCCACTTTTTAAGCATCACCAGGAAAAGCTTATGAAAACATTGTGGACAATGAAGAAACTGCTTGTGACATATAGTTTCTTCGATGTTTACTACCTTACAAGGTAAAGCCTTCTAAATTCAAGCAACTTGAAATTGTCATCTGCAACTTCTTTTAATTAGAACCAGATATTTTGTTGTGTTGTGTAATGGGTTAAAGGGTCAATTTTGACTTGTTACAAGCAATTTCTTGTTTTTGATCCTTACAGACAAACGTTTTCTGAATTCCACCACCTTGCTTTCGATTTCAACCAGTCTAAACTTGTGTTGTCTGGTAATGGATTAAAACATATAATCAACATTTCCCTTTGGTAATAGTAAGTTATAATCTTCCATATCCCTTTCCTGTTTTACAAAATTTTAGACTGGTCCAAATTCAAAGGCTTTGCAAACAACAATTTAAAGTTGATTTTATTTGAAAAATATTAATTCAGTAGGGTAGAAAATATTGTGGGAAAAGTAGAAATTGCTTGTTACAAGAAATTTCTTCTTTTTCCACAATATTTTCCCAAGTATAAAAGCACCGCGACGTATAAACCAGTGATTGTACAGGAAAGGGATATCCAAGAGCAGTATCCAACAAGACCAAACCCTACTTCTACCACTTTATAAAATCCTAGCATCTCCTTGATCTATTTCTAGGAAAACATGTACTTTTTCTAAGTGTATGAAAACATAAAATATGCTAATCTAGTTTACTGTAAATAACTAAATGGTGTAATCCGAGCTACAACAGTATTCCTTCGAAATTAGGTGTTAATTGGTCCATCTATGTATACATAGGTAAAAACCTTGAAGTCTCAGAAACTAACTATAAACTTTTAACCCTTTAACAAATTTCACCCTACTAAGATGATCGTAAAAAATCTGCCATTCAGGAATGGCGATTTGAAATTGAAAATCATGTATTCATGTACCTACTGGATATGACAAGATCTAGCTCAGCCTCTTAAATCAATTTCACTTTGCAAACATATAACTCCCTGAATAAAGATTATCTTAAGCTTATCGTGGTTTCACATGCAGTCTGTATTAGAGACGTCAGGTGAAAATTTACTGATCAGTTATAGATTTTGGGGCTAAATACCCCAAGTAAGATAAGAAACCTGGGTAGATGGTAACCCGTCAGAATATTGAGTTTTCTGATGCATATATCATAGTTTGAACAAATGAAGTTTTGAAAATAGACCAATTACCAGGTCACAAAATTTAGGACTGGTCCAATTTCAAAGAAGATACAAATTGCAATTCAAAACTTGTGCAAAATGAAAAATAGATTCCATATTATTTCAGCTTTTCTCTATATGTATTCTAGAACTATATTTTCTTGGTGCATAAAAATGCAGCAGTGTTTGTTAATGGGTTAATGAGCAAATGCATGACTAGAATCTCCTTACTTTAGAATCCTCCTCCATAAAGTCACCAAACAGTTGATGTTCAAGTTCATCGGCCATGTCTGATAAATTTTCGTCATCTGAACACAGGACTCTAGTGCTTGGCTTCCCTCTCTGGAAAATGATTTACTCGTATTTTTTTGTGTATTATGAAGAATCAACCAATTATGACATGATACCTCCTTATAATATTTGATAAGAATATAAATAAGAGAAACATTCAGTGAAAAGGAGAAATTTCTCCTTTTTTCTGAACTATTGTACCTACTCTGAATCAATTTGTACTGAACTAACCCTTTCCTGGTTAAAAAATCTTTGACTCAACCAATTTGAAAGAAGTTGCAAACGACAACTTACAGTAAATGCAATTTGAGAAGTAATCAACCTAAAGAATAGACAAGAGGACCATAATGGTCCTATATCGCTCCCCTGAGTATCATGGCTCAATGCTTTATGATATACCGGTAAACAAATATCGAAGCCCTACACCAAATTATTTTGAGGAAGATATAAGAAAGATTCTCTCATTTAATCCTAGGTATATTGAAGATCCCACCATTTAGAGCTAATTTACAGAGTACAGTAATTCTTTTAAGTATTTCCGCTGAGGGTCAATAGATGATGATTTATACCAAATATCAAAGCTCTCACTGGCCTAATAGTTTAGAAGGATAAGATTTTCAAAGACATCCTTCTTTATTCCTTTCTAAATCTTGGATTGCACAGAAAATGGCTAATTTTCAGAATACAGTAATTCTAAGAAGTATTTTGGTAAAGGGTCAATAGCTTTTCATACTCACCATAAATCAAAGCTCTATACCTCATGGTTTGGGAGAAGAAGATTTTTAAAGATTTTCTTCTTTATTTCTATGCAAAATCAGGGATCACACAGAAACAAGCTAATTTTCAGAGTATGGTAATTCAGAGATTGCACAGAAATGGGCTAATTCTCAGAATTTGGTAATTATTTTAAATATTTTGCTATATGGTCAAAGTATTAAATCTCTAGACCTTATGTTAGGAAGAATGAGATTTTTAAAGATTTCCTTCTTTATATCTATCAAAAATCAGGGATCACACAAAAAAGGGCTAATTTTCAGAATATGGTAATTCTATGAAGTATTTTAGTACAGGGTCAATAGATGATGATTAATGCCAAATGTCAAAGCTCTAGGCCTTATGGTTTGGGAGGAGAAGATTTTTAAAGATTTCCTTCTTTATTTCTATGTAAAATCAGGGATCACACAGAAAAGGGCTAATTTTCCGAGTACAGTAATTCTAAAAATGTATTTAAGTACAGGGTCAATAGATGATGATTTACACCAAATGTCAAAGCTCTAAGGCCTTATGGTTAGGGAGAATAAGGTTTTTAAAGATTTCCCTCTCTTTTTCTTTGTAAATTCAGGGATTGCACAGTAAAGGGCTAATTTTCAAGATATGATTATTCTTTGAAGTATTTTGGTAGAGGGCCAATAGATGATGATTTATACCAAATGTCAAAGCTCTAGGCCTTATGGTTTGGGAGGAGAAGATTTTTAAAGATTTCCTTCTTTATTTCTATGTAAAATCAGGGATCACACAGAAAAGGGCTAATTTTCAAGATAGGGTTATTCTTCCAAGGAATTTGGCAGAGGGTCAATAGATGATGATTTACACCAAATGTCAAAGCCTTAGGCCTTACAGCTTGGGAGGAGAAGATTTTCTTAGTTTTTTCACTCTGTTGCCATGGCAACCAAAGTTCTTCATGTATTTCAATTCATTGAAGTCTTTTGAAAGAGCATGACCCAAGGATCATTTCTGTGAAATCAAGCCCATTAAAGCCTGGTTATTCATCTGATCAAAATTCTTCGAAGGAGTCTGATAAAGGGTCAACCAATGACCATTTTGGTAGAATTCTGTTCAGTACTTTCTACTAAGAAGAAAAATGTACAAACGGATGGATGGACGGACAAAGGGACACACCTCCATGACAATAGCTCGCTGGATTTCAGCCAGCTTAGCATAAAATTAAAACAGTCATAGTAAAAATTATATCATACAGATCATTTTAACAAATAATTGCTTGGATTAAAAAATCAAAGAAAAAAGTATCTGAATTCTCAAACAGCTCATAAATCTATGTTGAAAAAGATCAAATGAAAGATGTAACAGATATTTCAAACCCATGGTCAAAAACAGTTGACTCAACATATGTACCTTCATATCAAGCAGTGGATAATCTAGATTTTGCCATCTATGAGGGACTCACATATCTTAAACTTGCAAGGAGTCTCACAAAAGTATCAATAAGTCCAGCATAGAAAACAAATGAGCTCAACTACAAACAATCAAAATCAAGAGCAAACAAACATCAATTCTTGTTTTCCTAAAAATAATCATATGACCTTTGATTGTAAAAGCATAAATAAATAAATGGTTATCCCAGGACAGCTTCTCTAGGGCCCACAAAGTTTTGTAGGCATAAGCTCAGGACAAGCACTATTTTGATGTTTGACCTTGAACTTGAAGCTATCAAAAAATTCTTTCAAATGGCACATCTACTCATGATGGAGAATAATTGTGCCAATTTATTTTGAAAGCCATCCATAATTGTAGGAGAAATGGTCTTGACAATGACAATTTTAGTGTTTGACCTTAGACTGTGACCTTGACATTAGAACTATCCCAAAAATTCTTTCAAATGGCAAATCTACTCATGATGGAGAACAATTGAGCCAAGTTGTTTTGAAATCCATCCATAAATGTATGAGTAATTGTCTGGACGAATTTGGACGGACTAACGCACATACACCTACTTGTCATAGTGACAACTATGCCTTGCTCAACTCAAGTGGGCTTGACAAAAATAATTTCTGCTTTCATATCCTGCATCATCCTCTTCCAAATCAACTTTCCACTTGGAACAGTATTTCAGTCATATCTTGGTGGCTGGAGCACCTATCAATCGATTCCTGGTATTTCTCACACCAGTACTACCACTACATCCTTTCCTAGCCTCTAGCTGCTATCCCACCTAGGTTTACGATTATCCATCCATTGGTGAGAGACACATTTCTGAGAGGATACGTGCTGCCGCCGGGAATCAAACCTATGACATCCCATGGTAAAAGTAAGCTTTGAAGACAGAAGGCAGACACCCTGATCCTGTCAAACTAATGTGAATAATGGTTAATTTTGTTGTAACTACCTGTACATGTTTGAAGCATGCCGGTGAGGGTGGTAAGGGAGACAAACAAGGCATCACTGGACTAAAGGCAAATTTGTACAAACTCTCAGTGTCATCATCATCATCATCAATGTGGGAATTCTCTGATTCAGACTGCATCATATTCATAGGCATAGCTGTAAAATAAAGGTGGAAGAATCTTTTCCAGTTATCATTGCACTTTTACACTTTGTTTTCTTGTTCTCTTATGCTGCTGTCATAGTTCAAGAATTTCACTACAAAGGTGCAAGACTAGCACAATCTTCAACAAGATTTAACTTGAGATGCTGGATAGTGAAATAAGAACTTGACCATTTACATTTGATGATCTTAACCCTTTCTATTCCAGTCACATCTATGGAGCATTGTTTTCTTGGTTGGATCCAATCTAACCAACTATTAGTCAGACCTAAAAGTTTGTTTTATTAAGAACAGTTTTTAGACAAAATAAGGGAATACTTTTCTCACCTTTCACAGGCTGTTTAGGAGAAGTCTTTAGTGAATTTTTCTTGGGACTTGAGCTTGGGCTAACTTTCCGTACTCGAGGACTTTTACTGGGAGACCTGATAGGGCTTAGAAATGATCCTGAAGCACCTTTTCTTTTCCTCTCTGCTGGCATTGTTCCTTAAAAGTAATTTAATGAATTACATTAATTTTTTAAAACAAAGTAAATAAATGATCTTGACCCTTACTCATACAATCCTGCTTTTATACCGCACAAAAAAGTTAGGAATATATTCAGGAAATTTTCATTATCCACAATGATTTTCATCCAATCATATGAAGACTCTTAACATTTCATTAGCAAAAAATTTGTTAATTGCAACTTCTTTAAATTTGGACTAGTCTAAAATTGTGTTGTCTGGTAATGGATTAACACTTTTCCTGCATTGGGTTCATGACACTTTTATATCTCTGAGTATAACAGGTTTCTGGCTTTACTTCTTTCAATCATTAAATCTATCACAAAATGACATAATTTTGCACTGGTCCCTATTGAAAGAAGTTACAGATGACATTTCAAAAAGACTTAACCCTTTCACTTTTATTTCTCTGAGTATAACAGGTTTCTGGCTTTACTTCTTTCAATTATTAAATCTATCACAAAATGACATAATTTTGCACTGGTCCCTATTGAAAGAAATTACAGATGACATTTCAAAAAGACTTAACCCTTTCCTGTTTTTTTTATTATTTCAGATAGGTCCAATTTGAAAGTATTTGTAAACGACAATTAAAAGTGAGTGTAATTTGAAAAGTAATCAATCTACAGGTTAGAAAATATTGTAGGAAAAGAAGAAAATTGCTTATTACAAGTAATTCCTTCTTTTCCCACAATGTTTTCTTTAGTATGGTTCCTTACAAGAAGATTTTTAACCCTTTTATGCTGAATAAATCCTTATTCAGAATTATATTAAAATCAAATGGCTAAAAGCCCTGGAATGCCCAGATATTGTGGGTCATCATTTTTGTAAATCAATATATTCTATGTATATAATTCTTTATACAACTCTGAAATTAAAATACCAAATAGGTGGTTTAGACTAAGATCAAACTGCACATATGAAGGAATATTCCGGGTTCAGCAAAACAAGGGTTAAAGAGCTCTTTCTCTATTTTTATGTAAAAGGGTACACCCAGGCAGAGCACAGGTGAGCTAAAACAATTGCATGTCGTATTGCGATGCAATACAGGAGTCCCCCATCGAATTAAAAAAGTCTTTTTTATAGGAAACTTTTTTTCTTAAATTTTGGAGAATCATAAAATTTATCTTGTGAAAGGTTTAAATAGAGGATAATTGTTTGTTTCAGTGTAAGAACCATTTATCTTTCATTGAGTAAACAACAAAAGCTATATTTTCAAGAGTGGTAGAATGAAAATACGGTTTTTGTTGTTCATGAAATGAAAGATTTATTGATATTACATTATAACAATTATTTTTTTCCTTTGAAGCAAAAATAGGACAAAATGTGAACATTTTGAGACAAAATCACTTAAAGGGAGGTATTGATGTTTCTGAAAAATAGATAAGAAAAATTACTAAGTGCCGAAAAATAGACTCAAACGAACATTTAATACTTTAAGTTAGGTCAGGTATTGTCTTGGTGGTTATTTAATAGACCTAAAGTGGCTTTTTCTGGTTATATCGGAAAGGTTCAGCGGAATTCCAGGTTATTTTTAGATATCACGGAATTCGGCTGTCGACATCGGATGACCTCATTTGCATATGACCCAGTCAAATGAAGGTAACAAATCTACTAGCGAAACAGCCAACGTCCTGATTCATGTCACATGAAAGGACTGATCTTTACAGACCGGCTAGCGAACATTACCCCTGATGACGTAACGATGACTTTGGTTTGATGTAATTTGAACTAGATTCAAGGTTCTAACGGTTATTCCGGCCATGTGAATGCCTTTTAATCTTCGTAACTGTCTCGGATTAATCTAAAAATAGCCTACTTAGGCTATTAGGGAAATACCCGGCTTTTTTCTGATAAGAGACCTCATATTTTTGCAAAACTACTTTTCGGCATATTGTTTACAAATAGTTTATGAGAGGAAATAAAAAAAATTAAAATCTGTGACATGAAAAAAAACATCGATACCTTCCTTTAAAGTGCCTCATTTTGCATGTGATTACTAGGCAACGTATTCATGACATCAGTAAGATTTGTTTTTTGGGCTCCATTCAGATAACATGAAATAAAGTTAAATGAATGAAAGCAGGGTATAAGTTTTAGATAGTTTCCCTGCTTTGCAGTGAGATTATCAAGTGATAATCTACTGTTATTTCTTGATAAACCACCGAAAAGCTTAAAGAAATTTGAAGGCTTCTGCAAAAGTGAAAAGGGATTGGATAAAGATAGGATATACTTCGTCTCTTCAAAAACGCGTGATGAGTGCAAAAGGACACAAGTAGTGAGCAAATGAAATTGTCAAACTAAATGATGTTCCAGAAAAATCCCCCATATCATTGTTGTTAAATATTGCGAATTTAAGATTTAAAATAATCAAAGGGAAAAACCTAAAAATAACTACAAGTTAGTCATAGGAGAGTAACAGTTCTTATAATAAAAGGCTTGAAACAACAAAGGGCAATAACTCAAATAATGGGCATGGCATGGTAACGGTTCTTGTACACATTGTGATCTATAAGTGTATAAAGTTTCATATTCCTAGCACTTATTGTTTATTGCACTTATAGTTTAGGAGATATGCTCCGGACAATAATGTTAAGTTTAAAATAACAAAGGGAAAAAACTCAGAAACAAGAGGGCCGTTGGCCCTGGGGCCCTCACCTGAGATAAAGACTCTTTTTCTTTCAACAGTCTAATTTTATGTTAAGGTTAGGATTATGAAACAAGTGGGCCACAATTACATATAAAGACTATGAATGTGGGGATCCAAAAGTCTAAAATTACAAATTCCAAGGCTTTAGTGCTGATTTGAAAGAAGGAAAAAACCTTTTCCATGGGTTATAATTTCAGAAATAAGAAAGAAGTCTGTGAACTGATGCTTCATGCCTATACCCCCCCCCCCCATCATTATATTGATGCTTCATGCAAAATATCAAGGCTCTACGCCTTCTGGGTCAGGAGGAGAAGATTCTTAAAGATTATTTTGAAATTTTACTTTTGTTGCCATGGCAACCAAAGTTTTAAACGGATTTCAATTCTTTTAGCTAATTTTAAGGGGGACCACCTAAGGAACATTTCTGCCAAATTTGGTTCAAATCAGCCCTGTGGTTTGGGAGGAGATGTCATTTAAAAAATCGTTCTTTATTTCTATTTACCCCCCCCCCCTGGGGCTCCGCATCGGGGACCCGAGGATCATGATTTTAGCTATTTTGAAAGAGGTCATTATACTGATGCTTCATGCAAAATATCAAGGCTCTACACCTTCTGGGTCAGGAGGAGAAGATTTTTAAAGATTATTTTAAAATTTCACTATTGTTGCCATGGCAACAAGAGTTTTTAACAGATTTCAATTTTTTTAGCTATTTTTGAAGAGGACCACCTAAGCAACATTTCTGCCAAATATGGTTCAAATCAGCCCAGTGGTTTGGGAGAAGATGTCATTTAAAAAATTGTTCTTTATTTCTATATAACCCCCCCCCCTTTGTGGCTCCGCCCCTGGGGATCCGTGGATCATGATTTTAGCTATTTTTGAAAGAGGTCATTATACTGATGCTTCATGCAAAATATCAAGGCTCTACGCCTTCTGGGTCAGGAGGAGAAGATTTTTAAAGATTATTTTAAAATTTCACTTTTGTTGCCATGGCAACCAGTTTTTAACGGATATCAATTCTTTTAGCTATTTTTGAAGGGGACCACCTTAGGAACATTTCTGCCAAATTTGGTTCAAATTAGCCCTGTGGTTTGGGAGGAGATGTCATTTAAAGAAATTGTTGACGGACGACTCACGACACACGACGCACGACAGAACGGACGCTGGACAAAAGGGGATCACAATAGCTCACTTGAGCACTACGTGCTAAGGTGAGCTAAAAATCAAGTGCAGACGGACTGACAAGTGTAAACACTTGTTTACACCCCAATCACATTTTTATGAATTCAGGGTAATGAAGTAAAGGTTGAATGCAAGACTGTACTAAGTTTTAATATAATTATATTGTATTCTTGCACACACACACACACACACATCAAAATGATATATAATGTACATTTTCTTCTATCTGTATCTTGGATAACTTACTGCATTCTTTTAGTTTTTCCGTCAATTCCTCAATTTTTGATAAGGCAGACTTTAACTTTCTTTCCAATCTCTTTTCATTCTTTTTCAAACCTGTATTTTCTTTCTTCAGGATACTTATTTCACCTGAAAATAAAAATATAAATCATTATATGCAGTATATTCCTTTTCATGTAAGTTTAAGGCAATTCCAACAAAATACCCCCTCTTTTTGCACAAGCTCTATAAACAGTCAGGAAAAATAAAGAAATTGCTTGCTACAAGCAATTTATATTTTTCCCAAAAAGACAAAGATTTTTAAAACTTCAACTAAGAATTGTCGTCTGCATCAATCTAGAATTTGAACCAGTGTAAAATTTAGTTGTCTGGTATTGGTTTAACCCTTTCCCCTTTTTTGAGATTTTAGACTGGTCCAAATTGGAAGACGTTGCAGACAACAAAGAAAGCTAGATGCAATTTAAAATCAAACCATCCTATGTGGTAGGAAATATTGTGGGAAAAGGAGAAATTGCTTGTCACAAGCAATTTCTCCTTTTCTTCACAATGTTTTCTCAAGTACAAAATATTAGCAACATGAAATCCCGGGTTTGAACAGGAAAGGGTTAACCCTTGTCATGCTGAATTAAAATCCAATACAGAATTGCTTTAAAATCAAAGGAATGACAGCACTGGAAGATCTTAATGAGGGTCATTATTACCTTTGACCCATTCCCACACAGTGACGCTTTTAGACGCCCCTCAAGTAAAACAATTAAGAAAACATTGTGGAAAATGAAGAAATTGCTTGTAACAAGCAATTTCTTCATTTTCCACTATGTTTTCTACCAACAAGGTTGAAAAAATCTAAAATTTCTTTACTTCAAATTGTTGTCTACAACTCCTTTCAGTTTGGACCAATCTAAAATTATATCGTCTGGTAATAGGTTAAAAATTGATTTTTAAAACAACTCTGGATGAAATGGGACAAGCAGAAGGTGTGCAGGCAGATCTTTGTCTTTACCAACTGCCAAAACAGGAATATTTCTGGTTCAGCATGATAAGGGTTAACCATCAGATGACTGTTGATCAACAGTATATTGGCATCTCGGACTACGATAGCTGACCATTGTTAGGTGACCTTGGCCTTGTTATAAACAGACCAATATTAACCCTTTACTGGTCAATCTCTGATGTTTCTTACTTGAGAAACATTGTTGAAAAATAATAGCTTGTGAACTGACAAGCAATTTTTTCTGTTTCCACAATTTTTTCTACCCTACAGAATAATTATTTTTCAAATAAAAAGAACTTTGAATAGTCATATGCAAAATCTTTGAATTTAGACAGGTCTAAAATTTTGGAAAACAGGAAAGAGTTATCCCTATCCGGCTCAATCCCTGGTTTTTACATCCCTCTGATTTTATAATTCAGAAAAAAATTGTTGAAAAAGAATAAATTGCTTTTAACAAGCAATTTATTCTTTTTTCCAAATTATTTTACACCCTACTGAATGGTTATTTTTCAAATAAAAGCAAATCTAAATTTTCATCTGCAAAACCGTTGCATTTGGACGGGTCAATTTTGAAACGTATGAAAGGCTGTAATTTAAAGCATAGGACATGCTGATACCTATCGATGAATGCTGTCTGGGAGCAAAATGTATAATAAATGTAAACTTAGTAGAAAATGTTAAAGTTCACAGGTAAAATTCTCCATAAATTTCTTTTTGAAAATTGTTTAACCCCTTCCCTCACAATGATGCTTTTAGACACCCCTTAACCCATTATCACACAATGATTCTTTTGGATGCCCCTCAAGAAAAAAAATTGGGAAAACATTGTGGAAAATGAAGAAAATGCTTGTGATAAGCAATTTCTTCATCATACACAACATTTTCTATCCAGAATGATGAAAAAATCTAAAGTTCACAACTCTTTAATTGTCGTCTGCAATTACTTTCAATTTGCACCAGTCTAAAATTTTGCTGTCTGGTAATGGTTTAAATCCAAACTCTGACCCATCCCATTTACACTCATTATAAGAAAATCACTGAAAGTTACCTGAACATCAAACACAGTCATATTGAAGTCAGTGGGCAATGGTAAGTTGAAATGTCTTTTTTTGACAGACAGATGCCCTAATTTTGTAGGGGGTGTAGACAAAGATCAGCCTTTTGATGTCTGGTACATAAAAGAAAATTTATATAGAAAGTGAATGATCCCATTCCAACATAATCCCACTTGTAGCATCCTCCAAGAAGAAAGCTAGGACCAAAGGTGCTTAAGCCCCTTTATCGCTCCACAGGCCAGAATGTATTGATTTACCTAATACCAGACAATTTTTTTTAGAATGGTCCAAAGCTAAGGCAGATGAAGGCAACAATTTAAATTAACCCTTGTCATGCTGAGCCCGGAATATTCCGGTTTTGGCAGGAGGTGTAGACTAAGATCAGACTGCACTTATGTGCAGTCTGATCTTAGTCTACACCTCCTGCTCATACTTTTCCTTCCCGAGTTGTTTATGAGGTTGATTTCTAAAAGAAATATTGATTTTTGAACAACAAGTTCTATCAGTGACTTTAGTCCTTTGATTTAACAGAATTCGGTAAGGTAATTTATACAGCATGACAAGGGTTAATTGAATTTAGATTTTTTCACCTTTCTGGATATAAAACATTGTTGTAAATGAAGAAATTGATTGAAGCAATATCTTCATGTTACACAATGTTTTCCTAATCTTTTTTCTTGAGGGGCATCAAAAAGCATCATTATGTGAATAATTCAATAATAACTGAATAATCTTACATATGACATATCTGGCAAATAAATCAAGAAACTGAAATCTTAGAAATAGTTCTAGGTATGCATTTCAAACTTTTCATTGTTTTACAAAAGTAAAGTCATGAAAAAATCATTTACTACGTCAGATGAAAAGATATTAATAGATTAATTTTTAAAAGTATTTCACTAATGTTGCTGCAGCTGGAGCAATCAACTGTGGATTCCTTGCATTTTTCCAGGGTTCCCACAAACTTCATATAGTAGAATTCCCTGACTAAATTTGAAATTCTGACCGAAATCATCGGCATTTACCGAGCTTAAAACAGCTCAGGAGGTAATGAGAACTTAAAACCCTTTCAGTTTCTTCTAATGTGTGTTTGCACTTTGCAAACAAAACTGACTCATAGGCATTTTTTCTCTCTTAAACAGACACTCAAATTAGAGATGAGTACAAATACATCAACAAAATATGCTTTCTAATGAGATACAATGACAAACATATCCATGCCTTCTTGAGAAGGAACTGCCATAGCCACTTGTTGTTTTTCCTTTACTTTCTTAAAATTTCTACATCTGATCTGAAATTCCCTGACTTTCCCCTGACTTTTGCCTTATTGCTATATTTCCCTGACTAATTTCAAAATTCCTTGATTTTTCCCGGACCTTGAATTTTTTTCATTTTCCCCTGACCATGGGAACCCTGTTCTCATACTAGTACTACCACTTCATTCTATCTGAGCCTCCAGCTGCTCATCCAACTTAGGTTTATGATTATCCATCCTTTTGTGGGAAGGTATCAACAGAATTTTCACTGTATACCACAGATGGTCATAGGCGATTAACCCCATGTCTTTTAACCAATCTGTTAAGATGGAAGATTCTGACAAATAGTCAACTGAGGATCATTCCTGTGAAATACATAAACAGGTTCCTAAGAATTTTTTCAAAGTTTTCAGTATATACTATAAATGGAAATAACCCTCCCCCCCCTCCCCCCAAAAAAGAGCCATCTTTTCATCCAATCAAAACAAGAGTGCCATAGTCACAATATACGCTGCCACTTGGAACCAAATTCAAAACATTTGCAAGTTTCATTTAAATCAAGACAAAAAGTTAGGAGTTGTGTTTACAAGGCTGCAATTTCAATAAGCCCCAGATACTAAGTTTTAAGGGGGCATAATTCAGGGAAAAATTAATGAACCATAAAATCCTTAATCCATGTACACCCACAAATTATGTTGATAACATTGACAAAAGTTCATTTAAATCAAGACAAAAAGTTGCGTTGACAAGGCTGCAATTTCAATAAGCCCCAGATACTAAGTTTTAAGGGGGGCATAATTCAGGGAAATTAATGAACCAGTAAATCCTTGATCCATGTACATCTACAAATCATGGTGATGACATTGACCAAGTTTCATTCAAATCAAGACAAAAAATTAGGAGGAGTTGCGTTCACATGGCTGCAATTTCAATAAGCCCCACATACTAAGTTTTAACGGGGCATAATTCAGGGAAAAATCAATGAACCATAAAATCCTTACTTCATGCATAACTACCAATTTAGGTTATAACATCCACCAAGTTTCATTTAGATCCAGCCAGAAACTAAGGAGTTGCATTAACAAGGCAGCAATTTCAATAAGCCAAACATACTAAGTTTTCAGGGGGCACAATTCAGGGAAAAATTAATGAACCATAAAATCCTTACTTCATGTGCATCAACCAATTTAGGTTATAACATCCACCAAGTTTCATTTAGATTCAGTCAGCAACTTAGGAGGAGTTGCATTCACAAGGCTGCAATTTCAATAAGCCTCAGAGACTTAATTTTAGGGGGGCATAACTGAGGCAAAAATCAATGAACCATAAAATCATTACTACATTCACATCTACCAATTTAGGCTATAGCATCCAGCAAGATTCATTTAGATCCAGCCAGAAACCTAGGAGGAGTTGCATTCACAAGGCTGCAATTTCAATAAGCAACAGATACTAAGTTTTAACCCTTGTCATGCTGTATAAATTACCTTACTGAATTGGCTGTCAAATCAAAGGACTGAAATCACTGATAGAAATTGTTGTTCAAAAATCAATAATTCTTTTAGAAATCAACCTCATAAACAACTCGGGAAGGAAAAGTATGAGCAGGAGATGAAGACTAAGATCAGCCTGCACATAAGTGCAGTCTGATCTTAGTCTACACCTCCTGCCAGAACCGGAATATTCCGGGTTCAGCATGACAAGGGTTAAGGGGGCATAATTCAGGGAAAAATCAATGAACCATGAAATCCTTACTTTATGCACAGCTAACAATTTTGGTTATAACATCCACCAAGTTTCATTTAGATCCAGCCAGAAACTTAGGAGGAGTTGAATTCATAAGGCTGCAATTTCAATAAGCCCCAGAGACTAAGTTTAAAGGGGTCATAATTCAGGGAAAAATTAATGAACCATGAAATCCTTACTTCATGCACATCTACAAATTTAGGTTATAACATCCACCAAGTTTCATTTAGATCCAGCCAAAAACTAAGGAGGAATTGCATTAACAAAGCTGACTTCAATAAGCCCCAGAGACTAAGTTTAAAGGGGGCATAACTGAGACAAAAATCAATGAACCATAAAATCCTTACTTCATGCACATCTACCAATTAAGGTGATAACATTGACCAAGTTTCAAATAGATCCATCCAGAAACTTAGGAGGAGTTGCGATCATGAGAAAAGTGGATGTACGGACGTACGGACTGACGGACAGACGGTTGGTCTGTCGGACTGACAGATGATTGGACAGACAGACAGAGAAGATGACGCCAATATACTACCCCCTCCGGCGGCGTATAAAAAAATCCTTCATTTCAACTCATTTCCCAAAAACCTATCCAGAAACTCAAAGATTTCTAAAATCTCATCACCTTAACCCATTCCAACTCAATCCTTCCTTTTTACACCCCTCAAGAAAAAAACTTTGGAAAACATTGTGGATAATGAAGAAATTGCTTGTATCAAGCAATTTCTTCATTATCCACAATGTTTTCTATCTAAAAAGACAAAGAAAATTTAAATTCCACCAACTTGAAAATATCGTCTGCAGCTTCTTTCAATTTGGACCAGTCTAAAATTTTGCTGTGTTGGAATGGGTTAAAGGTGTCATCTGCAATTCTTTATATTTGGAAGAGCCTAAAATTTTATTGTCTGGTAATGGGTTAAGGTGGAAAAACAGTTGTAACTTTGTCAAATATTGATATCATTTTGTGAACAAGAAGGGCAAAATGTCCCTAGATCGCTGACTTGAGTTCAGCCATTAAGGTCCCTTTTCAAGTATTTTCCAATGGGACCTTCCCATTTTCAATAGGGTTCATCCTTATGACCTAATAATAATTCTGACCAAGTTTTAACAAGATTGGGCAAAAGAGTGTAAACAAAGAAATTATCATTAGGACTCCTTTTCCAGTTTTTTCCAATTACACCTTCCCATTATCAACAGGAATCTTCGTTATGACCTAACAATCATTCTGACCAAGTTTCAGTAAGATTTGACGAAAACAGTGTCCCCTAGAGTGTAAACAAAGAAATTGTCATTAAGACCACATTTCCAAAGTTTTCCTACGGAATCTTCCGATTTTTGCTAGAGTTGACCGTTCATTCTTATGATCTGACAACCATTCTGACAAAATTATATCAAGTTTGAGATAAAACTCTGATCTCTGGAGTGTAAACACTAAAATTGTTGATGCAGCAGGACAGACAACAGAAAACAGAGATTCAAATATCACAGTAGCACACCAAAGCATGTTGTGCGCAGGTGAGCGAAAAAGAAAGACAATTTTTTCGTTTCATTTAGGCAGGATTTCCTGTATAATGGATCAAATATTAATAGAAAACTGAATAATGTAATACGATCAATGCATGTAATCTAGGGTCTAGAAAGGTATTTTGTCAAAAATCTTATTTCAAAATGTGTGAATGCACACTTGATGGCATCATATAAAGGAAATGTGTCAAGCTTCTTTCAAATTCATATTCTATTGAAATTTATATCCCCCCTTACACATGATATTGCCCTGTACATTGTATTGAATATCTAACCTTTTCTCTGATCTCTGAAATCTCTGATTTTTACGTCCCTGTAATATCACACTTGAGAAAATGTTGTGGAAAAAGAATAATTTGGTTGTCACAAGGAAATTCTTCTTTTTCTACAATATTTCTATTACCTAGGATAGTTACTTTTTGAATTGCACTTAATTCATAATGCCGTCTGCAACCCTTTTGAATTAGGACAAGTCAAACATTTTGAACTAGAGGCGCTGGTGAGCCTGTATTGCTCCACAGGCCTGAATGTACTGATTAAACAAATGGTGTTTTCAGGAATTTATTTAAAACTTACTCATCTTTGACATATCTAGCAAATAAATATAGTCACTGAAATCTTAGAAATAGTTCTAGATCAGCATTTTAAACAATTCATTGTTTTACAACAGGCAAATCAAGTTATGATAAATTCATTTACTAAGTCAGATGAAAATGTATTAACAAAATTTTCATGGTATATAACAGATGGACATAGACCATGACATGAAAGCAATGTTTTTCAAACGATCCTAATAAGATGAAAGAATCTGACAAAGAGTCAAATGAGGATCATTCCAGTGAATTTCGGTTGAATTCCATCAATAGGTTTCTGAGAAACATTTCCAAGCTTTTTTGTACCAGTATATACCATATACAGAAACTACTCTGGAACCCACCCCACCCCCCCACACACACATAGAAAGCCATTTTTTCCAGAAAATTCATTTAAGAATTTAAGATAAAAGGTTTCCAAAAAATAATTCCTTTGAAATTTGGTTGAAATCAATCTATTGCTTTCTGAACTTCCTATTCTATTTTGTAAAGTTTTCACTTTATACCATAATACTATATGAAAATTAACCCCACCAAACATAGCTTTTTTTATTCATCCAATCAAAGTTCTTTTGAACAATCTGAAAAAATCACCAAAGGAGCATTACTGTGAAATTAGTTTGAAATCCATTAAGCGATTTCTGAGAAGAAGATTTTGAAAGCTTCCAACATATGTGGAAATTAGCCCAGCCCATTAAGCCATATTTTTTCATGTGATCAAAATTATTTGAACGAATCTGTTAAAGGGTCACCAAAGGATCATTTATGTAAAATTTGGTTGAATTCTGTTCAGCATTTTCTAAGCAAAAGATTTTAAAGTTAAAAGTTTATGGAAGGAGAGACAGATGCACAACAGACAACGGACAATAGCTTGCTGGCTTTCAGCCAGTGGAGCCAAAAACAGTAAAGGGTTGACCCTTTCTGGATTTTTTAAATTTCAGACTAGTCATAACTGAAAGAGGTTGCAGACTACAATGAAAGTTGGATACAATTTGAAATGAAAACATCCTAGGTGGTAGAAAATATTGTGGGAAAAGGAGAAAATGCTTGTTACAAACAATTTCCTTTTTTTCCACTATGTTTCCTCAGGAATAAAGTAATAGCAACTTGGAATCCCAGGTTTGTATAGAAAAGTGTTTATCTATTATCTGATGACAGATTCCAGTCCAAATTGAAAGGTATCACAATCCACAGTCTAAAGCCAGTGTAGTGTGAAAATAACCAACATAATACTTGTAATAAAAAGACGTGGTAGGAAAATAAGATGTAATAGACATTGTAGGAAAAAAAGGTCTTGCTTGTAACAAGCAATTTCCACTCTTCCCTGATTTTTTCTTGAATATGACATCTTATTTCTTAGGCTTGAAAAAGTAATGTTGTGTGGCATATACCCTCTCACTATATTTCAACTATGAAATACTATGTTTCCTTGAATATTTCATCTCAGTGAACATGATAAATAACTTAGTCATTTTTAAAATGTGATGAAGGGTAAGATTTTAAGGTGACACTTTAACCCAAGGAGTACAACTATCGTTGGTTATCTTAAACAAATAGTATAACATTCATCCATGTATAGCATTTATTATAAATCACACATTACAACTCATAGTGGACAAAACTACTATACTTCACCGCAGATACAATGTAAACAAAAACCTTAAAATCACAGCATGTTTTAACCAATTAGGGTCTATCGGTCTCTCAACAAATGTTCTTGGTTAAGCTTTTTATCCCTTTCCTGTTCTTGAAATTTATGACTGATCCAAACTGAAAGCAGTTGCAGACGACAATTAAAATTGGATGCATTTTGAAATGAAACCATTCTATGTAGAAGAAAATATTGTGGTAAAAGAAGAAATTGCTTGATACAAGCAATTTCTTCTTTTACCACAATGTTTTCTCAAGTATAAAATTGCAGGGGCGTAAAATGTACAGGAAAAGTTAACCTGCATTAAGTGAGGGTAGATGCAAGTTGATTTTCATCAGATGTCACATTTTGCCGCATAGTTGAAAACAGGGTCTCTATTTACCATAATGTTTACAACAATATGCGTACTGCACAATTATATGTAGTTGTTCATTGATGATAAAGAAGAACTAAATATTGTTTAACTCCACTTTTTAACAGTATTTCAGACATATATCGCTGCAGGTGGAGAACCTAAGAATTACAAATCAAAGTACTGAAAAGTACTGTGAGCTAGCAAAGCATTGTTTTGTTCCATAATCTTCTTTGTAAAACATTATCATGATAAAGAAACAAGGTTAAAGTAACCAAAAAGTTAACCCATTCCCACACAATCCATCCTTTTTACCCCCTTAAAGAAAATAGTTGAAAACAATGTAGAAAATAGAGAAATTATTTGTTACAAGCAATTTCTTCATTTTTTTCTACCGAAAGAGATAAATGATTTGAAATTGTCATTTGCAACTTCTTTTAAGATCAATGTGCTCAAGTCAGCTAAAATACCGAGGAGACTTGCAAGCAGAATTTTCAATATTCCTGAAATATTTAAGAACTACTTTTTATGGCGTAGACATTTAACGGATTTGGTGGTTAAGCCTCCAGGGCCAGTTTGCACTTGTTGAACTTTGAGAAGACCACAAAATTTTGTCTATCAAAGCTGACGCATTGCTAGCTAAAAATCAATTGTCATCATAAATTAAATACCTTACTAACAAAAAGTCTATGTTTCAAACCATAATGAAATAATAACAAAGTAAGAAAATTGTACATTACAGTGCTGGGCCATGTTGTTGTATCCTTGTTTGTTTGAATCCCATCAGAGATGCATAATAAAATAATGTCTGCTTGAAACAAGAGGGCCAGAATGGCCCTAAAATCGCTCACCTGACTAATTTAAATGCTTCTAGATGTGTAGATTGTCCAATTTATTATCATGATAATGATAATTAATTTCAATGTCTATTTACCCATAGTTCTCTTTTTCATTGAATTGAATTGGAGGCCATTTATTGCTTTCATATCCGAATTCAATTCATGTCCGGTTACTGGTTCTCTTAAGATGTTGCTTTGGATTTTCTCCCTAAATATTTGCTTTATGTACTCTAATCATATAAATATTTAGTAAAATTGGACACCTACCTTCATTCCTAGCAGAAAACTAAGTACCATGCTTTTATATTTTGTGAAACAAATACCAATTTCTCTTTCTCCACAGACATTGTGATGTGATAATGCATCCCCATGTAATTTACACTGTGATAAAACCTACGTGCATGGGGGATACTTGTCAACTATTTGGAACATGTACTTTAATTGGGTCTTGCATCTTTCATCAAATTGATTTGTCTTTTTTCCTAGATTTTCCTCTTTTTTTTTTAAGATATCACAAAACCAAGACTTTTTCCCATTTTACCGGGTGGCCTTGGAACCCTGGACAACTTCTAAAATGGGTCACCCAAGGAACTTTCATGCTAAGTTTGGTTGAAATTGGCCCAATGGCTACTGACAAGAAGATGTTTAAAGATTTCAAGGTCAAAAACTGCCATGCTCTGCCACACCCATATTTTGGCATAAATCAAAATACCTCGAAACACTTTTAAAAAGGGTCACCCAAGGAACATTCATGCCTTTCCGGTTGAAATTGGCCCAATGGTTACTGAGGAGAAAATGTTTAAAGATTTCAAAGTCAAAACTGCCTTGCCCTGCAACGCCCATATTTGGGCGTGAATCAAAATTCAGCGAACAACTTTTGAAAAGGGTCACCCAAGGAACATTCATACCAAGTTTTGTTGAAATTGGCCCAATGGTTACTGAGAAGATGTTTAAAGATTTTAAAGTAAAAAAAGCCACGCCCTGCCATGCCCATATTTGGGGGTCAATCAAAATTCTGCAAACAACTTTTGAGAAGGGTCACCCAAGGAACATTCCTGCCAAGTTTGGTTGAAATCTGCCCAGTGGTTACTGAGGAGAAGATGTTTAAAGAATTGTTGACGCCTTCTGACACACAATGCACGACGGACAAAAGATGATCACAAAAGCTCATCTTGAGCATGTTGTGCTCAGGAGAGCTAAAAAGGAATGAATAACATAATTGACAGATCCATGACCTCATTCACTGACTCTGCTGGTCTTGCCCACAGACTCCGACAAGAAGTTCAACTTCAATATTAAATGGCATTATTTTTGCAAAATTTATGGCCAGGAACATGTAACATAAAAGTAAAATTGTTTGGTGGCGACCTACACATCATAACTATAGCTTGAATATGCCGCCAAACTTACAAAAATGCTTCACATAAATACCAGAGTTCAAGGTTCACTTCCAGTCAAAATGAATTATTTGACTGGTCAATTTATTTTTTGATTGACAGCCACAAATTGTCAATTATATATGCCACCTTCATTTCTTATGTTTTTTCCTAGTTTCACTTTCATTTCTAAAAATATGTTCTATGTTCAGATCCAAAAATATTTGTGTTGTTCATCATTAATAATTTTTTTGAGAAAAAACAGTTAAAGCTTTATTTTTCTTATTAAAGTGGCCTTCAGCCAGTGTTAGATTCCCACACAACAAAATTTTAGACTGGTCCAAACTCAAAGAACTTGCAGACGACAATTTCAAGTTGATGAAATTTTAAATTTTCTTGTCTCTTAGGAAAGAAAACATTGTGGATAATGAAGAAATTGCTTGATACAAGCAATTTCTTCATTTTCCACAATGTTTTCCAAAGCATTTTTCTTCAGGGTAGTATAGAGGAGGGATTGTGTTGGAAGAGGTTAGGTGCCTTGTAAGTTAAACAAATCCATGATTATTTTAATGTAACCATTTTACTTGGCATAATATATTAGAACACATTATCATGTATAGCGTTCAAATCATTAAATTTAACCTTGACAAGGAGAAAAGTCTTCTAAAACAAGAGCACTATCATGGTCCTAAATTGCTCATCCTAGACATCAGTTACAAAAAAAAAAAAATTGCAACTGTAGCCAAAAGAATTATAACAATGTTCATGAAGATTGAAATGTGACAAAAAAAAATTCACTAAGGCCCCTTTCCCATGTTTTCCAATATAACCATTCTCCTTTCAATAGGGTTCATCCTTATGAGCAAACAGTTATACTAACCAAGTTTAAAGATGATTGAGCCCAAATTGTGGCGCCTAAAGAGTTTAAACAAAGAATTTGTCATTAAGGCCCCATCTCCTTTTCAAAAGAGTTCATCCTTATGACCACACAAATATTCTGACAAAGTTTCGTGTAAACAAAGAAATTGTCATTAAGGCCTTTTCTATGTTTTCTCCCCTACAACCTTCCCATTTTCAGTAGGGTTCAGTAACTAATCCAATACCACAAAATTAATGACACTATCTGACACTCTGTAAAAATACAATCTTGGAAATCTTTTTGGGAAAAGGAGAAATTGCTTGTTATTTCCCTTTTTCTCAAAGTGCTTTACACTTGGCAAATATTTTCCAAATTTAGCACAATTTAAAATGTCATCAGTTGGGACCAGTCTAAAATGTTGTCGTCTGGCAATGGAATAAAAGTTATAAGTGTCTATACAATATATAGGTTCTTAATACCTTAACTCATTGTCACACAACATAATTTTGGAATGGTCTAATTGAAAGAAGTTGCAGACAAGTTAAAGTTTATAAAATTTTTGGATATTTTTGTCATTGTGGATAAAACTTTTCAGGAAATGAAGAAATTGCTTTGTACGATACAAGCTATTTCTTCATTTGTGAGTCGCAACATTTACAGAGTATTTCTCTTGAGGTGTCAAAAAATGGGATTAGTTGAAATGGGTTAAAGCACTTGAAAGTCTATTTTTCTCCCAGTTTATGCTTTAACCCTTTCCTGTTTTAAAATTTTAAACTGGTCCAATTTGAAAGGTTGCAGACAACAATGAAAAATGCATGCAATTTGAAATCTGACCATCCTATGTGGTAGAAAATATTGTGGAAAAAGGAGAAATTGCTTGTTACAAGCAATTTCTCCTTTTTCCACAATGTTTTCCCAAGAATAAAAACATAGTGTCGTAAAATCCCGGGTTTGTCTAGGAAAGGGTTAACCCACACAATCCTACCTTTTTTATGCATCTAGAGAAAGCAGTTCAGGAGAACAATCTTGAAAATGAAGAAACTACTTGTTACAATTTTCCACATTGTTTTGTACCCAGAATGACAGAGATATTCTTATTTCTAACTGCTTGTTATCGTTGTCTGCAACCTCTTTGAGTTTGGACTAGTCTTAATTTTCTCCAAGTGGGAATAGATTAATATTGAATTGGATATCTCTTTGGATTACTTTTTTCCTTTATATCATTTCTCCCTCTTTTTCTTTGAGATAGATCATAATTAGACCACTGTATGCAGGAAAGGATAATTTGGTGGCTTAGAGAAAAAACATTGTAAGTGTCTATAAAAAGTATTGGCACTTATGATGTTTTTACAGTTATCTATCAAAATGTTTATCTTTAGTCTACCTTTTCTTATCTCATTATGTATTACCCTCCACACATAAGGTATTGCCTATTATAATTAGGACCATATCAAATTACAAGCACAGAACATGTCATAATTCTTACGTATATTATAATGGACTAGTTTTAAAGGTAAACTTAAGTTCTATTTATTAAACTATCTAAATGTTAAATTTTTCAAATGATACTGTCTTATCTAATACCCTTTGTTTCCTTTAACCCATTCCCACACAATGACTCTTTTAGACGTCCTTCAAGAAAAACAATTTGGAAAACATTGTGTAAAATGAAGAAATTGCTTGTTACAAGCAATTTCTTCATTTTTCATGTTTCTACCCAGAAATATGAAAAAATATAACTAGAAACTACCAAGAAAGGTGAAAAATATAACTGTCAAGTATAAACTTTAAATTGTTGTCTGCTAGTTCTTTCAATTTGGACCAGTCTAAAATTTTCCTGTGTGGTTATGGGTTAAACCTAGTCATGTTGACTAAATTGCATTTAAATTAATGGAATTAAATTCAAAGGGCTGTTAGCACTTGAGGCACTTACTGCACTCATTTTTTTCTAAAAATAAAATTTCATAAAAAACTCTAAAAAGGTGATCAGACTGAACCTATGCATAGACTGATCTTTGTCTGTATCTTCTGCCAAAGTCAGAATTTCTTGGGTTCAGCATGACTAGTAATCACCCTGGTAATGCTGAACCCGAAATAGTCCTGTTTCTGAAGGAAGTATAGACAAAGATCTGCCTGCACATGTGTGAAGTCAGATCTTAGCCTACACCTCCTGTTTGTCCGGTTCAAGCAACTAGATGGTTTTCCCAGTACAACTGCTGTCGAGCCTGCAAAGTCTTGTAGGTATGATGCTCCAGATAGGCACAATTTTAGTGTTTGACCTTGAGCTTGAACCTTGAATTTGAAGCTATACAAAAAATTCTTTCAAATTGCACATCTACTCATGATGAAGAAAAATAGTGCCAATTTATTTTGAAATCCATCCATAATTGTAGAAGAAATGCTCCGTACAAGCTCAATCTAAGTGTTTGACCTTGAGCTGTGACCTTGAACTTGAAGGTTTCCAAAAAATTCTTTCAAATAGCACATCTACTCATGAAGGAGAATAAGTGTGCCAAGTCATTTTGAAATCCATCCATAATTGTAGGAGAAATGCTCCATACATGCACAATTTTAGTGTTTGACCTTGAGCTGTGACCTTGAACTTGAAACTATCCAAAAAATTCTTTCAAATGGCACATCTACTCATAATGGAGAATAGTTGTGCCAAGTTATTTTGAAATCCATCCATAAATAAAGGAATAATTGTCCAAACAAATTTGGACAGACGGATGGACTAACACACTAACGCACATACACCTTCTTGTCATAGTGACAACTCCACTAGTGCTTCCATTGCTTTTAGCGAAGGGTTACTGTGTAAACCATTCTCATAATTATCTCTAATTTTCATATCCCTTATAAATAGTTTAACCCTTCCCCACACAATCCCGCTTTTAAACACTCACTCTAGAAAAGATTTGAGGAAAACAATATTAACTAGAGGCTTGAACGCCTGATTCGCTCCACTGGCCTAAATTTAATTATCATACCTGAGAAGTTTGGTTGAAAACCATAATGCAGTTTACAAGCGTTAGATTTTCAAAATTTCACTGTATACCATATACGGAGACAACGATCATTCTAATGAAATTTGATTAAAATTCATCCAATGGTTTCTGAGAAGAAGATTTTCAAAGCTTTCACTATATATGGAAATTAGCCCCGCCCATTTATGGCACGTTTTCTATCCTATCAAAATTCTTTGAAAAAATCTGATAAAGAGTCACCCAAGGATCAATCCAGTGAAATTTGGTTGTAATTCATCAATTGGTTTCTTAGAAGAAAATTTTTAAAGATTTCAACTAATATGGAAATAAGCCCAGCCCATTAAAGCCATGTTTTCATCAGATCAAAATTCTTTGAAGGAATCTGATGAAGGGGTACTAAATGAGCATTTCTGTGAAATTTGGTTGAATTCTGTTCAGTACTTTCTGAGGAGAAGATTTTTTAAGTAAAAGTTAATGGACACACACATGGACGCACAACAGACACAACGCCATGACAACAGCTTGCTGGTTTTCAGCCAGTGGAGCTAAAATTGAAGAAGTTGCTTGTTACAAGCAATTCCTTTATTTTCAACATTGTTTTCTACCTCAAAAGATACTCAAAATTTTCTCAACTTTAAATTGTCGTCTGCAACTTCTTTGAAATTTAACCTGTCTAAAATTTTGCTGTTTGGTAATGAATTAAAGAATAAGAGGGCAAAGATGGCCCAATATTAATCACCTCAGTAGTTTGCCAGCTAAAACTAGTGAATTGGCAGCAAGGCAACTTCATAGTAAGATTTTGATAGGCTGATTGATAAGTCACTTGTATTTATACCTTGGAATGCTCGAGAATAAGCACAGCATAGCAATAGTTTTCAGTCAGCGAACATGATTTGAGAATCAACCCGACCCCCTCCCCCCATTCCCCTGATAATTCGTGCCTTGTTGAATTGCTTTCTTTTCAATTTTCAACCTAATCAACCCAAATTGGATGACAATATAAAAACCCATTACCAGAACTCAAAACTTTAGACAATACAAATTGAAAGAAGTTGCAGATGACAATTTAAAGCTGAAAAAATTCTGGAATTCTTTTGGATAGTGAAGAAATTGCTTGTGAACATTTTCCACAATGTTTTTCAAAGCTTCTTTTATCTTGGGGGTGTCTAAAAGCGTTACTGTGTTTAAATGGGTTACCCAAGTTCAATAAAGGATCACTGAGGCCCCTATTTACTTCATGTTTAATGAAAAATCACCATTTTTGATATTTTCTATGACCCAACAGATATTGAGCAAACATTGTGACCAGTAGAATTGTAACCAGAGGGCCATTGGCCATGGTGCTCACCTGAGATAAGGCTCTTTTTTTCTTCAAGGCCTAATACAAACTGGGTTGGGAGAAGACCTCCTTTATCATTAACTAAATCCAACTTATGCTACCATGCCAACCAATGCTTTCAACAGATTTCAAATATTTCAGTAATTATTAAAAGGGGGCAAACTAATGTTTTTCTACTCAATTTGGTTTCAATTGGCCAAATAGTTTTGAAAGGGTTGCCTTCTTTATTTCTATTTAACCAATTACCAGATGGCAAAATTTTAGACTGGTCCAAATTGAAACGAGTTGCAGAGGACAATTAAAAGTGTATGTAATTTTAGATTTCTTCAACTTTCTTTGTAGAAAAAGCGTCATTGTGTGGGAATGAGTTAAGCCTAATCACCATGGCTCTAAAATTTTAACAATTTTGAAAAAGGTCAATGTACTGATGCTTCTTGCAAAATTTAAGATTCTTCAATTTCTCGGTCAGGAGGAGATTTTTTTCACCAATTTTAGTCTTGTTGTCATAGCACAAGAGTCTTCAACTGATTAAATTCTTTGGTTGAAATCAGCCCAGTGGTTTGGGAGGGGATGTTTTAAAATCCCCTTGGGACCCGAGGGTGATGATTTTAGCAATTCTGAAAGCGGTCATTGTTATGATGCTTTATGCCAATTATCAAGGCTCTACGCCTTCTTGGTCAGGAGGAGATAATTTCAAATAGTTTTATTAAAATTTCAGTTTTGTTGCCATGGCAACCAGAGTTTTCAACGATTTTCAATTCTTCTGGCAGTTTGTAAAGGGCATCATCAAAGGAATATTCCTGCAAAATTTGGTTAAAATCTGCCCAGTGGTTTAGGAGGATATGTCGTTTTAAAATCCTTTATTTCTATATAAGCCCCACCAAACCTTGGGCTACGCCACTGAGGGCCCAAGGGTGTTGATTTAACAATTTTGAAAGAATCATTGTACTGATGCTTCATGCCAAATATCAAGGCTCTACACCTTCTGGGTCAGGAGATGATTTTTAAATTATTTATTAAAATTTCAGTTTTGTTGCTATTGCAACCGGATTTCAATTCTTTTAGCAATTTTTAAAGGGCACCACCCAAGAAAAATTCCTGCCAAATTTGGTTGAAATCTGCCCAGCAGTTTTGGAGGAGATGTCATTTTAAGATTGTTGACATACGCCCGACCCCAGACAGAGGACGATCAAAATACCTCACCATGAGCACTTCATGCTCAGGTGAGCTAAAAAGGAAATTGGCATTAATCAAAATGTTGGCAGAATTAGTAGGGATCATCCGAATCTGAATATCAAGGGTTCATTGCGATAATGTTCCAAATGTTCAAAAACTTAGAGCAATTCTGCTATTAACCTTTTATATTTTCATTTCTGGCATGTTGAAGAAGAAAAACCCTAAATTGTGGCCTATAGCCTTGTCATAAATATCCCCTTTCTCTTGATACCAGTGAGAATATTGTAACTTTCAAAGGGGATCTTTTGCAAGACCATTCAGTTATTTTCCGTCAGTTTGAGAAAAATTGAGCCAAAATTGAGATCTGTAGAGTGGTAAGAAGGAAATCGTCACCTAAGACCCCTTGCAACTAAGGCTTCTTTTTCTTGATAATGCTGATAATTTAACATTTTCTATGGGAATCTTCTTCATGACCATACAAATAATCCTAGCAAGATTGAGCCAAAATTGTGTTCTGTAGATAGGTAAAACTAAATTGTTGACAAAGGAAAACAGATAGTCAAGGTTCACAAAAGCTCACAATGAGAACAACACATATTGTGCTAAGGTAAGCTAAAATCATAGTAGGAAAAGTAAACATAAAATCACTCTTGATTGTATCATTTTCCATTAACCTTTTTAATTCCTTTTCGTATTGAAATGCAAAATGAATAGAATTTACGACTTTCTACATTCTTATGCATAATTTCTGCAAATAAAGTTCTGCTGTTGGCATATCCATACATCTGTGCAGAGAATGTGTTCACTTGACCTTTGACTGTAAACTTGATATTAACTAAATACTAGATGGCAAAATTTCAGACTAGTCCATTTTTCTTATTACAAGCAATTTCTTCATTTTATACAATGTATTCACAATCATTTTTCTTCAGGGGAGTCAAAAGCTTCATTGAATGGCATTCTTGCCAAAACCCCTGAATATGAGGTTTAAACATATTGCCATATATACAGTATATTTACTATAACCCCTGGATATGAGACTTAAACATATTGCCCTATATAAAGAATCTTTGCCATAACTATTTGATATGAGATTTAAACATAGTGTCCTTAATACAGCATTTTTGCTACAACCCCTTGATATGAGATTTAAACATATTGCCCTATATACCTAAAAAGTCACATGCATAACCACAATGACATATGAAACACTTGAACTTGCAACAGAGACAAATGTTACTTGTTAAACCTTTTATTCCTTTACCAGATAAGATAATATAAGACTGATCCAATCTAAACAAGAGTGTAGTAATCAAATCAAAGGGAGAAAAGTTTATCTCGAGAGGATAAATATCAATCTGGAAAAAAGAAATAGTAGTATAAAATTTCTTATTTTCCCATACTTTTTTATCCAGGACTAAATCATAGAGAGTTGCTAAACAAAACATAGTATGGGAGAGAGTTGATCCATTAATCACACAATAACCCTAATGGATGCCTGTAAGAAAAAATGCTTGGGGAAAACTTTGAGGAAATAATGAGATTGCTTGTTACAAGCAATTTCTTCATAATCCACAATATTTTCTGCTTCAAAAGACATAAAATATTGAAATTCCATTAACTAAAAATTGTCATCTGCAACATGTTTAAATTTGGATCAGTGAAATTTTTGTCATATGGTAATGGGTTAACCAATTCCCACACAATTTTTTTTTTTCTACCAGTCCAAATTAAAAGAATTTGCAGACGAGAGTTTTAAGTCAATAATCTTCAAAACCTTTGCCTTATAGGGTAGAAAACATTGTAGATAATGAAGAAATTGCTTGTGACAAGCAATTTCTTCATTCTCCTGAATTTTTTGAAAAGCTTTCATATTGACAGGGCCTTTAACCCATTCCCACTCAATTACACCTTAAGACGCCCCCAAGGAAAAAAGCTTTGAAAAACAATGTGGAAAATGGAAGAAATTGCTGGTTACAAGCAATTTCTTCATTTTCCAAAATGTTGAAAAAATCCAAAATTTCATTAACCTTAAATTGTCCTCTGCAGCTTCTTTTGATTTGGGCCAGTCTAAAATTTTGCCGTCTGGTAATGGGTTAAAGGGTCATTGAGTGGGAATGGGTTAAGTGCTGTTGCTCTATTCTCTTATCTTCATGCAGTGCTATACAAGTTCACTTATCCTCTTAGCCTGTTCCAAAAAACAAGCTGTAATACACATACTCTCTTAACCTACTGAAATACCAGCTGTAAGAACCATGTTACTGGAACATCTTAAGTGCTCAATGTTTTAGTCCTTTTGAATCTTGATTTGTCGACTTGTTCATGCTCACATTGGATTATTTCAGTCCTCTACAAATATTCATAACTTTGCCATTGATCCAATGATTAACAATATGCTAACATATATAAACAATCCTTTAAGGTTTCTCTTTTGTTTGACACAATATCATTAGCCAATATAGGTTTATCGCTTTAATATTAAATTAGCTAGAATTTCTTTATGTCAGATTGGTATTTGCTGTGACCAGGAATTAAATCTTTAGTTTTGTTTATACTAATTTCATTTTAGCTTGATTGGGACAAAAGCTTTAAGCTTATAGAGACACTCTCAAACACACAAACCAGATGTTTTCACTTCGCTGAAAGAGAGGCAGTGGCTTAACCCCACAGATACCAACTTCTACAGCTGGGTAGACTGGGGCTGGCTATTAAGTGTCTTGCCAATGAACACACCTCTGTGACGGTGGGGCTCGAACCCTTGACCTTCAGATCACGAGTCAAGCACCTGTACCACTCGGCCATAGTGGCAGTTTAACCTTTGACTGATGATTCAAAGTTTGACATGCTACCAACTTGGCTATGGGCCGAGGCCTTCAAGCCATTCAACAAAACATATTAATAATAGGGCAGAACATACAAACATCTTCATCAATACCTCCTAGTCAACTCTGACTGCCTATGATGTATATTTAGGAGTTAGAAATGTAATATCAAAGACATTTCTTTTATCTTTTATGTAAAATCCAGGAAGTCAAAGCAACTGTCAATCAAAATATCAATTTGAACCACTCAAGTCAATCATTTAGACTAGAGGGTAAATTGTGCTAGAATACTTTTTTATGTAATACAAGTATTTGGCCTCTTTCATTGATTTCAGTTAACCCATTACCTTATAGCAGTATTGATGACTGGTCAATATTGACTGAAGTTGTAGATAACAATTTTAAGTTGAATGAATTTTAAAGAATTATGCCAATTTCTTTGGTTTCCACATTTTTTTAAAAAACTTTTTTAGTCTTCTTCTCCTTAAGTATATGACCTAAGACATTCATATTTGGCATGGTTTTGTAGTATGTTATTAGAATTACGCCCCTGGGGTCAAACATGGCCCCGCCCTTGAGGTCCAAAGTTGGGAAAAATGTTTGATTATAGCAAGTACAAAAGTCCTCTTGTCCTTAACTATATGGCCTAAGATATTCATATTTGGCATGTAACATAAATAGATGGTTTTGAAGTGTGTTATTAACCCATTCCCACACAATGACCCTTTTATTGACACCCTTCAAAATAAATAAGAAAAAAAAATAAAAAAAATGGTAAAATGTAGTGTAAAATAAAGAAATTTCTTGTAAGAAGCAATTTCTTCATTTTACACAATTTTTTCTACCCAGAAGGTAGAAAAAATCTAATATTTCACAACTTTTAAATAAATTGTCATCTGTAACTAATTTGGAAATTAAAACATAAGTAGCTTTTAGGGTAGAAAACATAGTGGGAAATGGAGAAATTGCTTGTAACACCATTTTCTTGCCAGATTGCTTGCTAATGGATTAAAGCATTCATACTAGCTATGCAGCATTACTGAATGGTTTTGTACTATGCCCAAAAACTTCTATTTGTTATATCTATTTGCCACAAGTTGGGTCTTTTTTTATACAAAAAAGTACTTTAATTTGCAGATGACTCAGGTGAGCGATTTAGGACCATCATAGACCTCTTGTTTTTTGAATTGCAACAATAAGAGGGATTGTGTGGGAATGGGTTGAAAGGAAATGTTGCTAATCTATAATTTAAGGACTTGGTACAACATTGCTATATTTGTATGAGTATTTCATGAGGAGTATTGCACTAACCCTTTGGCTACTGAGGTACTAAATGGGGACGCAAGCAATGCCAGCAGACATATTCCATTTTGTTTTAGACTTTGATCTATACTCTTATACTTGATAATCTTGTCATGCCAAGCCAGGATATTTCTGTTTCAGTACAAGCTGTAGACAAAGATGGGCCTGCGGTCTTATCTTGTTATTCTTGGCCAGTTTGTCTATATCAAATCAAAGTTGTTTAATTCATTTTTAATGGACATATTAGCCTACAACTAGTGATTCCAGTGCATTGACCTCTTTGATTTAACCCTTTCCTGTTTTTCTAAATTTTGGACTGGTTCAAATTGAAAGAGTTTGCAGACGACAATAAAATTGGATGCAATTTAAAATGAAACAATCCTATGTGGTAGAAAATATTGTGGGAAAAGGAGAAATTGCTTGTTACAATCAATTTCTTCTTTTTCCACAATGTTTTCTAAACTATAAAATCACAGTACCGTAAAATCCTTGGTTTGTTCAGGAGAGGGTTGAAGCAATTTTGAAAAGGGCTTTATTCAACATGGTAAGGATTAACCCATTACAATAAGGCAAAATTTTAGACAGGTCCAAACTGAAAGGAGTTGCAGACTGCAATTTGAAGTTTAAGAAATTTTAGATTTTTTCAACCTTCTATGTAAAAAATATTGTGAAAAAGGAAATAATTACTTGTAGCAAAATGTTTTCTCTATTGTTTTATTTGAGGGCCGTCAAAAGCATCATTATGTGGGAATGGAGAATTGACCGAATAACAATGATAATTGAAAGCTTTTGAGTTATGTTGGACATAAATAAGAAATCCAATTATGCTTTTCTTTAATTTATCATTTTTCTGTTTTCAGTGTGTAATTACAATGTAAATATTATTTGCCTGCCATCCAGTATCAAGAAACACAGCCAAAAATGGAGCCTTTACAACAAAACCTGTTTTCAGGCCTGATGATTATGTGTTCACTTCAACTGATTTCCACAGATGAAGTATCTTTACATGTTTTGCCACCAAACCTTGCAGTACAAGCAGGACAGAATGGTTCACTGAAATGTTACCACTCTCCAGAAGACCTGGTAGCAGATAACAAACTAGACTGGTATCTTCCACAATACAACATACCAATATCTAAACTTAAAGATAATCAAACAGTCATAAATGAGACACAGTCTGCAATTTTACGCTACATATCAGAAAATGGGACACTAACAATCGTTGATGCTGCAAAAGAGGATGCTGGGACTTTTATTTGTAAAAACTTGAATACAACACTGACAGTTGAATCAATTTTCAAAGTCTATGTCATGCCATCTTATTTCACAGAGGCAATGGTTGTGATAGCAATAAATGCTGTTCTGCTACTGATTTTCATTGGGTGCTATATTTGGAGGACAGTCCATGATATACGAGAGAGAAAACAACAGCAAGAGACTCGTAGGAAGGCAAAGTTAGGCCACAGGGAAGTTGCAAAAAAACTAATGGCATAGAATAATCCGCTCTATTGTGATTCATTAATCATGTTTTTTTTAAACCAATTCAAATACGATCCTCCAATTTTACGCACTCAATAAGAATAACTGTTGAAAACATTGCTCGTTATAGGCAATTTCTCCTTTTCTCAAAATGTTTTTTTTTACTCTATTTTGCACTAATTTATCAATTTCAACACACCTTGATTTGCCTCCTGCAAATTCTTTCAATTTGGACTAGTCTAAAAATTTGTTTTTTAATAGAGAGTTAACCCATTCCCACACAATGACACTTTTGAACGCCCCCCAGGAAAAAACATTGGGAAAACATTGGGAAAAATGAAGAAATTGCTTGTGACAAGCAATTTCTTCATTTTGCACATTGTTTTTTATCCAGAAATTTGAAAAAATCTAAAATTTCATAAACTTAAAATTGTCGTCTGCAACTCCTTTCAATTTGGACCAGTCTAAAATTTTGCTGTGTGGGAATGGGTTAATATTATCAGATACATAAAATTTTACATAAACAGCAAGAATATTGACATCATCCACACCAGTGATGTAGGTCAAGTAAAAATGAAACTAACAAACTCTCTTCAGCCCTTTCCCCTACAATCCCTAATTTTTAAGTCCCAGTGCTATCAATCTTGAGAAAATATTGTGGAAAAAGAAAAAAAAAATCACTTGTTACGCGCAATTTTTTCTTATAACATAAAATTTCTATCATATAGGAAGCTTATTGTTTTAATTGTGCTTACCTTACATGTATAAGGTTGTCTGCTTCCCCTATGAATTTGGACAAGTCTAAAATTTTGAAAAACAGCAAAGTCAAACAGCAAAAATTTGATATAACTCTCCTAAATACTCGCAGACTATCCTTAGGGGCTGTTTAAAATTTTCACATAAATCAAAGTAATGAAAGTACTGTAAGCTAGCAAAGCATGGTTTTGTTAAGTCATTTTCTTTGCCAATTGTTATCATGATAAATAAATGAGGTTAAAGTGACCCAGGAGTTTACCAATTACAACCTGACAAAATCTTAGACTGGTTCAAATTGAAAGAAGTTGTAGACGACAATTTAAAGTTGGTTGAATTTAAATCTTTCCCTTCTTTGGTAGAAAACATGGTGGACAATGAAGAAATTGCTTGTCACAAGCAATTTTTTCATTGTCTACAATGTTTTCCAAAGTTTTTTCTTGAGATGCTTAAAAAGCGGAATTGGGTGGAAATGGGTTAAATAGCATAGTTTGAAAGAGTTCTGTACAATTTAAATGTTTGCAATATTCCCTAGATACATTAGAACTATTTTCTATGGCATGGGCATTCAAAGGATTTAGTGATAAAGCCTCCAGTGGCAGTTTGCACTCATTGAACTTTGAGAAGACCTCAAAATTTTGTCTGTTAACTTAAGCTATCAAAGCTGAAGCTTTGCGAGCTAAAAGGTGTTTTTTGTACATTAGTCTCAAATACAAGTTCATCTTTGATACTTGGCTATTACTACTTGTTTCTAGAAACTCACAAAAAGGGGTAACCAGACAACAAAATTTTGGACTGGTCGAAATTGAGAGGAGTTGAAGACGACAATCTAAAGTTTAAGCAATTTTAGATTTTTTCATCTTTCTGGGTAGAAAACATTGTGTGAAATGAAGAAATTGCTTGTTTCAAGCAATTTCTTCATTTTCAACAATATTTTCCAAGTTTTTTTTCTTGGGGGTTTCAAAAAGCATCGTTGTGTCTGGGAGTGGATTTCAACTGATCTAAAAGTCTGCTGTCTCTTCATGTATTAAACTACCAGTTAAACTAGGCTTTGTTGTGCATTTATTTCTTTTTGGTCTTAAAATGATAATAAAACCTTATCAAACTACAAAAACAACATTAATGTGTTTTTGTGTTACAAAGGACATTGCTAACTGTCTAAAAAAAAACTCTGAGCAGGAGTGTGGAATTCCCATGCCCAACTAGTCCAACATGGGCTTTTCTATTTGTCGACAAGTACATTTTTTCAGGTCACTACTTGGAATGGTAAAAACAGATCTTAAAGATTTATTATCCTAATGTTTATACTGAAGGGTAGAAAATTGTTGTTAATGAAGAAAATGCTGGCTTCAAGGATTAACTTTATTAACAACAGTGTTTATTCTAAATTTTACGCGTTCATTTTTTTCTAAAACAAGCTCATTTTCTTTCTGGACAAGTAAAAAATCATCTTTTATTCCTTGTCATACTGAACCCGGAATATTCCTGATAGAGCAGGAGTTATAGACAAAGATAAGCCTGCACATATGTCTGATCTTAGTCTACACCACCTGTTTGTCCCTTTTTAACCATAGTCCATAAAATCAAATTTCAAATTAGATATTGACCTGCATGTAGTGCTTCCAGTGGTTTCAGTCCTTTGATTTTGGTGAAATCCTTAACAGAATTTTTATTCAGCATGACAAGGGTTAATTGTCCAGGTACAAGTGGAGAAAATCAATATTACCACACCCCTTGTTTGTGTCAGTATCTTACTTCATAATGTATAGTTAAAGACTGACCAGGTACAGGCTGATCTGAGTCCTTACATGATTAATAGATGCAAACTTCATGCACAGGCTCAACTGATCAATGTCAAAACTTCTATAAAATTCATTGATTGATTGTATGTGGTTCAACACCACTTTCAATAGTATTTCAATTACAGTCCGGACACATTTATACAGACGTGCTAAAACCAGATTATTCACAATCTGGAAAGATTTTGATGGGAACAGACTTTTTGTTCATAAATTGTACATTATAATCTGGAGATTTGCTTTCAGGAGATGGATAGAAATGATCAGGAACAACATATTGAAATGTAGATAAATATAATTCAATTATCCCTATCAAGCTTTGACCATCCAAATGTATTGGTTTCATTGGACCATTGACATGTGTGATGAATAAACAAAGAGTTCTTCTGGTAAAAATTGATAGCACTTCACACCTTATATCCAGGACGTGTGTTGAGGTGGCAATTTATTTTGTGTACAAATGTGTTGATACCTATTGTGCTGTTCATTTAAATTTGATCTCCCCTAGGCTCATTTATATTTTTTTTCTCGGAAAATCAAAACCAGCTCTTCCTTAGGCCACACGAAAAAATTTCCCTTCTTGTTTCTTTCCAAATTGTCACTAACAAGTCAAAAGCCCAGTCTCAAAGGTTTATCCGTTGAAATAAAACAATTCCTTTTAGGTTAATAAAAGCTTACTACCTGATAACCAAAATTAAATCCCAGGCTTTCTGATCAAATAAATGAAACAAATAAATATTTGTCATATTAAGTAAAGGATTTTTGGTGCGTTCTTTTTACATGGGGAGAGGAAAAGGTAATCAAAGACGTCGCCGCAAGATGTTTGGCTATTTTCAGAAGTGTTTCTGAAGTTGACTCGTGCAAGACCCAACCCTGTGAGAATTTCTACCCTTAGCATTATTTGGTCATTATTTAGATAAATTTACTTTGATTTTATCGGCTGTCTGAATTTTCTTTTATTACTGATATACTTCAAAAAAAGATAATTGGATTTTTTTTCACACAGTAGGAAGGCAATTACTTTTTAATTTGAATGCAATGATGAAATACCATACCATACCACGGGGAACCAAGGTGTTCTTAACAAACTAAAGCTATCGTTTGCCTATAGACCACAGACAAATGACAAATTTTGCAATGACTTCAGTGAGTTGCTTGATAGAATGTTTGACAAACAGGAGTTTGAACCCACAAACCCTGGATTGAGAGCACAGCACATGACTGACTTAGTTTACCCATTACCTGTCTACAAAATTTTAAACCGGTCCAGTTTGAAAGAACTTGCAGAAGCAATTTCTTCATTTTCCACAATGTTTTCCAATGCCTTTTTTCTAAAGAGGCTTCAAAAAGAGTCTTTAAGTGGGAATGGGTTAGGTGGGCTTGGATCTTTAAAAGTATTGAGTACATGTATAAAGCTATCTGATACAGGGTAAAAGTCAACAAAGATTACAATTTCTTTCTTTTGAATACAATTTTCATCACCTGAGCATAAATCATAAAAGAGTTTGAAATGATGAGAAAATGTCCATGGCATAAGTTCAATATTTTAGAAGAACTACTTTCATTAATTTCTAGTACCTGAAACAGTTTAAGGAAGACAAGAAAGATCTTGAAATAAAAATTTCTTTCTACCCTATACATGTAGTTATAACACACACACTTTGAAATATATTCCATGATTATTTTTCTAAAAGTATGTGAGCAAAATTTTATTGACTGGTAAATTTTTTTTAACCCATTTCCACACAATGATGCTTTTTGGCGCCCCTCAAGAAAAATAAACTGGAAAAACATTGTGTAAAATGAAGAAATTGCTTGTGGCAAGCAATTTCTTCATTTACACAATTTTTTCTACCCAGAAAGGTGAAAAATCTAAAATACCATACACTGTATTATGCCGTCTGCAACACCTCTCAATTCAGACCAGTCTGAAATTTTCCTGTCTGAAATCATAAATCATAAATTTGCCCACGACAGAGTTAGCAGTACACATAATCAATGCAGTTTTTTCTTGATCTAATCTGAGAAAAGCTATCACTACTATCACATCACACTTTATCTGTGGCACTATTCTGTTATCTGATAAAGAGTTTGTAAATCACAGATTTTACTTACCTTTTAACTCTCTAGCTGTCTCTTTGGTGATCTTTCTATAAGAAACAGTAAACAAAACAATGACTTACAGAGAAATTATTTGTTTCAATGTCAGATCTTTTCAGTAAGCAATAAAGCTTTATTTTAACAAGTGGCAGACAGGGTTCTCCCCAGAAATTTTTGAAGGCGTAGTGGCAAATGCGCGGCGTGTTGTCTGTTAACATCTTTGTATGACTATACATAATAAAGGTCATAAAAAGTGCTTTTCAGCTTGATTATTGACATCTTGTTGTTTTATTGAGAGTTATCTTGAATTATATTCTTCAACTTTTTAATTATTATAAGTTGATTTATCTATTCTGAGGCTTATTTTGATACCAACCAATTGTGACATTACTCAGCTTACTTCAACTCTCTATCCTTTTTGTTGGAAAGGGCACTAAATTGTCTCATAAAAAGGATGTGAAAAGGAAAGATAATGAAAGAATATACCCAAAAGTCTCATGAGTAAAAAAAAGTGTCAAGTGCTTGTGTATTAGATAGGATTAGCTTTTCATGCTTGGCCATTTTATCAAGTCTGTCCAAAAATCATATCCTTGAGGACTCTTTAAAAAAGCATGGAGTGGTGGATTGACGAAAAATGCCCTTCATCAGAAAAAAAAATAGAAAATATCAGTAATTTCAAAAATGTATTTTTAAGGTTCCTGTGTGAAATACCTGGTTTCATTTTCAAATTTTGCATCTTAAAGAGCTCCATTAGATTCTCTGTGTAAAATTTGAAATGCTCATTATTTGCCCATTCAGAAGCCTTCGACTGTCTGACACTATAACTATTCTTCTAACAGTACTTTCAGCTATTTGATTTCAATAAGTTAATAAAAAGGTATGATATATCAGCATTGTCCAACCTTATTTCTCAAATTATAACATGAAACTTGATCAAATTTATTAAACAAGTGTCTTTACTCTTCTCTTCTTTAACCCATTCCAAAACAGCAGATTTTTAGACCAGTCCAAATTGAAAGAAGCTGCAGACGACAATAAAAAGAAATCCCTAATTGGTCTAAGGCATTCTTTTCTTGAAGTGCTTTCAGCACTTTGATTTTTATGGGGGTATTATTTCTTTTTGGGTAAAAAACATGAGAGGATGAGATATTATTAGATGACTACTAAAAGTATAATAATTTTTTTCATCAAACTTTTAAAACAAATTTATGGAAAAAATGGGTTGAACAAACAAGGGTACGAATGTTTGAGATAATGCCCTCCATGTTGGATAAAAAATAAATGGACTTATTCCAGAAGATACATGTGTGTAATTATTAAACTGAGTTGAAAACAAGAGCTTAGTATAACTAGGCTGGCTTCTATACAAATCTGTCTTTATTATTTTGGCAAATTCTCGTAAGGAAAAGAGATCGCAAAAAGGGTATGTTTTCAGCGATCAATGTATGAAATAAACTGACCCAATAAATCTTTACTTCAAAAAATTAAATTTTAAACCACTGTGGCTTTAGTTTGATAGTTGTCACATCAAATAACCACATCTTTTACTTTTAACTAGACCAATCTCAGCCGAAGTGACAGTTTTCCGGAACCGAGTCGCCATTTTGAATCCAATGTTTACATATTGGTACCTATCATGCTTGGTGACTGATAGCGAGGTTCCAGTGGGAAACGCGAGAAAAAATCGATAATCACCAATTAGTAAGAGTGTAAGGGTCTTATCAATAGAGATGTTATGTAATACGTGGTATACAACATTATAGATATAGAGCCTGTCGTGTCCGCGCTTCTGCAACCAATTTTAATGGTTTGCTTTACCCTTTCTTCTGCTTGAAATTAAGCCGTATCGGTGACCAAATTTAAGCGTATCGGCGATCTGAAGGCGTATCGGCAAACTCTCTTAATTAATGAAGGCGTATCGGGGCCGATACGCCATAATGGCCTGGGGAGAACCCTGGGCAGAGACACAGGTGAAAATAAGCTTTCGCCCTTCATGAACCAATGAAAGATTTATCAATCTAGAAGACATTTTTTTTCAGTTTCTTTCATCCATAAATTAAAAGAGACAAAATGTGAAATTTTCAAGACAAAACATGTAAAAATGTGCCATTAACCCATTCCCACATAACAAAATATAAGGCCTGACATCAAAGACAATGCCTTGCCGGGTCAAAATCAAGCAGGCCCAAGGACATAGGACTAGAATTTGTCAAATATTGCCATCCAGTCAAATTTATGTAAACTATGTTTAGGCCAGAATTTACCCGAAATGTCAAGTACCGTCTTCAAGTTTGTGGTGGATACAGAACAGAGTGTCAAAAAAATACTTATTTTGCATTCTAAATACAACAATGTACTTTTATGACACAGAAGATTCTTTTTCTTAACTTGACATGATGTCTGTCATAGAAACATCGAAGCTACCTAATGGATCTCGCTAGTTTCTGACAGTTCCCTCCCTTTTCAATTATGTCACATGTGCTGACTATAAACATCCCCTTTTATAAATGTAAAAGGGAATTTCTTACAAGATGTAACTCTGCTTTTAGTTTCTGCAGTTAGATTTATTTACGTAAGTGATAAATGGCATATGTACTTGGATATCTATGATGTGTTTGGAGATGGTTTCAGAATAATCCAGTCTCGATTTTTCGTACCCCTAACATTTCAAACAGCCAGTTTTCTCCCGTTCTAAAAATCGGAAATGTATGCAAATCCTGAGAGATTTGCAAACAACAATTACCAAATGTGTCCATCCAAATTTGGAAAATAATAATGTTTAAGGAGCCATAAATTGTGTGAAAAGTCGCTTGAGCCCCTAATTCACTCCACCGGTCTAAATTTACATAGGATTCCTGAGAAATTTGGTTGAAAACCATCCTGCTGGCTATAGCTTTTCACTGTTTACCATATATGGAAATAAACCCTATCCATTAGCACCGCCCATTTAAGCCATGTTTTTCGTCCCATCAGAATTCTCTGAAGGAATCTGATAAAGGGTCACCTAAGGATCATTTTTGTGAAATTTGGTTTAAATCCATCAATTGGTTTCTGAGAAGAAGATTTTTAAAGCTTTCATCATATATGGAAATTAGTCCCGCCCATTTAAGCCACGCTTTTCATCGAATCAAAAGTCTTTGAAGGAATATTATAAAGGGTCACCAAAGGATTATTTCTGTGAAATTTGGTTAAATTCTGTTAAGTACTTTCTGAGGAGAAGATTTTTAAAGTAAAAGTTTATGGACGGACGGACGCACAACGGACACAACGCCATGACAATAGCTGGCTGGCTTTCAGCAAGTGGAGCTAAAAATTAATTAAAGAAACAAAAATTAATTAAAGAAACAAATTTCTCAAGATCTCTTCTTATACCATATTGTTTCTCTAGCTCAACTCAATGGGACATGAACTTAGGGACTTTAAGTAAGAGATGGAAGGGGGGAGCATGGTCAAGGGTGTGAAAAAAAAAAACTTTGATTTTGTGAAACCTTCCTGAAATAGAAACTTGGAATTACAAAAATTTTCAAAAATTCCTGAAGTTGGTCCTTATTGAGAGCACTGGATAATGAAGAAAATTTTTGTAACAAGAAATTTTCCATAATGTTTTGTAAAGTTTTTTTTCTTGAGGGTTTGTGTGGTAATGGGTTGAATATGATTAACAAAGAAAGCTCATTTATTTTGCAATGGTGGCTCATGGGCTACCAATTTTGCTATGATGGCTGGAAATACCAAAGACAAGCTACAGACAAGCTACACTCTCATATTAACACCAAGTACAAGCATAATTCCTAATCTCGGCCACAAAACGGAGACATTTGTTTTAAAATAATCATATGTATTGACAAAATTAATACTTTCAGACTAGACAAGAACATTATATAGGAATGTAAAAATCTAATCATAGGGAACCATTAGATTGAATGTTTTTATTTGATCAGTTATTAAATCATCAAACAGGTGTGTTATGTATCCAGAGTAAATTGCCCGTATATGTGTAAGAAAAATTCTATGGCTCACCCTCCTTCCAATACCTTGATCCGCCCATTTAAATCCCTTTTATCAGCTTCAAGCTTCTCAATTTCGGCTGTAGTGGACTTTGTTAAATGTTCATATTGTCTCTGTGCTCCCTGTTGAAAAATATGATATTCAAAGAGGTTTTATGATTGTATATCTGTATGTTTCCCTATGTATCAAATGACACAAAGTAATAAAGTAACAGATTCAGAAATAGACAGAGAGTTCAAGGATAACTAATTCATTATCATTTTATGATTTAATTCAAATTACTTCCTCACACATAATTTTCAATAAGCAATTTCACTAAACAAAGACTGCCTGTGCACAAATGTTTGTCACCTGACCTTCAGTTGTGACCTTGAAAGTGGGGGTATCCGACATACCTTTATGCATGACACAAGTACTCTTCAAGGGGAAGAACTGTGCAAAAAAATTTACATATCTCGTACCAGTAAAACCAAAACATTCACTTAGAGCCACAAGCTTCTCAATTCAGTTGGACACACAGGGCTCCCCCTGGGAAATTTTATTCTTGCGCCAATGAAATCGCCAATGGCAAAAATTTGGGGCCACTTGGTGCCAATTGGGGACAAAAGTGGAGCCAGTATGAATAAGTGAATGAAAGAAAACTACTATATGGAAAACAAATAACCTGTTATCTATAATATATTATAATGAATAAATTGGGAAAGGGTCAATAGGTACAAAATGAGAGGATTGTCATTTGATAATAAAATTTCAAGAACACCTAGAGTTATGCTGGACGACAGGTCAAATTTTTGGTAACCCACAGTACTTTGATTACTAATGTCCGCAGTACTTTGATTACTAATGTCCGATATTTCTCATTTATCGAAAATTCAGTTGACTTTGATACTAAAATCATCAATAGATATGCAAAATGTTGTCTTTGGTTTTTATTCGGCACTCTAATGAATCTCAAAAAGTGATCGAGGAATAAATATCGTCAATTATTTAGCCCAAGCGATGTGAATTTCCGCCACCTTGGTTGGTTTCCGGCGGGCTTCGGAAAATCCCAATAACTCGAGTGATGTTAGAATCAATTAGGTCAGCGATGCGTAACTAATCTGTCTTGATTGACACAGATATGCAATGGATATTGATGGCCACTTGTCTCCCAAACAAATTAGCGGATGTGTGAATGATAAAGTTGCGCGTCGGATATAGTCAACATCCCTTTGCCTTATTTTGAAAGTTGTCGCCAATAAAATCGCCAATTCGCCCATTTTGGGGCCAGAATTTTTATTTTGTCGCATTTGGCCCCATTGGCGATCGGCAGCGGGAGCCCTGACACACTACGGGGTTCGTGAACAGTCATCATATATGTAATCATGATGGATGTGGAGTGTTATCTTCCTAATCAATGGTACTGAGCTGATTCTCTTGGCTCTTAGACAGCACTATCTTGCAAAATTTATAGCCTGTGTTATGTAGAATGGTTGGTTGGTGACCTAAACATCGAAACTGCAGCTTGAATAAGCTGTAGTTACAATGTTTAAGTCGACAAACTAGCAAAAGTGTTTAACACAAATGGCGACCAATGTCGGAGTTCAAATCTCAATTCCCGACTGAATGAATTATTTGAATGGACATGTTCCTTGATTGACAGTCGCGATTGGTCAATTGTAGTTCCAGTATTCTCTCCATGTAGCAGAATCACAAGGAAATTTGTAAGATCTTGTTTCTTAACCCATCCCACTAATGACGCTTTTTGAGACCCCTCTAGAAAAAGAAAATGTTACGCACTTACAAACGCTCACACGAGACAGCGCCATGACAATAGCAAGCTCAGCACTGGAGCTAAAAAGATTCAAGCAATTTCTTTGGTACCAACAATGTTTTTCCCCAAATTCATAGATAAATATCTTTGAAATTTCATCAACTAAAAGTTGTTGACAGCATCTTCTTTGAAATTGGACTAGCCCATAATATTGTCATATGGTAATGGGTTAAGAATCAAAACTGGCAATTACCTCTGCTACTATCAGTTTATTCTGAAGTTCTGTGATCTCTGAATTTTTCTGCTTGACTTCGATCTCCATAGATGTTTTTGCCTGTGAAAAAAAAAGTTATCAACTTCATAACATGGTTGCAAAGCAACACTAAAACCAAGAACATTCTGATTGAACAGCTATCAATTTTAAACTTATGGTGTTATATGAATCAAAGATTACTTCAGAGCCATTACAGATCAAATGATCAAAAGCACTTAAAAATTGTTTTGCAATTGTCCGTCCTAAATTTGTAACTGAACCAAATTAATAATAGGCTATAGGAAAGAATGATTTGACATGACTCTCTGAACAAAGATAGTTTAACTCTTGTCATGTTGAATAAAATCCTTTTCAGAATTGTATAAAAACCAAAGGACTGAACAGATTGGTAGTACTTGTTGTTCAGTTGTCAATACTTCTTTTGAAAACTTATTTCATTATTTCATAAGCTTATTTCATAATCAGGTCTGGTTTCAAAAGGACAGACAGGAGGTGAAGACTAAGATCAGACTGCACTTATACCTTCTGCTAGAACCGAAATATTCTGGGTTCAGCATGACAAGGGTTGAAAGCAGGGCTGAACAATTTTTTAAAATCTTTGGAAAATCTACCAATAACTTTGTCTGGATTGAATTATCATTTTTGTCCATCAGACTAGAAAAACTGTTAAAATAGGGAAATTGGTTAAAACAAAATGTGATTATGAATCACCAATGTCCCTGTAACAGCATTCAAAAATGATCTTGGCCCTCATTTCTTCTCTATAAAGCAAAATTAACTGTTCAATTTAACCAACTACCACACCCTGAAGCATTTTGATGCCCTGTAGCAATATGGTCAGAGAAAACTTTTCGGGAATAGGAGAAATTGCATGTTAAAAGCAGTTTATTCTTTTCTCATGTTATCTATCCTATTTGGCACTTAATTTTCAATCTTATTCCATTCTTAATTATTGTTTACAATTTTTTTCAATTTGGATCAGTCTAAAATTTTGTCGTCTGGTAATGGAATAAATGCACTGTGCACTTTAGTCTGTATCTCCTATGAAATTGAACCAGTTTAAACGGTTGTTTTATGGTTATGCCTTACGAAAACACACTACTCACAGCTCTCAATGGCTCCGTTTCCATGAGTGTGGCCTTCAGCTGGGTTTCAAGAATCTCACTCTGCCTATAATTGTAGAACATACAAACATTTTAACCCATTACGCCTTGATAAAATCTAGACTGGTCCAAATTGAAAGAAGTTGCAGATGACTATTTCAATTCAATGGATTTTAGAAAATCTTTGCCTGTAAGGGTAGAAAACAATGTGGATATTAAAGAAACTGCTTGTTGCAAGCAATTTCTTCAATATCCACATTGTTTTCCAAAGCTTTTTTGTCGAGATGTTTAAAAAGCAGGATCGTTTGGAAATAGGTTAAAGGTAGAGCTCTAAAAGGGGGTCTTTACAGTCCGATGGAAATGCCAATAAATCAGATTTTTGAAATGTCCTAAAGAACGATTTCTGTGATTTTGAATAACAAAAACATTTCATATTGTAAAGGCTACTCATTTTAGCCAATTTTCAGTAAGCTTGAATTCCCACGGCTTGAAAATTCTACTTATTCGCTCATCTTACACAATATTTTCAAGCCATGGCTATATATGCAGGATGAGAGGAATTTGAATATAGAAGATAATATAACACTTAATTTTCTCATTATAACTTGTCTTCTGCAATGTCTTTTCATATTTTAATTTTCAATGACTGTAACATGCCCTTACTAAAGCTAGACTATTCTGCAGTGTTTTTGAATTGAAAATCAGATGCAGAGCAAAGGCTGTCATTCAACAATTCAATTAACCAATCAAATCAATCAATTAGAAATGATCTTTGAATTTTTACATACATGTTGAGCATTTTAGTCTGTTTGATGTGTTAACCATTCCCACACAATCCCACTTTTATGCACCTTATCTTTAAACAAGAGGACCATGATTTTCTCATATAATCCTAGGTATATTGAAGATCCTTCCCTTTAGAGCTAATTTATAGAGTACTGTAATTCTTTGAAGCATTTTGGTAGAGGGTCAATGGATGATGATTTATACCAAATATCAAAGCTCTAGGCCTAATAGTTTAGATCGATAAGATTTTTTTCAAAGATATCCTTCTTTATTCCTTTCTTAATCTTGGGTTACACAGAAAATGGGTTATTTTCAGGATACAGTGATTCTACCAAGTATTTTGGTAAAGGAGCAATAGCTTTTGATACACACCAAATATTAAATCTCTATGGCTTATGGACTGGAGAAGAAGATTTTCAAAGATTTTCCTCTTAATTTCTATGCAAAATCAGGGATCACACAGAAAAGGGCTAATTTTCAGAGTATGGTAATGCTTTGAAGTATTTTGGTATAGGGTCAATAGCTTTTGATATATACAAAATATAAAAGATCTAGGCCTTATGGTTTGGGAGAAGAAGGTTTTCAAAGAGATCCTTCTTTAATTTTATGTAAAATCAGGAATCACACAGAAAAGGGCTATTTTTCAGAGTACAGTAATGCTTTGAAGTAGTTTGGAAGATGGTCAATAGACATTGATACAAAAAATATTAAAACTCTAGGCCTTATGGTTTGGGGGAAGAAGAATTTCAAAGATTTCCTTCTTTATTTCTATGTAAAATCAGGGATCACACAGAAAAGGACTACTTTTCAGAATATGGTAATTCTATGAAGTATTTTGGTAGAAGGTCAATAGATGATGATTTACACCAAATATCAAAGCTTTAGGACTTATGGTTTGGGAGGAGAAGATTTTTAAGATTTTCACTGCGTTGCCATGGCATACAAAGTTCTCCATGGACTTCAATTCTTTGAAGTATTTTGAAAGAGCATCACTTAAGGATCATTTCTGTGATGTTTGGTTGAAATTCCATGGTTAGTTTAGGAGCAGAAGATTGTTTTGTAATTGTGAATGGACAGAAGGATGGACAGATGGATGCCAGACAATGACCAATCACAATAGCTCATCCAGAGCACTTCATGCTCAGGTGTCTAAAACCATTGTGTTAGATAAACAAGAGGCCAATGAGGGCCTGAGACGCTCTCAAGTTTTCCGTTAAAGAAATCTGATATTTAAGGAAGTTAATTGCTCAAAGAAGAATGCATAAAGAAAAAAAAGGGGCTTTATCCCCTTTATCATTTTAAGCAACAATCCTCAAGGCCCCTTTTTCCATGTTTCATGACGGATCCGCTCCATTTCCAAAAGAAAGTTACCTTATGACCCTACATTCATTCTGTGAATATTTCATCAGAATCTGACAATAATTGTGGACTTTATCACATACACAGGATTGTTTTGAATGAAAATCAATAAGGCCCCTTTTCCTGTGTTTTCTGATGGATCAATTTCATTCCAAAAGGAACTTTCCTTACAACCCGACAATTGTCCTGTGAAATTTAAAAGACAATTTGATAATGATTGTGATCTTCATCACATACACAAGAATGTTTTGAATGATAATCTGTAAGGCCCCTTTTCCTGTGTTTCGAATGCCACAATTATTCCATGCATCTTTGAAGAGAATCCAATAAAACTGTTGACTTTATTGTGTTAACAAAGATATTAAATTCAAGTTCTCATAAGGCCCCTTTTCCCGTGATATTTTACTGTTGGTTTTATCATTCTATGACAGTTAAAAGTAAATCTGATGAAATATTGGGAATTCATTATGTTTACTAGAATATTCAAAAACAAGAGGCCCAGTGGGCCTTAACGGTCACCTGAGTAAAAGAGCACCAAGACAAGTGATTTTGTTTGAAAGAATTAGAAAAAGGTTTGGTTGAAATCCCCTCAGTAGTTCTTGAGAAGAAGATGAAATATTTAAAAGTTACCAAAAATTACCCCCTTTTGGTCCCCATTTTAGGCACCCCTGACCTCCAGCCTTTTAATTTTCACAAATCTGTATAATCAGTACCCAATGATGCTTTTCACCAAGTTAGTTTGAAATTGGCTTAGTACTTCATCAGAAGAAGATGAAAATGTGAATTTTTTAACATGATGAACTTTGACCTCTGGGTGTGGCCCCATACATGACCCCAGGGACATGAATTTCACAATTTATAATATAACTGTCCTACTTGTCATGCACACAGAATATTTAAGCTCTGGCATTAACAGTTTATTAGAAGAAGATTTTTTAAGAAGTACCAAAAATTACCCCTTTTTGCCCCCGATTTGGGCCCCTTTGACCCCCAGAATCCCTATTTTCACAAACTTGAATTGGCATCCCCAAATAATGCTTTCTACCAAGTTTGGTTGAAATCCGCCCAGTAGTTCTTGAGAAGAAGATGAAATATTTAAAAGTTACCAAAAATTACCCCCTTTTGGTCCCCATTTTAGGGCCCCCTGACCCAACAGCCCTTTTATTTTCACAAATCCGAATAACCATTACCAAATGATGCTTTTCACCAAGTTTGTTTGAAATTGGCTTTGTACTTCATCAGAAGATGAAAATGTGAATTTTTTTAACATGATGAACTTTGACCTCTGGGTGTGGCCCCATACATGACCCCAGGGGCATGAATTTCACAATTTATAATATACCTGTCCTAGTTGTCATGCACACAAAATATTTAAGCTCTGGCATTAACGGTTTATTAGAAGAAGATTTTTAAAGAAGTACCAAACATTACCCCTTTTTGGCCCCTATTTGGGCCCTTATGACCCCCAGAACCCCTATTTTCACAAATTTGAATTGGCATCCCCCAATGATGCTTTCTACCAAGTTTGGTTGAAATCCCCCCAGTAGTTCTTGAGAAGAAGATGAAATATTTAAAAGTTACCAAAAATTACCCCCTTTTGGTCCCCATTTTAGGACCCCCTGACCCAACAGCCCTTTTATTTTCACAAATCCGAATAACCATTACCAAATGATGCTTTTCACCAAGTTTGTTTGAAATTGGCTTTGTACTTCATCAGAAGAAGATGAAAATGTGAATTTTTTAACATGATGAACTTTGACCTCAGGGTGTGGCCCCATACATGACCCCAGGAGCATGAATTTCACAATTTATAACATACCTGTCCTAGTTGTCATGCACACAACATATTTAAGCTCTGGCATTAACGGTTTATTAGAAGAAGATTTTTAAAGAAGTACCAAACATTACCCCTTTTTGGCCCCGATTTGGGCCCCTATGATCCCCAGAACCCCTATTTTCACAAATTTGAATTGGCATCCCCCAATGATGCTTTCTACCAAGTTTGGTTGAAATCCCCCCAGTAGTTCTTGAGAAGAAGATGAAATATTTAAAAGTTACCAAAAATTACCCCCTTTTGGTCCCCATTTTAGGGCCCCCTGACCCCACAGCCCTTTTATTTTCACAAATCCGAATAACCATTACCAAATGATGCTTTTCACCAAGTTTGTTTGAAATTGGCTTTGTACTTCATCAGAAGAAGATGAAAATGTGAATTTTTTAACATGATGAACTTTGACCTCTGGGTGTGGCCCCATACATGACCCAAGGAGCATGAATTTCACAATTTATAACATACCTGTCCTAGTTGTCATGCACACAAAATATTTAAGCTCTGGTATTAACGGTTTATTAGAAGAAGATTTTTAAAGAAGTACCAAAAATTACCCCTTTTTGGCCCCGATTTGGGCCCCTATGACCCCCAGAACCCCTATTTTCACAAACTTGAATTGGCATCCCCCAATGATGCTTTCTACCAAGTTTGGTTGAAATCCGCCCAGTAGTTCTTGAGAAGAAGATGAAATATTTAAAAGTTACCAAAAATACCCCCTTCTTGTCCCCATTTTAGGGCCCCCTGACCCAACAGCCCTTTTATTTTCACAAATCTGAATAACCATTACCAAATGATGCTTTTCACCAAGTTCATTTGAAATTGGCTTTGTACTTCATCATCAGAAGATGAAAATGTGAATTTTTTAACATGATGAACTTTGACCTCAGGGTATGGCCCCATACATGACCCCAGGAGCATGAATTTCACAATTTATAATATACCTGTCCTAGTTGTCATGCACACAAAATATTTAAGCTCTGGCATTAACGGTTTATTAGAAGAAGATTTTTAAAGAAGTACCAAAAATTACCCCTTTTTGGCCCCTATTTGGGCCCTTATGACCCCCAGAACCCCTATTTTCACAAACTTGAATTGGCATCCCCAAATGATGCTTTCTACCAAGTTTGGTTGAAATCCGCCCAGTAGTTCTTGAGAAGAAGATGAAAATGTTTAAAAGTTAACGGACGACAGACGACGCACGACGCACGACGACGGACAAACAATGATTGCAATAGGTCACCATGACCATTCGGTCAGGTGACCTAAAAAATCATATGGCCCCTTTTTATATAATACTTGATGGATTGTACCCAGTTCTGAAAAGAACCATCTAAGTATTTGTACAATCATTTTGTTAAATTTTGAAGTAAATCCGGTGAAATCAAGGGACATCATTGTGTTAACCAGAATATTTAAGAGAGTTTTTCATAAGGCCCCTTTTTATGTGACCCTTGCTATAGTCAGATCTACTGTCAAAATCAACAATTGGAATGATGGTACAATCAATCTGTTTAATCTGTGGAATTTATTGTGTTAATGAGTTTATAGTGAAATCTTCATAGGGCCCCTTTTCTCATGATACTTTACAGAACAAACCAAATTTCAAAAGGAACAATTCTAATGAAGGTAGAATCATTCTTTAAAAGTTAAAGAGAATCAATGAAAACAGTGGACTGAATTGTGTCAAGAATTTTTGTAACAAAATTTTCATAAGGCCCCTTTTCCATGAAACTTAACAAATCAGACCCAATGTACAAAGGAACAATCCTAAAGATAGTTTGAAAAAAATGATAAAGACTGAGGACTTTATTGTAATAATGTTTTGTAATAAAATTTTTATAGGGTCCCCTTTCTTGTATCACTTAACCAATCAGACCTAATTTACAAAGGAACAATCCAAATGATGGTACAATCATTCTATTAAAGTTCTAAGAGATTCTGATAAATACTGAGGGCATTGTTGTGTTTATGAGGATTTGGTAATAATTTTTCATACAGCCCCTTTTCCTATGATACTAGACAGATCAGGCCGAATTTGGAAAGAAACAATCCATATGATAGTACAAACATTCTGTGAAAGTTTGAACAGAATCTGATGAAAACTGCAGACTTTATCTTGGTGTCAAATTTTTAAGATAAAATTTTCATAAGGCTCCTTTTCCTGTGATACTTGAAGGATCAGGTCTCATGTCAGCATCAACAATTGTGATTATTGTACAATGATTCTGTGAAGGTTTGAAGAAAATCCAATGAAAGCTCTGGACTTGGTTACAAGGATTATAGATAAAATTCTCTAAAGGCCCCTTTTCCCATGATACTAGACAGATCACGCCTAATTTGAAAAGAAAGAATCCTCATGATGGAATAATCATTCTGTGAAAGATTTAACAGAATCTGATGAAAACTGTTGACTTTAATTTTAAAATTAAATTTCATAATGCTCCTTTTCCTGTGATACTTGACGGATCAGGTCTAATGCAAACATCAACAATCATTATTATTGTACAATTATTCTGTGACTGTTTGAAGAAAATCGATGAAAGCTCTGGACTTGGTAACAAGGATTTATAAATGAAATTTTCATAAGGCCCCTTTTCCTGTGCTTCTTGACAGTTCAAACCCTGTTATGAAAAGAATGATAGTTATGACCTTCCAATCATTCTGTGAAAGTTTCAACAAAATCTGATCAAAGCTGTGGCCTTTATTGTGTTAACAGGGTTTTATTAATTGAATTTCATATAGCCCCTTTTCCCATGTTACTTGATGGATCTGAACCAATTCCAAAGGGAACTCTTCTTACAAAAGTATAATCATTCTGTTTGAGTATAAAGACAACCCCATCTCATCTGTGGACTTACAAGCATTAATTAAGATTTTTTTAATTGAATTTTCCTAATGCCCCTTTTCCTATGTTTCTCAATGGATCAGACCAAATTTGAAAGGAACAATCCTTATGATGGTACAATCATTATGTGAAAGTTTGAAGTCAATCAGGTGAAATCTAGGGCCATTACATGTAAACTAGGATTTTTTTTATCAAATTTTCATAGGGCCCCTTTTCCCATGAAACTTGATGGATCAAACCTACTTCCGAAAGGAACAATCCATTTAATGTAATAATCATTCTGGGAATGTTTGATGAGAATTTGTTGAAAACTATGGACTCTATTGTGTTTACGAGGACTTTTTCAATCCAGTTTTAATCGGGCCCCTTTTCCCCGTGGTCCTTGACTGATCATACCAAATTTTGAAAGGAACAATTCTTATGATGGTACAATCATTCTGTGAAAGTTTGAAGTCAATCAGATGAAAACTGTGGACTCTAGAGTGTTAACAAAGATCTTTGAATTAAATTTTAATAAGGCCCCTTTTCCTATGTTTCTTGAGGAATCATATCCGATTCCAAAAGGTACAATCCTTATGATGGTACAATCATTCTGTGAAAGTTTGAAGAGAATCCGTTGAAAATTTGTTGGCTCTAGATTATTAATGAGAATTTTTTATTAAACATTTCATAAGGCCCCTTTTTCCTGTGTTTCTTGAAGGATCATACCAAATTTCGAAAGGAATAATCCTTATGATAGTACAATCATTCTGTGAAAGTTTGAAGGGAATCCGATGAAAACTATTGACTCCAGAGTGTTAAAGAGTATTTCTTAAAAGATTTTTCGATCAAATTTTCATAAGGCCCCTTTTCCCGTGTTTCCGGATGGATCTGACCAAATTCCCAAAGGAACAATCCTTATGATGTAACAATCATTCTGTGAAAACTGCTACAAATCCTTTAATCTTAACTTATTGTTATTTATAAAGGCAATGACAAAATCTTAGTTTGTCATTTAATGCCTTCTACTTTTTTGGTAATGAAAATAAAATCTAAGATCTATAGTAAATGAGATATATATCTTATACAGGTGTGAAGCAGTGGTGTGGAAATATACAGATTTTGTATTTGTCCTAAATAAAGTGAGAAGATCAATTTCCAGAAAACATTGTTGTTGATGAAGGGAATGCTGGAACCCAGCATTTTTTCATCAACTACAATACTTTCAACATACACATTTTCTATAAATTTTGCAAAATAAATTGAGTTATCTTTGAGATCTATTTTGTATCATTCCAAGATTTTACCTGGTATTCGCTTGTCCCTAGACAAACAGCCTTTAACCCATTCCTACATAATGGACACTTTTTGATGCCCATCAAGAAAAGCAAATTGGGAAATTATTGTTTCAATTGAAGAAATTGCTTGTTGCAAGCAATTTCTTCATTTTTCAATCAGGAAAGTTGAAATATCTAAAATTTCATACACTTAAATTTGTTGTCTGCAACCCATTTCAATTTGGACCAGTCTAAAATTAACCAATGTCATGGTAAACCTGGAATATTCTGGTTTTGGCAGGAGGTGTAAATCAAGATCAGCCAGCACGTAAGTGCAGTCTTATCTTGGTCTACACCTCCTGCTTGTACTTTTCCTGCCAGAGTTGTATATGAAATCAATTTCTAAAAGAAATATTGATTATTGAACAACAATTTTTATCAGTGCTTTCAGCCCTTTGATTTTACAGCAATTCAGTAATGTAATTTAAACAGCATGACAAGGGTTAAGCCATCTTGTAATGGGTTGAAAAGTATGTTTCCATTAGTATAAAAGCCTATGTCAAACAAATCAGACATAGGAATTTCACAACCCTGTATAATGTAGGTAATCCAAAATGTTGTTACCTCTGAAACTTGTCTGCTCTCTTTGTTGATTCTTCATTCTTCTTGAATTGTATATCATAATGTGCAAGCAGTTAAGAAAAGCATCTTTTAACAAAATGACCAATTGTGGCTGTCAATCTAAGGCTCAATCCACAAATCAAATCATTCATTTAGACCAGAAGTGAACTTTGAGCTCAGATAATGGATGACATTTACGTAAATGCTTTCATTGGTTTAGTAATATAAAAGTAGTAACTACAGCTTATTCAAACTGAAGTTAAAATTTAGGTCGCCATCCAACAATTTTACATTTTTGTTACATGTTAGAGTCAGAGGGCAGACCCACAGTTAGTGGGCATGGCCAGCAATCTGTCATATAGAGGACAACGACATTTTACTTGAGACAGTTAAAAAGAGACAAAATAAAATAGAAACAAGAGGACCATGAAGGTCCTTTATCGTTCCCCTAGGTATGATGGTTCAAGGCTTTATGATATGTAAAAAATATCAAAGCACTACACCTAATTATTTTGGAGAAGTTATTTTAAAGATTTTTTCCTTTAATACTAACTAGAACTTGTCACGGTATGTGACTTTATACCCCCACAAATGCTTTCAGTGTAATGAGAGCTTTAACAATACAAGGACATAGCTACTGACTTTGCTTTTCTAGAAAGGAGGAGTTTGCAACAAAAAATTGGTAGTATAATTAGCTGTTTATGTCTACAAAGCATAGATAATGTCTAAGTTCAACTTAAGATAATTGTTGAACAAGAGGGAATTAAGACTTCAAAATTGTGTCTTGCAAAAATTCAACATGTGGTAAATCTTTGTATGAGGTTTCAATAGTATTGAAGCAAAACTGAAGGAGCAATTCGCGACAAAAAATTGGTAGTATAATTAGCTGTATATGTCTACAAAGCATAAATAGCGTCTAAGTTCAAGGCCCAAAGTTTGGGAAGAGTTGCCATTTTAAAAATCCTTCTTTATTTCTGTATAAGCCCCAACCCCCGGGGCTCCACCCCTGGGGATCCAAGGGGATAATTTTAGCAATTCTGAAAGAGGTCAATGTACTGATGCTGATGCAAAATGTCAAGACTCTATGCCTTCTGGTTCAGGAGAAGATCATTTTTAAAGATTTTTCTTTAAATTTCAGTTTTGTTACCATGGCAACCATAGTTTTAAATGGATTTGAATTCTTAATGCAAAGGGCACTGCCAAAGGGACATTTCTGCTGAATTTGGTTGAAATCGGCCCAGTGGTTTGAGATGAGATGCCGTTTTGAAAATCTTTCTTTTTTTCTATATAAGCCCCATCTCCCAAGGGGCTCTGCCCCTGGGTATCCAAGGTGATGATTTTACCAATTCTGAAAGAGGTCAATGTACTGATGCTTCATGCAAAATATCAAGGCTCTATGCCTTCTGGGCCAGGAGGAGATCATTTTCAAAATTTTTATTAAAGTTTCAGTTTTGTTGCCTTGGCAACCAGATTTTCAAATGGCAATGAATTCTTTTAGCAATTTCTAAAGGGCACCACCCAAGGTACATTTCTGCCAAATTTGGTTGAAATGGCCAAGCCAAGTGGGAAGAGAAATCGTTTTAAAACTGTTGACACACGACAGACGATGCATGCTAGACGCCAGACAATCAAAATACCTCACCATGAGCACTTTGTGCTCTGGTGAGCCAAAAATATTACAATGCATTCACAAAGGACACATCAAGGAAATTAAGTCTTACCATCAGCCAAGGAACTGAGAAACTATTGTAAATGCCCATTCCTTCACAATCCCACTTTTTACTCCTCTCATGATATAATCTTTGGTAAACAGGGAGGATAATAAAGAAATTGCTTGTAACAAGAAATTTCTTCATTATCCAATGTTTTCTACCAAAACAGAATTTTTTTTATAAAATTTCATTGAATGAAAATTTTCGTCTGCAACTTCTTTCAATATGGACCAGTCTATAATTTTGTTGTGTTGAAAAAGTGTTAAAACCTGCAATCTCAATCATTCAGTCTTATACAATGTGATTAAAAGGATATCTTCACACTTTGACTTGTATTTCTTGATCAACAAGCTGAAATATACAGTATAAGAAAATAATTAGTGTTTATATAAACAATTGTGTCCCAAGAACATTTGACAATTGAAATATTTCTGTAATGCTTTTTAGTGGATTATTGAGAAGTGTTGATGGATTATCACTTGCTAATTTCACTGACAAAGCTGAAATTATCTGAATGATCAAATTACTTTTTACAAAGATATAGCCGGGCTTTCCTCCATTTTGTGCTTCTGAATGTGATCTTAACGGGGCCAAAGACACTGATGATGTCATCAGGTTGCCGTATGATTCACATATGAAGTAATGTGCTTTAATCAAGTTTGTCTGAAACGAAAATATAAATATCACATATATTTGTTTTTCATGTAAGATCACTATATCTTTCATTCTGTCAACAATAAAAGCTATATGTTCACTCATTGCTCCATCATATCTGAAAATTTGATCTTGTATATACCATGATTAAAAGAAAATTAGATCCTCCTATTAAAACCATATGAATTTTTTCTTTGAAGGAATGCGATAAAGGGACACCAAAGGATCAATCTTGTGAAATTTAGTTAAAAAATATCTGCTGGTTTCTAAGATTTTCAAAGTTTGCACTATACACCATTTATGGAATTCAACCCATCCCATTATGGCCATACCTGTTACATGATCAAATATTATTACAGGGATATGAAAAAGAGTTGGTCAGAGATAACTTCTGTAAAATGTTAGTGAAATCCATGGAGTTGTTTCTGAGAAGGCTTTCAAAGTTTTCACTAAACACTGTTTGCAGAAATTAGCCCTGCCCATAGGAGCGATGTTTTTAACTGATCTAAGTCCTTTGAAGATTTCTGATGAATAGTCACCTAAGAATCATTGCTGTGAAATTTGGTTGAAATTTATCAAATAGTTTCTGAGAAGAACTTTTCAGTTTTTCACTCTGCGTGGTATTGCATGTATATTTAAGTTAGCCCTGCCCATATAAGGAATGTTTTAATTAATCAAAATCTGATAAAGGGGTCACCAAAGGATGATTCCTGTGAAATTGGTTGAAATCTGTACAATACTTTCTTAGGAGATTTTAAAGTAAAAGTTTTCGAATGGATGCACGCACGCACACAAGCACGCATGACAGACAGACCAACAAACAGTGGACACAACATTATGACATAACTTTCAACTAGTGGAGTTAAAACAGCAATTGACCAATCCGCCCACTTGCTTCATAAGCTCTGCCCATTTACTCTGACAATTTTAAATGGCTTTATTTTGAAAAATTTATGGCCAGTACTATGTTTTGAATGGGATTTAACACCACTTTTAACAATTTTTCAGTCATATCGCAGCTGCTGGAGCACCTTACAATGGATTCCTGGTATATCTCAAACCAGTACTAACATTACATCCTTTCCTAGCCTCCAGCTGCTATACCACTTAGGATTACAATTATCCATCCATTTGTGAGAGACAAATGCTGGAAAGGATATGTGCCGCCGCTATGGACTAAACCCATGACACTCCATGATTCAAGATTGGGAGTCTGATGCTCTACAAGCTGTGCTATGACAGTGATAAAAAGGTAGTAGAGTTGGTTGGTAACCTAAACATTATAACTACAGCTTGAATAAGCTGTAGTTACAAAGTTTAAGTTGCTAAACCAACAAAAAAGATTAACGAAACGGTCAAAACTCATTTCTGGTCTCAATAAATAACTACATTGGTCGACAAATGGTCAAATATCCTCTATGTCTAATAGACACAGTCCCAAAATAATCACAGTTTGACCTTATCCTGGACAACTTTTATTTAACCCTTTCCTGGTCAAACCCAGGATTTTACAGCACTGTGATTTTATATTTGAGAAAATATTGTGGAAAAAGAAGAAATTGCTTGTAACAAGCAATTTCTCCTTTTGCCACAATATTTTCTACCACATAGGATGGTATTATTTCAAATTGAATCTTATCTTTATTATTGTCTGCAACTACTTAGAATTTGGACCAGTCTAAAATTTCAGAAAAATGGGAAAGGGTTAAAAAATTACATGTAAATTTTTGTTGTTTCTCTTTAAAATAGCATGTGTTGCCTTCAGTATCTGCTGGATACATAATAGTTCTATACTATTCTTCGCAAATATTAACACTTGTCACGCTGAATAAAATCCTCCACAAAATTATGATAAAATCAAAGGACTGGAAGGACAAAAAGCCCTTATTTTGGGCTGTTGATTATTTGGAACATGAACGGTATTAAAAATGCTGGCTTTACTGGGACAAGCAGAGGGTCTAGACAAAGATCAGACTGTACATATGTGCAGCCTGATCAGTGTCTAGACCTACTGTCAAAACAGAAATATTCCAGGTTCAGCACGACAAGGGTTAACGATATTATCTGAGCTATAAATTTCTAATTGTAGTCAGAGATTAACCCATTCCCACACAGTGACGCTTTTGGACATAATTAGGAAAACATTGTGGAAAATGAAGAAATTGCTTGTGACAAGCAATTTCTTCATTTTCCACAATGTTTTATTCCAAAAAAGTTGAAAAAATCTAAAATTTTATCAAATTCATATTGTTGTCTGCAACCCCTTTCAATTTGGACCAGTCTAAAAATTTGTCATCTGGAAATGGGTTAATAGACTTGTAAGTACCACTTTTTGTTTGCTGAAAAGCATGGGTTTCATACCCACACAACACTGTAATTTTGATTGTACTGCACTAGATCTACCTTGTATTTATTTTTTCTGGTTTAGTGTCATTATTTCTGTATTCCATGGTAAATCAAAGTAGTATATACCACTTTTTAAATTAACCCATTCCCATACAACAAAGTTTTAAACTGGTCTAGATTGAAAGAAGCTGCAGGCAGCAATTTCAAGTTCATGGAATTTTAATTTTTTCTCCTTTTAGAATAGAAACCATTATGGATAATGAAGAAATTGATTGATAAAGTAATTCCTTTATTTCGCATTTTGTTTTCCAGAGCTCTTTTTCTTCAGGGCATCAAAAGGAGGGTTGTGTGGGAATGTTTTAAATAACACGAAATCCAAATTAAAAGCAAAGTCAGTAAAATCTATTTTGATAGTGGTTGGTTCTAGATCCTATGTGACATAAGTTTGATATAAAGATAGATATCACAATATTTCAGGGCAGTGTCCATCAAGATGATCAGGTTATTTGCCCCCCATCTTCTACCCTCAGAGGTTGGGATATTCCAAAATGGGCTGAAAACAGATTCAAACTCGTTGTAAAAAAAGTAAGACAAATTTGTTCATGAGCTTAGTCAAAGTCAACAAGGAAAACTCATTCCAATACAATCCCAGTTTTTTACACTGTTCATGACTTTGGCAAACATTGTGGAAAATGAAGAAATTGCTTGATAAAAGGAATTTCTTCATTTTCCATGTTGTTTCCTACTCCCTAAGACAAGGAACTTTATAATTTTAAGCATTCAAAATTGTTGTCTGCAACTTCTTTTGATTTGGACCTGTCGAAAATTCTGTTATAGGATTAAATGGACAGTACAATGTACTTACTCTGTAGAGATAATCTTTTGTTTCAATTTCACAAAACTCTGCTCCTGTTCTTGTTCAAGTTTCTTTATGTTCTGAAAAATTGAAATTTACAAACTCAATTGATGTATCAGGGCTCTCAATCAAAGAATCAACATTTTTTTTTGGTTACATTAAAAAGTTACAATGTTTAGGTATCCAACCAAGCATTTGAAAGTAGGTAAAAATTCAGAAGGTAAAAATGTCAGAGGTAAAAGTGCCAGAGACAAAAATACCATACCTATAAAGCTAAAATTGCCATAGGTAAAAACGCCAGAGGTAAAAATGCCAGAAATATAATAAAATATGTATTTTTAGTATGATTTACTTGATAAAAATAATATTTTACTGGGGTATTGAATAATTTGCTAAATCCTTTTTTGTTGTTGTTGTTTTTATGGTGTTTTTATTAAACAAGAGCCCCTTAAGGCCTTATCGGTCACCTGAGTCAAAAGAGCACAAAAAAAATTAAAAAAATAAAAGTCCACAAGATTATGCTACATACTAAATATCAAAGCTCTAAGCCTTTTAGTTTGGGAGAAGAAGATTTTTAAAAGTTTTGACTAAACAAGCCTAAGTTAAACTTCAGATATCTTGGAACAGGCTAATTCTGACCCAGGAGATAGCTCCAAGACATGTACAAATCAGAAGCGCCTTCCCATAAGGATGCTTCCTGCCAAGTTTGGTTGAAATCCATCCAAGGGTTCTTAAGAAGAAGTCAAAAATGTAAAAAGTTAACGCACAATGCATGACACCAGACAAAACAAAATCGCAATAGGTCACCATGACCTTCGGTCAGGCAAGCTAAAATGTTGATGTTGCCTACATATCCTTTGTATTTTTTGATAATTGATTGGAATGAATTAGTGAGCTTGTATTAATAAAAATGAGGTTCCAGATAAGCTAGACAACATTTTTAGAAAATAAGAAATTGCTTATTTCTAGCAAGTTCTCCTTTTCTTGTATTGTTTTTTTTCTATGGCTATATTTTCTTAAAACGAGGTATCAGGTAATGAGGCCAAATGGGAATTTTTTTTTGGAGATCTTATAATCTACAATTTGTTGTTGTTTATGAACAGAAATTGTTTTCAATTTATTGAATAATTAACACTTTACTGCACAAGAAAATTGTCCCTCATGTCCTGGCAGTTTTGACACCATTCCAAGCCGCTGCCATAGCATAGTCTGTAGCACAACAGACTCCTAATCTTCAATAATTGGATGTCATGGGTTTGATCCCAGCCGCGGCAGACATCCTTTCTGACATTTGTCTCTCACCAATGGGTGAATAATCGTAAAGCTAAGTAGGATGGCAGCTGGAGGCTAGAAAATTATGTAATGGTAGTACTGGTGTGAAAAAATACCAGGAATCCATTGTTTGTTGCTCCAGCCGCTGCAATATGACTGAAATACTGTTAAAAGTGGCATTAAACCCCATTCAATCAACATTCCAAAATTTAGATTGACATGCTGAGCGCCACAAAAACACTGCCAATACCATCATACAGATTATAAAGAACTAACCTGTCTCAAAACCTGACAGTTTTCACACCAGACTGGAGTGTCAGTTGACATGTCTGGTGCCACCAGAGCACTGAGATCATCCATCTGTATTAGTGACTCCATCACTTCATGCCTATAACTCTAGTGGCTTATGAGTCAAGAAACTCTCTTATGTCACTGAAAAACATTTAGAGAGGATAAGATAATCCATCTACACAAAGCCCACTTTTTATGCCCCACAATCATTCATTAAGAGTTAAAAGAGAATCGATGAAAACAGTGGACTGAATAGTGTCAAGAATTTTTTGTAATAAAATTTTCATAAGGCCCCTTTTTCCCTGAAACTTAACAAATCAGACCCAATGTACAAAGGAACAATCCTAATGATAGTTTGAAGAAAATGATAAAGACTGAGGACTTTACTGTGATAATGATGTTTTTGTAATAAAATTTTCATAACGCCCCTTTTCTTGTGTCACTGAACCAATTAGACCCAACTTACAAAAGAACATGAATGATGGTACAATCATTCTACTAAATTTGAAGAGATTTGATAAAGATTGAGGAAATTCTTGGGTTAATGAGGATTTGGTAATAATTTTTCATACAGCCCCTTTTCTTATGATACTAGACAGATCAGGCCCAATTTGGAAAGAAACAATCCTCATGATGCTACAAACATTCTGTGGAAGTTTGAACAGAACCCGATGAAAAAGGGGACTTTATCTTTGTATAAAGATTTTAAAATAGAATTTTCATAAGGCTCCTTTTCCTGTGATACTTGAAGGATCAGGACTCATGTCAGCATCAACAATAGTAATTATTGTGCAATGATTCTGTGAAGGTTTGAAGAAAATACAATGAAAGCTCTGGACTTGGTTACAAGGATTATAGTTAAAATTCTCAAAAGGCCCCTTTTCAAATGATACTAGACAGATCAGGACTAATTTGAAAAGAAAGAATCCTCATGATGGAACAATCATTCTGAGGAAGTTTGAACAGAACCTGATGACAAAAGCAGACTTTATCTTTTTATAAAGATTTTAACAAGAACTTTCATAAGGCTCCTTTTCCCGTGATACTTGAAGGATTAGCACTCATAACAGCATCAACAATCGTAATTATTGTACAATGATTCTGTGAAAGTTTGAAGAAAATACAATGAAAGCTCTGGACTTGGTTACAAAGATTATAGTTAAAATTCTCAAAAGGCCCCTTTTCCCATGATACTAGACAGATCAGGACTAATTTCAAAAGAAAGAATCCTCATGATGGAACAATCATTCTGTGGAAGTTTGAACAGAACCTGATGACAAAAGCAGACTTTATCTTTTTATAAAGATTTTAACAAGAACTTTCATAAGGCTCCTTTTCCCGTGATACTTGAAGGATCAGCACTCATAACAGCATCAACAATCGTAATTATTGTACAATGATTCTGTGAAGGTTTGAAGAAAATACAATGAAAGCTCTGGACTTGGTTACAAGGATTATAGTTAAAATTCTCAAAAGGCCCCTTTTCCCATGATACAAGACAGATCAGGCCTTATTTGAAAAGAAAGAATCCTCATGAAGGAACAATCATTCTGTGAAAGTTTAAACAGAATCTGATGAAAACTGTTGACTTTATTGTGGTACAATGATTTTAAAATTAAACTTCATAATGCTCCTTTTCCTGTGATACTTGACAGATCAGGTCTAATGCAAACATCAACAATCATTATTATTGTACAATGATTCTGTGAATGTTTGAAGAAAATCCGATGAAAGATCTGAACGTAACAAGGATTTTCAAATGAAATTTTCAAATGGCCCCTTTTCCCGTGTTTCCTGACAGTTAAAACCCTATGAAAAGAATGATTGTTATGACCTTACAATCATTCTGTGAAAGTTTCAACTAAATCTGATCAAAGCTGTGGGATTTTTTAATTAAATTTTCATATAGCCCCTTTTCCCATGTTACTTGATGGATCTGAATCTTTTCCAACGGGAACTATACTTACAAAAGTATATTCATTCTGTTTGAGTATGAAGACAACCCCATGAAATCTGTTGTCCAGAAAGCATTAAATTAAGATTTTTTTAATTAATTTTTTCATAAGGCAGCTTTTCCTATGTTTCTCAATGGATCAGACCCAATTTGAAGGAACAATCCTTATGATGGCACAATCATTCTGTGAAAGTTTGAAGTCGATCAGGTGAAATCTAGGGCCATGATGTGTTAACTAAGATTTTTTTATTAAATTTTCATAGGGCCTCTTTTCCAATGAAACTTGATGGATCAGACCTACTTCCGAAAGGAACAATCCATTTAGGTTATGATCATTCTGTGAATGTTTGAAGGGAATCCGATGAAAACTGTGGACTCTATTGTGTTTACAAGGATTTTTTAAATCAAATTTCTTAAGGCCCATTTTTCCTGTGGTCCTTGACTGATCATACCCAATTTTGAAAGAACAATCTTTAGGATGGTATAATCATTCTGTGAAAGTTTGAAGATAATCCAATGAAAATTGAGGACTCTAGAGTTATAACGAGGATTTTTCAATATTTTCATAAGGCTCCCTTTCCTGTGATTCTTGACGGATCTGACGCAATTTCAAAAGGAACGATCCTTATAATGGTAAAATCATTCTGAGAAAGTTTGAAGAGAATCCGATGAAAACTGTGGACTCTCTTTTCCCGTGGTACTTGACTGATCATACCCAATTTTGAAAGGAACAATCTTTATGACGGTTTAATCATTCTGTGAAAGTTTGAAGATAATCTGATGAATACTGTGGGCTCTAGAGGATTTTTTTTATTAAATTCTATTAAGGCCCCATTTACAATGTTTCTTGAAGGATCTGACCCAATTTGGAAAGAAACGAATCTTATGATGGTACAATCATTCTGTGAAAGTTCCAAGGGAATCCGATGAAAACTGTGGACTCTACAGTGTTAACAAGGAAAAGTTTAATGGACCAATGCCGGACAGACGGATGCCGGACAGACGGATGCCGGATGGGAAAAAGCCATCACATTAGCTCTAGTGGCCTTCGGCCAGTAGAGCTAAAAATCACCGGATACCATATATGGACATAAGCCACAACCATAAAAGCTATATTTCAATGAATCAAAATTAATTGATGGAATCTGAAAAAGTGTCACCAGAGGATCATTCCATTAAAATTTGATTGAACTCCATCAACCGCTTTGACTGAACAAGAGGACCAAGATGGTTCTAAATCGCTCCCCTGAGTATGATTGTTCATGGCTTTATGGTATATACAAAACAGCAAAGCCCTCTGTCTGATTATTTTGGAGATGTTTAAGGATTTTCTCTTTTCTGATCCCACCATATAGCACTTATTTTCTGAATATGGTAATTCTTTGAGGTATTTTGTAAGAAGGTCAATAGACATCAATACATACAAAATATTTGGGTGAAAAAGATTTTAAAAGATATCTTTCTTTATTCCTTTGTAATTTAGGGATCGCACTGAAAAGGGCTAATTTTCGGAATACGGTAATTCTTTGAAGTATTTTGGTTGAGAGTCATTAGGTGATGATACATACCAGCTATAAAAGCTATAGGACTATAGATTTAAAAGCTAATAAGAATTAAAAGATTTTCATAGCTTTCACCATATATGCAAATTAGCCCAGCCCATGAAAGCAATGTTTTTCATTTGATCATTTGATTGAATCTGATAAAGAGTCAGCAAAGGGTTATTCCTGTAAAATTTAGTTAAAATCCATTCATTATTCATCAATTTTTTAAAGCTTTCAATATATAAGGAAATTTGCCTCACCATTAAACCATTCCCACACAATCCCTCCTTTCTACACCCCTCAAGAAAAAAGCTTCAGAAAATATTGTGGACATTGAAGAAATTGCTTGTTTCCCACTCCAAAAGACAAAAAAATTAGTATTTCATTGTCGTCTGCATCCTCTTTCAATTTGGACCAGTCTAATAAATTTTTCTTATGTGGGAATGGGTTAAAGTCATGTTTTTATCCATTCAAAATTCTATGAAGGAATCTGATAAAGGATCACACAAGGATCATTTCTGTAAAATTTGGCTGAAATCCATTTTATGGTTTCTGAGAAGATTTTAAAGATTTCACCATATATTGAAATTAGCCCCAACAATTAAAGCCATAATTTTCATCGGATCAAAATTCTTTGATGGAATCTAATAAATGGTCACCCAAGGATCATTCCTGTAAAATTTGGTTGAAATCTTTCAATTAGTTTCTGAGAGCAAGATTTTTAAGGGTTTCGCCATGTATGGCAACTGGTGGAGCTAAAAAATATGCATAATAGCCCAGTTAATCTTGAATAAAATAATTTTATTTTTCAAACCAGTTCTCAGGTTTGTAACAGTACTATGAGTAGTAGAAGGGATTCAAGCTAAGGTAAGCAGTGATTTACACTCCTGGATACTTGTGTTCCCAATCCTGCAGACAATCTACATCCCTAGAATGCTGCTAAAACTTCAACCAGATAGTCAAGTAGAGAAATGTGCAATGATCCTAATTTGGGATTTAACTTCTGCCAAGCTGAATGAAATCAAAGGACTCAAAGCACTGGAAGCACTAGTTGTAAAATAATATTTCTTTTGAAAATTGATCAAATAAATAACTCTTCTGGCTTGAATGTAGACTAAGATCAGACTGCATGTATGTAAAGGCTAATCTTTGTATGTACCTCCTGCTTAAAAAGAACATTCTGAGCTCAGCATGACAAGGGTTACTATTGGTTTGATTTGGATATTGAACAATCTTTTTCTACATGAAATGTTTACAGTAGTACTATCTTTATTAGAATAGCATTAACCCTTTCCTGTTTTATGAAATTTTAGACTTGTCCAATTTCAAAGAGGTTGCAGACGACAGTGGAAAATGCATGCAATTTGAAATCTGACTATCCTATGTGGTAGAAAATATTGCGGGAAAAGGAGAAATTGCTTGTTACAAGCAATTTCTCCTTTTTCCACAATATTTCCTCAAGTATAAAATCACAGTGACGTAAAATCCTGGGTTTGTCCAGGAAAGGGTTAAGCTGTACTCAAGTAACTCAATAGGATCAGGACTCTTTCTATAAATAATCAGGAATTCTATAGTTACAACCTTCACCCATTCCCACACAATGACCTTTTGCATGCCCTTCAAGAAAATGACCTGGGAAAACATTGTGTAAAATGAAGAAATTGCTTGTGACAAGCAATTTATTCATTTTACACAATGTTTTCTACTCAGAAAGCTAAAAAATCTAAATTTGGTCAAATTTTAATTGTCGGCTGCAACTCCTTCCAACTTGGACCAGTCTAAAATTTTACCATCTGGTAATGGGTTAATTCTTGTTTGATGTCTTTGAAGAGTTATTGTAAACAATAAAGTTGTCCACAGACAACATATCAAGCCTGCTATATATTACCTTTACCTGTTACCTTAGCACTATCTGAAAATTGACTCATTATGGAGAACAAGTGTCCCATATTATTTTAAAAAACACGTTTGATTGTCAGAGATATACTCTGGACATGGTCAATTTGAATGGTGGACCTTCAACTGTGACAATGACCTGAGCTGATGACTAAACTTTACAGACAATTTCATTAGTCTTCGTGACCTAACAAGTTGTTTGAATGACTAGTAAAAAATAAAACGTCATCAATGACGTCATAATTTGATGTTAACAAACCTTAAACTGTGGTGGGTAATATTTGAAAAATTGTAATTTCTATCATGAATTTAAGGCTTGCTACATAGAATTATGCTGTTCTTATAATTTCAATCGTCATATTTATTTATGCTTTTCAGCCTGGAGTATGGTTTTCTTGTTTATTTTATAATGTCTTTTTGGGGAAGATATGGCTTTAAGAAAATGAAGCGAGAAAACATTATGTAAAATAAAGAACATGCTCAAAACATTACTTTGCTCTTTTTCTGTTATTCAATATTTCTGTTGCACTGAGCATATTTAGCTGGTATGAAAAATGGTATATATGCATAAGATCAAGAATCTAAGTAGCATGCAATATAAAAGGTCTGATATTCAAAGACATGCATTAGCTGCAATATCATAGCCCTCTTACTGATAATCTGCAGGCGAGGGCTTCAACACCCTCCTTCTTTGCTCCTTATTGCAGTTCCTGGAGTGATTCACTCAGGGCACTTTGAGGTAAATTATAGGAAGTTGTGAAAATAGTACAAACACAAGTTTAAAACAAGAATGAACCTTAACAATTTATATATCCATCTTAACCCTTGTCATGCTGAATAAATTACCTTACTGAAATACTGGCAAATCAAAGGGCTGAAAGCACTGATAGAACTAATCGTTCAAAAATCAATATTTCTTTTAGAAATCAACTTCATAAACAACTCTGACAGTAAAAGTACAAGCAAGAGGTGTAAACTAAGATCAGCCTGCACATAAGTGCAGTCTGATCTTAGTCTACACCTCCTGCCAAAACCGTAATATTCCGGGTTCAGCATGACAAGGGTTAATAGATATCTATTAGCACAAAGTCAGACTTTTCATGTATTTAATTCTCAATTTGCTACACCATCACCATAAAAGTTTTTTGGCCATTTTAAATCCAATGTTAGCCAATTTTGGTGTTTGACAGCTAGGTCTCACAGATCTCGGGTTTCCTTCTCAAACGATAACAAATGAAAATTTAGGTCACCATTTAAAATTTTGGAAGAAATAGTATTTTTTGAAAACAAAACACTTATGATAGAAAATAAGAACAAAGGTATATGAAAGTAATTCATATGTTAATTGAATTTGATAGAAAAATAAAGATATTGACATCTCTCTAATGGTAAAAGCATATCAATGGTAGGTAAAAAAAGGATACTATGATACCTTATGTTCTTAGGGGCACCTGTTTTTACAGCATTATAGTGGTAAACAAAGTGACATAATAATAGGTCACATGACAAGCCAGTTATCATGGCTGCCAAACTTAGGACTTTTTTCAACTGGAAAGAAACCGGTATTTAATCAGGGCTCCCGCTGCCGATCGCCAATGGGGCCAAATGCGACAAAATAAAAATTCTGGCCCCAAAATCGGCAAATTGGCGATTTTACTGGCGACAACTTTCAAAATAAGGCAAAGGGATTTTGAGTCCAATGAAATGATTACCAACGCGCAACTTTATCATTCACACATCTGCTTATGTGTTTGGGAGACAAGCGACCGTCAATATCCTTTGCATATCCGTGTCAATCAAGACAGATTAGTAATGCATCACTGACCTAATTGATTCTAACATCACTCGAGTTATTTTGGGTTTTCCCAGCACACCGCCGGGAACCATCATGTAAACCAAAATGGCGAATATCACATGGCTTGGGTTAAAAAAATTGACGATCTTTATTCCTTGATCACTTTTTGGGATTCATTAGAGTGCTGAATAAAAAGCAAAAACAATATTTTGCTTATCTATTGGTGATTTAAGTAACAAAGTCAAGTGAATTTCTGAGAAATGAGAAATATCGGCCATTAGTAATCAAAGTACTGCTGACATCAGTAATCAAAGTACTGTGGGCTCCCAAATGTTTGACTTGTCATCCGGCATAGCTCTGGGTGTTCTTGGCATTTCTTTTTCAAATGACAATTCTCTATTTTTGCACCTTTCAACCAAATTCATTCAAAATGATATACATAGATAACAGGTTATTTGTTTTCAATATAGTAGAGTTCTTTCATTCACTTATTCGTACTGGCTTCACTTTTGTCTCCAATAGGCACCAAGTGGCCCCAAATTTTTGCCATTGGCGATTTCATTGGCGCAAGAATAAAAATTCCCTGGGGGAGCCCTGTTAATGATTGATACAAATGATATTCTGGTTATTTTGATAGAATTTGTCCACAATATCAACTTAGTTATAAAATTGATCTATAGATAGTCGCCTATGACAAAACATACAATAAAAGGACTTGCACAAATATGCATAGGAGGGAGTTGTAGCCCTCGCAAGTAAATTGTCAGAATGAGGGCTACAATATAGCAGCTAAGACGTGCATATTCTAGGATTATTGTTTTATGTACTAAAATTTTCTTTCCTCCATTATGCTTAATTTTGCCTTATTTTGAATTAAGTTTGAAACATCTTTTATGTAATACTTTTCTAGATATGACTCTACTACTCTTTTCATGACTGCAACGAGCCTAGTAGAATTTTCGAACTGATTTGGTACGACTTGACCTGAGGTCGAATCGACATTTTCTCAGAAAACGGTTTATTTCTGCAGTGACAACTTGAAAATAGTATTTGATCTTTTGAGATAACATAATTTTGTTGCAGTATGAGTATTCTTGATACACGCGTGAATTCAGAAGTTAACCAAACGTTTTACCCTCACCTCTTCCATCACCGGAAGTTGACATTTTCCATTTATGATGACCTCACGCTCATGGAGCGTTCTGCGAGAAAAATGAAAAATATTCAATTATTTAGTTTTTTTTAAAACTTATTTCGTATCTCACATAAGAATTGCCAAGTTTTCACTAAAAATTTATAATATTTATCAATCACATACTTTTTTAGATTAAAATTTAAATCACGTATTGACGAGATAATCTCATTACAATTTCACTGACAGGTTGCGAAAAGAATATTTTTGTCTTACATGTGAGGTATTCGTGCAACTTAAGGTCATTAGAATATTTCAAATGTGTATGACAGCGTCAAATCTATTGTACTTATTGCATTTTGATTCTGTAAAATAGGTAAGTCCTTCGTATCTCGCCCAAAAACTATTCTATTTCGCTTGACGGCCATCTTCATCATTTCTCATATCATGTCAGCCTCAGACTATTTTTCAAAGACATTTATTTGAATTTGCATCGACAAATCACATCATCATTTCATAGCATTTGAAAGGTGTGTCTCATTTTAAGTTTATTTTTGTATGAACTTTTTAATCAGTGTTGACATTAATGTAAAGCAGGAAAGTTGCTGAACTCAACTGATGCAAAGAGAAAGTAGGGTAATGAGGTATTTTGCCATTTTAGACCCCTACGTCTCTCTCGTGTATGGTTTGAATGCTTATATGTTTCAAACAATTGTTTTCTGTGTGTTTTTCTTTATCTTTTCCTATAGTCTTATGTTAAATTTCAGTAATGTGGGTCAGTGTTCCACTGCTATTTTAGATGAGGGTTTTTTGTCAACCCTAAATTGTGGGATTTGAAAAACTGTTAGTTTTCTGAATAATTAGGGGTTTTAATATTATATGAAAAAATGGTAATTACCGATCTCTGGTTAAAAAGGTTGGTCTGGATCCTGAATATGGTCCAGCATCGATAAGGAAGACAACATGGGTTGTTTGTAGGAGGCTATTTAGATATGTTGTATATGAATATATCTGTCTATGAATATATCTATATGGAATGTGAAAAACTATACATGAACATTTGTCGATGGGTGACAAAACCTAGTAACTGAGGCTTATTAACCCATTCCAACTCAAGCCCTCCTTTTTACGCCCCACAATTAAAGAGCTTTGGAAAACATTGTGGAAAATGAAGAAATTGCTTGTATCAAGCAATTTCTTCATCATCCACAATGTTTTCCACCCAAAAAGACAAAAAAAATTAAAATTACACCAACTTGAAATTGTTGTCTGCAGCTCCTTTCAATTTGGACCAGTCTAAAATTTTGCTGTGTGGGAAAGGGTTAAGATGTTTAGCTCACCCTTTGTTACGTTATCTAGATGTGTCAGTGGGTCTTTTCCATCTTTGCCAAGTTACTTAGTGGGGTGAAATGATGGTCCTGTGACTTCAGACAATATTGTTGCGCGCAGGCAGCTTGCAAAGTTGGTACCCCTGAATAAGAGCTGGGACCCCTGATTTGTAGGTCCACTGGCTGAGAAAGCTTAGTTGTCATGTTGTTGTGTATGTCATGCGACTGTCTGTGCGTGCATCCATCCGTCTGCAAACTTTTACTTTAAAAGTCTTCTCAGAAAGTACAGATCAGAATTCAACTAAATTTCGCAGAAATGATCCTTTGGTGACCCTTTATCAGATTCCTTCAAAGAATTTTGATTGGATTAAAAACATGGCTTTAATGGGCTGGGCTAATTTCCATATATGGTGAAACTTTAAAAATCTTTTTCTCGGAAACCAAATAATAGATTTCAAACAAATTTCACTGAATTGATCCTTGGGTGATTTTTTATCAGATTTCTTCATAGAATTTTGAAAGGACAGAAAACCAAATTTCACTTGAATGATCTTTTGGTGTCTCCTTATTAGATTGCTTTAAAAAAAAGAATTGATTGGGTGCAAACATTGCTTTAATGGATTGGGCTAATTTCATTATATGGTAAACAGTGAAAACATACAATCTGCTGGATGGTTTTCAACCAAATTTCTCAGGATAAGTAAATTCAGGCCAGTGGAGCAAATCAGGCGCTTGAGTGTCTGTGGTTTTATGTATGGGTCCCCATTTATATTATGAGGTTGAATTCCGGGAAGCCTCAAAGGAAGATTGTCTTCTGTAATAGAAATCGAAAAAAGCAAAGATGTATTAAACAAGACTTGGTGCCAAAAGTAACATCAATGTCATTGTCCACTAGAATAATTTAAATGTTGACTGTCCAAGATTTCAACTTGCTGACCTGCTATGAGCATAAGTAAGTTCCAGTGCCATTTTTAGGTTGAATTTGAATTTCAGCTCTAGAATATGGAGTGAGTTATATATGAAACAGCACATTTTAAATTGTTTTACTGAAAATGAATGAATTTATCACAAATTCTCTCAGTAAAACCAAATCCTTGGGTCTTCAGTTCCAATCCTAGCCAACTGTCTACCTACATTTTACAAAGTCATTATCAGGGTTTTCGTTTGACCGGAGACCTCGGGTTTTGACGCACAGAAATTAAAAGAGAAGCAAATTTGACGCTCAAAAATTTGTCACTGTGCGTCATTTTGACTCTCGAAAATTTGCAGCCATGCGTCAAGGGTCATCATAAGTGTGCCAAAATTATCTGAAAATGGTTAATTGATTATGAAAATATATACCCCTATCAAGGATAACTCCAAGCTTGATTAGTAATTAACACTCTCAAGTGATGGACATGCATCGACGATCGTAATTGACAGGTAATTGACACCTGTGAAATTAATGATGAAACCCATTTTCAGAGTTATAATCCTACTGAAATTTACTATTTTTGCTATTTCTTTCACAAAAAAGCTCACAAAATATAATCAAGAAGTAAAATGAAACCAAAGAAAATGTTGCGGAAGAAATGTCATTGGTTTTCGTGCATCAAATCGGCACTTCTTTTTATGAAAAATAAAAATTATTTGATCCTCATAGTACTCTTGAATTTTCTAAAACTGATTCAAACTAATAATATTTGTAAATATTCTAAACTTTCCCTAATATTCACCTTATATTGAAAAATAGAGTAATGTCAGATTGAAGAAATGTTTCAATCTGAGACAGAGTTTATTCTAAGGCACCATTGCTAAAAAAAACAAATATATATATATATAAACACTTTTAAGGTACCTTTGCTTAAAAAAATAAATAAATAAACACTTCTAAGGCACCATTGCAAAAAAAAGTTTAAAACTTTTTTTTCTAAATTGCTCAAGGGGGGGGGGGACATATCGCATTTTGACTCTTGGGATTTCAATTTTGACTCTTGGAAATTTTGTCCCAAGGGTCAATGACTCTTGGCTTTTGGGAACTAATGAAAACCCTGATTATGACATGCATCATTTGTCTCTCACCAATGGGTGACAGATAAGTAGTGCTCCTAACTGGGACAAGCAGCTGCTGGCTCAGATTGAATGTTGTGGTTGTACTGGTGTGAGAAACGATAGGAAGCTATGGTAAAGTGCACCAGCCGCTAAAATAAAACTGAAATACTGTTGGAAACAGTGTTACACCTGCATTTGAACAATCTGTTTGAATTTGAACAATCTTTTGTGAAAAATTTTCATAGAAACCAGCAGATGGAGTTCAAGTAAATGTAATAGGAATGATCCTTTGGTGACCAAAAATTGGATTCCTTCAAAGAAGTTTGTTCTTAAATCAATATGGCTTCAACTTTGAAATTCATCTTCTCAAAAACCACTTGCTGGTTTGTTACTAAATTTCAAAGAAAGGATTCATCAGTCTTGGGTGACTGTCAGATTCATTGGAATAAATGATATGGATGTAAAACATGACCTTTATTGGTGGGGCAAACTTTGGAAATCTTCCTATTGAATTAATACTTCATGGATGTCAACCAATTTCCACAGAAACAATCCATTAAGAGACATCAACATGGACCATCATGGTCCTTTTGTTTTAAAAGAATTATGTCAAACAGTAATAAAATTGGTATTAAAACTAACATACCGTATTATTGCTGTCTTTATTATACTCCTTACTCTGTTTGTTCGGGGGGGGGGGGTGTTATGAACAAGTCAGCTTGTTGGTTGGTCCGTCCCCCTCAGTAACTACTGCATGGATTTGACTCAAACTTTACAGATGGGATAGGTAACATGCAGAGATGGGCATATTGTAATTTGGTTGTGGTTACAGGGTTATGTCCTTAGATGAAAAATCTTATCTCCTCATTTTCTCTTGTGCACTCAGTATCAACCAAAGATGTACATGTTCCATTTTTGTTACAGTTTTTCTGTGACATGGAGCTGTTAGGAATGTTAATCACATTCAGTGATTGTCTGATCAACTCAGTCAGCAAACATTTACTGTGATGAGCTTTACTGTGATAATGTCAATCTTTCAGATATGACTATTGTGATGAGAGGGAGTCCTGCAGGGGGAGATACCTCCCAGGAAAATCAGCAGAATCCCCCACAAATAGCAAATCCTGCTCCCCCAAGTGGTGTCCCAACATCTTCACAACAACAACAACAACCGCCTCCACCAGCTGTCCCTGGTGAAGAAAATGGTCAGGGAGATGTTACAGTGGAGCAGGGAGAGGACATAGAACCAGAATTCCCTGTACAGGAGTTATCCAGGCTTGATGAAATGATTAATAGACCTCGCTGGGTTGTGCCGGTGTTACCTAAAGGAGAGCTTGAAGTACTTTTGGATTCCTGCATAAAACTGTGTAAAGATGGTAAGCAGAAATTAAATATTTGGAAATGGCCAGTATATTTCAGGCAGGGATGTCTTATACATATTTCTCTTTAACTGATACCATTTTATCAAAAGTTCCAGAATTACGGAACAGCGAAATTTTACACTGGTCCAAATTCAGAGGAGTTGCAGACAACGATTTGCTATTAAAGGATTTTTTTCTACTTTCTGGGTAGAAAACATGATGGAAAATGAAGAAATGGTTTGTATCAAGTAATTTCTTCATTTTACACTGTTTTCCCAATTGTTTTTTGCTAAGGGGTGTCATAAAGGGTCATTGAGTGGGAATGGGTTAACCATGTATGTTAAGTGATAAAATATGATCCATTTATCAGTCAGCCTGGTATGCTGGTCTTACATAATACATTAAAAACCTTTGTAGTTCATAGTGCATGGGATTGGGGCATTTTATACAAACTGAGCATAGTGTTTATCAAAGGGAGTGAAGCTGATCCTTAGAGGAGGAGGTAGTGTTGTGCAGTCCGTTTATAGCAAGATTCTCGATTTGTTCTGATCTGACATTTCCCCAAAAGAGCGTTTTCAGAGATTATTTGAGGAAAATGAAAATCGAAAATAACTCATATTTCATTTTCATCATATTTTAGTCATGTCGTTTTGTTGAAACAAAGTTCATATATCTGTTTTTACTTCCTTTAGAGCTATTTTTCTTTGTATGTAAGAAATAATATCTCTGAAATATCTCTGGGAACCTCTAATTGATTATTTCCTCTATATTTCAAACCAAATAGCCCCTTTAATTAAAGGTATACAATAACCGATTGATACTAATCAGCAGGTGTTGAAACCAAGTTAAGTGACACTGTTGGTCCATGATAGGATAAATCACACCTACATATTAAAGGTAGGAGTTGTGTCGTAGCCGTACAGTGATCAAAATTTGCATTAGCCCAAGCTAGTAAAATTTGTTGCAGGTTGGTAAAAAATCTGTAATGACTGGCCTGATATGCTTTAAAATTCAGACCTTTTGATTTCATCATTTTTGTTTTCTCTGTTAATAATGCATTTCAAGAAACCCTTTTATCCTCAAAAATATTGACATCATTTTGTGTGTGCTTGTGAATATCATTCTGACTATTGAAAATTGTTAAGTTACTGGCATGACTTACTTGTAATTATCAATCCAAATTTCTATGACTGGTCATACTCTTGCAGTGTCTATTCTAGGACACATGATTGGGGGATTCACACTAAATTTTTACGGCTTACACTATTTTTTACAGACGAAGCGCGATATTCCCGCATAAAAAATTGAAAACTCACTATGGCTAATCCCAAAAATCATTTACGACGTCTGTGAACATAATTTGTTCAGATTTTGATGTAAATATTGACATATATGTACAATTTTATGAGTCCAGTTGAGTGACTTCATTTCCTGCCCTTGGTCAAACACAACCAGTAATACTTTATAACAAACATATTTTTGTATTTTTACAGTCAAACTAGTTACAGATTTAACACAATAAAAACAAGCGCGTGTATTAATCAGCTTGGATGATTTAAATAAGAAATAATTTTGAATTTTATTATATTCCTAGTTAGCTTAATTTAGAAAAGGGCTATTTATCACAAGTTGTTTATTTGCACTTTTTATCCCCCTGCATCGAAAGATTTGGGGCATATTGCCTGTCTGTCCATCATTGAGTCTGTCTGTCTGTCTGTCTGCAAAACTTGACCAAAAAACTTAACATTGCCAATTACTACAAGCCTATTCAAGATTTAATGCTCATATTTGGCATGATGATACGTCTCCATAATACACATCTCCTCATGTCAAGGTCAAGGTCATGTGATAAGGTCAAGGTCACATACCAAGGTCATAACGCCAATAAAACACCTCATGTACAGTGGGGGCATTGTGTTTCACAAACACATTTTGTTTTTCCTTATCTAGGCTTTGCATGCATCACCTTGTATGAATCCCCCCTTTCTTTGAAAAATCCCCCCTGTTTTTCAATTTCTAGAATAGACACTGCTTTTGGGACTTGAAATGGGCAACAAACTAAGAACTGCCCATGTTCAATTGAAGAGAAATGTTTTTAACAATGATAAAAATGGAAAAGATCTGGACCACAAGAATTACACAAACTAAGACATACCTGTGAACCAGCAAAGTTTGAATCATGGAGATTCTACTGTAGTTTCATGAAAAGAAAAATAACAGAGTTTAAACATGAATTGCTACCATGGTTTAAAATGGTTTAGAATTTTAGATTGGCACTTTAAAAGTTAATGTTTATAATTTAATCCTTTCAGACCAGCTCATTGTTTCCTTAACCCATTCCCATTCAATCCCTCCTTTTTACGCCCCTCAACGAAAAAGCTTTGAAAAACATTGTTGAAAATGAAGAAATTGCTCGGATCAAGCAATTTCTTCATTATCCACAATGTTTTCTATCCAAAAAGATGAAGTAATTTAAAATTCAATCAACTTGAAATTGTCGTCTGCAGCTCCTTCAATTTGGTCCGGTCTAAAATTCCACTGTGTTGGAATGGGTTAAGTAATATTTGGAGATGACTATATATGTATATTTTTCCACAAATCATTTCAGGTCAAGACACTAGAAGTGAGCCATGTCAGAGGTTCTTTAGAGAGGGTCTTACTATATCCTTTACCAAGATTATGACGGATGAAGCTGTCAGTGGATGGAAATATGAAATTCATGTAAGTTTAAAAAGAAAAACCATCAAATAATTATACCCCCAAAATGTTTCGGGGGTATTTAGGAGTCATCTTGTCGGTCTGTCCGTCCGTCTGTCTATAGCTTTTTCGTGTCAGCTCAATTTCTCGGCAACTATTGGATGAATTTTATATAAACTTCACTGATATAATCAGTATCAAGCAGAGATGTGCATATTCTATTTCGGCTATGGTCCATTGATTTTTGACGGAGTTATGGTCCTTTGTGAAAAATCATGTCAGCTCAATTTCTCAGCAACCATTGGATTGATTTGATTCAAATTTCACAAAAAGACTCGATATAAGTCAGTGATGTGCATATTTTGTTTTGGTTATGATCCATTTATTTTTTACTGAATTATGGCCCTTTAATTAAAAAATCCAATTTTTTACGTCCCTTTGGCAGATAGCACTTGTATATGGACAAGCACTGTTGGGGGAGGTATTAGTCAGCTTTACGACAATTTTTAGTCGGATTGGTTTTACTCATTTTAATGTCAAAAGTTTGACAATCAGTATCAAATGATTGGTATGTAGTCAACATTTTAGAATAAAAAAGGGTAGATTAAAAAGGGGGATGCTTGTGAGAAGCATAATGATTATTCATATAAGTCTTGAATATTCCTATCAGTCACCTTCTATGGTCTGAAAATCATCTTGCAAAGAAGCGTTTTTTTGTAGGAATTTTGTTGTAAATGCTTATTTCAAAGTTATAGACATACCATTTACTAACTTTTTTGCTTAACTATTTGAAGATTAGGGTGGGCTATTTCGGTCACCCAGGCTTTGGAATAACGTTTTGGTTAAACGTGCAAGTATCATATCTCAGTTTCTACTAATGCTATTGCTCTGAAACTTTGTACATGCCTTTGTGGCAACAATATCAGCCTCTAGACACAGATTCAATACTCTGACATTCATTTTAGTGAAATTTTCACCCTTGGACTTAGGAATTCTTGGTTAAACTTTACATGCAACTATCATATATCTTTAATAACTCTCTTTCTATTGATACTGTTGCTTTGAAAATTTGTGCATGCTTTTGTAACCACAAACAAATCTTGTTATCTCCATTACTACTTATGCCCCATGTCGACATTGAAATACTCCTACTATCCAGCACTCAGAATAGTCAAGCATTGCTATCCTCTGACAGCTCTTGTTTTTTCATTTTATTTGCTCAGCATATAATGGAGACTAGATGGTTGTCCCAGGACAAATGCTGTTGAGCCCACAAAGTTTTGATCATCAACTTGACCTTGACCATCAATTTTAGTGTTTGACCTTGAGCTTTGACCTTGAACTTGAAGCTATCCAAAAATATCTTTCAAATGGCACATCTACTCATGATGGAGAATAAATGTGCCAAGTTATTTTGAAGTCCATCCATAAATGTAGGAGTAATTGTTCGGACAAACACAATTTTAGTGTTTGACCTTGAGCTGTGACCTTGAGATTAGAACTATCCCAAAAATTCTTTCAAATGGCACATCTACTAACGGACTAACATACTAACGCACATAGTGACAACTATGTCTCGCTCACAGCAAGTGGGCTTGACAAAAATCAGAGGTATTGCTATAGCAAGGTTGTCATCTGTGTCCATGTCTGTGTCTTTGTTTTTTGTTTCAGAATAGTAAATTTGCGCAATAATGTCCTGTGGTTGTTTTCACCATCCCCATAATTTTATATTTCAGAAATGCATTTTAAAAAATGCAGAAAAGTTGGTAGAGCTTATTGTTTCAAAATTGTCTCAAGATTGGTTTCCATTGCTGGAGTTATTGGCTATGATCTTTAATCCACAGTGCAAGTAAGTTTTACAAGTATCTAATCTATTGCCAAACAATATCGCAAGAAATTTCCCAAAATTATCAAAGAATGTAAATTTGAAAATGCCATAAGATTCCGCTGTAATACATGTTTTTATAGTTTTATTTTTTGTATGTATAGTATTGATATGTTTAAATAATGAAGATAAAATAAACATGAATTACTTGACAACACACGACCAAACCTCAGTATTACGACCACCCGCTATAACAACCACTGTCAGAAAGTACCGCACATGGTCGTGTTAGAGGGGTTTTACTGTATTATCTTCTGCAACTTCTTTGAATTTGGACCTGTCTAAATTTTTGTTGTGTGGGAAAGAGTAAACAGACCATTGTAACATTGTGGTTTTCAGTGAGTGATTATCAAATATTTACCCTAAGCATTCATATGATGTGTTAAGGTGGTCCATGAATTTGGTAAAATATCCTCTCTTATTAGACCACAGGGACATTGTTCCCTCTGTTATAAAACCTTGACAGATCACAGCATGAGAGTGATGTGTTTGTTTAGATGATAGAGGATTTTTCTCTTAATTTTACTTCAAGATTTGACTCAGAGGATAGAAATTTTATGATTTTAACATAATAAAACCTGATTTTGTAATTCAGTGTTATGGGGAAAAGTAATCACTTTCATTCAAGAAGGATTGAAAGGTAATTCAGCTTTTAAGGAACTCTTATACATTATATAACATTGTTATTTTAACTCTAGATATTGTTGGTGTAGTCTAGTGATTGTTATTTGACAATGTACTTTAAACATCTGTTTCCTCATACATCACTTTTGACAACAATCACATTCAGTAGATATGGATTAATATTTATCCTGGTTGTTACAGATTTCATACCTACAATGGAACCAGACCCTCTGAGTCAGTACCAACTGGTTCCAGTTTACCTGATGATGCACTCTTTGCTCGACCTCCAGATCCTAGAACACCAAGGGTAAAGCTCTAATACTTATATCATCACATATAATAGGATTCTAAATGATACTTGATAGTCAGATTTGATCTTATATGTTAGAATATATTTCGTCATCTCTTAAAGGCTCTATGGCTCTTGTAGGCACAAAATGTCTGGTAAAAAGGAATCCTGAAATCTCGGTTAAAATTGTTTACAGACTTGATTTCAGAATAGGTCACAAGCCTGCTATGGCCAGTTTTGCGAAAAACGCAATAAAAATTTCAAAATTTGTTTATGTTGGCAACATAAAATGATTTTGAATTTATTTTTGTTTTCTGTTCAGCAAAGCTTCCCATAGCAGGCTGATGACCTATTTTGATATTGTTGATAGAGGAGTCTGCACTCAATTTTAAAGAACATTTTAGGATTCCTTTTGTCCTTAAACTTACAGAAGTCATAGAAAACCTATACATAATTGATAAATTTCATAAGCAGACAACTACTAATGAAAGATCATTTTCTTGTTACACTAATGATTTGATCAAATTTATGTAGTGGCAATATTTTAGGATGCTTATTACATTCCACATCACCAGTGCACCAGAAAAGATTAAGATCATGAGGCACATCAATGCAGTCTTACCAGTCTTTACTCTGCATTCTGTAGATAGGTATTGGTCGAAACCATTGTAAAATAACCACTGAATATTATTGAAAGCATGGTGTTGGTGTCCAGGCTATTCAGAGTCTGTATTATGTTTGTATGAAATTGTTGAAATGTCACGTGGAGGCTCTTACAGTTAGGCTTTAACCCTTACCTTGGTTGTTTGGTATTGCATCAAGATTGCATTAGTTTATACAATGACTAAGTTGCTTTGTAAGAAAATGTGTAGTCACCAAGCAGTGTACAGTTGCTACTGATACTATATGACTGTTTATATTTGAATGGTTAGATTTCTTTGGCAGTTTGCCATATTCTTTGGCAGTTTGCCATTTTCTTTGGCAGTTTGCCAATATTGAATAAGAGGGTGTAATTTTCTAGAATTTCTCTCCTCAGATACCCTGATTCCATAGAAATTTGTCACATACTATTGAAAAAATTATGGCTTGAAAACAAGAAATTGCTTGCAATAAGAAATTTCTCTTTTTGTCCCAAATTCAATATTTCTTCTGGTAAAATACTTTTTGTTGTTGTTTTTCTTTCTCTTTGACAACTCATGAACCTTATATCTTGGCATGTAAAATTTTGCAGGCCTAGCTTAGATACAAAATTGTATGAATTATGCAATTATGCAAACATTTTCAGGTATACCGTAACGATCATAAGTGATTTCATGAATAATACTTCATATACTTCCTCTCATAGACCAAAAATCATCATGAGAGAATTAACAGGATTGAACAAACATTTTTTTTTACAGGGCTGGCTTGTTGACCTTGTAAATAAATTTGGTAGTTTGAATGGATTCCAAATCCTGCTAGATAGATTTACAAATGGACCCTCTCTGTCTGTTCCTGTTATTGCAGCTGTTGTTAAGTAAGTTCTCACTTCCACTTTTGTTACCTTGCTTGTTCTCAGCAAGACATTGTCATGGACAATAAAATCGCACAAATGTTCTTGTTGAAGAATAGATATGTCATTTCAAGTATTTATTTTGGTTGGATTAAGGTAAATATCATAATTTAAGATAACATTTTTGTCCAGACAATGAATGAAACATTTAATGATAGATTTCAATATAAACCCATTACCAGAGGACAAAATTTAGACTGGCCCAAATTTGAAGATGTTTGCAGACAGCAATTTTATAGTTGATGGAATTTTGACTTTTTGTGTCCTTTTGAGGAAAAAAACCCATTGTGGATGATAAAGAAATTGCTTGCAACAAGCAATTTTTTCACTTTCAGTAAAGTTTTTCTAAGCCCCTTTTCTTTGGAGTATCAGAAAGGGTTATTGTGTGGTAAAGTAGAACCTCGTTAATTTGAACATCACTGGTTCATAGGTATGTGTTCGTTCGTATACTTTACGTGTTCCTGATCTTTTTCCTACTTTGTCTTTGTTATAAAACTTTGTCTAATTCAAACATCAGTGTTTCTTAGTTTGTAGGCCATTTCAAGTCCCGAAAGTATTATTAAAGCACAAGGTCCTATGTTTAATACATCAAGGACTAACAAAGTGTCACAAATCACTACCTTGATTTTCACACCTGCTGATCTGTTTACATGTAATCTATTATTATGTACCTTTAATTAAAAGGGGCTGTTTGGTTTGTAATGTGGGTAATCAATCAAATAAAAGTTCCTGTATTTATCGCCAAAAAAATTACTAAAAATTGCCACACCCCATTGAAATCAGTGGTATTAGTCATTTAGATAGTCTAGCCCTTTTATTTTAATCTACAGTTGCTTTCTTCACAATGGTCAATCCCTAATTTCCTGATTTGATAATAAAATACTCGGAGTGCTATGATCCAATCGCAAAGGGAAATCACTCTGATGGAGGTTGAAACATGATACATATAAGCACTGTGATAAAAAAAATGCCTATTTTAACACGGAGATAACATCATAAAAATACAAGGTGCAGTGCTCCAGATAAGGTCTGTTTTTTTGTAATTTACGGATGTTAATTGGCTGGTTACGCATATTTTTCAGCGAATTGCCGTAAAGTTACAGACTGTTAATCATATGTACGGACATTATTAGGTACGAACGGGTAAACAAAAGGGAACTTACTCTTGTAGCATTTCATGTAATCACTCGGCTATTTCCGATATTGCCGAAAATCCCCGTTACTTTGTTATTCCCTACCCTAATTACCGATCGATTTTCCGACTCTTTCCATGACATTGGAATGCAGACGGTGGGAAAATTCTTGTCAACAAGGACGGTACCCGACATTGAATCCTTTCTAATTTAATGTCGTGAGCAATGTGAAACCAGGCGTACCGACTGAGTGTCGCAAAATGTCGAGACAGAAAACTTTGACGAGTTTTTTTCAGTCGTCTACGGACAAATTCCTCCCAAAGCCAGAAGAAATCATAAGACCAATTATAGAGGAAAGTGTTTGCTCCATCGTGGAGAAATATTTTCTAAGGCATGGTAAGTTTAGGGATATTGATTCACTCACTGCTGTTTCGTGCTCGCCGGTTTGGACATCTGTTTTGAATGAGAAATCAGTGATGATTCTGAATAGAAATGGTTTCTTGTTTAATTAAATGGAATTTGTGATACAAAAACGAAATTGAAAATAAATTAAAAGTTTTGTTGCTGAGTAGAATGAAAAATCGATTCTTGACGATTCATAGAAGTTCGGGTGTCTACTACGGTAGATACTTGTATTTATAAAATGTCATATTGTCTAATTTTCTTCAAACAGAGCTAAAGCTCAGATTTTGATTTGCAGTTACTGTAATTCAATATGTGATGAGCAATTGACCTGTTTATATAAATTACTTTTAGTATAATATATAATCAGGACAATTGCTTTGATAGCGATCAATTGGCTACATAGAAAAGTTCTAGCGTTCTTGCTATATTCTAACATTATGGTGTAAATGTTGACCATCTCTATGTTGGGTTAAAGTGCTCAGTTTTGATTAAAGGTTACATAATAAACGAGAGAAATGAAATTTGATATTACTTCTATTTGATACTAAAAGTAAGCTCGTACTGATCCTCATATCAAGTACTGATTTAAAATTATTTGGATCAGTACAGTACCGATGCCTCTTGAAATTATCTGGAGCACTGAAGATGAGTAATTTTAGTTTTTGTTTTCACAAATTAGTCAATGCGGGTTTTGTTTGAAATTAACCAATTTAGTATCAATCCCAAGACCTGCCCGATTCCGAGAATCTCAAACAGCTGACAACTCGCCCTCCTTTTTGTTCATATTACGCTTAGTTCTCATAAATTTCCTCAGTCCCTTACGCTACGAACTACCAAGAATTTACTGCAATTGATTAATCAACCCATAAATTTTGTTCATCATTACAAATGGATTTGCTGTCTTTAGGTGCAGCATTTGTACAAGGTCAAAGGTCAAGTTTATGCTTGAATGTTAAATGCTTGCTAGCTTCACACAATTTATCCTAGAACAACCAGTGTAGTTGTAAAGTATGAACTTAAACTGTTAGCTTCATAGACATCATACTTGTTTCAAATCTGACAATATTTCCCTACTTTGTTGGATCTAAAAACTGAGATCTAAAGTGGCTTTGTTACACGCCCGAAGGTTATGGCCCCAGTTGGCCGTCCATATGTCTGTCCGTCTGTCTGTCTGTTAGCAATTTTTTGTGTGTGCAACTCCTCCTAAACTATCAATGGGAATGAGCTGAAACTTGGCACAATTTCTCCCAATGATGCCAAGTTGTGCATAAGACCTTTGAAATTCAAATTGCTCCAGTCATTCTTGAGTTATCTTGAATTATCTGCCCTTGAATTGAATGAAAATCACTGTTTATTGTGTGCGCAACTCCTCCTAAACTATCAATTGGAATGAGCTGAAACTTGGCACAATTTCTCCCCATGATGTCTAGTTGTGCATAAGACCTTTGAAATTCGAATCACTCCAGTCATTCTTGAGTTATCTTGAATTATCTGCCCTTAAATGAAAATTTCTGTATTTCTTGTGAGCACAACTTCTCCTACATTCTGAGTTTGAATGAACTGAAACTTGCTACAATGACTTTGTGTGATGTCTACTTGTCCTTAAAACAAGAATTTGTTTGAAATGTCAAGTTGTTCCTGATTTATCTGTCCTTGACTTAACAAAATAGCTTCAATTTACATTTAATTTTGTACAAAACTCCTACAATTTACATAGAATTTAACAGAAACTGGCCACAATGTATCTCTATGATTTTAGACTGACTGTCCATCTGTCTGTCTGTCCGTCCGCTAGCAATTGTTTGTGTGCGCAACTCCTCAAAACTGTCAATTGGAATGAGCTGAAACTTTGCACAGTTTTTCCCTATGATATCTAGTTGTGCATAAGACTTTCGAAATTCAAATCTTTCCAGTCATTTTTGAGTTATCTTGAATTATCTGCCCTTGAATTGAACGAAAAACACTTAATGTCTTGTATGCACATCTTATCCTACATTTTTCATGGCAATGGTTTTAAATTTAACAATGGTTTTGAAAGCTGTCATGTTTCTCAAGTGTATACAATATTATTCAGGTATCAAGATCTTTCTATTGATAAAATGCATTAGCTATCATTCAAGCTAACATAGCTGACAAAGCAGGGTTACTGACAAGCCCCTTTGGGCGTATATGGGCGAAGCTCTTGTTAATTTAGATAAATCACCAAATGCTGTTATCTGCTTATTGTGATGATATTTAATTCTTTGTATTACTGATGTTAATTTGTCAAAATGCTCACTGACATTCAACTTGGTGAATATAATGCTGTTCTAAATGTTGATACAATGTATAACCACACAGAATTGTATTTCATTTCCTAGAAAATGTGTAGAATAACAATTTAAGCTGCACTTAAAAAGAACTTTGTTTTATATTTCAAGTGTTTGTGTATAAAGCCGGCAGCAATTAAGTACTGAATAACTTTTATCAGGATTCTACTTTAGTAATATTTACAGTATCTTTTAACAACATTAATTAACAGGTATTATACATGTAGATAGTAACTTTAATACATGTAATAGATTTAAAAATATGATAAATTTCTAAGACGCATTCAGGTGTAATACTCAAAATCAATTTTTCTTATAATTCCAGACCCTTTGGCCAGTGTGCAGAAGTTTTGACCCAGCATACTGTACAGAAATATCTGATTCCAATTGTGGTAAGTTATAGATAATATCCTTCTCCTGGTTTAGGCATGTGATAAAAAGTTTACCTTATTTTTATTGCAGTCATGATACTGACTGTAATCTGGGAATCACCGAATTCAGTCTTTGCTTCTAGGAACCTGACGACATGAAAAACTTATCCTTGCCTGTGAATTGATTCATGATTTCTTGTAGTACTGTTTGAAAATGTAAGCCCATTTATGAAAAAAGACAGCAAAAAGTGGAATCACTGATGTGCGCTGTGATTAAGGTCACGACCTTTACTGGTACTTCTATTTTTACATAACCAATATCCAGGACTGGTATCACTATGCCTACTAGATCTTTCGGAACTTCTTTCAGCCTCTCTTATGGGAATGGCCAAGTGTATTCTGATTGTACTAGGTACTCACCGGTTGAAGGTTACAAGTGACATTGAAAAACAGATTAGATGCATTTTGAGTAAATAAGAATTGCAAATCACAAAAAATGCATTCTTTAAATCACAGATCAGCATTTCAATTATGTTCAATGTATTTTTTTTCAAGATCTGCTATCATTTCCCTTTCAAAAAAAGTCACTAACCCCACACATACATTGGTTCCCTGTCTTTCAGATTCCAACACTCAATGAATGTATGAACCTGGTCAAAAGATTCCCTAACAAAATATATTGAGAAAGTAATGGCTTCCAGACATGCTCGAATTTCAAGCGAAAACTCTATTCAGAAACATCTATTCATTTGAATTACTTCTTAAGATCGGAGGGCAATGCTCTAAAAACTATCCTTTCTGTATTTTGTCCAAAATTGACAATTATGCCGTTGATCAAGTCAATTATGGGTGAGGAAACATAGTGGGGATTTGTCTATGTATTTTCATAAAGACAATTTTTAGATGAAAAAAGCGATTTCTGGGGCTTAGTATCGTTACTGAAGGAAAATAATGGTAGGAACTTTAGTCAAAATTGCACCTTTGAAAAATAAATGACTGAAAACACTCAGTGCAGGTACCAGTACTTCATTTTAGAGCGGATTTTTACTTGTGATGTATTTTTTTTTTCAATGTTTCATTTGATAATAGTGTAAGCTGCCGTCATGAGCTCTATTAACCTGATAATGAGGTCAATCAAAATTCAAGAATTTTAATAAAATTTCTTTAGGCATTGGTATGCAATTCTTAATATTTTTGATATGTCACAAAAACTGACTGTCTCACTCTTGTCACTACATCTATTAATTATTATTCAGGTTAAACTCAATTTCGATTACAGTATTCAGGGTGTCCATGGTCAGGAAAAAAGTCAGGGAAAAAAATACTTTTACAAGGTCAGGGAATTGTCAGGGAATTTTTGGAATAGGGAATTTTACAGTTTAAGCAAAAGTCAGGGAAAAGTCAGGGAATTTTTAAATAATTGGTGTATGAATGATAAAAAGATAAAAAAAAAAAAAAAAAAAAAGGCTAAGGCAGTTTCTACATGATTGGCTAAAATGATAATACTGATAAATCAATAACATTAATAGATTCAGTTCTATCTATTGAAATTGTATGATTGCAAATTAATTTTATGGTCTATAGCTCACTTAACTATGTTGATAAGCATATTGTAGATTAGCATGCCAAAAAGACACAAAAACAGGATAAACTGATATGGTTTATATGTACACTGCAGCTCCACTATAACGCTGTTGGTGGGGTCCAAGAAATGAAACAGCGGAAGAAGTGGAGTTATTATGCTATAACGCTGCCCCCCCCCCCCCCCCCCCCCCCGCCGACGTAACTGAAATTTTCAACCGTCGGAATCGGAACTAAACACCCGATAATTCTTGATAAAATTCCTGTAACAAGTTTAATTCTATACAAGTTACTAGTCGGGATATGAAAAACAACAACTGTAGTTACGAGATTTTAGCAGAAACCGACGAAATTCCGCGTGCGGAGAATTAAATTCTAACCTTACCTTCCCGGTCTATCAGGATTAAATAATCCGTAAATTTCTACAGGTCTACAAATTGTGGTTCTCTTTCTCCCAATATTAAGAAGCTTAAACTTTTACCCGAAACATGTTTTATTATTATGATAGTCGTCGGCATTAATCTAATTGAATTTATTTTTCCTCGGACGTAAATATTTCCATCCGTAGACGAAAGGGATAAAATCTAAGTATCTCGCATAGCGACATCTCCTTGGAGACCGACTAGTTGTTGAACACCTGGGGTTACTGAAGCGTTCAGACAATGTCACGTGGATCGACCTTCGGACCTCTTTCGCGGTAATGGACTTGGTCTAATTTCTTTATCATTGTTAAAAATACGGTAACAATAAATCGACAAAGAACTCTATCTGAACCTAGTCATTTACGAATCGGGAATTTAAACCGACCAGTTGCAAGTATACATGTAGATCTAGCGGCTAACTTTTAATCGTAAAAATGAAGGTCATAATAATCGAAAAATATCCGAGACGGTGGAATGTCTGGTTTCAAAACAACAAGAGTAAAAATTCGGTCAGCAAGAATTACACGGGGTATGCGTCTGGCACGTGTCAACAACGGAAACTCTCCCATAAATAGCTGACCATCTGGCGGCGGCGCCTTTGATCACCTTTCCTCCCTCAGATTAAAATAAACTGTACCCGAAAAACCTTTACTTCAAATTTGTCAACGAGCTTTTTGCCGTGTGTTTGGTCATACAGAATGGCATTAAATTTTCGGATTATTGAAAGAAATTCGGAAAAATGACGGTATTTTATTTTAATCTACTTATATTATCTATCCCGTTTCGGATGAAAATCTTCCGATACTGTGACATTTACAATTAAAATTCACGTATTTTCTGTATTTAGCGAAAATGTCGCAGCTACGACAGATTGTTTTCTAAGAACATTGTTGTGTTTTTATCTTGAAGCCACTATCCTCTACGAGCTCCGGATACCAGCAAATTATGAAGTGAAATAAAAAATTAGGCTCAAGTCAATTTGTCTAATTTCACGCTCGTGAATTACTTTAAGAACACGTCCTACCGGGGACTGAAGAAAATTAAGAACACTGAGAGTGAAACAGTCTGATATTTTAATCGCACCAACTTCAAGGTTTGCAAATGAAGGATACCGAACTGCGTGCCTATTCTCTATTGATTTAAAGAATATAAAAGACCTTAGGCATTGATCATCTCAATGTCAAACAGTAAGACCAAACAATCAAACTGATTTTGTAAATTGAAAGACTATGCGTGTCATCAATCAAACAAAGCAATTGCCTCTGAAGTAATGCATTAATGACCAGGACCGTCCACGTAAGGTGTTAAAAACTTACCTGGATTCGGGTAATTATCGATTTTTATGTGCTACCCTTTTTCTTCGGACGAGCCGAAGACGGGATGAAAAAATCGCGGCCAAATCAGCATTAACGTCGTATCTCAGTATCTGCAACCCGAAATGCCCCCCCCCCCCCTCCAAAATTTTGGGAGCCAAGTGGACCCCGCGTTATAATGGAGTCGGCGCTGTGCCCGGTAACGTTATAGAGGAGTTGCAGTGTATTTATATGTCTTCATAAATGTACTGCAGAATGAGAGTTTTTAAGACACTTAGGAATTTTATACATGATACCAAATAATGTACCATTTAATTCATGTTGAAGTGCCTAAAAGAAAGTTTACATTTTGAAATGCACACCAAAAATAGTCCAATATATTAAGATACATGCTCCTATGAGGTTAGTTTGTGTTTTTTGTCCATTTTGGCATGCATCTTATTTCAAAACCCACACCTAGCAGTATAGGTTAAGTTCATAAAACATGCATTATGTATGTATGAAGGAAAAGAAAAAAAAAAAAGAAAAAAATATTCATACAAATAGTAATACAGTTACAGTTAGTAAAGTTAGAGGTGGAAAGGGCTCACTGTAGGGGGTGGAGGAGGCCAACATTTTCATAAATTAACGTGCAAAATTCAGTAAACATATGTCAGGGAAATTTGATTTTAGTCAGGGAATTTTGCTTTGCTCAAACTGTGGACACCCTGGTATATGTTTACAATTATGTTTTTCATACTTGATCATACAAGTGGATCCCCAGTGCAATAAGTCCTTTTATCTAAAATACTGGTTAGAGCTTTTCGAGGTTGTATATTTTATCCTTGTGCTGACCAACAGACTCTTCTTTTCCAGAACTTAACAACAGGAACTCTATTTCTACATATAAACACATGTAAAGATTTCACAGCAGCAATGTTTTAAGCAAATGGTCAAAATAAGCAGTGGCATTTAAAATATTTTGGAGGAAAAGATAGAACAGTGTTTATTCTAGGCATTGGGATTGGGGGATTCCCCCACTTTTTTCAAAGATCCCCTATATTTTTAAGATTGATGGGGGATTTTTTCTATAAACAAAGAGCAGGTGATACCAAACATTTTCCATTGAGTTAATTTTGCAATGAAATCCCCCCGCATTTTTGAAATCCTAGAATAAACACTGATAGAAGTATTCAGATGTGATTTCATGATAAGGAAAACTTCACAGACAAATCAGAGAATGGTTTCAATTATCATACTAATTTGCCACCATCATAGTGCAGTTGGTAGAGCATCAGACGATATGACTGAAATACTGTTAAAAGTTGTGTTAAACCCCATTCACTCAATAAATCACACTAATTGTTGATATACAGTCATGACTGCATTTGAGGCTGTTCAGGGGTATTTTACCATGTCTGAGCGAAATGTCAATAATAGCCTATGAAATAAGTAATAAGGGCTACATATTTTATATTGTAAAATTGCTCTATTATGACAACCCAAGGTACATTTTGAATGTGGTCATTTTAGAGGGGGGTCTTAATTCTGAGGTTTGGTTGGATCTACACCCATACAGACCTCCACTCCTGAAATAAGATTATCTCATCTTGGTTATCACAGTTTTTGGGCCTTTGTTTCTCTTGACTTACCTTTCCAGTAAGATGCTTTTGTGATTAACCAGGTTATTTAACTGAGTCTCTTTTACTTTTCTTGAAAGTACATGTTTATAAGAATTTTCATAAGTGAGCAAAGAAACAAAAAATAACTGTCAGAAATCACTTTTACTTTCTGTCATAAGCCAAATTAAGTGACATAGATGCAAACTTTTCAAAGTAAATAACCATTATCAATCTTACAATCAAAAGTAATTAAAAAAAAATTAAGGGTTTTTATTACATTGTCAAAATACCAATAATCTGCTGATTGTTGATAGATTTGTGTCCAATTTATATTTTTTTTTTTTCATAGATTTGTATAGTTGCCAGAGGTGCAAAAAAACAGTTCATAATGATCATAAAACATGGAGTTTGTACTGAATTAGGTGTCATAACTTGGGGAAAAACAGGGTGTCTGTTTCACAGGAGTTTGCTACCAGATAAATACCAGATGACAAAATTTTATACTGGTCAAAATTGAAAGGAGTTACAGCCCACAAATTAAAGTTTATGAAATTTTAAGTTTTTTTCAACTTACTGAGTAGAATTCATTGTGGAAAATGAAGAAATTGCTTGTCACAAGTAATTTCTTCATTTTACACAATGTTTTCCCAATGTGTTTTTGGGGGGTGGGGGTGGGGGAGGGGGGATGGGGCATCAAAATGAGTCATTGTGTGGGAATGGGTTCAATGAGTACATAGTGACGATTGGCCTTGTAATTGCAGGAGATTGTCCCACAGTTTCTGGATAAACTAACAGATGAGGAGTTAAAGAAAGAATCAAAAACTGAAGCCAAAAATGATGCTCTATCTTCAATAATCAAAGCACTGAAACAGCTGGTCTACAGGCTACCAAACCAAGATGAAACAATCAGAAGTTTGGAAATCTTTCGACTGAAAATGATACTGAGGTAATAAACATGAAGTCTTATGAACTTATGCCAGAAGCATCAAATGAGGTCGTCTTACTGTGGCTAGCTGGGTTTGGAGTGTTTTCTTCTCTTCCTGAATTTCTAAATGTATAAAATATGTCTGTTCATGCTTTTTTTGAATTTTTGCCATTTTGCATTGCCATCTGTAAGTTCATCACTCTCACTGTTCTTTTACCTGCCCATCCCTTCTTTTGTTTCCAGATTTCTTATCAAAATTTTGCACACATGTTTGGCCTGTCCTAGTTGTTCATAAAGGAAATTTCATGCAATTGCTTAAAATTCTAAGTCCAGGAAAAAGGTTAGAATTCAGACAAGAAGCTTGTTCTGATGAAATCTCAGTAATTATCTGGCTAATTTTGATGGGATGAGAAGATGAAGGCTTGCAAAAGATGTAGTGTTAGTACTGGTGAGAGAAATACCAGGAATCTTTGTTAGGTCCTTCAGCAGCCGTGATATGACTGAAATATTTTACAAAGTTGCATTAAATCCTATTTAATCATTCAATTGATCAGTGTCACTGTCATAGCATAGCCTGTAGGGCATCAGACCTGGGAATCTACATTCACAGGATGTCTTGGGTTCGGCAGCACATATCCTTTCAGACATTTGTGTCTCACCAATGGGTGGAAGATTGTAAACCTAAGTGGGATAGCAGCTGGAGTCTAGGAAAGGATGTAGTGGTAGTACTAGTGTGAGAAGTACCAGGAATCCATTGTCAGGTGCTCAAGCCACCAAATTTGACTGAAAAATGTTAAAAGTGGCGTTAAACCCCATTCTATCAATTGACGAGTTTTCAGTCATAATTGTGCATGGTTTAAAAAATCTATTTGCTAAAAGTTCTTGTTTCAAATGACACTTGTGTTACATTGCCATGATGAAATCCCTATTAGTATTGCACCCAATTTTATTTAATTTTTTTCATTTTCAGTCAGTATTAGTCCTTCTTTCAAAAGAAGATTGACTATTTCCATTTCCTTAAAACTGGAGTTCTCTGGTTTTGATTAGGAAATAACTACACATATTTCTTACTTCCTTGGACTTATCTAAGAAGGGAGACGTGATTTTTAGCTCCTCAAACTGAATGCTTGTTCCCTGATGTCATCGTGTTATGTTTTGTGTGTGCCATTGCATCCCTACAAGCTTTTACAATTGAATCTTCTCCTCAGACTATTTGCTGGATTTCAGTTAAATTTTAGGGAATGATCCTTGTGTAACCCTCTATCAGATTCCTTTAAAAAAAACACAAATGAACAGCATGACTGAGAATCTTCTTCTCAGTAGCCATTGGCTAAGTACAACCAAATCTTATGGGAATAACTGTTTGGTGATCATTTGCCAAAGCCCTCTTAGAATGTTTTATGAGATTGAAAAAAAAAATAAATGAATAAATAAATAAAAATAACAGGCTAATTTTCCATATATGGTATTTAGTGCAAATTTTTAAAGACTTGGTCTCCATTTAAGTAAATTCAGGCCTGTGGAGTGATGTAGGAGCTCAATTGCCTCTAGTGTGAAAATGATTACTCATTTTTCTTTTGCATACATAGTTAAAGCAGTGGTGTCCATGGTCGAGAGGTAGAGAGTCAGCTTCCTGATCAAGAGGTCCTGAGTTCGACTCACGGGAGTGGCTATCGATCTTGGTTCTGTCATTGGCCCACACTTTCGGCGCGAGTACTGGTGCATTTTCCAGGAAGCAGAATCGAGAGGGATTAATCTAAGTTGGAAGAACTTGTTTCCCAATCGATTTAAAATAAATAGGTTTAAACCTAAAGTTAAAGCACCCAATTAAATGGATTCAGACATAGGCTTGCTCACAAAAATCAAGATGGGGTAGATTTGCTTTCATGATGTAAATTTCATTATTTGATCAAACTTTTCATTATTAGTATTCAATGGTCTTGTGAAGGTGATCAAATAAGAACCAGAAACATAGGGCCTACAATATATACGACAGGTTAACCCTTATCACTTGAACTAAGAATATTCCTGTTATCATTTTGGTAGGAGGCATAGCAAAGATCAGCCTGCCGTTCACATATCTTAGTCTACACCACCTGTTCGCCCCTTCAAGCCTAAATTAATTTTCCAAAAGAAATATTGACCCTTCACAAGCGAACCTTCAGCTAAAGGGCTATTGTTTTGGCGCTGTCTGTCCTGATTCTATGTTGGCTTTTCTAAAATGTTACTTCTACATTTATGGATGGATTTCAAAATAATTTGGCACAGTCTTTTTTAACTCTAATATATGTACAATTTGATTGAATTTTTTAATAGCAAGGTTCAAGGTAAAACATCAATTTCACATTTCAAAAAATTAGCTTAAGATGGGTTTCAGTACAATTAGACATGGTTGTTCTACTTCATGAGTACATTTGCCATGTGAAAGAAAATTTGAGATAACTTCAAGGTCAAGGTTTTACATCAAGATTAAGTGTTAAAATTGAGCATATCCAGACAACTCCCACATTTATGAATGGATTTCTATTTAATTTGGGACAGTTGTTCCTCACCGTGTGTAGATGTGCAGTTTCAAAGAAATTTTGGATATCCTCAAGATAAACATAATGCCTACATTTATGGATTTCAAATCATATTATCCAACAGAGGCAGATTTGCAGTTTGAAACCAATTTAAGATTGGTTCATTGCTTCGTTTAAGGTCATATGTCAAGGCCAGATGCTTAATTTTGTTTAAATTCAGCTTGTTCAGATCATATTTTCTTAATTCAGAAATAGATGTAAAAGTAAAATGGCACAGTTGATTCTCATTATAATTACAATCTCAAGTATAATGTCATTTTTTTGGCAGGGGATTTATGGCCAGGACAATAATGTTTGTTTTATTTACTTCTAAATTGAAAAATCACCTGATATAGTTTTATATATAAAGTCAATGGAGAAAGTATTATGAGTATATCAACCAGCACAGTTTTTAAGCCTTTGTGATAAATATGTGTCACATGGGTCAAGCAGTTGTGCCAAAGTATTGCAGTAATCATAACTCAAAATAAGAAAATTTCCTTATTTTGTTTAATTTATTGCTACACTAAATTAATCATTTGATGTGAGGCTTTATGGATTACAATTAATGTTGCATAAGGAGGTATATGAATGTTTGAGAAAGCACATTTTTAAGCCTTTGTAATGAACTCATGTTGCATTGGTCAAGCAGTTGTGCTATAGTAATGCAGTATTCATAACTCAAAATAAGAATCTTTCCTTATTTTGTTTAATTTATTGCTACACTGAATTTATCATTTGATGTCATTATTGTGTAAGGATACTGGCTGTAATCTAGAAATTGGCCAAATTTGCTCCTTGATGATTTAAAAATATCCTAAGTCTATTTGTCAGAAATTGACAAGTGTGCCATTGATCAGGCCAGTTATGGGCGAGGAAACATGATGGGGATTCTGTCTCTGTATTTTTGTAAAGATGGTTGGCATATGAAAATTGTGATTTCAGTGGCTTCGTATTGTCAGCAAAGAAAAATACAAGTTTTTGAAATGTTGCATTTGTGGACAGAAGAAAGGAAGTAGTAGGGTCATCAAGTATTGGCGTGAATAGCCAACTGGCTACGATCAAGCAGCTTTTAATGTCAATTTCTTCAATATTTGCAAAATTGCAACCTTGAAAAATAAATGACTGAAAATGCACAGTGCAAGTACTTTATTTAGAGAGGTTTTTTACTTGTAATGATCATTTTCCTATTTTTCATTGGATAATAGTCTAAGATGGCTTCAATTATCATACTAATTGTTAATATACAGTCCTGATTGCTTATGAGGCCATTCAGGCCTTTGATTTATACCGCAGCATTGAAAGATTGCGGGCAATTTGTTTACCATTGACTGTCTGTCTGAAACTTAACCAAAAATTATTACTTTTACAATTACTTTCAAGTCTATTCAAGAAACAATGCTCAAATTTGAGTTGATGATAGATCTCATTTATATGTGTCTGTGGATACCGAGGTTGAGGTCATATGATAAGGTCAAGGTCATTTGTCAAGATCAAACTTTGCAAAGCTTAACCAAAAACTTATAATTTACAATTACCTCAAGCCTTTTAAGAAACAATACAAGTATTTGGCTCCATGATCTCATCAATAACATTTGCAGATACCAATGTTGAGGTCATGTGACAAGGTCAAGGTTACATATTAAGGTCACATCATATTAAAGCTTTTACAGTGGCATTGTGTTTCACAAACACATCTTGTTGATTAATACTAGGAAGGTATATAAATGTTTGAGAAAGCACATTTTTAAGCCTTTGTAATGAACTCGTGTTGCATTGGTCAAGCAGTTGTGCTATAGTAATGCAGTAATCATAACTCAAAATAAGGATCTTTCCTTATTTTGTTTAATTTATTGCTATACTGAATTAACATATTACATGTGTTTAAGATCACCTGAGCCGAAATTCTCAAGGTGAACTAATGAGGTTTGTTATGTCTCGTGTATCATCCTGCTTGCACCATTGGACTTTTAAATTACTTTGGCAATATTTTTTCTCATTTAACATAAATATCAGTCGATATTGTTATCTTGATAAAAACATGAATGATCAATTCTTAGAAACACCTTGTTGACACTGTAATTGCATTGTCTACTCAAATGACCTTTTAATGAGTATTTGGTTGTCTTGACTGTAAATTTGGTAAAGAAGTTAGGGCTGTTACGGCCCTCTTTTTGATAAATACAATTTATAATGTACAAGAAGGTATATGAATGTTTGAGAAAGCACATATTTAAGCCTTTGTGATGAATTCATTTCACATTGGTCAAGCAGTTGTGCCAAAGTAATGCAGTAATCATAACTCAAAATGATAACTTTATATCATTTTGTTTAATTTATTGCTATACTAAATTTATTATCCCCCACTATTTAGGCAAAGGGGATATAGTAATGGTCTCTGTCCATCATTCCGTCCTTCCGTCACTAAACTTGTCCAGAGTATATCTCTGAAAGTATTATTGCTATCAACTTGAAACTTCATAGGTCTATAGATGTCATTGAGGAGAAGTACAGTGCACAAGAACCACAACTCTTGCTTGCATAATTTTGGAGTTATTGCCCTTTGTAGTTTTAAAGACTTAGATTTTGTCCAGAGCATATCTCTGAAAGTATAATAGCTATTATTGAACTCATTTAGAAGAAATGCAGTGGACAAGAAGCCTAAATCTAACTGGCTTCAGTTTACTATCAAGCTTTTACGGCGGGGGATGGCCATGTCTGACATGGCTCTTGTTATTCTATGTAATGCTTTATGGATTCAAACAGTTAACATTAAGATCCCGGACGTGGCAAATATCCTTTCTGACATTTCACCAATGGATGGATAATCTTAAGCCTAAGTGGAATGAGTAGCTGGAGGCTTGGAAAAGGTGAAGTAGTAGTACTGGTGTTAGAAATACCATGAATCTATAATACTGAAATACTGTTAAAAGTGGTGTAAAACCTCTTTCAAACAAACATACAAACAATTTCTGTTAAGATGGAATATGAATCTTTGACAAAATATATTTTGAGTCGTTGTGATTAAAATATGTAATATTTGTAATATGTTTGTCCCAAGTAATTCAGCAATCATAACTCAAAATAAGAATTGTATCATTACGACACTTCTTTTGGATTGAGTTTGTCTTGCGGTTGGCCAGTTTGTCGTTCTGAGGCTTTTTATCGTCAGCCTATTGTCTCTTAAATTGCTCCATTGCTGTGATTCTTTTTTTATGCACAAAATTACTATCAAGCAAAGATGTACATATTCTATTTTGGTGGTGTTACATTCTTTTTTCTTGGAGTTATGGCTACGTGTTTAAAAATTTTGTCCATTCATCTTATCTTCAACTATTAAATGGATTTGATTCAAATTTCATGAGCACTCACTATCAAGCAGAAAATTAGATAAAGCTTGGTGCAAATAATTACTTCTTTTCCAACAATGTTTGTAGGCTATTCTTCAGCACCACATATTGTCAGATTGCGTGGTGATAAGTTACAAGATTTTTTCTTCAGGGGTGTTAAAAAGTGGGATTGTTTGAGGATGGGTTTTATAAGGTATGATGACACTTTTAATCTTTTCTCATCCAAACAGTTAAGTCCTTTGACGTTACATGTGTTCCAGCCATATAGGTGGTAGCACTGACAATCATAGTTTTGGCTCTTTGGTCTAATCTTCAGATTTGAGGTGCAAAATTAACCCATTACAACACAATCCCTCATTCTTTATACCTCTAAAGAATTTTATCATGGAAAAAGAAATTGATTTTTATAAACATTTTTTCCTTTTATACAATGCTTTCTACCCTACTAGGCACTTACTTCTTAATTTAATCACACTTTGATTTGGTTCTGCAACAAAAATGTTGTTTGGTAATAGGTTCATGTTGCGTAATAACTACAACATAACTTGTCATTCTGTTTTGTTTAAAATGCTCCAACAATTATCAATGAAATCATATAGCACAAGTATATTTTGTTTTTGCAGGCTGTTACAGATTTCCTCTTTTAATGGTAAAATGAATGCCTTGAATGAAGTGAATAAAGTGATAGCAAATGTTTCCTACCACTCTAGTAGACACACACAGAGTGAGGAGGATGAATGGTTGACAGCAGAAAAAATGGCCGTAAGTAGAAAGCAATGTAATATGATTCTGTGGCAATGTATTATTTGCACAATTTTATGGGTGATGTAGAAGTATGAATAAAAATTGGCAACTTTCTTCCATGGCTAAGTGGTCAGGGCTTCTGCTTTGGAAGTGGGAGGTCCAAGGTTTGAATTCTGGTGGGAGCCCGCTTAGTTAGAACTGATGTGGCTGGTTTGTAAGCCACCATCTAGTTAAATGAACAACTGGGAAAATCTATGACCACTATTCCTGGCTTGCAGCATACCATTTCTCCCTTTACCTGTCATTTTCCACTATTTGGGGTCAAAGAATGTATAAGAAAGAAAATATAAACCCATAGCATTTGACTTAAGTTCTTTTAGGTTTTATGTACTGTACAGCAGTCTTGCTAAAAACTATACTGTTCACCTTGAGTACATGGAATAGTTTTATTTATTTTTTTCATATTCCAGGAATGGATTAGAGAGAATGATGTTTTATCAATAGTATTGAGAGACAGTCTCCATCAACCCCAGTATGTAGAAAAGCTAGAGAAAATCCTGAGGTTTATGATAAAAGAAAAAGCATTGTCTTTACAGGATCTGGACAGGCTGTGGGAAGCACAGGTATGAGGCAGGGATTAACTCATGTTTTGCTTTACGCGGAAAATTCTTGTTTTGGCAGGAGGTATAGACCGAGATCATGCTGCACATAAGTGCAGTCTGACTTTAGACTACACCACCTGCTTGATGTTTTTAGCCAGAGCTATTAAAATTAGTTAACAAAAGAAATATTGACTCATATTGACCAGTTCTGATCAAGGATTTCATTCAGCATGATGGTTAAATGACTTAAACTATAAAGACTTGGACAGAGTTCCTGGTAGTTGTTTGTTAACCCTTTTCTGTTTTTCAAATTTTAGACCAGTCCAATTTGAAACAAGTTGCAGACAACAATCAAATGTGGTCGCAATTTAAAAAGTAATGACCCTATAGGTTAGAAAATTTTGTGGGAAAAGAAGAAATTGCTTGTGACAAGCAATTTCTTCTTTTCCCACAATGTTTTCTCAAGTATAAATTCACAGGGACGTGAAAACAAGGGATTGTACAGGAAAGGGTTAAACAAACCAGTCTATACTCTTGGATCATTCAGTTTGTAGACCTGTAGTTTGGTCAATATCCTGTATGACAACTGTGAATACCAACTATTTACTGTGAAAGATACTCAGCTTCTTTGCGTAATGCACATGTGAATTACATGTTAGAACCCCAATGAGTAAGCTGTAGTCATGATATTTAAGTCCCCATACCAACATAAATGCTTCAAATAAATATTGGCCAATGTCAGAGTTCAATGTTCACTTCCTGTATAGATGAAAGATTTGTTGATGTTAGGATTGACATCCATAGTCTGTCAAATTCACTTTACTTTGTATGTTGTTACAGTCTGGTAAACATGATGCCATAGTGAAGAATGTACATGACTTACTGGCTAAACTTGCCTGGGATTTTGCTCCTGATCAGTTGGATCATTTGTTTGGGTGTTTTCAGGTAAGATTGTTAAATCTTGTTATTGTTCAGATTTTACACTGTACAAATATCAACTGAGAACTTATGAATTTGATTGACATATTCTAGATTATTTAAGTAAGAGTTTGGTGATAACTTTCATCAGATCTAGCATAAAATTTGAAAAGTCTTGTCGAATATTTAAAAGAACCAAAATAGTTTCAAGACTTATCCCTTTCTTATTCAATTCCTGGTTATTATGTCGCAGAGAATTATGATAGAGAAAATATTACAGAAAGAGAAGAAATTTTCTTTAATAAGCAATTTCTTTTTATTCCACAATATTTTCTATCCTACTGAATGTTTATTTTTCAAATTTAATCCAAATCAAATGTTAGTCTTCAAAACCTTAAAATTTGGACACGTCTGAATTTTGCAAAACAGGAAAGGGTTAAATGACTTCATACTATAAATCTTTATATCCTTAGGTTGAAGTTTTTGGAAATGTACTATTTCCGATGACTTCTGTCAGTTTCTGAAAAATCTATTTTTCTAAACTTTCTTTAGGACTTTATTGAAGGTACTCTATTGTTACAGACCACTATACCAAAAGTCACTCTTCATTTTACCCCTTAAAACTATGTTTGATGGGTATATAGGAGCCAGCTTGTTGTTCTGTCTATTGGTCGGTGGGTGGGTCCGTCCGTCCGTCTGTAGCTTTTTCGTATATGCTCAATTTCTCAGCAACTTTTGGACAGATTTTATTCAAACTTCACTGATAAAATCAGTATCAACAAGAGATGTGCATATTCTTTTTTGGTTACGGTCCATTGATTTTTGACAGAGTTATGGCCCTTTGGTGAAAAATTGTATCCGCTCAATTTCTCAGCAACCATTGGACGGATTTGATTCTAATTTCACAGAAACACTCGGGATAAGTCAGACATGTGCATATCCTATTTTGGTTATGGTCCATTGATTATTGACGGAGTTATGGCCCTTTTATAAAAATTCTCATTTTTTGGCACATAGCACTTGTATATGGACAAGCGCTATTGGGGGGTATTAGTCAGCTTTGCGACACTCTCTAGTTTATCTTTATTTGATGTAGAGGTTAGTATAAAAATGGATGTTTCATGCTTTGTGAAATCAATTTTCTACATGAGCAGACTTGTATAAATTTTAAATCTTAAATAATTTCAGTGTGTTGCCTATTAAAGTAGGAGGGATGGTTAATCTGTTTCTATATGGTTTATATTTTTTAGAAAATAATCAGAAGTTTCTGGTATTTTCTGGATAATAGTAAACCTTAGTGGGATAGCAGCTGGAGGCTAGGAAAGGATGTAGTAGTAGTACTGGTGTGAGAAATACCAGGAATCAATTTATAGGTGCTTCAGCCCCTGCAATATGACTGAAATACTGTTAAAAATGGCGTTAAACCCCATTCAATGAATCAATCAATTCTTGTATTTTCTCTCCCAAGGCTCAGTTAAGAATGCTGATATCCTTCATAGCAAAATCATAGTGAATATATTTTGGTGTAACCTTTCTAGAGCTTTTCACATTTGAATGGTATGGTTTGGACAAAACTGATTATTTTTGTCAATCTTGGGGAGAGCACTTTATGATTGATGACTTGCCATGATAAACCAGTGGTAGAGAAGTGCAAAAATAAATTCAATGCTTATAAATAAACTTTTACAGAAACAACTGAGAGTTCAAAAAAGCTTTTGTTACAAAAATTTGAAGTGAATATAAAACGTTTTCTTCCAACATGAACTTATACATGTTAAATCATAGTCTTGATTTTAATTGCATCTTTCTAAGATCATACTTGATCATAATTGTCATTATAAATTATCCTGTACAGGTAAGCTGGGCTAATGCATCCAAGAAACAGAGAGAAAAACTGCTGGAGCTCATCAGAAGATTGGCAGAGGATGATAAAGAGGGTATAATGGCACATAAGGTATTTATCTTTGGTATTCTTGTTCACACATATAATCAATTTTAGAGCAGACAAATATGATCCGCTTTTCAAACCTATTGTAAATGGGCATTTGTATGGAAATACGGATGTTCTCCATCTGTCCCTAGAGTAGACATGTTTTTCTACTTGTCCAGAATTATAATTAACTTGTCCTTAAAAAAAGAGACAAATTCTTGGAAAATATTGTTGTTAACGAAGGCTTACCTCCGACTTGCATATTAAACTGCATTTATTTTCAAAAAATTTTATCAGAGTAACATGTAACCAAAAAGTGACAGGTTTGGTTGGCAATTCAAATGTCATAACTACGGCTTATTCAAGATTGATTGGCCAAAACAACAAAAATGATTAACTTTAATGTTGGAGTCAAAAGTTCATTTCTGGTCTAAATGAATGAATTGACTGGTCATTAATTTTTATTGTCCTGGAAGTAGGAAAATTCAGGTTGGTTACAAGTCAGTGTTATGAATTGAATTATGTTGTACATTTTGAACATTCAACTACAATTAACCCATTCCAACACAATGACACTTTTTGATGCCCCACAAGAAAAACATTTTGGAAATCATCGTGGAAAAAGAAAAAATTGCTTGCAACAAGTAGTTTCTTAATTTTACACAATGTTTTCTACCAAGAAATTGGAAAAATCAAAACTGTCAAAAACTATAAATTGTCCTCTACGACTCCTTTCAATTTGAACCAGTCTAAAATTTTGCTTTCTGGTAATGGGTTAAGGTTATGATTAGTCTTTGAATCATGTTATATATTTTACTAGGTGCTAGGATTACTCTGGAACTTGGCCCACAGTGAAGATGTTCCAACAGATATAATGGATCAAGCTTTAACAGCCCACATCAAGATATTGGATTACAGCTGTAGTCAGGTAGCCATCTGATCTCATTTTGCCTTCTGGGACTAGCAATCTGTGGCGCAGAAATAATTTTGTGGCTGTACTGGTGTCTGAAATGACAGGAAGCCATTGTTAGGTGCATCAGCTTCTGCAATATAACTGAAATAATGTTTAAAGAACCTTTCAATCCCATATAATTAATCTCATTTTACCTTCTAGTATTCAAATATTTCTCCATTGACATGCTGAAAAGAAACAAAAAGGTCATCTAGTAGCCTGATCTTTATGTCTGCTACTTACTTGTTGTTTTATTCAGTAAGAGACAGAATTGATGGATCAAAGCTGTCAATCAAAAATTAAAATTCAATTTATCAATCAAATTGTTAGGTTGTAATGAATGTTGAGCATCAAGATTTATGTGAAACATTGTTACTGGTTTAGCAACTTTAAAGTGGTAGATATAGCTTAATAAAGCAAAAGTTATTGTGTTTAGGGTGCCAACCTCCTATTGTCATGGCATTGTGTCACCCATCTGCCTCTGTCCATCCGTCTGTAAACTTTTACAATAAAAATCTTCTCCTCAGGAAGTACTCAACAGAATTCAACCATATTTCACAGAAATAATCCTTTGGTGACTCTCTATCAGATTCCTTCAAAGACTTTTGATTGCATGAAAAATTTGGCTTTAATGGGCGGGGCTAATCTCCATATATGGTGAAAGCCTTAAAAATCTCGGAAACCAGTGGATGGATTTCAACCAAATTTTACAGGGATGATCATTGGGTGACCCTTTATAAGATTCCTCCAAAGAAAATTGATTGGATGAAAAACATGGCTTTAAAGGGCTTTGCCTATTTTCTTATATGGTGAAAATCTTCTCACAAACCAGTTCCTTCAAAGAATTTTGATAGGATGAAAAGCATGGCTCAAATGGGGGGCCAATTACTATATATGGTGAAAGATTTGAAAATCTTTATCTGAAACCAGTTGATCCAACTTCAACGAAACCATCCTTTGGTGACTTTTTTTCAGATTTCTTCAATTATCTTTGATTTGTAAGAAACATAGCCTAAAAACACACTAATCTGTACTATCAGGCCTTTAGTGGAATGTTTGTTTTACATCATTGGCCAATTCGGCCAATTAACATCATGTGATATCTCAGTCAAAATGCCTTACCAGTAGTCAGGGCTAGAGATCTGTTTATTTGTTTGATAATATCTTGCTCGATCATACAATAGTACCAAAAATTGCACTAATATTAAACCATTGTTGATGAAATTGAAATACTATTAGACTTTTGTAATTATTATATTAAAACTGGCATGCAGATTACAAACTACAAAACAAGTTTAAATGAAGTTAGAATGGTTTTTAAGCTGGCATTCCTGCTGAGTTGGCATCCAATTGTCAGTTTTGCCAAAGCTCATGAAAGGATATTACCTTCTATCACTACTACAAATAGCCAAAATTTCAAACAAGTTTGTCTGGTTTTATGAAGTTCATTTGAATAAAGACAGATAAAATGAACTAGTAAATAGCATAAAGGTATGTACTCTTAATGGTATGAAAATTAAACTCTTCTATATTCTTTTGTATTTTTAGCAGGATCGTGATGCCCAGAAAATGAACTGGATCACACACTTCGTGGAGGAGATCAAGAACGATAAGTGGGTACTGCCAGCCTTGAAACAGATCCGGGAGATTTGTCAGCTTTTCCCTGAGGTAATCAAAGATTAGTCATTAAAACACACAACTTGAAAGAGTTTGTAGATGACAAACTAACAAATTCCAACACAGGGAGGCTTTTAGACACCCATGAAGAAAAACAATTTGGGAAAACATTGTATAAAATGAAGAAATTGCTTGTAACAAGCAATTTCTTCATTTTACACAATGTTTTCTACCCAAAAAGTTGCAAAAATCTAAAATTTCATAAACTTTAAACTGTCACCTGCAACTCCTTTCAATTTCGACCAGCCAAAAATTTTGTCATGTGGTAATAGGTTAATGCTATGACTAAAAGCTCAGTATCTCACTGCTTGAAATTCTGCTATCTGATCTTTCCATTCTGAAGTTTTGTATTGGATAAATGATCAAGGCTTTTCAACAGGAAACTTAAGTTCAGCTCACCTGAACACAACATCCTACTTGCAAGCCATTGTTTTCACTCACTAGTTCTTGTCTTTTTGTACACAAATTCTTTGACCCATTTCCACACAATCACAATTTTAGATGCCCTAACATAAAAAAGTCTTTGGAAAACATTATTGAAAAATATGAAATTACTTGTTACAAGCAATTCCTTCAATGTTTTCGACCAAAAAAGACAAAAGATTTTTAAGAATTCATCAACTAAAAATATTTATCTGCAACTTCTTTCAATATGGACAGGTCTAAAATTATGTCATCTTGTAATGGGTTAAAGATCTCAGCAACCTAAATCCCTAAGCCTATAAGGCTGAAACTTGCTGGAGTTTTCTTTGGATGAAGCTGTACTAAAATTTTTAAGAAAATTGAATTCTGTTAAAAACTCTGGTTGGTAACAGAAAGGTTTAATCTATTAAAAAGAAACAAAGAATGAAGTCTTGAAAAATCTTCTCCGACAAACCAGGAGGTTGCACCACCATGTTGCCCTCTACAAATATTGTGCCCCCGTCATAGCGCAGTTGGTAGCGCATCAGACTGTCAATCTAGAGGTCCCGGGTTCGATTTTGATTCCCGACGGTGGCACTCATCCTTTCCGACTATTTGTCTCCCATCAATGGGTCGATAATCGTAGACCTAAGTGGGATAGCAGCTGGAGGCTAGGAAAGGATGTAGTAGTAGTACAGTGTGAGAAATACCATGAATCCATTGATTGGTGCTCCAGCTGCCCCAATATAACTAAGATTGTTGAAAGTGGCCTAAAATTCCATTCAAACAAACAAATCTACAAATATTGTTCAAATAATTACCCTTCCTTCCCATATTGGCTCTGCCCAGGCACACCCTATGTTACTTAGAAACAAGATAAGAAGTCGTTTAAAATCTTCGCATGATAAACCATTAGGCTTACAATTTTGTATTTCACATGTTGCATTATCATTTACAAAAGTTAATTAATTAATGTTCCTGAGGTGCCATTAGGGTCCACCCTGTAAAAACTATTATTATACAGGTCACCATGTTAGTGTTAATCAGATGAGCAATTCAGGACCATCATGGTCCTCAGTCTTTTTACTAAGAAATTTATTTGGTAAATATCCATTTATAGTGAGTGTTTCTGAAAATGTTTTCTTTGCCATGATATATCTGAAAGATTGTTTTTACCCATTCCCTCACAATAATTCTTTTTGACACCCCTTAAGAAAAACAATTGGGAAAACATAGTGTTAAATGAAGAAATTGCTTGCAACAAGCAATTTCTTCTTTTTCTACTATTTTGTAAACTTCATATTGTCATCTGTAACTTCTGTCAATTTAGACCAGTCTAAAATTTTGTTGTCATGTAATTGGTTAAATCCCATTTAAATAAAATTAGAATTTTTCTGAGGTAATGTGTAAAGACATACTGTTTATATAAACCCTCTTTAGTGTTCATAGCAAAGCAAAGTCAAAATACCACAGAATCAAGAGTTAACCCTTTCCTGTCTTAAGCTCACCTTAAGCTCAATGGGGGAGCTATTGTGATCGGTCATCGTCCGTCGTCCGACTGTCCGTTCACAATTACAAAAAAATTTTCTCCTCCTAAACAAACCATGGAATTTCAACAAAACTTTACAGAAATGATCCTAGGTCATGCTCTTTCAAAATACTTCAAAGAATTGAAAACCATGAAGAACTCTGGTTGCCATGGCAACGGAATAAGAAAACTTAAAAACTCTTCTTCTCCCAAGCGGTAAGGCCTAGAGCTTTGATATTTGGTACAAATCATCATCTATTGACTCTCTACCAAAATACTTCAAAGAATTACCGTATTCTGAAAAAAAGCCCTTTTCATTGTGATCCCTGATTTGACAAATAAATAAAGAAGGAAATCTTTAAAAATCTTCTTGTCCCAAACCATAAGGCCTAGAGCTTTGATATTTGGTATAAATCATCATCTATTGACCCTCTACCAAAATGCTTCAAAGAATTACTGTATTCTGAAAATTAGCCCTCTTCTGGGCAATTCCTGATTTTACATAGAAATAAAGAAGGAAATCTTCAAAAAACTTCTTGTCCCAAACAACAAGGCCTAGAGCTTTGATATTTGGAACAAATCATCATCTATTGACCCTCTACCAAAATACCTCAAAGAATTACGTATTCTGAAAATAAGCCTTTTTCTTTGCAATGCCTGATTATACATAGAAATAAAGAAGGAAATCTTTGAAAATCTTCTTGTCCCAAACCATAAGGCCTAGAGCTTTTATATTTGGAACTAATCATCATCTATTGACCCTCTACCAAAATACTTCAAAGAAATACTGTATTCTGAAATTAAGCCCTCTTCTGGGCAATTCCTGATTTTACATAGAAATAAAGAAGGAAATCTTCAAAAAACTTCTTGTCCCAAACAACAAGGCCTAGAGCTTAGATATTTGGAATACATCATCATCTATTGACCCTCTACGAAAATACTTCAAAGAATTACCGTATTCTGAAAAAAAGCCCTTTTCTTTGTGATCCCTGATTTTACAAAGGAATAAAGAAGGAAATCTTTAAAAATCTTCTTGTCCCAAACCATAAAGCCTAGAGCTTTGATATTTGGTATACATCATCATCTATTGACCTTCTACCAAAATGCTTCAAAGAATAACCCTATTCTGAAAATTAGCCCTCTTCTTTGTGATCCCTGATTTTACATAAAATAAAAGAAGGAAATCTTTAAAAATCATCTTGTCCCAAGCCATAAGGCCTAGAGCTTTGATATTTGGTACAAATCATCATCTATTGACCCTCCTCTAAAATACTTCAAAGAATTATCATACTCTGAAAATTAGCCCTTTTCTTTGTGATCCCTGATTTTACAAAGGAATAAGGAAGGAAATCTTTGAAAATCTTCTCCTGAACCATAGAGCCTAGAGCTTTGATATTTGGTACATATCATCAGCAATTCATCCTCTACCAAAATACTTCAAAGAATTGCCGTGTTCTGAAAAGAAGCCCTTTTCTTTGTGATCCCTGATTTTACATAAAATAAAAGAAGGAAATCTTTGAAAATCATCTTGTCTGAAACCATTAGGCCTAGAGCTTTGATATTTGGCACATATCATTATCTATTGACCCTCTACCAAAATACTTCTAAGAATTATCATACTCTGAAAATAAGCCCTTTTCTTTGTGATCCCTGATTTTACAAAGAATTAAAAGAAGGAAATCTTTGAAAATCTTCTTCTCCTGAACCATAAAGCCTAGAGCTTGATATATGGTACATATCATCAGCCATTGATCCTCTACCAAATTACTTAAAAAATTAGCCCTTTTCTGTGCAATCCCTAATTTTAGTTAGGAATAAATAATGATACCTTTGATCTTCTCCTAAACCATTAGGCCTAGAGCTTTTATACTTGGTATGTATTGATGTTTATACTTCAAAGCATTACCATATTCAGGAAATTAGTTCTATATGGTGGGATCATCAATATACCTAGGATTAAAAGAGAAATCCTGAAACATCTCCAAAATAATTAGACAGAGGGCTTTGCTATTTTGTTCATATCATAAAGCCATGAACCATCATACTCAGGGGAGCGATTTAGGACCATCATGGTCCTCTTGTTTGAAATTTTAGTCTGGTCAAAATTGAAATAGGTTGCAGACGACAACGAATATTGGATACAATTTGAAACCAAACCATCCTATGTGGTAGAAAATATTGTGGAAAAAGGAGAAATTCCTTGTTACAAGCAACTTCTTCTTTTTCCACAATGCTTTCTCAAGTATAAAATTATAGCAACATAAAATCCTGTGTTTGTCCAGGAAAGAGATAATGTCCCCACCTTCTCCAGTAAAGTTTAAATATTTGAGATGCATTAAACCTTTTGAACACTATCCTGACTTTTCACACATCCTGGAAAAAAATCATTATCTACAATGTTTTCTACCCTGAAAACCATATTTTTTTTTAAATTTCATGAACTAATAATGTTCATCTGCAGCTTCTTTGAATTTAGGCCAGTCTAAAGCTTCATCACGTGGTAATAGGTTAAACAACTTGGTAGTATGATTTAGAGTAATTTTAAATGAAAAATTTTCCAATGTTTTTCTAAAAAATGTAAGGTTTGGAAATGATAAATTTTGATTGACATAATTTCTCTATATTATTTTCTCGATATTGTGTTTTTCTTCTTGTTTCAGGCTCCCCAGAGTTTCCCCCATGTACAAAACAGGGTGTCCCATGTGTACTACAGAAACTCTGTCATCAGTATATTACAGTCTAACCATGCTATAGTGATGGCTGTGGCTCAAAATCTATCAGCGTACATGAACAAGGCTAGGGCATATGCTAAAGGTAATGACTATCTAGGGATGTCTGAGAACTGTATGTAGATCTAATATGACAACACGTTTTTGGATTTATGCTTACATATTTCTCTTCTCAGAAAAAAAGTTTCAGAAGCCATTCAAATAATGGGAGGAGCATTTTATGCTCCACATGGAAAGATGTAAATGCTTATTATGTCAACTGAGCACAAAGCTTGAGAGCTATTTTGATCAATCATCTGCCAGCATCTGTTCACAATTAAAAATAATTCTTTTTCTCTTAAAAAAATCATGGAATTTCAACCAAACTCCTCAGAAATGAGAATTGAAATCCATGGAGAACTTTGGTTGCCAAGGCAACCTAAAAAAAAAACTTTAAAAAATCTTCTCTTCCCAAACCATAAAGCCTAGAGCTTTGATATTTGGTATATATCATAAGCTATCGACCATCTACCAAAATTCTTCAAAGAAATATCGTACTCTGAAAATTATCCCCTTCCCATGTAATCCCTGATTATACATAGGAATAAAGAAGGAAATCTCTAAAAATCTTCTTCTCCCAAACCATGAAGCCTAAAGCTTTGATATTTGATATAAATCATCTTTTCTTCAATCATCAATTTCTCCATTATCCACAATGTTTTCTACGAGATGAAAGATCTTTAAAATTCTGCCAACATGAAAAAAGATATTCTGCAACCTTCATTTTGGACCTGTCTAAAATTCATTTGTGAGGGATTGGGTTATTCAACACTTATCACTAATTGAAATATTATGATTTTATATTAAGTTGTTAACCCATTCCCACACGTTAATATTTGAGACCAGTCAAAATTCAAAGAAGTTGCAGACAACAGAAAGTTAGTGAAATCTTTAAATTCGTTGTCATATTGGGTAGAAAACATTGTGGATAATGAAGAAATTGCTTGTAACAAGCAATTCCTTTATTTTCCACAGTTTTCCAAAGATTTTATAATTAGGGACGTTAAAGTTGAATTGTAATTAGAAAATATCCATGGTGATCCTTCCTGTATATACAATATCCTTACTATATAGTATAAGTTTCTGTTCTCTATTTACCAGATCACCCAAATGTAGAACCTGCCAACATTCTACCAGATGGAAGATTTAATCACATTGTTCAAGTACAGGAACGTCTGAAATTTCTGAGGTATAACAACACTGTTTTATTTAGTTTTCAACAAATAATTGTCTAGTTTCGATTAGTAGAAACCCCGTACATTGTCTTTTTAGTATGAAAACCATACAAAATTGAAACTTATTTGCATTGAAAATTTGTAAAAACTGACAGAAAACACAGTTTGAAATTGAAAGTTTTCTTGTTTTCCAATAGTTATTGTAACTATTATACTCTTTTCTGTGAGAAGTTAGAAAAAGATAGGTTTGAAAGTATGAGTATAAAGGGGAAAAAAAAGGTATCAAAGTTTCAACATTTTCTTTATTTGCTTTTCAACTCTAAGATTTTCAGTGATACTGTATTTCTCCAAATCATCACCCCATGAAAGATATACTGAGAGTTCTAATTTTGTATGCAATTTTGTTAGTGATAATATTTCTGTTTTGTCATTTCAATGATTGATTAGTGAAATTAATCTTAACCCTTGTCATGCTGATCCCAGAATATTCCGGTTTTGGCAGGAGGTGTAGACTAAGATCAGACTGCACTTATGTGCAGGCTGATCTTAGTCTACACCTCCTGCTTCTACTTTTCCAGTCAGAGTTCTTTATGAAGTTGATTTCTAAAAGAAATATTGATTTTTGAACAACAAGTTATATCAGTGCTCTCAGCCCTTTGATTTGACAGCATTTCGGTAAGGTAATTTATACAGCATGACAAGGGTTAATACAAGGGGAACATCTTTGTCAATACATTTGAATACCAACTGAGGGAGCTACTTTTAGTGACAGGTGTTTACCATCGAGATATGGTATATGTATTTGTTTTACATCAAGTTGTATTTGATTGGTATAGAGTTATATTTTTGTTCTTGCCTACAGATTTTTACTGAAGGATGGGCAGTTATGGCTGTGTGAATCTCAAGCAAGACAAGTATGAACATTTTTACCATATACCATACTTATTATTACATAAGTCATTGTCAGATTACAGGTTCAAAGAGGTTGCAAACAACAATTCTTAGTGAGTTGAAATTGAAAAATACTAGTCATAATGGATGCAAAACATGTACATCCATCTCATGTTTTTTTCCATTTCCTACTCAATCCATGATTGTTAATCATAGTAGTCTAATTCCTTGTTTATAAGAAAAGAATTTATAAGTTCATAATGTGATCATGCTGAAATTAGCATTCAAATGAATAGCATAAAAGTAAAGAAAAGACAGGCAATACTTTATACAGGAATCCAGACTCTTGCATTCCTGGGATGTCCATTTGCTAATATGCTACTTAAATGCTGTCTACCATGTATCTGCTTATGATGAAAGTCGTCAAAGTCCATTGTCATATACCAAACTTTGCTTTTCAAATACCTCTTTTATCAGAACCTGTCATTCACATAGCAAAAAAGTCAGAGATAATCTCAAAACAATGTATAGCTAGCCACTCCCACTTTAAAGGGAGGTCACTACAACATTAGCTAGACAGTTTGTCTTGGATACCAGTGGATTTTAATTTGTAGAATGTGGTCAGCAACATGTCACTCAGGAAAATTATAAACCTTATTATTGATAGACTGTCTGATTGATGTATATTGTGAATGAGCATGCAAAATGCAGTAACTGCAGCTTAAACATCTTGCTAGTCCAATTAGGATATGTCACTTGAATAAGTTGTAAATACAACAGTATGGACTCCCAGCTACAGTATGGAGCATTGTTTATTTGACAATCATTTCAATCACATTCCGGGCAATCACGTTCAGTTATGTTCAATCAGCATTCAATCCGGCAATAATCAAAGTTTTCCTATCAGTTCTTAAATGTAGTGGTTCAATCAACAGCGTTCAATCATTGCAATAATTGATATTGCCATATTAGTTTTGGTGATAAATTTTATTGTTTAAAATGATTGCCGATGTTGTAGGGATTGAATCCACTCAAGAAACAATATGAACTCACAGCTACAGTATGGAGCATTGTTAATTTGACAATCATTTCAATCACATTCCGGGCAATCACATTCAATAATGTTCAATCAGCGTTCAATCCGGAAATAATCAAAGTTTTCCTATCAATTCTTAAATGTAGTGGTTCAATCAACAGCATTCAATCATTGCAATAACCAATATTGCCATATTAGTTTGGGCGATTAATTTCTTCATTTATAATGATTTCCTGTGTTGTAGGGATTGAATGAAATGTTGCAACGATTGAATGATTTCATCTAAACAAGGAAGCCTTCAATCCACTCAAGAAAGTGTTCAATCCACTCAAAGTGAAAAGGCGATCAGCGTTCAATCACAATCATCTAATCACGATGATGTAGCATTCAGCGTTCAATACCTTTCCAATCAGGTTGTCAAAGTAACGATGTTCTGTACTGTACAAAATACTTTTATATATGTGTCCTAAATAAATATTTTGGCTCCAAACTGATTGGTTGGTTTGATCATTTATCTTCCTGCTTAACAGTGGTGTTGGGTAATTATGTCTCATTGTTTCAGATCTGGCAGTGTCTAGCTGAAAATGCAATCTACACAACTGACAGGGAGGCTTGTTTCAAATGGTTTGCAAAGGTAGGTTTCTGATTAATTACTGAGAAGAGAAATGCATATTTGATAATGTCAGAGTAGTAAAAAGCAATTGTGATTAGATGTCAAATTTAGACTTGTTCAAATTGAAAGAAGTTGTGAATTTAATACAAATAAGTGTTAAACACATTACCAGACAAAATTTTTTGACTTGTCCAAATCCAAAGATGTTGAGACGACCAATTTCAGTTAATGAAAGTTTGGACTTTGGGTAGAAAAAATTGTGGATAATGAAGAAATTGCTTGTAACAAGCAGTTTCTTCATTTTCCACAGTGTTTTCTAAAGCTTTTTATTTAGGCTTCAAAAAGCATCATAGTGTGGGGAAAAGCTAATTGGCAGATATTTATCATACATGAAAACATTGAACTAAACATTGCCAGAAAAGGATATTGCAAGTAATTTTTCCATTTCCCAAGATATTTTTAGTTCACATTGCTCATCAAGTTGTGAGTTGGTCAAGATATGAGATTTCATGAAATTGTTTCACTTTTAAAGCATCACATAGATAAATCATACCATTATGAAAAAATTGAATATAGACAATGTTTTTGAGCTTCTTTTACCTTGGAACAGTCAAATCTTTTAGATATATAGTAATATGTTATACTATTATTGATCCAAAACCTTGTAATGGATTCTTGCCACATAGCAAAATTTGATAGCAAGGGTTTAGGGAAATATAACAACTTTTCTGCCCAGCTCAAATCTAGCACAGGGGTTTAGATCCAACTGTAACATGATTTTCCTTATGTGTTTGGTAAAGGTTGAATAGTATTGTGGAGGTTATTGTCATTATTCTGTAATCTTTCACAGCTTATGGGTGAAGAGCCAGATTTGGACCCAGAGATAACTAAAGAATTTTTTGAAAAAAATATACTACAGTTTGATGCTAGTCTTTTGTCTGAAAATGGAATGAAGTAAGTTATTTTTTTGTTTAGACATTGTTTTTCCTGATCATGTTATCCACATTTGAAAATCCAGTTGAAAGAGAGCTTTTTGTGGTATTGAATTTATTTCATCAGATTTTATCAAATATTTGCATAATATTTCTCATGGAAAATAAAATGAAGTTATTTCTTTGCACTTTATGTTACAGTGTAAACTATTCTATTCTGAATTATTGTTACTGGAGACCTAATGCTGAGGACAATCATTCAGAATTCCATTCCAGACAAAAAGGGATAATAGTTTGCTCTGTTACATTAATTAGCATAAATAACTATTTAATGCATGATCAACTCTCTGAAGATATGTTCAACCATAATATAGAAAATAGTTTTTGCTTTAACTGAGAAATGAACTAAAAACCTTTATCACTATGTATGGATTCATACATTAGTGTGAGTTAGGTTCTTAGATCACACCTTACACCTCAATGAAAGCAAAAGATGTTCCCTTTGTTTGTTATGATTTAATGCCATCAAACAAATTAATCCATTCCCACACAGTGACGCTTTTGGACGCAATTTGGAAAACTTTGTGTAAAATGATTTTACACGCTGTTTTCTATCTAAAAAGTTGAAAAAATCTAATATTTCATATACTTTATAATGTCGTATGCAGCTCCTTTCAGTTAGGACCAGTCTAAAATTTTGCCGTTTGGTAATGGGTTAAAGCAACGGTTTTACTAGTTTTAGTAAAGTTTTATGGATCTACTTTGTGCACAAGCATACAAAATAGGTACATGCACAAATTTCGATGTAAGAGGAATTATTTTTAAAAAATTAGCCAATCAAAACTCTTGAAATATGATAGACAAAACGTAAACTGTTTCATTTTGAGAATTATTATTTTATGATATGAAAGGCAAGCAACAGCCCAATGCTTACTGTTCTGGAATGGAACAGGTTGTGATGTCATATGCTCATACAATACTTGGTGCAGTAAAAGCTAGAAAAAGTTCAAAATTGTAGATAAACATTCATGGACCAGATATATACAATTGGTATTATGTAAAATGGGGCTGTTACAAAAATATAATCCTGCATCTTGTCTTCAGACAAAGATATTTATGCTGTCAAAATTTATCATATTGCTTCTATTTCGACATGCTTCATTTTTCTCATACCAGCTTGCCAGTCAAGACTTCAGGTGTATGGCCTAGAATGAATGTTGTCATCCTAGATTACTGTGCTAGTTATATCAATTACTTGTTCATATATTTCAGCTGTTTTGAAAGATTTTTTAAACATGTGAATTTGAAAGAAAACAAACTCAAGCAAAGAAGAAGAGGTTTTGTGATGGAAGATTTGGAGCTAATTGGATATGATTATTTATGGAGAGTAAGTTAAAGCTCTATAATCTAGTGCCTGCATAAACATAAAAAAGTATAGGAATTATAGTGACAAGGAAAATCATTAAAAGGCAAGAAGTAAAATGCTTGTATTAAATTGTAAGACATTATTCAACCATGCCTTTTCTAGGACATTTTATCCAGTCCAGAATAGTATTATTTGACAAAAGGAATTTTCATGCCCCTGCATCTATAGATCGGGGGCATATTGTTTTACCTGTGTCCATCAGTCCATCCGTCTGTCTGTCTGCAAAACTTAACCTGCCAACTAAACATTTTCCTGTCACTTCAACCCTGTTTAAGTTACAATGCTAATATTTGGTATGTAAATAGGTCTCAACAAGGCACAACTTGGGAAGGTCATTTAATTAAGGTCAAGGTCAAAATTTTGACCCTTTTCCCTAAAACGTAACTCAAAAACTTAACCTGCCAACTAAACATTTTCCTGTAACTTCATACCTAATTAAGTTACAATTATAATTTTGGTATGTAGATAGGCCTAAGCAAGGCGCAACTGGGGAAGGTCATTTCATAAAGGTCAAAGTCAAAATTTTAACCCTTTTCCCTAAAATGTTACTCAAAAACTTAACCTGCCAACTAAACATTTTCCTATAACTTCATCGCTAATTAAGTTACAATGCTAATATTTGGTATGTAGATAGGTCTCAATAAGGCGCAACTGAGGAAGGTCATTTCATTAAGGTCAAAATTTAACCCTTTGCCCTAAAACAAAGAAGAAAAAAACAAGAAGAATCACCCGTTTCAAGAGAATTCCTGTTTCGGGGGCATGGTGTTTCACAAACACATCATGTTTCAATAACAGAAGTTTCGATAAAAATAGCAGTGTCATTTGTACCATAGTCAATTTATGTCTTTTATTAAGTATTAAGCAATTTGTCAAGGAGGATGATTTGCCCAAGTTGTCTTTTATCAACCTCTGAATATGTTATAAGAATCATAGATCAACTATAAATTTGTCTATGCATTCCCACTTCACACAATCACACTTTTTGATGCCACAAAAGAAAAAAAGCTTTGGAAAACATTGTAGAAAATGAAGAAATTGCTTGTGACAAGAAATTTCTTCATTTTATAGAATGTTTTCTACCTCAGAAGACAAAAAAAATTCATCCACCAAAAATTGTCATCTGCAACATCTTTGAATTTGGACCCACCAAAATGTTAGGTTGGGGAAATTTCCACCTTGTCATCTTCAAATTCTTTCAGTTTAATATTTACATATCATGTTGTCTGCCTGTAAGGCCAATTTTTCTAAATGACAGGTTGTTATGCATGCACCAGAAGAAGTATCAGAGAAGGCCATCATTTTGTTAAAAGACACCTTCACAAATCTTGGTCCTCATCTTTTACAAAACCAAACTGAAATCCATGAGGATTTTATCCAAACAACAATGGACAGATTAAAAGCGTTATATGACACAATATCAGTGCTTGATGAAGATAAAGACAGTAAAAAAAGTATCATGCAAGAGACCAATAGAATGATACGAGTGTTAACTGTGTTAAAGGAATATGTTGCAGAATGTGACGAGATGTATGGAGAAGAGAGATCAATCATCCCTCTTAGCAGGTGACTGTTTATTTTAAAACAATTACTAGATGATAGTAGTTTTACTTTGGTCCATATAAAAATAAGAAAAAATAGATTATGTACAAAGTGCAATTGAATTTAAATATTAAAATCATTTATTCCATAATCAAATTTGAGAATGGTCCAAATTCAAAAAAGTTGCAGATGACAGTGTCAAGTTGATGGAATTTCAAGTATTCCTGTCATTCTTGGAAGAAAACAATATGGAAAATGCAGAAATTGCTTGTAACATGCTTCTACATTTTACACATTGCTTTTCTGGGTGTAGCCGCTGTCAGAGCGCAGTTGGTAGTGCATCGGACTCTGAGTCTTCAATGATAAAATTTCATGGGTATGATCGGTGGCACATATACTTTCAGACATTGTCTCTCACCAATGGATGAAAATCATAAACATAAGTGGGATAGCAGCTAGGGGCTAGGACAGGATGTAGTTGTAGTACTGGTGTGAAAAATACCAGGAATCTATTGTTAGGTGCTCCAGCTGCCGCAATATGACTGAAATGCTGTTAAAAGTGGCGTGAAACCTCATTCAATCAATTAACCCTTTCCAGTTTTTGGAAATTTTAGACTAGTCAAAATTGAAAGAGGTTGCAGAGGACAATAAACAATGGATGCCATTTGAAAAGAAACCATCCTATGTGGTAGTTAATATTGTTGAAAAAGGAGAAATTGCTTGTTACAAGCAATTTCTTCTTTTTCCACAATGTTTTTTTAGTATAAAATCACAGGAATGTAAAATCCCATATTTGAAAGGGAAAGGGTTAAAAAGCTTACCTGAACTAAATTAATTAGGGGCATAATAGGTGGGATTGTGTTGAAAAGGTAGACAACATTGAAGAAAGGTACTAATTGCTTGTCAAAGTTTAGTTTTATTGAAGAAAAAGTTTCTGATAAGATAGAAAATGTTGTTAAGGCAGAAGAAAATGCTGGTAATAAGTAATTTCTTTGCATCTATTGAAAATCAGATATTCAATTCAAAAACTTTAAAAGAATAAATAAATAAACTTTTGCAAAAGTTACTGATGAATTATAGGGTAAGGACATTGTTACCTAGCTTCATTTTATTTATATGAATGGACTTTAGGAAGATTTTTGTTTTAGTTTTATTAAGGTTATCACAACAAATGATTTAGCAGTGATTATTTTGTGTTTTCTTGTTAAATTAGACTAGTCAGAGGTAAAATTTTGATAGAAGAATAAATAATGAATTATGTATATAAAATGACTACGGTTAACCCATTACCAGACAACACAACTTAAGACTGGTCCTAATTCAAAGAAGTTGCAGAATACAATATTGATAAATCCTAAAATCTTTTGTCTTTTTCTTTAGAAAACATTATGGAAAATGAAAAAAAAATTACTTGAAAGATGTTTTTTTGAGGGGCATCATAAAGTGAGATTGTGTGTGTATTGGTCAAGTATCAAAACTACAGGACTAATCTATTTGTTGTAGGGCCTGTAAAGGGAAGCTAGTCACATTAGTTGTTAGATTTCCTAATCAGGGTCGGCAGGTGGATGATGTGGATATCTGGTCTCATACAAATGATACTATAGGTAAGGTTCTTGGCGATTAGCTTATAGGTCTCTTTGGAAATACTTGAGGGTTTGAAATTATATCAAAAAAGTGATTCAGTGTTCAGTAATGAAGAATGAAGTTAGAGAATACATCAGTTGACCAATCGCTGCTGTCAATCAAATAATCAGTCAGCCAATCAAATCATTCATTAAGACTGGAAGCTCAATTTTAACTCAGACATTGGCCGCAATTTAGTTGAATCATTTTTGTTGGTTTGGCGACTTAAACATTGTAACTACAGCTTATTCAAGTTGTAATGACAACATTTAGGTCTCCAACCAACCATTATACTCATTTGTAACATGCTATTTGTGGTATAATTCGCAAAATAACGCCAATCAAAGTGTCTTATTCAATGGGTGGGGCCAAAGGAGTCAGTGGGAAGGGCTGTTGATTAGTCAACTGCATTTGACATACAAAACATTGTACTGTGTTTGTTCTGCTATGATAGAAGTAGATTCACCTAATTAAGTACAAGGTTTTTGCTTACAGGTGCTGTAAGAAGACATATACTTCACCGTGTAAAAGCCAACAGTAACGTTAAAGTAGATTTATATGTTAATGGTGAAATCCTAGAACCTAGTGAGGACAAAAGACTTATATCACAGATACCTCTTAGAGATAAAATGGTTTGTGCATATTTGCTTTATAGCTCCTCTTGCCTGTATAAACATTTGAGATGTTTTTTGTCGAGCCTGCTTGCGGTGAGCGAGACATAGTTGTCACTATGACAAGATGGTGTATGTCCGTTAGTTAGTCCATCCATCAGTCCGTCCATCCGAATTTGTCCGGACAATGACTCCTACATTTATGGATGGATTTCAAAATAATTTGGCACAATTACTCTCCAGCATGAATAGATGTGCCGTTTGAAAGAATTTTTGGGATACTTCAAATGTCAAGGTCACAGCTCGAGGTCAAACACTAAAATTGTGTTTGTCCGGACAATTACTCCTACATTTATGGATGGATTTCAAAATAACTTGGCACAATTATTCTCCATCATGAGTAAATGTGCCATTTGAAAGAATTTCTTCAAGATCAAAACTCAAGGTCAAACACTAGAATTGTTATTGTCTGGTGCATAATGCCTACAAAACTTTGCGGGCTCGACAGCAGTTGTCCTGGGACAACCATCTAGTTTACCCAAGTTCAATACATGTCTGATTAAGATCTAGCTTTGAGGTGATTCATTTGAGTTGGGTTTGGAAAAAATGCTGGAAGTGTATAGAAGCAAGTTAAGTAATGGAGAAGTAATGGAAAATTTCATATTTTGCTAGACTTTAGTTCAAAGAAAGGTTTGTGATTTAAGAGATGAAGAGAATATTTTTTGTTTTCATGGAGGTATGAACTGAAAAACCTAATCACAATGTATGAATATGAGGATTCATACATTGTGTGATTGGGTTTTTCTGTTCATACCTCCATGAAAACAAAGAATATTCTCTTCATTTCTTATAATTTAATAGCATCGAGCAAAAAAAAAACAAAAGCTTTACAAATTTTATACCTTTTTGTATTGGACTATTTTGTGCGGAAGCATACAAAATGACTGCGTGCTAAAATTTTTGTTCATAGATTTGTGAATAAATTTATTTGACCAATCAGAACACTAGTTTTTGATAGGCGAAACTAATAATTAAATTATACTGATATGTAACCTATTACCAGATGACTAAATTTGATATCAAAAGCGGAGTTGTAAGGGTTAAAAGTACCAGTGTTTTTGTGATAAGACAACTTATGTCATTTCTTGCTGCAGATTTACTTGAAGTGTTGAATTTCCTTTTTTAGGTTGATGTTTTTGTTTATGAAATTTCCAATGCCTTGTTTGGTGTTGCTATCCTTTTTCTGTTTACTTAAAATGAGGTGTGGGAGGTAAATCTTTTCATCAGTATCTATATAATCATTTATTGTATAATTACCGAATTTGATTATAAGTTAGATACATTTCTTGTGAACAGTATCAGGCTTGACTAAAAAAATATCCATATTGTACATTTACTGAACTGATAAAATATGGTTTGATGACATCATTTTCTCAGCAAAATGATGTCACACAAAAAATAACAGTACCATGATGATTTTCAATAAATTTTGTTGTCTTCATTTTAACTGTTATAGTCAATACTATATGCTAAATTGAAAACTTTGTAGTATGATGTAGTACTGATACAAAACCTTCCATTGGATTCTTACACAATAGGAAAAGTTGATATTCCACACAACCTACAATCTTGTGAAATGTCCAAATTTTCCTACTGAACATAAAACCAATACAATTCTTTGTATCACTATTATAACATAACATTACTTATGTATTGTAAGATAGGAAGACAGACCTAGAAATTACAATTTCAGTTGATTACAGCCAAGTTAGTCCATGTAGGTAACTCTATGCCATCTAGTCCAGATACAAGTTCTGATAGTTCAGGAGGTTCACCACATCACACATTTGAAGGACCAAATTTAGAGGCAGAAAACTGTCTACCTGGTGTGGTGAGTGCTGTTTATAACATAAATATTCATGTGTAAAGGAATCAATCTGAAATTTGGAAATAAGACTTTTCAAGAAAAAATGAGTGCATAATAAAGTGAGTTATTTTATTGGTAATATCAACAATCCAACTTGCTGAGGTGGGCAGATTCCTTGTGTAATTTTCTTTTGGTTCTTTCTGATTTTGGCCACAATGACTTTTTGACGCTGGGCAAGCAAAATGTCACAAATGCAGCTTTAATCAAGCAGTATTTACAGCATTTTGATTGCCTAAGGACATTTAAGTTGATTTGTATCTATAAAAAGTTCTGTTTTTACCCACTAGATATTTAAGGTCAGTGGTGTTGGAAAACAGACTTTCTCCACTTGTCCCTGGACAAGTAAGACATGACATTATTTCTATTTGTCTTGAATTAAAATGAACTTGCCCACAACACAAAAAAGTGAAGTGATGAAATTTGAGAAAACCTCAATTAAGAAAATGTTGGAATCTAGCATTTTCTTCCTTAACAACAAATTTTTCTACTCTTCAGCACAAACATTATAATAATTTTCCAATATGTAATGAGTTATATCAAAGATCTACAGTAGAACCTCTTTACTTTGAACGTCACTGGTTAGTATGCATGTATTTGTTCGTTATTCAAACGTCAGTGTTTTGCATATAAATCATAAAAATACAAGATGAGTATTTTTTAATCTACGTTTTCCTCAATTAATATCTGTGGGTTTTGTTTAAAAAATTAAACAATTTAGAATGTTTGAAAGAACAAGACTATGTCTGATCCAGAGTATTTCAAACAGCCGACCACTCACCCTCCTTTTTGTTCGTACTACACTTAGTTCGTATGAATTTCCTCAGTCCCTTGCGCTACAAACTACTGAGGTTTAGATGTATTTTGTACCATTTTATGATTTACCCTGGAATTTATTTGTCCCTGGAAAAGCAGCATTGAAAAATGTACTTGTCTGCAAGTTGAAAAGCCAATGTTTGACTAGTCAGACATGAGAATTCCACACGCCAGTTTTAATGTCATTTGTGACTTGCCAACTAACTGCCCACTTTATGATGTATTTACAGATAATGTCCAATGGTAAAAGATATGCCCAATTCCTGTTCCAACTGTCAGATTTAGGATGTTCTTTACAAGTACCAAAGTTACGAGATACTGCCAGAATTTTGTTGAAACTTATGCCAGCTGGTGAGTATCAATTACAAATGATTAGAATTCCTTTGTGCTTTAAGTGTTCATAAAACGTAAGGACTAAGAATCAAAGTTTCAAGTTAATGATTATGTACAAAAGTGGTGTAGTGTTAGAGTCTGGGTTAGATTTTATCCTATTCTGATTGATTCCAGAATTTCCTGCCTTGCCAGGTTGATAGATGGTAATTAGCCTGCACAAAGATGCTGTTTGATCTTAGTCTACAATACTGACTCAACATCCTTTGATTTTTAGTTTCTAAATGGGATAGCAGCTGGAGGCTAGGAAAAGATGTAGTGGTAGTACTGGTGTGAGAAATACCAGGAATCCATTGTTAGGTGCTCCAGCCGCACTATATGACTGAAATACGGTTAAAAGCAGCGTTAAATCCCATTCAATCAATCAATCAATTGATTTCTAGTTTAGATTTAACCCATTCCCCCACAAAAAATTTTAGACTGGTCCAAATTGAAAGAAGTTGCAGACGACTATTTTTTGTTATAGGAATTATAAAAGTCTTAGGCTTTTTGGGTAGAAAGCATTGTGTAAAATAAAGAAATTGCAATAAGCAATTTCTTCTTTTTCCACAATGTTTTCCAATGCTCTTTTCTTGAGGGGTGTAAAAAGGAGGGCTTGTGTGGGAATGGTTTTAATATAAACATGCTATGAATAAATTTCTGAAATAAATAAAATAAATCTTAAATTGTTCAACAGAAACACAATGAATATTTGATTTCTTTTTTGCAGATGCCTACACAAAAGATACTTTTCGTTCATTGTGTGTTGACCATGTCAGAACTGGAGCTCCTGGTGTTTCTCAACCTTTAGAAGCCATGTTCTTCAACAGCTCTCCTACACAAGTCCTATACAATATTGAAGTAAGTAGACTTTGTTCATGTAAAGTAATTGGTAAGGCAAATGTACATTTAAGAAATGTTTAGGGAAAAATATCCATTTTGTACAAGATAATCCTGATCCTCATTTTGAACAAGATATTCTGATCCAAGAAGAGCTATTTCTAATGAACTTGCTCTTTATCAAAGGAACTAACATTCAAATATTGTACTGTAAACATTTAGTAGGATATCTAAAATAAAAAGAATTAGCAAGAAATCTTATTTAGGCAAAAATTAGGGATTTAATTTGTTTGAACAGGGTTAAACACCACTTTTTCAGTTTTTGATAAGCCCTCTTGGGTTGATCGAGACATAGTTGTCACTTTGACAAGTCAGTGTATGCGTTAGTGCGTTAGTACATTAGTGTGTTAGTACATTAGTGTGTTAGTATGTCCGTCTGTCCGAATTTGTCCAGACAATTAATCCTACATTTACTTATTGATTTCAAAATAACTTGGCACAATTATTCTCCATCATGAGTTGATGTGCCATTTAAAAGAATTTTTGGGATTGTTCTAATGTCAAGGTCACAGCTCAAGGACAATTACTCCTACATTTACGGATGGATTTCAACTTCACACAATTAGTCTCCATCATGAGAAGATGTGCCATTTGAAAGAATTTTTGGGATAAATCTAATGTCAAGGTCACAGCCCGAGCCTCTATCTGCGCATCCTGGATCTTATGATTGAGGGGCCAATGAGCTACCAACTGCTCTATAGCTGCAGCCACTAGGTATTAATTTCAGGTTCTATAAAGTCACTTTACAATATTCTGCTATGTTTCAGGTTGCATACAGTTTATTGATGCCAGCTTTAGACCCAATGGCAGATGATGCATTTGACTTTCAGGTGGGTCATTAGGGTTTTGACGTCTGTCACAATTATATCTTATGTTATAATTATTAAAGATTTCTTCTCAATAAATGGTTAATAGGCATTTTTCACCTGTGGCCAGGTAATTGATGTTTTTTGAAATACTTTGACACACTTGTTTCTCCATATCAAGTGTGACTGTAATATGAATAAGCAAAAGTGACAAAGGTCAAGTAACTAGCTAATCCTTTCAAATAATCGAAGTTTTTAAATAATGATGAAGAAACATGATGATTTAGCATGGCATACTGGGAACAAATAGTAACTTACTGGAGGTTTAGACTGTTTTGATGACATAAATTTCAAGTTACTCAAATTATTAACTGAAAAAAAAATTCAAACTTTTCAAAATTGTTTCATTCGTTCAAGAATAGTTGAAATTAAGAGTTAAAAATAGTCAATAACTAAAACCTTCTAAAGAGGTTCAATCTGTCTGTCTATATTTGTAGTATAACTTTATAAGAAGTGGAGGTGTGCAGCTGGCTCTCAACATGCTAACTAAAAACAACTTTTTACCTAATGCTGATCTACCTACACGCAGGTAACAGTTACTTTACTCATTACAGGAAAAGGATTTTTATGTCCGGTCATGTAATGGCAATGGGCATAGAGAGTTACCTGTCTTAGTGGACAGGTTTGGGTTCATTTTTTGTCTAGAGCATATTTTTAACCCATTCCAACACAGCAGAATTTTAGACTGGTCCAAATTGAAAGAAACTGCAGACGACCATTTCAAGTTGATGGAATTTTGAATTTTTTCGTCTTGTTGGATAGAAAACATTGTGGATAATGAAGAAATTGCTTGATACAAGCAATTTCTTCATTTTCAACAGTGTTTTCCAAAGTTTTTTCTTGAGGGGCGTAAAAAGGAGGGATTGAGTTGGAATGGGTTAATTAAACTGATTAATTGATTTTTAAATAACATGGCACAGTTGTTACAGTGTTGTGCAAAAGTTCAATTAATACTTCCAAGTTCAAGGTCATGGCTGAAGGTCATTTCACAACTACTTAAACAGGGGCATCTGTGTCTGTGATACATTTTCACTTTGGCATTTCCAAACTGACACATGCCAGATGTAGCAATTTATAAAAGCATAGAAAAATACTGGAAATAATGTCCAGGCGTATAGGAAATATGTCCATGCTTTTTTCCATCTTCAAATATGAAAAACTTGGTATTTTCAGCAGTTTTTTTCTGTGGGTTAATTCATAAATGTGTTGTCAATAAACAAAAAAGTGATTGAAATTAAAAGGTTGCATTTCAATTTCATGTTCAGGATAAATATTTTTGTAATAACAAATTCCTTGTATGTGTAACCAACCTAAGACTTATTTTTCAGTAACCTCTCAATATGAGATTCGAATTCTGTCACATAGTATTTAATTAAAAGTTTTCATAATTTTCAGCCTTGTTAATATTTGATAATCTATTCCTACAATATAACACTTTTTTAAAACAATTGGGAAAACAATTTGTAAAATGAAGAAATTGCTTACACAAGCAATCTCTCATTTTCCACAATGTTTTAACCCAGAAAGTTCAAATGAAATTTCAAAAACTGTAACAGTCATCTGCACTTCCTTTCAATTTGAACCGGTATAAATTTTTGCCATCCGATAAAGGATTAATGTATTTTTATCAACAGATCATCATATGTAACAGTATTGAAGATCAGCAAGCTCATGTTAACTGTGGTAGGTTACTCCAAACTTCAAATGGTGGTTGATGCTTGCAGTAATGAACAGAGAGGCCCCCCTATAACACCATCAGAACATAGCCATGCTGTCATTCTACAGCAAGCTTTACATCATATACCCAACCATACCACAGAGTTTACTACCAGGAATGTAGCTATTAGACTAGGGCAGAATCTGGCAGAAAAGGCTACCAGTGTAGTTCCAGACTTAAACACCATAAAAGCCATACAGAAAATAGCCTGGGCAGCTGGAAGTGGGTCTTTGCATCTGTTTCATGCATCAAATGATGAAATCCATAAAGCTCATGAAAAGGTATACATTCATACCCATTTTAAAGGAAGCTTTAGTCTAACAGCACAAGGTGCAAATGAGGAAAAAAAAGAAATAACTAAACAAAGATTTCTGCTTTTCCACATCAGTTCATCCTTTCTGAATTGCCTAAAAGAAGATTGTTTATTTGATTTTTTTAATACAAAATGCTTTTGTATCGTACCATTGACAGATTGCTACTGCCAATCAAAAATCAATCAACCAGTTAAACTATTCATTTTGACTTGAAGTGAACTTAGAACTTTAACCCTTTACCGCTTTTGAAATTTTAGACTGGTCCAAATTGAAAGAGTTTGCAGACGACAATGAAAATTGGAAGCAATTTTGAAATGAAGCCATCCTATGTGGTAGAAAATATTGTGGGAAAAGAAGGAATTGCTTGTTACAAGCAATTTCTTCTTTTTTCCACAATGTTTTCCCAAGTATAAAATCACAGCAACGTAAAATCCCGTATTTGTACAGGAAAGGGTTAATATTGTTACAGAATACAAATTTTTAAATTCTTTCTCTCTTTATCAGTAAATGGAGCGATACTAGTACTCAAGTGCCTCTAGGTAACTAAATTTGTGTTCTTTATTAATCTGTTCAATGTATGTAGTTAATGACTACATCAAGAAATGGTTTTGTGTAACATTGAGGGAAATTATTATTTCTTTTAGGATGTAAATCCAGATGCAGATGATCTGTCAGTGGCGAGGGAAGCAATGGAAGTCCTTACAGTGTGTATGTTATTGTGTCCAAGTGCTACAGAAACACTGAACAAAGATAAAGCATGGCAACTTTTTATTATAGATAACCTACTCAGCTGTAAAAATAGGTAATTATATAAAATAAATTCTAGATACAGGTGGAGATGACATATTTATTGCAAGAGAGCTAGAAATTACCAATATGCTCCTTAAGTTGAAAATGAAGAAAACAACTTCAAAAATGGATTTAAAACTTATTATTCAATACACGACGTTTCGGCCATTAGCCTTTTTCAAGTGTAAGATATAAACAAGTAAACAGGAAATGACGTCAACGTCACTTGACGTCAATAACAACGACGTCAAAAGGAAACACATCAGTTAGCGTACAAAATATCAAATAAAGGATCTGTGTAAGATACAAATTACTAGCAGAGATACAGGTTATATGTATGAAAAAGAAATAGCTAGTAAAAACTTTATATTGATAAGAAGACTGTTTTTTGAAAAATGAACAGTCCAGATAAGTTAGAGAAATAGAAACATTGTGAGAAAAGAATAAAAAATCCTTTAAAGTGCCCCTTCTCCTTCTGCCACAATGCTTTAACTACAGCCCAGGATATTACCACTAGGCAACCCAAATTTCACAAACAGCTTTATTTAAGGCTGTAGTTACTACATTCAGATTGTCTAAAAAAATATATATACATATATATATATTATATTAAAATAGAATTTTAGAATTAAGACCAAATGGAAACACTGTTCCAAGACGGTGCATCCAGGAAGTCTCCTTCAAAAGGCGTTTCCAGTTATTTGTAACTTTATCTATTGGCATAAATGTAAAATTCTTGATTGAATGATCCGGTAAGTTGAAATGTTCAGAGACTGTAGTATTCATTTCTGGAAATGTTTTATGTCAAATTTATGTTTATTCATTCTCTGACTGCATTTTTGTTGAGTCTGTCCCACATACTGGACTTGACACTTATTACACGTAATAAGATAAATTACATTTGAAGAGGTGCATGAAAAATTATCCTTTACACTGTAATTATCCGAAGTAGTAGAGCTAGAAAAAGAATTCGACTCCGTTATAGTAGAACAGTGGGTACAACGTGGCCTGTTACATTTTGAAACGGAACCAGTAGTGACTGCAGTACTGTTCAGTTTGGAATGAATCAACATATCATGTAAATTAGGGGGTCTTTTGTAGGCGACAATCGGCTTGCATTTAAACAATTGCCTGACACTTTCACTTTTGGAGTATTTTAAGAGATTCCAATATTGGTGAATAATTTTACCAATATTAGGTAGGGAAGGGTTATAAGTGCATATAAAAGGAATAACATTCTTGCACCTAGAAGAAGAAGTGGGTTTTAGGGCGTCATGCATACTCATAGCTGTTACTTTTTTGACAGCCTGTTCAATTGTTGACCGAGGGTAATTCCTTGCTAAAAAGTACTTAGAGAGCCTTTGAATGTCATTTTCAAAGGTAACATTGTTAGACGTGATTCGTCTATACCGTTTAGCTTGGCTATAAGGAATACCCTGTTTACAGGATAAAGGGTGACAGGAAGAAAATTCAACATATTGATGACAATTAGTGCTTTTTTCATGAACACTAGTTTCAAGTTGTCCGTTTTCATTTATATATATACTAACATCCAGAAAAATAGCTTTCTTATTAGAATAACTATATGTGAATTTAATGCTTTCATGAACATTGTTGATTTTTGAAATGAAAGCATTTAAATCTGCTTCACTATGAGTCCATATCATGAATATATCATCAAGAAAACGTAACCAAATTAATGGAATTTTATCAAGGGACTCAAGAAAATCTTTCTCAAGTTTACCCATGAATAAAGAGGCATAACAAGGGGCCATTTTTGTCCCCATAGCAGTTCCCATAATCTGAACATAATCTTCATTGTTAAATTGAAAATTGTTTTTAGTCAATACAATATTGATTAGCTTCAAGATAAATAACCTAGCCTCATTAGACATACCATTTTCGGACATAAAATGATCACAAGCTTTGATGCCGTCACCGTGAGGAATATAACTGTACAGCGATTTTACATCTAAAGTGACTAATAGAGCATTTTGGGGAATGTCACTCATATCATGAATTTTAGAAATAAAATCCGAAGTATCTTTTACATACGAAGGTAAAGATTCCATGTATGGTTTCAACAAACTATCAACGTAGGCTGAAATATTTTCTGTAATAGAGTTACAACCTGAGACAATAGGCCTACCAGGATAACCAAGAGGCAGTTCAGAATCCCTTTCTTTGTGTATTTTTGGTAAGACATAAAACACTGGGTTTCTGACATCTCTAGGTGGACTTATATTTTCTCTGACTGACTCTGAAATATTTATATTATCGAGCATTTCAGTAATATCTTTTCTGAATTGTTCTTGTGGATTCTGATCAAGTTTGGTATAAAATTTAGTATCATTAAGTTGTCTCTCAACTTCGGATATGTAATCCTCACGATTCATTACAACAACAGTAGATCCCTTATTGGCCTTTTTGATAATTATAGTATCATCATTGCGCAATTGTTTAAGAGCATCTATCTCTTCTAGCGATAGATTTGGGGAGAATTTTGTCAATATGCTCCTTGTTAATCCATTACCAGATGACAAATTTTTTTACTGGTTCAAATTCAAAGAAGTTGAAGAGGACAATTTTTAGTCAAAGTTTTTGTCTTTTGAGGTTGAAAACTTTGTGGATAATGAAGAAATTGCTTCTGAAAAGCAATTTCTTCATTGTCCACAATGTTTTTCTAAGCTTTTTCTCTTGAAGGTGTCAAAAAGGGTTACTGTGTTGGAATGGGTTTAAACTATTCCAGGATAATTACATTCTGAATACATGTACTTCAAGAGAGACTTATGAACTAAATGCAAGGTACCATATTCATTTGGGCAATGGCTATACAATTGTTGCAGCCTTTTCCAATACATTGAAAAAGTCTGAAGTCTGTATGTAGTACCAATGCTTTTTTTTCATTTATTCAATTTTCATTTAATAATGTAGTTAAAAAACATGTTCACTATTCCAACTGCTTACTTAATTCGTAAATTTTTGTCATATGGATAGGCAGCATGAAACTGTTATTGTTTTGTATGTTCTTGTAATATAATTGGTCGCAGTATTGTAGAAAAATCATAGAACTTAAAAAGCATTATGATGAATGGACTTTATCAGATTTAAACTGAATGAGACTTGAATTTAGCTAAGCTGCTTTCAGAGAGAATACAAGGTAGTGCCACAGCCATTGGCTGTGGTGGCCAAAAACTTTGACATTTTGTAATATCTCTAGTATTACTGAACATATTCAATTGAAACTCAGAATATATTTTAACTATCAAAAGACATTTCTATATCAACAAGGGGGATAACTCTAAATACTTTTTTAGCAAATTATGCTCCTTCTTTACTTGTTTTCACCTACTTACAAGCACTTGAACAGTTGAGAGTTGGCATCCACATGCTGTAATCTTGTTGTTTTTTGCAGCAACGTGCTTTGGAAGGAGATATAGACTGTGATCAGCCTGCACATTTGAGAAATTTGATCTTAGTCTATACTTGTAAGCTAGAGTTGTTCATAGAATTAATTAACAGAAGAAATATTGAACAACAATAAGTGCATTTCAGCCCTTTGATTTCAGTGTAATGAACAAGGATTTTATTCTGTATGACAAGAGTCAAGAACTAATGTTTTCCACGCAGGGTGAAATTCAAAGTTTTCTTTACTTTGTCATTTCAGACCAGTGAGAGGATCAGCATCGGAGCAATTCTTTTTAATGGCCACCAAGTGTAGTAGTAGTAACAGACCCGTTGTGTTCTTTATCACTCTTCTATTTACAGTACTCTCAGTATGTAACTTTTACTTCTTTATGAATTGAAACACGGAACAAAACATATATGACCAACTGCCATTTTACCCATTCCCACACAACAAAATTTGAGACCAGTCCAAATTGAAAGGAGTAGCAGACGACAATTTAAAGTTTATGAAATTTTAGATTTTTCCGCTTTTCTGAGTAAAAAACATTGTGTAAAATGAAGAAATTGCTTGTCACAAGCAATTTCTTCATTTTACACAATGTTTTCCCAAATTGCTTTTCTTGGGGGGGCTTCACAAAGGCGTCACTGTGTGGGAATGGGTTAATTTGTAGATAACTCTTCTTTGTTCTGAATATTCTTTTTCTCGTTTGCACAGAATAATGTATCTTTGACATATCAACTCTAGCCATCTCATTGTCTTCCAGTTATTAACCTGTTCCTACAAAATCCTGCTGGAAAATGAAGAAAATGCTTGTTACAATGTAGCAAAAAGCACAATTTTTACTCCAAACCCTACTTTATTGGTACTCAAGATGATTCCCCCAATGAGTTCCAACAATAATGGGTTTGATATATGAATAATGAAATTCAAACCATTCCTAGACAATCTTGCTTTTTACGGGTTGAGGAGAAATTTTTTTGATAAACATTGTGCAAAAAAGAAGAAATTTGTTTGTAAAAAGCAATTCTCTTTTTCTCACAATGCTTTTTACCTCATATGGCCCTTATTTTTTCAATTTAACCAACGTTGTTTGGTTGTCTGCAATGTCTTTCAATTTAGACCAGTCTAACTTTTGTTGTTTGGGAATGGGTTAACATTATGAAATCAAAATCACTCCCTCTATCTGGTGTTTTGTTGTTGCATTATTGCAGTGGTTCTTGGTTACAAAGATTAAATTATTAGGTGTAAAGAGTAGCTCATTTCTAGATGACAGTATTATTGATTTGCTATGCTTAACCCTTTACTGTTTTTAGCTCACCTGAGCATGAAGTGCTCAACTGAGCTATTGTGATCACCTTTAGTCTGTCCGCCGTGCGTCGTCCGTCAACAATTTCTTTAAACGACATCTCCTCCCAAACCATTGGGCCAATTTGAACCAAATTTGGCAAATAATTATGTTCCTTAGGTGGTCCCCTTTAAAAATAGCTAAAAGAATTGAAATCCATTAAAATCTCTGGTTGCCATGGCAACAAAGTGAAATTTTTAAAAATCTCCTCCTGACCTAGAAGGCGTAGGGCCTTGATATTTTGCATGAAGCATCAGTATATTGACCTCTTTCAAAATAGCTAAATCATGATCGAAGCCCCGGGGGGGTGGGGGGTGTTATATAGAAATAAAGATTGATTTTTTAAATGATATCTCCTCCCAAACCACAGGGCCGATTTGAACCAAATTGGGCAGATATGTTCCTTAGGTTGGGGGGTGGGGTTATAGGCATGAAGCATCAGCTCACAGACTTCTTTCTTATTTCTGTAATTATTACCCATGGATCCAGAGAGAGGTAAAAGTTTTTCCTTCTATCAAATCAGCACTTAAGCCTTGGAATTTGTAATTTAGACTTTTTGATCTCCAGGTTCATAGTCTTTATATGTAAGTGTGGCCCACTTGTATCATAATCCTAACCTTAACATGAAATTAGACTGTTGAAAGAAAAAGAGCCTTTATTTTAGGTGAGTGCCCAGGGCCAACGGCCCTCTTGTTTCAAAATATTAGACTTGTCCAAACTCAAAGGGGTAGTAGACAACATTATAAAGTAAGTATAATTTAAAAGTAGCTAACCTACGTGATAGAAGCTATTTTGGAAAAAGAAATTGCTTGTAGTAAGCAATTTATTCTTTTTCCTTCAAGTATTCTTAAAAGTATATTATCACAGGCAGGTAAAAATCAGGGATTGTACGGGAAAGGTTATTAGCAGTTGCAGACATTCAAAGTGAGTGTAAACTACAATATTGATGTAAAATATGGTAGTAAATATTGTGAAAAAAGAGCAAGTTGCTTGTTTAAGAACAATGTCTCCCAAAGTTGTAAATTCTGAGCATGTCAAAATACAGGATTGTGTGGTAATGGGATAAACTGTACTATTGTTGTTGTGTGCCTTGTTTCAGAATTTAGCCAAGGAAAATGCCAAACAAGCAAGTGAATACTTTCAGCTTCTGTGCAAGTAAGTAACTCTTGTTAGTAAGTGATATTTCTCCAATGATACATGTGTGCCAAAATCTTCCCTTTACCAATTACCACATGAAAAATTCTAGACTGATTCAGTTTGAAAAAAAAAGCTGCTGATAACATTTAAAATTGCTCTAAACTGGAAATCAATATTACCGTAATATTTTTAGTGATCATATGACTGTCAGAAAGCAGCATTGTGTGGTAATGGGTTAGTGTTGTTTCCTGTTACATTGATCTGAATGCTGTGGCTGTTAATTTGAACAAAAACATGCCATATGGGTTTTCTTTAGTCCTTGATTCAGACCAAATTAGAACCCACTCAACTCCGTTATGCAATTTTACATGTAGACAAAAAAAAGTTACTGAAAACTGTCTAAATTGCATCTTCTTCTTAAGAACTACTGGGCGGATTTCAACCAAACTTGGTAGAAAGCATCATTGGGGGATGCCAATTCAAGTTTGTGAAAATAGGGGTTTTGGGGTCATAGGGGCCCCAATTGGAGGCAAAAAGGGGTAATTTTTGGTTCTTCTTTAAAAATCTTCTTCTAATAAACCGTTAATGCCAGAGTTTAAATATTTTGTGTGCATGACAACTAGCACAGGTATATTCATGCCCCTGGGGTCATGTATTGGGCCACACCCAGAGGTCAAAGTTCATCATGTTAAAAAATTCACATTTTCATCTTCTTCTGATGAAGTATAAAGCCAATTTCAAACAAACTTGGTGAAAAGCATCATTTGGTAATGGTTATTCGGATTTGTGAAAATTAAAAGTCTGGGGGTCAGGGGCCCTAAAATGGGGACCAAAAGGGGGTCATTTTTGGTAACTATTAAATATTTCATCTTCTTCTCAAGAACTACTGGGGGGATTTCAACCAAACTTGGTAGAAAGCATCATTGGGGGATGCCAATTCAAGTTTGTGAAAATAGGGGTTCTGGGGGTCAAAGGGGCCCAAATAGGGGGCAAAAAGGGGTAATTTTTGGTACTTCTTTAAAAATCTTCTTCTAATAAACCGTTAATGCCAGAGCTTAAATATTTTGTGTGCATGACAACTAGGACAGGTATATTATAAATTGTGAAATTCATGTCCCTGGGGTCATGTTTGGGGCCACACCCAGAGGTCAAAGTTCATCATGTTAAAAAATTCACATTTTCATCTTCTTCTGATGAAGTATAAAGCCAATTTCAAACTAACTTGGTGAAAAGCGTCATTGGGTACTGATTATACAGATTTGTGAAAATTAAAAGGCTGGAGGTCAGGGGGGGCTAAAATAGGGACCAAAAGGGGGTCATTTTGGTAACTTTTAAACATTTTCATCTTCTTCTCAAGAACTACTGAGGGGATTTCAACCAAACTTGGTCGGAAGCATCATTGGGGGATGCCAATTCCAGTTTGTGAAAAGAGGTTGGGGGGGCTTGGGGTAAAAGGGGCCCCAGTCGGGGGCAGAAAGGGGTAAATTTTTGTACTTCTTAAAAAATCTTTTTCTAATAAACCCTAAATGCAAGAGCTTAAATATTTTATGTGCATGACTGGTAGGATAGGTATACTAAAGTTTGTGAAATTTATGTACCTGGGGTCATGTATTGGCTATGCCCAGGGTTCAAAGTTCATCATGTTAAGAAATTCATAATTTTAGGTCACCACCGGATGGTCATGGTGACCTATTGCAATCATCGTTTGTCCGTCGTCCGTTAACTTTTAAACATTTTTTATCGTTTTCTCAAGAACCACTGGGCAGCTTGGCTTAGAGTTTTTATATTTTGTCCGTAGCAACCATCATCTAGAAGACTTCTAGCAAGATTTTTTAAATTATGGTACAGGGCTCAAAAGTATGCCATCATTTGAAACTAACTCTGAAGATGATGGAGCTTTGATATTTCGTATGTAATATCATCACATGGATGTCTTTCTAGACTTTTCAACTCATTGCCCATGAGTCAAATATGCTCATATCTCAGGAGCAAAAGCTTTACATGGGTCATATGGTGAGAAATTTAAGATTTTCTTGTCAAATCTTAAAGGTTCACAGCTTTTTATGTATGTTTATGTATGTTGTATGTTATGTTTTTTGAGGCCTTGTCAGGTAAAAACGGGGATTTAGGTAAAATATAGTTTTTTTCTCAAATTTCTCCTAGTCTATTGGTCAGAATTTAATGAAATTTCATATTTGAGTAGCAAATTAGATGCCCTTGACTTTAAACTATTTGAAACTTGTGGAAATAAGATGCGTCATCAAAAGGGGGGCTTAATGTTTGTTAGCTTTACGTTAGCTCTCCATTTCTCCGCAACAAACTGACATTGGTAATAACTTTTGGTTAATAAGAGATATAGCCTTCATATTTCACATTTGCATTGTTTATGACAAAACCTTTCTGTTGGAACTAAGGTCAAGGTCATTTGTTAAGGTCTAGGTCATTTCTCAAGGTCAAAATTTCAAAAATTTCAATTTTAACATTGTCCATAAGTTTCCAATGGTAAGTGATATAGCCTTCATATTTCACATGTGCATTGCTTATGACATGACCTTTCGGTGGTATTAAGTTCAAGGTCATCTGTCAAGGTCATTTCTCAAGGTCAAAATTTTGAAAATTTTAACTTTAACATTGCCCATTAGTATACTATGTTAAGTGATATATCCTTCATATTTTACATGTGCATTGCTTATGACATGACTCTTCTGTTAGTATTAAGTTCAAGGTCATTGGCTTAGGTAAAGGTCATTTCTAAAGGTCAAAATTTCGAATAATTTAACTTTAACATTGTCCATATTTTTAAAATGGTAAGTAATACAGCCTTCATATTTCAAATGGTTTTTACTTGTGACAAGACTTTTCAGCAGATACCAAAATCAAGGTCATTGGTCAAGGTCAAATTGCCAAGGTCATTAATTTTCAAATATACCTCCCTTACCAATTTCCAAAATTTCTTGTTACTTTACATAAATGTTGTTTATTAAGTACCCTAGGCAATGTTTACTTCATTTTTTACTCAATGAACCCTACCATGCTAAAAGGGGGCTTAATGCCATGTAGCTTCAAATTTTGTATTGTTTCTGTAAGACTACTCAAGTTAGTGTCTTCATTTTTTTGTATGTAGACATTTTTCATTGATAACTTTGATGGTCAAGGTAAAATATTTAACACTTTACCATATAATAAAATGGAATCTTACTAGAATCAGGCCTGTGAAGCCAAGCAGATTCATTCAATGTTTGTCAAACTTCCAAATATCTTGTGAACTGAACTCTCAAACTATAGTTGCATTCAATAAGAAGTTTTGTCCAATAATGACAAACAGTTTTGTGACAAAGCCTCATTTGAGGAGCATAATCTGTGTCCAACAACTCTTGTTAATTTCCGTTAGTTCATTAACAAGGTTTTGGATTTGAAATTTAAAGAAAAATTCATTTATTTTGATGCTTGTTTAATGTCAATGCTCTGACATTTGTATGATACAATTCGAAACAAACTTAAGACATCAAATTTTCCTTTTATGCTTTTCTTCTCTTGTTTAGGTTATTAAACTATGCCTGTAGTACAGATGTTAATTTACCCAATGCTGAAGTACTTCTTAATAATGAAATAACCTGGCTCAAACGTGTAAGGGTAAGTAAGGGTGATTTAACATTAGGTAAAATTACTTTTGAAGTTTATACAAACTAAAGCAAGAATTTTCCAAGACAGACAGATGGTAGTTGAGAATATTCTAGAGACATTCATTTCCAAATATTGCAAGGGTCATTTTTCCCCAACCTACAAGGTAGAGTATTGATTTCACCATGTCTCTTCATTAAACTATTTGAGCCTATGTGTGATATTTTCAAGCAATTCGCATGTGCGTGACTTGCACACATTGAGCACCCTGGACAGCGATTTGGGGCAATTAGAACATTCGCTGATTGTTTAAAGAAGCTTTGGGTCATTATTTATCTACAGAGCGCAGAGTGAAGACTCAGATCAGACTGTGTGAATGTACAGGCTGATCCAAGTCTATAATTTGTAATGGTTGGAAATGTCACGCATGCGCTCATTTATTATTCTACCAATCTATCGTCCTTCTCTAACCTTGCATATTGGTGCTCTAACTCAAACATAATCTAATGTAGGACCACTTAAATTTACATAAGTGTTGTCCTTGACCCAGCAGGGTATCATGATGTTTGCGAATCATGTAGATCAAAAGTGTGTTTTTTTAAGCCATTTGACCTTAGAACTTGAAACTTGAATCAATGTTGTCTATCACATAAGGAGATGCCTTATTGTTAGGTCTATTAGATTAAAAGTAAAGGTCACAACTGAACTTTTAATCTCTATTTTCAAGCTATATGATGTAGGGTGTTGAAACTTTATTTGTTTCCCTTGATCCAAGGAGGTACCCTATTTCTTTTGGATCACATAGTAACAGGTCCCCACATCCAAAATTAACTTTGTGTTAGAATCAGTTTGAACCCCTGAAAGCACTTCTTTTATGACAAAGCACTGAAGTGGTTTGAGATCATGGCTACTTGTCTGCATTGCTACTGGTAAACCTAGGTGGGATAGCAGCTGGAGGCTAGGAAAGGATGTAGTGGTCGTGCTGGTATGAGAAATACCAGGAATGTATTGTTTGGTACTCCAGCTGCCACAATATAACTGAAATACTGTAAAAAGTGGCATTAAACCCATTCAATCAATCAATCTGCCTTGCTACAGTTCAAGTTGTTACAAACTGTAAAAGGATTAATGAAAAGTGGAAAGTTCATATGTTTTCAAAGTTATATTAAGCTTATTTCAAAAAGTGTTTAACTTTCTTATCTGTGTCCTATTTGTCTGCTGCTTAATGGCCAAAGTAAATGAAAAATTCTCCTTAATGTATTTCTCTTATTTACCCATTCCCGTTTTTTGAAAATTTAGACTTAGACTGGTTCAAATTGAAAGAGGTTGCAGACGACAATAAAGGTTGGATGCAATTTGAAATGAAACCATCCTATGTGATAGAAAATATTGTGGAAAAGCAGAAATTACTTCTTACAAGCAATTTTTCTTTTCCCACAATGTTTTCTCAAGCAAAAAATCTCAGCAACATAAAATCCCAGGTTTGTACGGGAAAGGGTTAAATGCTCCCAATGTGATAGTTGCTCCTACTGTGATATTTACAAAGATATTCCTATAATGTGAGACTGATTTCCTCTGGTTTCCACTAAACAGTCACCAAAATTATTATTTAAAGGAAATGAATCTCAAAACTCTGTTTTACATGGCTCCTAGGAGTATTGATATGGGGAACTGTGGTATTTATATTTCTATTTTATCCATATCGACAGAACCTATGTTTCTTGTAGGATGAAGTTATCAACACTGGAGAGACTTTGGTAGAGGACACATTGTTAGAAGGGCATCTAGGTATTACTAGAGAACTACTGTCTTTCCAATCTGCAGAGAAGAAATTTCAGTTGGGCTCAGAAAAAGGAGGAGCTAATCTCATCAAGGTTAGTAGGCGAATTTTACCTTTTATTGTACCCCCTACCTACAAAGTAGAGGGAGATATATTGGTTTCATCATGTCTTTCAGTCTATCCTTTTGTAGACATTTCCATGCCCCAACTCTAGAACCAAATTACCTGCTACTTTGAAACTTCATACAATCATTGCTAATGAGCCAAGGAAGTGCCCTATTGCTTTTAGGTCACAGAGGTCAAAGGTCAAGGTCACAATTGACATTTGTTTGAAAACTGTTTCCAGGCTCTTACTCGAGAACCAATTGACCTACAATTATGAAACTTAATACAACTGACCAAACAAAGTACCCTATTGTTTTGGGGTCATGGAAGTCAAAGGTCAAGGTCACAATTGAACTTTGATTGAAAACTGTTTCCATGCTCTAACTCATAATTGAATTGACATAGGACCATGAAACTTTATACACATGTTGTCAATGACCCACTGGGGTGCCATATTGTTTGGGGTCTCATTTCATTCTGGGGTAGTGAAGGTAAAATGTCAACCATTCTACTTGAGTGACAAAGCACTGTTGGGGAGTATTAGTCAGTTTTGCAACAATTGTAGTTGTATACCTATAGATATTTCTAGTAAAATATTTACATTCCACACAGACAAAATTTGATATGTTAAAAAAAATCCATATCTGATAGTCAAATTTGCTTCCATATGAGTTTATGATGGTGTCATTTTTATCCCCCGCTGTTTTGGCAAAGGGGATATAGTAATGGTCTCCGTCCGTCATTCTGGAGCATATCAAATGCTATTAACTTGAAACTTAAGAAGTGGATAGATCTTGTTGAGGAGAAGTGCAGTGCACAAGACCCTCAACTCTTGCTTGCATAATTTTGGAGTTATTGCCCTTTGTTGTTTTAAAGACTTAGATTTTGTTCAGTAACGGTTGCTATGGCCAAAAAACTGAAATTAAAAAAAAAATCTTTAAAAATTATTTCCTCCTGTCCCAGAAGGCGTAGAGCTTTCATATTTTGTATGAAGCATCAGTTCATTCACTTCTTTTGGAATTGCTAAAATTGTTATCCTTTGGTCCCCAGGGAAGGAGCAGGGAGGGGGGGAAGGCTGATATAGCACAAAAAAAGGATTTTTATAAAAACATTTCCTCCTTACCACTTGGCCAATTTCAACCAAAGAATTGAAATCCATTCAATGCTTATTTAGAAATAAAGAGGACATTTCCTCCAAAACAGCTGGGCCAATTTCAACAGAATTTGGCAGAAATGTTCCTTTGGTGGTGCCCTTTTAAATTGCTAAGAGAACTGAAATCTGTTTAAAACTCTGGTTGCCATCGACACAAAACTGAAATTTTAAATAAAATCTTTAAAAACCATATCCTCCTTACTCAGAAGGCATAGAGCTTTGATATTTGGTATGAAGCATCAGTCCATTCACTTCTTTTTGAATTACTAAAATGATCACCCTTGGGTCCCCAGGGGCAGAGCCTGGGAAGGAGCTGATATAGCAATAAAAAAAGATTTGTAAAACAACATTTCCTCCTTAACCACTGGGCCAATTTCAACCAAACAATTGAAATCCGTTGAAAGCCTTGACAACAAGAGTAAAACTTAGAAAAAAAAATAAAGATCATCCCCTCCTGAACCAGAAGTTGTAGAATCTTGCTATTTTGCATGGAGCATCAGTATATTGGCCTCTTTCAAAATTGCAAAAGTCAATTCTTAAAAAATATGTGGCTAATTTAAACCAAAATTGGCAGAAATGTCCTTTAGGTTGCCCCCTTTTGATAATTACTAAAGGATTTGAAACCTGGTGAAAGCATTGTTTGCCATGGAAACATAGCTTTATTATACCCTTTTGTGTAGGAAAGGAATATGATTGCCTGAACTCAAGCTTATTTAGAAGTAGAATTTTGCTTTGTTTGAAAGCTTTGATAAATTTCATTAATATGCTGTTTGGTCATCAAAAGTGACATATTATTTCTGTTATAGGAGTTGGTAGAAGACTTTGTGTTTCCAGCATCAAAAATTGTGCTTCTGAGTCGTAAGATGAATGGTGAATTTCCTACAGACCAGGCAATGCCTGTGTGTAATACCCCACCCACTGTGATAGCTGCATATGATCTGTTAGTGGCCCTATGTACTGGCTGTGTACCCAACCTTAAGGTCCTGTCATCTATGTTGATAGACATGTACTATAATGGTAGGTACAACAAATTCTAACAGATGTCCAAAACAGAGACAAGCCTGAATGGGCCGTGTCCATAGTACAGCTGGTAGCGCGTCGGACTCTCAATCATGAGGTCAAGTGTCGGATCCCCTGTTGCAGTAAATAGGGAATATTACCACAGTGTGTTTTTCTATGCGTTGTTATCGTGTTCGAGAATCATGTGTAGGTATTTTTATTGGATGAGACCGAAGGTCGAATCCAATAAAAATACCTACACACGATTCGAGAACACGATAACAACAAATAGAAAAACACACTGTGGTAATATTCCTTTTATTATATACCTTTTAGGAAATGACATAAAGAAAAATTCTCTTAAATGGCTCAGAAATAACCAACTTTCCGAAAAACCCGGAACGTCAATACACAAAAAAAAAAACGGAACTCAACGAATACGGCTTTTTGCTACACGCCGAATATTAATTTTTTTCTGTCGAGTTGTATTTAACAGCCAGGTTTTACTCAATATCTTTTATAGGTATATAATAAATATTCTTTCCAACACTTGTCTTCCACCAATGGGTAGATAATCATGTTCTTAAATGGGATGCGCAGCTTGAGGCTTGAAAAAGATGTAGTTGTAGCACTTGTCTGAAAAATCCAATACCCCCTCAAATTTTGCTTCTTGTATCAGGAGACTCTCAATTATGAGGTCAAGTGTTTGATCCCCTGTTGCAGTAAATATTCTTTCCAACAATTCTCTTCCATCAATGGGTAGATAATCGTATTCTTAAGTGGGATGAGCAGCTTGAGGCTTGGAAAAGATGTATTTGTAGTGCTTGTGTGAGAAATTCCAAGACCCCCTCAAAATTTTGCGTCTTGTATCAGGAGATTTTTACCAATTAGAACCTTCAATGGGATATCTGGAATATGCTTTCTCTGTACAGTCTGCATATGTAGGAACTTGACTCTTGATGTTTGCTTGAATTGAAAAGTGAATACAATATTAGGTTATGAGAAATAGAGAAATTGCATGCAATAAAAAAATTCCTTTTCAATAGCTGTTAGCTTTGTGTTTAAAAATATATTTTTAAGAGTTATTTGAATCATATGCCAACTTGAATTTTAATCTTTAGATAGATCTATCAAATTCAAACAAGGCAAAAATTATTCTATATTTTAAAGCCGTATCTTCCCCCAAAATACACTATAAAATGAATAAGAAAACAATCTTTGGGCTCCAAAGCATAAATTTGGACTTCAGTTATGACATTTAACCCTTTCCTGTTTCTCGAAATTTTAGACTAGCCCAATTTGAAACATTTTGCAGACGACAATGTAAAGTTAGTGCAATATGAAACAAAACCATTCTATGTGGAAGAAAATAGTGTGATAAAAGAAGAAATTGCTTGTATCAAGCAATTTCTTCTTTTATCACAATATTTTTTTAAGTATAAAATTGCATGGACGTAAAATCCAGTGATTATACAGGAAAGGGTTAAACTTTCGTTAGTCATTCAAACAAATAGCTTGGTTACAAAGATTAACCAAATCATCCAGAAAGTTTAGTCATCAGCACCTGTGGGTATAACAGTGAATGTGGAAGATTATCAAAGATTTCCGGTGAAGAATCAGGTGCATTCATCTCGATTTCTATATGTAAGTGAACACAAATTGAAATCCTTAAGAAAAACACAAAATACTTTTTCTAGAGAACATCACTTATACTCTGATTTTGCATACTGATATAAAAAAGGCCCTTTTTGTCGAGCCCGCTTGCGTTGAGTGAGACTTAGTTGTCACTATGACAAGAAGGTGTATGTGCATTAGTGTGTAAGTCCATCTGTCCAAATTTGTCCAGATAATCACTCCTACATTTATGGATGAATTTCAAAAAAAAAATTGGCACAGTTATTCTCCATCATGAGTAGATGTGCTATTTGAAAGAATTTTTGGGATAGTTTTAATGTCAAGGTCACAGCTCAAGGTCAAGCACTTAAATTGTGCTTGTCTGGAGCATTTCTCCTACTATTATGGTTGGATTTAAAATAAATTGGCACAAATACTTTCTATCATCGGTAGATGTGCCATTTGAAAGAATTTTTTGGATAACTTCAAGCTCAAGGTCAAAGCTCAAGGTCAAATACAAAAATTGTGCTTGACCAGAGCATTTCTCTTTTAAGTATGGATGGATTTCAAAATTGAATGGCACAATTATTCTCCATCATGAGTAGATGTGCCATTTGAAAGAATTTTTTGGATAGCTTCAAGTTCAAGGTCAAAGCTCAAGGTCAAATACAAAAATTGTGCTTGTCCACAGCATTTCTCTTACAATTATGGATGGATTTCAAAATAAATTGGCACAATTATTTTCCATCATGAGTAGATTTGCCATCTGAAAGAGTTTTTTTTGGATAGCTTCAAGTTAAAGGTTAAAGCTCAAGGTCAAACATTGTCTAAGATTGTGCTTGTCCGCATCATGATGCCTACAAAACTTTGTGGGCTCGACAGCAGTTGTCCTGAGACAACCATCTAGTTAGCTTTAGTGACCAAATAAGGGATAGATTATTTGAACTAATTTTATCTTCCTAGGAGTCCAGAAATGGCTTTTAATTTCTTGGAATTTGAATGATGAATTTATTTCCTGAACCCATTACCACAATCTAAAATTTTCTACTGCTCGAACAAGTAACTAAAATTGTTAGTCTAAATTGAAAATATGCCACCGTCATAGCGCGGTTGGTAGCGTGTCGGACTGTCAATCTAGGGGTCCTGGGTTCAATCCCCGACTGCGGCACTCGTCCTTTCCGACTATTTGTCTCCCACCAATGGGTCGATAATAGTAGATCTATGTGGGATAGCAGCTGGAGGCTAGGAAAGGATGTAATGGTGGTACTGGTGTGAGAAATACCAGAAATCCATTGTTAGGTGCTCCAGCCGCCACGATATAACTGAAAGATTGTTGAAAGCGGCTTAAAACCCCATTCAACCAAACAAAAAAACAAATTAAATCGAAAATGAATGGCCAAATGGGGTAGAAAACATTGTGATAAAAGAAGAAATTGCTTGTTCAAAACAATTTCTCCATTTCTCCTTTTTTCCATAGTTATATTTATTTGGTGTGTAAAAATGCATGAATATGTGGTATCGGGTTGAATTAGACTTAAAATTAACTAATCTGTTTTCAGGTGAGGTTCCTCTAGCAGAATGGGAATACTTGCCACCTGTAGGGTCAAGACCTCCAAAGGGGTTTGTAGGATTGAAGAATGCTGGGGCAACTTGTTACATGAACTCAGTCTTACAACAGGTATGTGGAAATCTACTACATCTTTCAGGGATATTCATGCATTTTATCATTGTTCTAGGCAAATATACATGGTCATGGTCTTTGTCCATTGTGTGTCTGTCCCACTTTTACTTCAAAATCTTGACCTCAGAAAGTACTGCACAGATTTCAAACTTGAATATTTTATCAGATTCCTTCAAAGAGTTTTGATAGGATAAAGCAGGGCCTTTATGAGCTGAGATAATTTCTATGTATGTTGTTTAGTGAAAACTTTGAAACTAGAGGATGGCTTTCAAGCAAATTTCACAGGAATGATCCCTAGGTGACCCTATATTAGATTCCTTCAAAGAATTTTGATTTGTTAAAAAAACATGGCTCTCTTAGGTGGGTCTAATTTCCATATATGGTATATAGTAAAATGTTTACAAATCTTCTGCTCAGAAAGCAATAAAATTCTACAGGAGTTATCCTTGGATAACTTTTTATTTTATTCTTGTAAAAAAAGTGACTCTTTGGTGACCCCTTATTAGATTCCTTGAAAGAATTTCATACAAATGAAATACTTTCTACAGTGTTTAAGAAATAAATCAGGTTAAGGGAGTCAGGAGCTCAAGCGTCTGTAGTTTTGAAAGCATAGTTTTGAATAATTGAATGATAATAACAGACATTGAATAGTTACTAAATGTAGCATTGTTATTTCTCTATTTTTAGTTATTCATGATAGACCAGATCCGGGCTGGTATACTGGTGGCAGAAGGGGCTGCCGATGATATTGAAGAGGACTTCTCCATGGAAAAAGGAGAAGGGGAGGTAGGGATATACTGTTAACCTTCCCCTGTTTTTACAAAATATTAGACTTATCAAAATTCAAAGGGGTAGTATACATCAATGTAAAATAAGTCTAATTAAAATGTAACCATCCTATTCGATAGAAAATATTATGGAAAAAGAAGAAATTGCTTGTTTCAATGTTTTTTTGCTAATGTAAATTTTCAGGGACAAACAAATCAGGGACGACAATGTAAAGTAAGTCAATTTCAAAATGCAACCATCCTATATGATAGATAATATTGTGGGGAAAAAATTGCTTGTTACAAATAATGTCCTCTTTTTCTACAATGTTTTTATACCCTATATAGGAGTCGGTATATAGGTATAGAGAAGGCTGTTGGTCCGTCTGTCCGTCTGTTTGTAGTTTTTTCGTGTCTGCTCAATTTCTCGGCAACTATTTGATGGACTTTATTCAAACTTCACTGATATAATCAGTATCGAGCAGAGATGTGCCTATTCTATTTTGGTTACGGTCTATTAGTTTTGACGGTGTTATGACCCTTTGGTGAAAAATCCTGTCTGCTTAATTTCTTCGCAACCATTGGATGGATTTGATTCAAATTTCACAGAAAGACTCGGTATAAGTCAGACATGTGCATATCCTATTTCGGTTATGGTCCGTTTATCTTTTACTGATTCATCGCCTAAAAAAGTCCATTTTTTGTCACAGCCCTTGGGCAGATAGCACTTGTATATGGTCAAGTGCTGTTGGGGATGTATTAGTCAGCTTTGCGACAATTTCTAGTTTTTCTCCAAGATAATTTCACAGTCACGATGAAAGTAAGTATTGTATGGGAATAGTTTAGCTGAATTGATAAAATGTTTACATATAGGTAGTGACACATGAAAATTGATCTTCTGAGAATTCAATAAAACAAAATTTTTTCTAAAAATGAATTGATTCATCAGAGGTCAATCAAGGATAGGATTTGGAATATGAGGTCGTCATTCTACATTCAGAAAGTGTGCCAATGAAAAATGTTTCTGATTTCCGTAAATCGGGTTTTAATAGCAAGGGATTTATTTCCGCTAATATTTGCAAGACAACAAGCTCTCGAGTTTAAGGATCTGGCTTAAATTGGACCATTTTGTTCAGAAAATATGGAGAGGCCGAAGTAAGCAGGGAACCGACGAAGACAAAATAACAAAATATTTATCTTTACGACACCATCCCACTTTATTTCATTCAAATGGAGATTATCACCTTGGCGTAAAAAAAAGAAGAAGAAATTGGTTTTGAGAACAGGAAAAATTTTATAACCTGCCAAATTAGCCCACTTCGTGTATTGAACACGGCAATACAAACATAACAATGGAAAGTAGACGAGGTGACAAAATTCAAGGCGACGGCAATTAGATAACACAGAGCTAAAAGTTGTTACTTTTTATTGCATACACTCTTACAATCTTTCAACAAAAGCAGACGATGCGAAATAAATCAATTAAAGGCTGTTTTAATACGTGATATAATTATTTGGCCTGTGATAGCTTGGTAAGACTATTATCATGTTCATAATCAAATGGGTCTCTGCTTTCAGGTATAAATATTATAAATTTAACCTCTTTTTTTTCTATTTACAAAATTAAATTAAACTTGAATGCATAATTTTTCGATCTTCAAACAATTTCAGAAGAGAAATCATTATACTATGAGAATAGAGAATAGGTAAATGTTCTTAAAATGAATTGCTTGTAATCATTCTATTCATAGGTTGGTATCAAATGGGAAAGTAACTATCAATGATGTTTTGCATATGTATAATTTCTAATGATAATTTCTCTCCAGACTAATGTAGATATATCTGAGGAAGAGAGGAAAGATGAAGAGAAATCTTTGTCAAACAAGGATGAGGAGAGAAAGGAATATCATCTGGGAGTGTTAAAACAGATACAGCTTATCTTTGGTAACCTAGCTGCCAGTAAACTACAGTACTATGTACCTAGAGGATTCTGGAAACACTTCAAGTAAGCGATGGAGCTACAGAAGTTAATGGGTTAAGGATAATCTTAACCTTTGTCATGCTGAACCCGTGATATTCCGGTTTTGGCAGGAGGTGTAGACTAAGATCAGCCTGCACATGAGTGCAGTCTGATCTCACTTTTTACCTCCTGCATGTTCTTTTCTTGACAGACTTGTTTATGAAGTTGATTTCTAAGAGAAATATTGATTTTGATCAACAAGTTCTATCAGTGCTTTCAGCCCTTTGATTTAACAGCAATTCTGTTAGGTAGTTTATACAGCATGACAGTTAATTGGTTAATGTTGTAGGTACTCATTGGAATCATCCTGACAACCAGTACCCACAATGTAGGTTTGATGGACAAATAATGCAATTTTTATGCCCGCTATGTATTGTAACCTCAGTCCATGTGTGCGTAACAAGCAATTTCTTAATTTTCCACAATGTTTTCTAAAGTTTTTTTCTTGAGGTGCATATGAAAGCAGGATTGTGTGGAATGGGTTTACCCATTACCAGATGCCAAATTTAGACTGGTACACATTCAAAGATGAGGCAGATAACAAATTTATTTGATGAAATTTTATATCTTTGTCTTTTGCAGTAGAAAATATAATAGATATTGAAGGAATTGCTTGTTATAAGCTATTTCTGTATTTCAACAATGTTTTCCAAATATTTTTTCTGGAGTGGCGTCAAAGAGTGTCCTTGTGTGGAAATGAGTTAAATCCTTGATGTAGAATGAATAGGTAGAATTGGCAAACATTTGACTGCATGCATTTGTAGCTTCATTTCTGTCTACACTTCCTACAAAAGCAAAGATGTTCTGTGAATAAAGATGTCATTAAGAAACAGCAGGATGGGTTAAAATTTCTCTTCTCATCAATCATGCCATTCACTGTCCAACATCAGAAAGCAACACAATGGGGGGAACTGATTTCTGTCTGAATCTTTACATCCATAGTATAATTTGATTAACTCTTTCCTGTTTTGCAAAATTTTTAACCTGTTCAAAGTCATAGGTTTCGCATACATAAATTTAATCTGGTTTTCATTTTAAAAATAAAAATTCAGTAGGGTAGAAAATATTGAAGAAAAAGGAGAAAAGTGCTTGTTACAATCAATTTCTTCTTTTTCTACAATATTTTCTCAATTACAAATTCATGGAGACGTAAAAACCAGGGATTGAACAGGAAATGGTTAATGATTGAAGTAAAAGTTTGCCCTAAGATCAATACCTTTTTAGGAAAATTTGCTGCAATTCGTAACAAAGACATGAACAATACTCTTACAATACTCGATAATTCACTTATAGTTATTTGCCAAATTTTAAGGACATTTCTTGATTCTAAGATATTTTATTGTGATAGATATGAACTCTTCTATTTCAGATTAGATGCAAAAAAATGTAATCTATAATATGTAATATGTATTTATACTATATAGGTTATGGGGTGAACCGGTGAATTTACGCGAGCAACACGATGCTCTAGAGTTCTTTAACAGTCTTGTAGATAGTTTAGATGAGGCACTGAAAGCTCTGGGACAGCCACAGATTTTACAGAAAGTTCTTGGAGGATCTTTTGCTGATCAAAAAATATGCAAAGATTGTCCACATAGGTAGGTAATGGTATTTACTTTTTAGCAAGAATTGGTGGGAGTTTGAACACATTTGTAATGTGCATAGGTGATAACCATACTCCCATTTTCTCTCAACAGAAGACTTACTGCTGATGTTTTTAGATAAAACCCAAGATATTGCTATAGCCAGGTTGTTGTCAGCTTTGTTAGTCAAAAAAATTCAACATTTTGTAAAATCTCTTGTATTAACGATCATATTCATTTGAAATTCAGAATATACATTCACTATTAAAAAGCAAATTAAATCAATAAGAGGGATAATTCCATATGTATTTTTTAATAAATTATGCTCCTTTTTTTAGTAAGAAATGTTGCCTTTTATCAAGCACTTGAACAGGTCAGTATTGGAATCCTCAAACTGTGCTCTTGTTTATTCTTAAGCTTTTGCATTAAATATGCTCAAAAGCATTAATTGTTTTAAATAAAGAAATGCTTATTTTCCTTCTTGTGTAGGACCTTGGAAACCTTAGATTTCAAAATGTGACAAACCAATGTGAATTATAGTGCAAGATTCAATGATGTCATAGATTAGTTCAGATACCAAGAATATCATAGCTAGATACACTGCAACTCCTCTATAACGCTACGGGGCACAGCGCTGACTCCATTAAAACGCGGGGTCCGCTTGGCTCCCAAAATTTTGAAGGGGGGGGGTGATTTCGGGTTGCAGATGCTGAGATACGGCGTAAATGCTGATTTGGCTGCGATTTTTTCATCCCGTCTTCGGCCCGCTCGAAGAAAAAGGGTTGCACATAAAATTCGATAATTACCCAAAGCCAGGTAAGTTTTTAACACCTTACGTGGACGGTCCTGGTCATTAATGCATTACTTCAGAGGTAACTGCGTTATTGATTGATGACACGCGTAGTGTTTCAATTTTCAAAATCAGTTTGAATGTTTGGTCTTACTGTTTGACATTGAGATGATCAATGCCTTAGGTCTTTTATATTTTTTAAATCAATAGAGAAAAGGCACGCAACACGGTATCCTTCATTTACAAACCTTGAAGGTGGTGCGATCAAAATATCAGACTGTTTCACTCTCGGCGTTCTTAAAATTTCTCAGTTCCGGGTAGGATGTGTTCTTAAAGTAATGCGTGAGCGTGAAATTAGACAAATTGTCTTGAGCCTACTAATTATTTCACTTAATAGTTTGCTGGTATCCGCAGCTCGTAGAGGATAGTGGCTTCAAGATAAAAAAGCAACATTGTGCTTTGAAAACAATCAGTCATAGTTGCGACCTTTTTGCTAAATACAGAAAATACGTGAATTTGAATTGTAAATGTCACAATATCGGAAGATTTTCATTCGAAACGGGATAGATAATATAAGTAGATTAAAATAAAATATCGTTACTTTTCCGCATTTCTTTCAATAATCCGAAAATTTAATGCCATCCTGTATGATCAAACACACGACAAAAAGCTCGTCGACAAATTTGAAGTCAAGGTTTTTCGGGTACAGTTTATTTTATTCTGAGGGAGGAAAGGTGATCAAAGGTGCCGCCGCCAGATGTTCAGCTATTTATGGGAGAGTTTCCGGAGTTGACACGTGCCAGACGCGTACCCCGTGAGAATTCTTGCTGACCGAATTTTTTACTCTTTTCGTTGTGAAACCAGACATTCCCCCGTCTCGGATTTTTTCGATTTTCATGACGTTCATTTTTACGATTAAAAGTTAGCGGATAGAAAGTTTAATCCAGTTTTGTATACTTGCAACTGGTCTGTTTTAATTCCCGATTTGTAAATGACTATGTTCAAATAGAGTTCTTTGTTCTTTGGGAGAAAGAGAACCGCAATTTATAGACCTGTAGAAATTTACGGATTATTCAATCCTGATAGACCGGGAAGGTAAGGTTAGAAATTTATTGTCCGCACGCTGAATTTCGTCGTTTTCTGCTTAAATCTCATAACTACAGTTGTTGTTTTTCATTTCCAGACTAGTAACTTGTATAAATTTAAACTTGTTACAGGAATTTTATCACGAACTATCGGGTGTTTGGTTCCGATTCCGACGGTTGAAAATTTCAGTTACAGCGGGGGAGGGGGGGGGGCAGCGTTATAGCATAATAACTCCACTTCTTCGGCTGTTTCATTTCTTGGACCCCACCAACAGCGTTATAGTGGAGCTGCAGTGTATGTAGAAATTAGCAGATGAAAGTGGGAATCATTTAACTTGTTTCCATACAATCCCGCTTTTTAATGCAAAGGTTGGGGAAAACATTGTTGAAAACGAAGAAATTGCTTGTTACAAGCTATTTCTTCATTATCCACAATGTTTTCACCTTAAAAGACAAGTACTTTTGTAAATTCAGCAACTATAAAATTTCATCTTCAAGTTCTTTTAATTTGGACCAATCTAAAATTGTTTGTGTGGGAATGGGTTATAAATGTAACAGACAAGATTTTTTTTACCTTATTTTGTAGGTACCAGAGAGAGGAGCCTTTCACTTCATTAAATGTAGATATCCGTAATCATCATAATTTATTTGAGTCGTTAGAACAATATGTTAAAGGGGACCTGCTAGAGGGAGCAAATGCCTATCACTGTGATAAATGTAATAAAAAGGTAGGTAGACATTCATTAGAACTTTCCACTGAGGGGGGATATTTTCAGGGTCTTCGTGAAAAAAATCCCTCAAAGTCTGAGCTACCTTGACTAATCTCAAGATATGTGTTGTTTGATTATAGTTAAGATAGGATGTAGTTTGTGGTCTTTACACTTTCCTGTAAAATAACTGATTTTTACATCCCTGTGATATTATACTTGAGAAAACATGTAGAAAAAGAAGAAATTGCTTGTAACAAGCAATTTTTTTCTTTGCTCACAAAATTTTTGTCATATAGAATGGTTAGGCTTTGAATTTTACTTATTTTTTAATTTCTTCGACTTCCCCTTTGATTTTAGAGTAGTCTAAAATGTTGAAAAACTGTAAAGCGTAAAATTTGTATATGTTGGAAGGTCATTGTTTGTAAGGGCTAACTCCAGATCAATTAAACACATACGTGTGAGGTGTTCCTTTCTTATTGAAAGTCAGATTTCAGTAACCAGAAAATGTTTGATTTTGAAACATACATAAATGATCCTGATGTGTTTAACTCTAATCTAACTTGGTTCAATATTGAAGAGTTGGTTAATGTTTAGGTTTGTAGATATTATTCGTTAAAATTTGGTAAAGACTTTATTATGAATATTGACAAAGTTTTTGCTAATAAAATCTAGAAACCTAAAAATTTTACAAACTCATCAAATGATTTCTTCATTATGCAAAATTATCATAACTTTTTTTCTTGACAAGCGTAAAAAGTGGGATTGCGTTGGAATAGGATAAAAGAAATTGAAGATTCAAGTGTCTAGCTATGGATTATCACCATTTCTGTTCATTCTACAGGTTGATACTGTAAAAAGACTTGTGATAAGAAAACTGCCTAAAATCTTAGCCATACAGTTGAAGCGATTTGACTATGACTGGGAAAGGTAATAGTACTCTAGAATATGATGTTTGCTAGATATAAATGGGAATTGTAAAGGGAAAAATAATGAGATTTCCTTATTAAAATTAAAAGAAAATCATCATCAAATTATTTTTAACAGTTTTATTTTTTCATCCAATGTAATGAGCAAATATTTTTAACATAGAGAATCAGAGCATTAGATATTTATTATTATAATTCTTATATTTAACAAAAAATATGAAAATACATGTATCCTTTCTGTCCTAGTAGCAATAAGACTTTTGATAAATTGAAAGCTCGAGAGAACAAAGTGCAACAATTGTTCTTTAGCTATTTATATAGGATCTCTGTTGTTCTATTCACAGGGAGAGTGCAATAAAGTTCAATGATTATTTTGAATTTTCACGAGAATTTGATATGGAACCATACACAGTACAGGGTCTAGCAAAGATTGAAGGTTTGTATTTTGTATGATCTGATCAAATCGTTCAATGGTATTATTTTGATTCCCATTTCATCGGTGAACATTATTTTTCATTTCATGTCCATTGATACAGGACTTGCTATTTATCCTTTCCAACACAATGATACTTTTTTGACACCCCCCCAAAAAGCTTTGGAAAATATTGTGGATATCGAAGAAATTGTTTGTCATAAGCAACATCTTCATTATCCACAATGTTTTTTTCCCCAAATGACAAACATTTTTAAAATCCATTAACTAAACATGGGTGTCTGCAACTTCTTTCAATATGGCCAGTCAAAAATTTACACATATGGTAATGGGTAAAAAAATCCTTTTAAGTATATAGCTGTCAAACATTATAAAAGAAGCACATCTAGTTGATTGCAAAAGTAATAGATAGATAAAACCTGGTAAAATTTGTTTGAATAATTGGACCATATTACGTATATTATATTTTAAATAGAGTGGTTTTAAAATTGTCCTTTGTTATAAGTTAAATCGTCATAACTAAAAGAGAGTCAACCATTTAAATTTTTTTCTAAAATAAGAGTAAACTTTTCTCTTATAATGAGCTTTGGGATGGCTTGTTTTAATAAGAATTTTTGTAGAAACTATCATCTAGCAAATGTTCATATTTTCAGGAGAGATAATTGATACAGACTGTGATGATAAGGGCCAGAGTACAAAATACCGTTTAATTGGTGTTGTTGTACATAGTGGTCAGGCTAGTGGGGGTCATTACTATTCGTATATATACCATCGGACAGAAAACACGTCCCCAAAATGGTACAAGTTTGATGATGGTGATGTGTCTGAATGTAAAATGGAGGATGACGAGGTTTGTCAGCTGGTTCAGATTAATTTTGTGCGACTTTGTGGTAACTCAACATTAAATCTTGACAAACTTCATGTGCTTGTTTCATACTAGATGTTTATTTATTTGACTAGTCATGTTTATTTCTGATACATGAAAACTCCTTTGCTCCAAATTTTTACCACAGTATTTTATGTAATTGTCTGTTCCTTTAGAGATGAAAATAGATAATGCTTCTTTAACCCTTTCCCATTTTTAGGTCACCTGACCGAATGGTCATGGTGACCTATTGCAATCATAGTTTGTCCGTCGTCGTTCGTCTTCCGTCGTCCGATAACTTTTATACATTTTCAACTTCTTCTCAAGAACTACTGGGCGGATTTCAACCAAACTTGGTAGAAAGCATCATTTGGGGATGCCAATTCAAGTTTGTGAAAATAGGGGTTCTGGGGGTCAAAGGGGCCCAAATAGGGGGCAAAAAGGGGTAATTTTTGGTATTTCTTTAAAAATCTTCTTCTAATAAACCGTTAATGCCAGAGCTTAAATATTTTGTGTGCATGACAACTAGGACAGGTATATTATGAATTGTGAAATTCATGCCCCTGGGGTCATGTCTGGGGCCACACCCAGAGGTCAAAGTTCATCATGTTAAAAAATTCACATTTTCATCTTCTTCTGATGAAGTACAAAGCCAATTTCAACCAACTTGGTGAAAAGCATCATTTGGTAATGGTTATTCGGATTTGTGAAAATTAAAAGGCTGGGGGGTCAGGGGGCCCTAAAATGGGGACCAAAAGGGGGTAATTTTTGGTAACTTTTAAATATTTCATCTTCTTCCAAAGAACTACTGGGGGGATTTCAACAAAACTTGGTAGAAAGCATCATTGGGGGATGCCAATTCAAGTTTGTGAAAATAGGGGTTCTGGGGGTCAAAGGGGCCCAAATAGGGGGCAAAAAGGGGTAATTTTTGGTACTTAAAAAATCTTTTTCTAATAAACCGTTAATGCCAGAGCTTAAATATTCTGTGTGCATGACAACTAGGACAGGTATATTATAAATTGTGAAATTCATGTCCCTGGGGTCATGTATGGGGCCACACCCAGAGGTCAAAGTTCATCATGTTAAAAAATTCACATTTTCATCTTCTTCTGATGAAGTACTAAGCCAATTTCAAACTAACTTGGTGAAAAGCATCATTGGGTACTGATTATACAGATTTGTGAAAATTAAAAGGCTGGAGGTCAGGGGGGCCTAAAATGGGGACCAAAAGGGGGTCATTTCTGGTAACTTTTAAACATTTTCATCTTCTTCTCAAGAACTACGGAGGGGATTTCAACAAAACGTGGTCGGAAGCATCATTGGGGGATGCCAATTCCAGTTTGTGAAAAGAGGTTGGGGGGCTTGGGGTAAAAGGGGCCCCAGTCGGGGGCAGAAAGGGGTAAATTTTTGTACTTCTTAAAAAATCAAATAAACCCTAAATCACTTGTTAGCTCACCTGAGCACAAAGTGCGAGGTGAGCTATTGTGATCGTTTGTTGTCCGCCGTCCGTCCGTCTGTCCGTCCGTCCACAATTTCTTTAAAAATCTTCTCTTAAACCAGTAAGCCAATCAAGCTGAAACTTTGCAGGGATATTCCTTGGGTGATGTTCTACAAAAGTTGTTAAAAGAATTTAATTTCGTCAAAAACTCTGGTTGCCGCGGCATTTGAAAATGGAAATATGAAGGAAATCTTTAAAAATCTTTAAAAATCTTCTCCTCCTAAACCAGTAGGCCAATCAAGCTGAAACTTTGCAGGGATGTTCCTTGGATGAAGTTCTACAAAAGTTGTTAAAAGAATTTAATTTCGTCAAAAACTCTGGTTGCCACGGCATGTGAAAATGGGAATATGAAGGAAATCTTTAAAAATCTTTACAAATCTTCTCCTCCTAAACCAGTAGGCCAATCAAGCTGAAACTTTGCAGGGATGTTCCTTGGGTGAAGTTGTACGAAAGTTGTTAAAAGAATTTAATTCCGTCAAAAACTCTGGTTGCCCCTGCATTTGAAAATGTGAATCTTTAGTAAATCTTTAAAAATCTTTAAAAATCTTCTCCTTCTAAACCAGTAGGCCAATCAAGCTGAAACTTTGCAGGGATGTTCTTTGGGTGAAGTTCTATTAAAGTTGTTAAAAGAATTTAATTTTGTCAAAAACTCTGGTTGCCGCGGCATTTGAAAATGGGAATATGAAGGAAATCTTTAAAAATCTTTACAAATCTTCTCCTCCTAAACCAGTAGACCAATCAAGCTGAAACTTTGCAGGGATGTTCCTTGGGTGAAGTTCTACAAAAGTTGTTAAAAGAATTTAATTTCGTCAAAAACTCTGGTTGCCGCGGCATGTGAAAATGGGAATATGAAGGAAATCTTTAAAAATCTTTACAAATCTTCTCCTCCTAAACCAGTAGGCCAATCAAGCTGAAACTTTGCAGGGATGTTCCTTGGGTGAAGTTGTACGAAAGTTGTTAAAAGAATTTAATTCCGTCAAAAACTCTGGTTGCCGCTGCATTTGAAAATGTGAATCTTTAGTAAATCTTTAAAAATCTTTAAAAATCTTCTCCTTCTAAACCAGTAGGCCAATCAAGCTGAAACTTTGCAGGAGTGTTCCTTGGGTGAAGTTCTACAAAAGTTGTTAAAAGAATTTAATTTCGTCAAAAACTCTGGTTGCCGCGGCATTTGAAAATGGGAATATGAAGGAAATCTTTACAAATCTTCTCCTCCTAAACCAGTAGGCCAATCAAGCTGAAACTTTGCAGGGATGTTCCTTGGGTGAAGTTCTACAAAAGTTGTTAAAAGAATTTAATTTCGTCAAAAACTCTGGTTGCCGCGGCATGTGAAAATGGGAATATGAAGGAAATCTTTAAAAATCTTTACAAATCTTCTCCTCCTAAACCAGTAGGCCAATCAAGCTGAAACTTTGCAGGGATGTTCCTTGGGTGAAGTTGTACGAAAGTTGTTAAAAGAATTTAATTCTGTCAAAAACTCTGGTTGCCGCTGCATTTGAAAATGTGAATCTTTAGTAAATCTTTAAAAATCTTTAAAAATCTTCTCCTTCTAAACCAGTAGGCCAATCAAGCTGAAACTTTGCAGGAGTGTTCCTTGGGTGAAGTTCTACAAAAGTTGTTAAAAGAATTTAATTTCGTCAAAAACTCTGGTTGCTGCGGCATGTGAAAATGGGAATATGAAGGAAATCTTTAAAAATCTTTACAAATCTTCTCCTCCAAAACCAGTAGGCCAATCAAGCTGAAACTTTGCAGGGATGTTCTTTGGGTGAAGTTCTACAAAAGTTGTTAAAAGAATTTAATTCCGTCAAAAACTCTGGTTGCCGCGGCACTTGAAAATGTGAATCGTTAGTAAATCTTTAAAAATCTTTAAAAATCTTCTCCTTCTAAACCAGTAGGCCAATCAAGCTGAAACTTTGCAGGAGTGTTCCTTGGGTGAAGCTCTTCAAAAGTTGTTAAAAGAATTTAATTGTGAAAAACTCTTGTAACCGCGGCATATGAAAATTGGAAATTTTAGAAAATCCTTGTTGTCATTTTTTCCACAGACTACAAGTCAAAGGCATTTATATTTTGTATAGAGCTTAATCATATGGTCCTCTACAAAGTTTTTAAATATTTGATCTCTGGGGTCAAAAATGGCCCCGCCCATGAGGTCCGAAGTTTTGAAAAATGCTTAATTAGAGCAATTTCAAAAGACTTCTCCTCTTAAACTATTAGGTCTAGGATATTCTTATTTGGTATGAAGCATAACTAGATGGTTTTGTACTATATCACTAAAAGTTGTCTTCCTCGGGTCAAAAACTGCCCTGCACTAGGGGTCCAAAATAAGGAAAAACGCAAAATTTGAGTATGCTAAAAAAAAAATTCTTCATTTTAAGGAGGAGGGCATTTATATTTTGAGTGTAGCATAGCCTGGCTGTTATCTATCAGTTTTGATTAAATTATGCCTGTAGGTTAATAAACCACCTTCCCTGGGTGTCCAAAGTTTGTAAAAATGCTCATTTAGACCATGTTCAATAGTCTTTTCCTCCCAATCTACAAAGTCTAAGGAACTCATATTTTGTATATAGCATAAGCAGATGGTTCTCTACCATGTTAGATAAAATCTTAGCCCTGGTATAAAACATGGCACTGCCCCAGAGGTCAAAAATTTGGAAAACACCCAATTAAACATCAAAAGTCTTCTACTTCTGAAATATAAGGTGATGGGCATACATAATTAGTGTGTATCATGACTAAATAATTTTGTAATATGTAACAGGAAAATATGCTCTTAGGATAAAAAAATGTCTCTACTCCTGGAATCGAAAATTGCGTAAATCGCATTGAAAGAATTCTTCTTCTTAAATATAGGTTCCGGAGTATTTACATTAAAAACATAGTATAGCATTATTGTTATCTACCATGTTTATATCCTTTTGACAAACATGGCCCTTCCCAAGGCATCCAAAGATATGAAAAACGCTCAATAAGAGCATGTTCAAATATCTTCCACTCCTCATGTATAAGTTGTAATGCATTCATATTTTGAATTATGGTACATCCAGATTGTTCTCTACCAAGGTTGCTAAAATTACACCTATTGAAGTATCAGACAGTAATTAGAGTTTGTTTTAAATCTAAATACAAAGAATTTCAGGTAGAAAACACTGTGAGAAATGGATAAAGTGCTTGTCACTCCCTTTCTCACAATGTTTTTTCAAACCTATTTTCCCTGAGGGTGACAAATTCTTGGATAGTTTGGTAATGGATTAAACTATAAAGCCAAAGGAATTCGTTCTTATTGTAAAGCATTACTGGATTGTTTTGTACAAAGCCCGAAATCTTATATTTGTTTTATTTATTTTACTCAAGTTGTGTCTTTTTTATACTAAAAAGTACTGTAATTTGCAGATGCCTCAGGTGAGCGATTTAGGACCATCATGATCCTCTTGTCTTGATGCTCTTTTACTCAGGTGACCGTTAAGGCCCACTGGGCCTCTTGTTTAGGATATAGACTGGTGTACATGAAAGAGGTCTGCAGACGACAATATAAATTGTGTGCAATTTGAAATGAAATATTCCTTTGAGGTAGAAAATATTGTAGGATAAAGACAAATTACTTGTTCCACAATGTTTTCTCAAGTATAAAATCTCAGCTAAGTAAAATTCCAGGTTTTTACAGAAAAAAGCAATTTTGCTAGAAAAATACTGTTGACTTGTTAAAGGCAAGAGAGCTATTGACATACCTCTTTCAAAGATGTGTCTCAGTTTAGTTAAAGGTTGCGGAAATTAGGATAGCTTTCAAATTGCATTTATTTCCTCCTTTTTTTTAAGGAAATGAAAAACCAATGTTTTGGTGGAGAATTCATGGGTGAAGTGTTTGATCACATGCTCAAAAGGTAAGATACCATTTTTATGCTTCCAACAGATTTAGAACAACTTGCTCGCCACACCCTTTGCTACCCTCAGTGCAGTTTGCCTATGATATCGTATGACACTGGTTTGTAAAAAAAATTTAAATAGTAGATTGGCGTTGGCTAACATCAAAGCTACAGATTTTCAAGCGTTTAGGTCACCCATCAATGAAAGTGTTAATCATGAACATCTGAGGTCAAATTTTTGTTCCAATCTATAAAATTGATTTCATTTATCATTTGATATTTTGATTGATGGTAGCAATTTGTCAATTGTTTTGTTAGCTAGTCTTCATACATATATCATATGTTATACATTTTTGACTTGTTACTTTGTCAAAACTTGTTTCTTTACAGAAGGAAAGTATTAAAGAATAGGCTTATTATTGCTGGAAATCAAACTTCTATTTGATGGGGGTTTTGTGGGGGGGGGGGTTTGCAAGTGATAATTTTTACCAACTTCTTTATGCTTAAGTTTAGTATTTTGAATAAAATCAAAAGATGTTCAATTTAAGTGGCTTTTGAGTATAGAGTGAAGAAATTTGAAAAACAAAATAACAATTGTAAAGTTTATTCCATTGGAGTAGTTACAACAAACTAATATCAACTTGTTCCTAAAGGAGTTTTCTGGCTGTAGTATTTTGATTTGCTTAAACACAATTACCCCATTTATAGAAAAAAGCTCAAAATGACCATAAAAAGTAGTTACTAATGTATGTTGTGATTTATTTTGTCTTTCACAGAATGACATACAGAAGACAGAAGAGATGGTGGAATGCCTATATACTGTTTTATGAGAGAGTAGATGCTGAGGAAGAAAAACTTACAAAAACTATCCAAGACCTCACTATTTGTAAGTGACTTGTATGATTATACTGTGTGTATTTTTGGTACAGAAAGGTTATGATATCAGTGTTTTGTTGAGAAGCATGTCTAAAATGCCTGATGTGCCTTTTACTGTTTCATATATTGTAGGTTTACATGTATTTAACTGTCTATCCCTCTGTTCAAAGGTGTAATTCTTATTAGACTTTATAATAATTTCATCACCTTGGCATGATGTGTATTTTGCGGAACTCTAGTTTGTGGTTGAAAGTAAAGGTCACAGTAGGAGGTCAATTTCATTATTTTCAGATGACAAAATTTTAGACAGACTGAAACTGAAAGAAGTTTTTTTTTTTTTTTTTCAGACGACAATTTTTAGTTGATGGAATTTTAAAACCTTTGTCTTCTGGCGTAGAAAACATTGTGGATAAGGAATAAATTTCATGTAACAAGTAAATTCTTTATTTTCCAAAATGGCATCCAAACCTTTTATTCTTGAGGGTGTCAAAAAGTCAATGTATAGGATTTGGTTAACCCATTCCCACTCAGTTACGCTTTTAGATGCCCCAAAAGAATATAGCTTTAGAAAACATTGTGAAAAATGAAGAAATTGCTTGTCACAAGCAATTTCTTCATTCCACAATGTTTTCTAGACAGAGAGTTGAAAAAATCCAAAATTTCATTAACTTTAAAATGTTGTCTGCAACCCCTTTCAATTTGGACCAGTCTAAATTTTTCTTGAGTGGGAATGGGTTAAAATAAGCCGTAGATACAATATTTGTGTAGGTAGATGATAAGATACATCTATCATACCATGGTTTCAAGACGAAGGGGTGTAATGGTTTACCTCTATCCTTCTAAATCACAGACTTGAACCTTGGTATGGTGAAACAGCTTGAGGTACTGCATGTCACATTTCATATAGTGACTTCATTATATCTACTTCATGGTTTGCCAGACAGGGTATTATTTTCATACACAAATGGTTAAAGTTGAATTTTTCCTTGTACTATTCTTTGGGACTATGAATCACAGAGACTTGAAGTTTAAGTATGGTGCCTTAGCTAGTGGTCCTATATGCTACTTAAAGAATTCTGGTTTGTCAGATATCCACACCCGTCTTTCCTCTGAATTTATTTTCTTACGTAAGTTGGATGAGTCCCAAATTCTTGGCAGTTTTCTTAGCAATCATGTATCAAGCCTATTGAAGCTTGTTGTGGTGCATCAGATGAGAGTCTTACATATCATCAATATTTTTAACTGCACTTAGATTATTTGGTCATTTAATCACCTTTTATTATGGAAACAGCATAGAGGTTTACAATTTTAGAAAGACGGTATACTCAATGAGTATGAACTCATAGATTTCTTATTTCAGTTGAAATCAGAATTAAAAATACAACACTCTTGTTTTATATTGTGATAGCTTTGGTATCTGTTATCATCATTTACATTTTATTCCTTTGATTTCAGCCAATAAATCCAATACCTGCAAGATGCCTCAAGCTATAGAGAAGTGTGTGAGAAAACAGAATATCATGTTTATGCATGAAAAGACCCAGTTTTGTTCCGAATATTTCCAGTTCATGAAGAGATTACTTACTTGTAACCAGTTTTATACACATGGGACTCAAGATAAATTAGTAAGTTTTCTTAAATCTTTACATACTGAACCTAGAATATTCCTGTTTGGCATGTGGTATAAAGGTCAGCCTGCACATATGTGCAAACTGATACAAGGCTACACCACCTGTTTGTACTTAACCCTTGTCATGCTGAACCCGGAATATTCCAGATTTGGCAGGAGGTGTAGACTAAGATCAGACTGCACTAATGTGCAGGCTGATCTTAGTCTATACCTCCTGTTTGTACTTTTCCTGCCAGAGTTGCTTATGAAATTGATTTCTAAAAAAAAAATATTGAATTTTGAACAAGTTCTATCAGTGCTTTCAGCCCTTTGATTTGACAGCAATTCAGTAAGGTAATTTATACAGCATGACAAGGGTTAAAAGCTAGAGTTATTTATTGCATAATTTTCATAAATATTGATCCACAACTATTGATTCCAGAATTTTCAGCCCTTTGATTTTATCCCATTACCACTTTGCAAAATTTTGAACTGGTCAAAATTGAAAGAAGTTGCAGATGACAGAATAAAGTTTATGAAGTGTTAGATTTTTTCAACTTCTTTGATAGAAAACATTTTGTACAATGAAGAAATTGCTTGTAACAAGCAATTTCTCCATTTTACACAATGTTTTCCCAATTGCTTTTCTCGAGGGGCGTCCAAAGGTGTCCTTGTGTGGGAATGGATTAATGCATTTCTGAAAAGGGTCTAATTCAGCAAAACAAGGGTAAAATCAAAATGATTTACTATCAAATTGTATGTGGTTGGTGAATGGGGTTCAAGCAACATAAAATGTGTCATTCACCCAAGCATATCCTATACAAAAAAATGTTTGAAATATAATTCTTAACCCATTACCAGAGGGTAAAGTTTTAGACATGCTCAACATGAGAGACAGTGATCTAGCTGTGTCCAGTGTTCACGTCCATCAATATCTTGTGTTCACTCTAGAGGCCAGATGGTTTTGGCTGATATGTCTCGATGTGTTAGAATGTTTGTCTTAAAAATATCTTTTACAGATTCCGTATTTGGTCACATGGAATCAAAAACTTAGTTACTCTGTCAGCTCTTAGAAAGATCTTGAGTGCTCTTCAGAGGTCAAAATTTTGGCTGAAATGTCTTTATATCAGGATACTAGGGGACAGATACTATGTAGCTTAGGCTTTTTAGCTAAAGAAAAAAATTGACTAGTCCAGTCTTCCTGGCATTGGCATTTGTTTCAGTGTAATATTTTGGTAAAAACTTCAAAGAAGTTGCAGACAACAATGTTTATTTAAGAGATCATTGCTATTTTGGTTAAGAAAGCATTTTTGAAAATGAAGAAACTGTTCAGAACAAATAATTTCTTCATTTTTCACAATGTTTTCCAAAGTGTTTTCTTGGTGGGCGTAAAAAAGCAGGATTTTGTGGTAATTTGGTGAAAGGATGTTTAAAGCTTTATTCTACCATATCATTGCAGCCACCAGAGGCAGAGAGTCTAGCCATGTTGAGTACAGAATTAGCTTCTAAATTTTTATTTAATGTGGGCTTTCATACAAAGAAAACACTAAGGTAGGTTGGATGCACAGACCATGGTGCTGTATTGTCTTTTTTTCTTCAGTGGATGGATGAAAAATTAACTGAAACACCAATAATATGACAGCTGTTGTAATAGTACACAGACTTTATCCATTCCAACTTGAAAATTTAAGTTTTTAAGCATAATAAGAACAATAGAAAATGACTTTACAATATTGAACTTGAAAGTTGAAAGAATTTTCATCATAAAGGCAGTTCACGTAGTACTGCTTTCTAAGTTTATGTAGAAAAAAATCAAAATTCTGTACAAGCACAGGCTAACCTAACTTGATTTAACCTTTTATAATATAATCAAACATGTTTTAACCCATTACCACTCCATAAAATATTTGACTGGTTTTAATTGGAAAAAGGTGCAGAGGACAATTTCATGTTGATAATCTTTGTCTTCCTTGGTAAAAATATTGTTGGAAATGAAGAAATTGCTCACCAGAAACAATTTCTTCATTTTCAATTATGAGGGGCTTAAAATTGGGATTGTGTGGGAATGGATTAACTAATTACCGCTCAATGACTCCTTTTGATGCCTCTGTATGACAATACTATAGAAAACATTGTGGGAAAATGAGAAACGGCTTGTATCAAGCCATTTCTCCTTTTCCCGCAATGTTATCTATCATATTCAGTCATTACTATTCATTACTAATCAAATTAGACACACTATGAAATATTGTCTGTAACTTTTTCAGTTTGGAACAGTTCAACATCTTGTAATAGGTTATTAGATGCAATATTCTTGTTACTTGTTATTTCCTAGTATTAAGTGATATTTCATTTCCACAGAGGGTCAGCCACAGAGTGGTATGAAGCTCTAACCTGTTATCTTCGATCCAGTAAGAAAGTTAGAAATTGGTTTGCCCAACATGTGATGTTTTCATATCCAGGAAGGTTTGCTGAATACTTGCTAGAGTGTCCCAGCACAGAGGTAGGACTTACTTGTTAACCCTTTCCTAAACAAAACTGTGTATACTTTGACTTACAATAGTACCGTACCTTGTTTTTACGTCAGTGATTTTATATTTGAATCTTCAATAATGGGATGTCATGGATTCGATCCCTGGCAGCGGCACATATCCTTTCCGGTAGATAATCATAAACCTAAGTGGGATATGGCTGGAGGCTAGGAAAGGATGTAGTGGTAGTACTGGTGTGAAAAACACCAGGAATCCATTGTTAGGTACTCCAGCCACCTAGGTATGACTGAAATACTTTTAAAAGTGGCATTAAACCCAATTCTATCAATCATTTATATTTAAGAAAATATGGAAAAAGAAGAAATTGCTTGTAACAAGTAATTTCTTCTTTTCCCACATTAATTTCTACACTACAGGTTGGTTACTTTCAGCATTAAACTCACTTTCAATCGTTGTCTTCAACTTCTTTCAAATTGGACAGGACTATTGTACAACAAGAAAGGGTTAATGGATCAGTGTAATACCATTGTAAGTGTCTATAAGTGTGTATGCACTAAAAATAGTTTAGTGCTAATAGCTGTTGCAGTTGACCAGTAACAATTATTTGCTGAGTAGTAACTAAACTTAATTTGACCGTATAAAATGGAAAGTTAGAAACCAGCAAGAGATATGGTATATCTGTCTACATTTTTAGCTCAACTGTTTTCTAAGATGTTCTCCATATCAGCGTGGTCATCCATAAACTTTGACGTTGTGCAATATCACTGGTCTTATTGAACACTTTCTTTTGAAACTCAGAATATATGTTCATTATTGAAAGAGTAATCAATAATTTGCAGGGAGATAAGTCCAAATGATTTTTATGCCCGCCCATCAATAAGATCTGGGGCATATTGTGTTACTGGTGTCCGTCTGTCTGTCTGTCCATCGGTCTGTCTGTATGCAAAACTTAACCTGCCAACTAAACATTTTCCTATAACTTCAACCCTGATTAAGTTACAATTCTAATATTTGGTATGTAGATTGGTCTTAACAAGGCGCAACTGGGGAAGGTCGTTTCATCAAGGTCAAGGTCAAAATTTTAACCCTTTTCCCTAAAACAAAAAACAACAACAATAAAAATCACCCGATTCTAAAGAATTCTTGTTTCGGGGGCATAGTGTTTCACAAACACATCTTGTTGAACCAGTAATGCTCCTATTTCGACTTGGAAGTTTACTTATTATTGAGCACAGCCCAGCATTGGTACCCGCATGCAATGCTCTTGTTTCTCAGGTAGAATAATCTCTTTGTGCCATCTATTGATATTTTTCTGCTGTTTCATTTTGTTATTTTTCTTCATGCTTCGCTCCTAAATAAATTTGAAAATTGTTATAGATATGCATACTTCTCACATATTATTCTTGAGGAATCTATGGTTAGGTGCTCCAGCTGTCATGACATGACTGAAATATTGCTTAAAGTGGCTTAAACCTGTTCAATCAATTAACTAAAGAAATATCTTCAGTGTAAATATTATCCACTTCTAGGTGCGGAATGCTTTTGGTAAAGTTGTTGTGTGTCTCGCTCATTTCTCACTGAATGATGGACCTTGTCCACCTCCTTTAGTACAGGGTTTATATGGTAAGTAAATGCATTCAAAAATTCATGACATCCTAAGAATTGTCCTTAAAATAGCCATATTGGTAATAAAGTAAAATCTGGTTCTGTGATACCCAAAGAAAATATATTGTTATAACGGATGACTTTACTTACAAAATATCTCCATTGGTACCTGGATATTAACTTCTTTATAAGGGAAATATTATATTAACCCATTCCCACACAATGACGCTTTTGACACAACTCTCCCCTCCCCCCCCCCCAAAAAAAAAAAAACAATTCGGAAAACAATGTGAAAAATGAAGAAATTGCTTGAAACAAATAATTCACAATATATTCTACACAGAAAAGTGAAAAAATCTAAAATTTCTTAAAAGTTTGAATTTATGTTTGCAACTCCTTTCAATTTGGACAAGTATAAAACTTTGCTGTCTGAGGGTTAAGCTATATTAGTTGCAGAGTAAACTGTATAATTATGAAATAACCAAACCAAATGAAAAATCTATATTATGAAAGCAAGTACAGTCTTAATCTGATTTACTGAAGCAATAGATCTGTTAATTATTACAGATTTGATATGGAGCTTATCTTGTCATGCTTCTTGTTCAATATGATTTAAATATTCAACTTAATTGTCCAGAAAAGAAAAGATTTGAAATTGTTTTTGATTCAATGGGATCAGTTTGTAGTTTTTGCAGATCAGTAGCAGGTAAAAAGAATAGGGACTACCATGGGTCTATTTTGAATTGTGATAGTAAGGCAGAAAGAGCCTTTTACATACAGAAATCCCATAACCTATTCCCACACAATCCCACCTTTTTACGCCCCTAAAGAAATTAGTTCAGGAAAACAATGTGGAAAATGCAGAAATTGCTTGTTGCAATTTTTGCACATTTTCTTCAACCAAGAATGACAGAGATATTTTAAATACTGTTGACTTGAGCACGTTGTCTGCAACTTCTTTGAATTTGTAAAATTTGGTTGTGTGGTAATGGGTTAAAAGGATAGAGTTTAGAGCCTTGTCAGACTGTTCAAAGAACACAGTCTGTCTGGCCAGAGGTGAAACTTTTGATGCCCTCCTCTTTTTGTGTGATATTTTACATCCCTTTGTACAATTGTGTAACATATTTTCAGTGGGCCAGTCAGCAGATCCAAATGCTACATTAGCTGATCATTTATTGTGTGCTGTATTAAATCTGTTAAAGAAGGAAGTCTCAGAACATGGGCGACATTTACAACAATACTTCCATCTTTTCCTCATGTATTCCAATCTTGGGGTAGCAGAGGTAAACTTTCTTTTGCTAAGATACTATGACAAAATGTAGCTTAATTTTATGAGTAAATGAATTGACATTCAAAATCAGAATTAAATTTGACTAGAAAGAGTTATTTAATCCACTCAATTCTATCCTACCTTTTTATGGCGCTAAAGAATCAAGCTTTCAAGCTTTCTTTCAATTACGACAACTTCAACACATTGCAACAAAATAATCCTTTTTGAAGCCCCCACTAAAAAGACTTTTGAAAACATTGTGGAAAATAAAGAAATTGCTTTTTACAATTATCTGCAATGTTTTCTACCTCAAAAGACAAAAAATAAATAAATAAAACCATCAACTAAGAATTGTGTGCATCATCTTTTAGTTTGGACCCGTTTAAAATATTGTTGTCTTGAGATGGCTTAAAATAATGAGTTTATGTTTTGGACAAGCCTCTTTATCAAATATGTTGCAGCAAGTGAATCTTTATAAAAATGTTTTTTTGTTAGTGCCTCTATGCATGCATATCTGTCCAAAATTGTTTGCAATTGACAGATTGTTTGCAATTACCACTGAGCTCTAACAAGAAGTTCCACTCCGATATTAAATAGCATTACTTTGCAAGTTTAATGGTCAGTCATATATAACTAAAAAATTGAATGGTTAGTTAGATGCATAAACATAACAACATATGAGCCCGTGCGTGACATTTCGAACCATTTCACATGTGTGTGACTAGCACACATTGATCACCCAGGACAGCCATTCGAGGCAATTAGAACATTCGCTGATTGTTTAAAGAAGCTTTGGGTCAGCATCTATCTACAGAGAGCAGAGTGAAGGCTCTGATCAGACTGCGTGGATGCACAGGCTGATCTGAGTCTTTACTTGGCGCACATGTGTAATGGTTGGAAATATCACGCATGCGCTCATATATGATAAGCTATATTTACAATATTTAGCCGTCAAACCAGCAAAAATGCTTCTTATAAATGTCGATCAATGTCGGAGTTCAAAATTCACTTCTGGTCTAATGAATGGTTTAATTGGTTGAATGATTCTTTGATTTAAAGCTACAATCTGCTCAATTGATAATGGTTTTTAGAATATATTTCACCTTTTTCCTTCATCACATGTAATCGTGCCATTTGATGTGATTGATTTAATCCATTCCCACACAAAGACACCTTTGGATGCCTCTCAAGAAAAACAATTTGGAAAACATTGTGTAAAATGAAGTAATTGCTAGTAAGAAGCAATTTCTTCATTTTACACAATATTTTCTATCTAGAAAGCTGAAAAGATCTAAAATTTCATCAATTTTAAATTGTTGTCTGCAACTCCTTTCAGTTTGGACCAGTCTAAAATTATACCGTCTGGTAACGGTTTAAGACATGATTGTAATCTTTCCTTCAGAAATTACACCTCCTAAAGTTGAATGTTCCTGCCAAGTTTATGACAGTAGCTCTAGATGAGGGTCCGGGACCACCTATAAAATATCAGTATGCAGAACTTAGCAAGCTCTATTCTGTTGTATCCCAGTTAGTTAGATGTTGTGACATCTCTTCCAAGTGCACTTCTTCTGTTGTAAGTACAATATTTTACCCGTAAACTAACAATAAATTAAATGTCTGCCATTTAATTAATTCTTGACTTGTTAACTTACATTGACTTTCTTTTATCTGAATTGAGTTCATTCAAACATTGATTCAATCAAATTTTATTTGTTGGTTCATTTTAGTGAAATCTATGTATTTAACCTTTTGATCATTAACCTTTGTCATGCTAAATAAAATCCTTTTCAGAATTTGATTGAAAATCAAAGAACTGAAAGCCCTTGAAGCACTAAACTGTGGGTCAATGTTTATTTTGAAAATTGTTTCTTAATAAAAAACTCTGGCTTTTACAGGACAGTCTATACCTCCTAGCAAAACAGGAGTGTTCTGGGTGCAGTGTTACAAAGGTAAAGTGTAGAATGTATTAGCAGGTGTAGATAGCATTCAAATGTTGGTTGTTACATTACAGCAAAATCAAGAACCCCTTTCCAATCCATATGGAGACCAAATATTGATGCCAATTCAGGCCTCAGTTGCAGAAATCCTCATAGACAGAACAAGTTATGTCAAAAAGTTACTTGAGGACTGTAATAACTCTGACGATACAACTAAACTACTCAGAGTAAGTTACTAATAACCTTTTAACTTCTTTCTCTCGACTGTAGAGAGTGTCAATTGTTTTGAGCTACATAGGCAGATTGTCATTTGATTGAATTCTTTTAATCTAAAAATAAATTTATTCCGATTTTGTAGCTTCCAGCACAAATTTTGTTTAAAATATTTCCCAAAAATGACAGAGCTGAAAAATATAGAATTTCATAATGATCAAATTATCATCTGCAACTTCTTTCATTTGGACCAGTGTAAAATTTTATTGTGTTGTAAATGGTTAAAGCCATATTTTCCCCAAAACACACAACAAAATTAATAAGAAAACTATATTACATGCTCAAAAGCAGAAAAGAATATGATGTAAATTATATGTGGTAAGCCTATAATTCACAAAAAAAGTTTCGATATTTCAAATTATAACCCAACACTATTTAATGTTTGTTTACATAAAATTATGACATCAGAGATGTCGTTTTGACTCATGCCAGTATTTCAAAAATTCGCACACAAACCTGCTTTTTTACACACCAAAAAGATTAAGTTATGGATAATGCTGTGAGAAAAGAAGACATTGCTTTTAACAAGCGATTTCTTCTTTTCTCACTATGTTTACTACCTCCCTCATATAGCTCTTTTTTAGCACGGCTGTTTTAGGAGACAAGTATTGCAATATCCCTTGGTGTCGTCGTTGTGTGAAAATTTTGACATTTTTGATATCTCTGGTTTTACTAAAGGCATTCACTTGAAACTTTGCACACTTGTTCACTATCAAAAGAGCAACTTATACTAACAAGGGGGTATAACTCTAGATGCATTATGTCCATTATCCAGCACCCAATAGCTGAGCGTAGGAACCCGTAGGTGGTGCTCTTGTTGCAAATTTAAACTACCGTCTTTTGTTGTTGGCATTATCTTTCAATTTTGTTGATTGGGAATGATTTAAAGGGCATTATTTCTCTTTGCTATAGATTTTGTTAAATGAAGTTTTGCATAGGATTTCTTGATTAAATTTTAGCCTGTGGTGGCATTTCCAACAATGTTCAGAGGACATGAAAGGCAGACACTGAGCATTATTTAAGGAAACACAATGCTTTTACCCATTTCCATAGGGATCAGTTAAATATTTTGTTTGGTAATGCCTAGTTTCCTTTCATTTCAGTATTGCTGTTGGGAAAATCCTCATTTCTCTTCCACAGTCCTTAGTGAATTATTATGGCAGGTGAGTTATGTTTATTTTACAAACATCTTTGTCATTATTTAGGCACATTATAGCAAAGATCTCATCATTAGTATTAACAGCAATAGAGTTTCAATTTAAGCATGTAAACAAAGAAAAGAAAAGCATGTTTGGTTAGAGAAAATGAATCCTTTTAGATAAATATGAGCACATTTGATTGGAAACTTCAATTAGTATTATGATTAGTCCTACAGAACAGTAAAGCTGAAAATATGTTTTGTCTCCAATTGCAGGTTGCCTATTCCTATACCTATGAATTGAGGCCATATTTAGACTTGTTATTACAAATGTTGTTATTAGAAGACAGTTGGCAGAATCATAGAATACACAATGCTTTAAAAGGTAATTTGTCTTGAACTTTGGTTGGTTGAGTGATTATCAATAGTTGTGTTTGGTGATTTATTGTATTAGGCTTTAATATTACTGTCAATAGTTTTGCAATTATATCACAGTGATGTGCTTGATGCCAATAGATAAGCTGTGGTTGAAGTCTCCAAACCAATAAAAATGCCTCGAATAATTGTTAGCCATTGTCAGAGTTCAATGTTCACTTCTGGTCTAAATGCATGATTTGATTGGTAGAATGATTCTTTCATTGATAGCTGCAATTGGTCAATTGTTATTTTATCACAAGATATAGTCTATCCTGCATGTTTTTTTAGACCTTTGCTTAGAGCAAATAAACGCAGTGATTCACTGCATTTGTATCTGGATTATACTGAATGTATTACTTCAGTAGATTTAAAATCTGAAGCTCCTTTTACTCAATTATTCTTATTGATTTTGTTACAGAAACACTATGTTGTATATTTATCCCAGGTATCCCAGATGACCGAGATGGTTTATTAGATACAATACAGAGGTCCAAAAGTCATTATCAGAAGAGAGCTTATCAATGTATCAAAATGATGGTGGCTCTTTTTATGCAGTAAGTCATTTGATTAAGTATATGTGTAATGTTTCTACAGGGAAAGACTAAATGTTCCATTACCAGATCGCAAAATTTTTTACTGGTCCAAATTCAAAGATGTTGCAAACAAGAAGTTTTAGTTTATGAAATTTGAAAAATCTTTGCCTTTCTGTGTAGAAAACTTTATGGATAATAAAGACATGTAATATCTTCATTTTCCACCATGTTTTCCCAGACATGCCATAGTTTTTTCAATTAATTTGAGGACATTGGACCAAAATATCTGGGATTTACTGCATATTTGCATGATGCACCCCTCCCCTACCCTTCAGTAGCCCTGCATATATTACAAAAAAAAGGAAAGGAAAAAACCCTCCTACACACACGCTCACACACAAACAAGTTTTTCCATTTCAGCACTTCATCTTACCAAACGAAATTTTTTTGGAAGTAAAGAGCCTAGGATTTGATTTGATTATTGTTCTAACTTACTTTTTCATAAGCTACTAATCCAAAGTTCTTCTTTTAAGATCTGGGATTTTAACTATAACAAAAATAGATCACAGTCATAGAAGTTTTCTTTGATCACCCGCGTCTGTTTTTTTGGTATCGAAACCACCTTGTTTGTGCAGAACAACCAAAAAGATAATAACTTAAATATGCAGATGTAAGCTAATCTGGCGACTTAGAAAATGGCTGATATATGTATAGCTGTAAATAATCGCCACATTGTAAGGTATTAGAGAGAGGGGCATTATGTTTTGATAAGTGCAGACAGCATTTACCACATGTGTCAGTCTCAGTCATAAGCCTGATAAGGACTCCACATGGGTCACTGTTGATAGTCTAATATTGGTAAAGGTGTTCGAGTTGTCAAACTAGTGATTGGTGGGTGTTAGATGCAACCAATAATGGATGATTACATCATTTTTGGCACTTCTACTATAAATACACCTAATCAACATCATTTATGAAAATTTTGCCCCGAAAATTTATGGATTTCTTCTCGAATTCTCGGGACATCTTTAAAGAACACAGGACCCAGAGACCTACTTTGAAAATCCAGTGCTGTCTGGCATAATCTGGAACAAATAGCATGTCTGGTATACAAAGCTTTTTTTCTATGGGGCATCAAAAGGTTGATTGTGTGGGGATGGGTAAAGAAACCTTAAAGTAAGTGACCTGTTAGATTTAATTCTGAGATTTTAGACTGATATGAAAACAGACTATTAACTAATTCAATCCAATTCCAATCAAGTTTTAGATCTTTTATTTGTTGTTGTCAATTGTTTGTGTTTGACCTTTTACTGGCATGTTAATTGTTGTTTGATAAGGATTTATTCACATCTTAATATCATTTTGTCAGTAGAATGAACAAGATTTGAATATGTTTGGAATGATACAGACTAAGATTATAAGAACAATTAATTAAATTCAAGTGTCCATTTGATTCCAATGCCTATCTAGTCATTTTGAATAAGGATGTACTCAACTTTATTGATGCAAGTGTGACTGTATTATTTTCAATTTTACAATAGCTTAAGTTTTAAATGCAACATTTAACCCATTCCAACACAAGAAAATTTTAGACTGGTCCAAATTGAAAGAAGCTGCAGACGACAATTTCAAGTTGATGGAATTTAATTTTTTTTCGTCTTTTGGGATAGAAAACATTGTGGATAATGAAGAAATTGCTTGTTACAAGCAATTTCTTCGTTGTCCACAATGTTTTCCAAAGCTTTTTTCTTGTGGGGCGTAAAAAGGAGGGATTGAGTTGGAATGGGTTAAGATGGCATTTGAATCTTCTGTTCTAGCCATTATTTCAAACAGCTGAACAAACACCTTGATGAGACTAGAAACAAAATCTAAGAAGTGAATAAGCAAGAATACACATTTTAAACAATTTATCCTTACATGAGCCTAAGTAGTATCAAATGGCTATTATTTCAGTTGCCAGCCAGCAGCACAGATGTTACAAAACAATGGAGATTTAAAGAGAAAATGGACTTGGGCTGTTGAATGGTTGAATGATGAATTAGAAAGGGTAGGTACTTAAGGAATGTGTGTTAGGGTGAAATTTTGTATAAAATATTATTGAAAAAACCTTGCAATTATATTCATGACAGATTTGTTGTCAAGTTTTTTTAAGTATTTGACAATATCCTGTCAACATTAACATATTTAATGGGTAATCTCATTTTCATCCCATAAAATCTGTATATGAAGGGATTAGTTAGACTAATTGGAAGTTCCTATAAACAAGTTTCTATAGACAAGTTTCTACAACTGTGCTACTTGAGTGACAAAATATTGGTGTGGGTTGCTATAAGTCTACTTTACAACGATTCTAGTTTGACTTTGTTAGACTGTCTCAAAGATACAAGTTTTTCCTCAGTTACCATTTTCACTAAGTTCTTGTTAGACTTGACATAGATTATCATACAATAGCTACAATAAAAAGATGTGTCCATTTCATTTATGTGTTTATTGTATTATCACTTCAGCGACCTTACCCTGGCAATGCCCAGTATACTTACAACAACTGGTCACCACCAGCACAATCTAATGAGACATCAAATGGTTACTTCCTAGAGAGGTCACAAAGTGCAAGGGTCACTCTGGCAAAAGCTATAGAATTATGTCCAGATGAGGTAAACTTTGTCTTCTGTGTTAGAGGATCATGTGTGATCATGTGGTTTAGACAACTAAAACTTCAAGACTTAACCAAATACTAGACAGCAAAAAATTAGATTAGTCTAAAATCAAATTTCAAACTGATGGAATTTTAAATGTCTCTGCCTTTCAGGGTAGAAAACACTGTCTAAAATGCGGAAATTTTCTTGCAACAAGCAACATTTTCCATTTTATGCCCCCATCACATAAGGGGGGGTGGGGGTATAGATTTGTCTATGTCTGTCCTTTCGTCTGTCCCAAAATTGTCCGGGGCATATCTCTGAAAGTATAATAGTTATCACCTTGAAACTTCAAAGATGGATAGTCCTCATTGAGGAGAAGTGCAGTGCACAAGAACCACAACTCTTGCTTGCATAATTTTGGAGTTATTGCCCTTTGTTATTTTAAAAACTTACATTTTGTCTAGGGCATATCTCTGAAAGTATAATAGCTATCAACTTGAAACTTCACAGGTGGATAGACCTCATTGAGGAGAAGTACAGTGTACAAGAACCACAACTCTTGCTTGCATAATTTTGGAGTTATTGCCCTTTGTTATTTTAAAGACTTACCTTTTGTCCGGGGCATATCTCTGAAAGTATAATAGCTATCAACTTGAAACTTCATAGATGGATAGACCTCATTGAGGAGAAATGCAGTGCACAAGAACCACGACTCTAGCTTGCATTGTTTTGAAGTTATTGCCTTTTGATATTTTAAAGACTCACCTTTTGTCCGGGGCATATCTCTGAAAGTATAATAGCTATCAACTTGAAACTTCACAGGTGGATAGACCTCATTGAGGAGTAGTGCAGTGCACAAGAACCACAACTCTTGCTTGCACAGTTTTGGAGTTAATGCCCTTTGTTATTTTAAAGACTTACATTTTGTCCAGGGCATATCTCTGAAACTAAAAAGCTATCAACTTGAAAGTTCTTAGATGGATAGACCTCATTGAGGAGAAGTGCAGTGCAAAAGAACCCCAACTTTTGCTTGCATAATTTTGTAGTTATTGCCCTTTGTTATTTTTAAAGACTTACATTTTGTCCGGGGCATATCTCTGAAAGTATAATAGCTATCAACTTAAAACTTCACGGGTGGATAGACCTCATTGAGGAGAAGTGCAGTGCACAAGAACCCCAACCTTTGCTTGCATAATTTTGTAGTTATTGCCTTTTGTTGTTATCAAAGCTACAGGTGGGGGCATCTGTGTCCTGTGGACAAAGCTCTTGTTTAAACCTTTTTTTGAGGGGCATCAAAAAGTGGGATTGTGCGGTAATGGGTTAAAGAATGATAAAGCAAGTCATCATCTGTCAAAGGATGTATAGTGTTTTACATTTATGAAATTCTCAGATGATATCCAAAATGTAGATGGGTCATTATTCTGTACAATAGAGTATGATTCTTAGCAATGAAGTATGTGTTCTATGATTATATTAGGCATTTATTCCGAACCCTAATTAGTATTTTGAAGGTGGGTAAGAAATTAACTACTCATTATATCAAACCACTTCGTGAAATTGACCTGGACACAAGTTCAGACAGCTAATGCTGATTTCCCATGGTTTGGTTTTTCAAAGTACTCCTGTGCAACTTTTAAGGTTCCTTAAATTCCTATAATACGTCAATCAAAAACTGAACATTTTAGTTAACTTCTCATCCATTCACGATACAATGCTACATTTGCCATAACAATTGCTTGCATCTGCAACTGCAAAGGTCAAGGTTATATACCAAGGTAAAAATCATCCTTCAAGAAAGATTTAGAAAAAAAAAGGATGCCAGAGACATTGGTGTTTCACAAACAGATGTTGTTTTAATGTATTTCTAGGATCCTGAGGATGCAGAGTTAACAGATGACCAGGACACATCCCATACAGGCGAGGATTCTGTATCACCTGGTGGAACACAAGAGGACACGGAAAATGCACCACCCACCTCTAAACCTGCAGATAGTAAACCTGTACAGAACAATCAGGTCTCTGTAAGTCTGTCTTGTAGCCTGAACACTAAAACAAAATAAGACTGGTCCCAATTTAAATAGGTGGCAAATGATACAGTAAATGTGCCTTAATCAAATGAGTTTTCCGTCAGGAATTGTTAGAAAACTCCTTGGAAAAGAAGTGCTAATGCTTGTAGATATTTTTATTTCTACTTGATGCGACATCAAAAGAAAGGGGGCATGTTGTTCTATCCATGTCCGTTTGTCGGGCTGCTGAAAACTCAACCTGGTTACTTGACAGTGGCCTTTACCGCCACAATTCATTAACCCTTTTCATGCTGATCCTGGAATATTCCTGCTTCGACAATGGCTTTGCAGGCGTATAGAGTAAGATCAGCCAGAACAGACATGCACTATGATCTTAGCCTACACTACCTGCTTGTTGTTGTTTGAAAGAAATCTTTGAATTCAAGATCGATCTATCTATGTCAAAGTTTTCAAATATAGTGAAAAGAGGAAAAATACTCAGCAGGACAAGGGTTAAAACACAATGTCAAATAGGTATCTTATGTCAAAACCTATTTATTGTGGATAATATAGTGAAAGTCTGAATGAAAGTCTTGTTCAAGAAAATAAGCCATTTTGGTAGCATTTGTGTTCACAATCACATCTTGTTTTTCAATATTGTTTTCGTAGTTATTTATTTAGTGCAATAAGGAAAGTTATGCTTGCATTTGTCAAAAAGTGCATCTCGCATTTTTTAACCCTTTTCTTTCAATCCCTATTTTTCACATCCCTGTGACATTATATTATATAAACATTATAGAAAAGAAGAAATTGTTTGTAACAAAAAATTTCTTAGTTTTTCATAATATTTTTAACTTATGAAATGGCTTCTTTTGAATCTTACTTACTTAATAATGTTGTATTCTACCCCTTTGAAATTGAAGAAGTCTAAAATTTTTAAAAACATAAAAGGTTAAAGGATTGCTTTTGTCATACTACCAGTTCTTACCCAGCTTTGTAGACTTGTTTCAAGCCAGTTGAAACCCAGAAAAGGGGAAAAAATCTCAAATTTGGTAATAGGTTAGGTAGAGCTATATATAAATATGGTTTTAAATGTCATGATTCAGGTTTTCAATATTTAGCTCTACTGGCCATAGGCCACTAGAGCTATTGCTATGGCTTTTTGCCGTCCAGCGTCCGTCCATTAACTTTTCCTTGTGTACACGATAGAGTCCACAGTTTTCATTGGATTCCCTTCAAAATTCCTCAGAATGATTGTACCATCATTAGGATCATTTCTTTCGAAATTGGGTCAGATCCATCAAGAAACACGGAAAAGGTGTCTTATTAAAGATTAATTAAAAAATCCTCGTTTACGGGATAGAGTCCACAGTTTTCATCGGGTTCCCTTCAAACTTTCACAGAATGATCATTAGCATCATTCCTTTCAAAATTGGGTATGATTGTCAAGAAACACTGGTAAAGGGGCCTCATGAAAATTTAATTAAAAAATCCTCTTTAAATAATCTGGAGTGCACTGTATAAATCAAATTCTCTTTAAATGTTCACAGAATGATTGTACTATCGTAAGGATTGTTCCTTTTAAAGTTCGATCAGATCTGTCAAGAAACACAGGAAAAGGGGCCTTGTGAAATTTAATTGCAAAATCTAAATGCTATAAAGTCAACAGATTTCATCTGTTTGTCTTCATACTCAAACAGAACGATTATAGGAGCCTTATAAAATTTATTTCTAAAAATCTTGTACCACAATAAAGTCCACAGTTTTCATGGGATTCTGTCCAAACTTTCACAAAATGATTGAACTATCAGTAGGATTGTTCCAAGAATTTCACAGTATGATTGTAGGGTCATAAGAAAACTTCCTTTTGGAAATGAAGTGGATCTGTCATAAAAGATGGGAAAAGGGGCCATAAGGATTGTTTGCTAAAAAAAATAAAGGGGATGTAGTCCAATTTGGATTTTTTTATGCATTCTTCTTTCAGCAATTAACTTCCTTAACTATCATATTTCCTTAACAGCAAACTTGATAACCAATAGAGCGAATCAGGCCCTCATGGGCCTCTTGTTTAAAAAAGTATCAAAATTTTTCATCAACCTTGTACATATGTATTTTCCTTGTTTAATCATCAGGTATCTGGAGAGAAATCTCAACCATCTCAGCCTAACAATCAAATCAACAATCAACTCAATTCCAATGTTCCATCAACCAGTTCTTCAGACCAAGCCCCAGAAAACCTTGAAACAGGAGAAGATGAGAAAGAGGAGACCAAGGTATAATTGCTGGCCCCACCCACTAACTATGTTGGCCCCCACCCATTGACTCCAACAGGAAGTTCTGCATTGATTTTAAATGGCATTATGTTGCAAATTAATGGCTAGTAGCACTTAACAAAAAATAGGATGGTGGGTGACCTAAATATTGTAACCACAGCTTGAATAGGCTGTTGTTACAACATTTTAGCTGCCTAACAAACTAAATAGTTTCACCAAAATGGCAGCCAATGTCGGAGTTCAGAGTTCTCTTCTTGTTCAAATGAATGATTTGATTGATCATATAATTTTTATGCTTCCAAAAGGGCGAGCATATAGCCACCACTTCATCTGTCCATCCTTCTGATGTCAGTCCGATGTCTGTCAGTCCGCCTCAATATCTCCATTACCCATTGGTCAAATTGGATGAAACTTCACATGTGAATTCCTTGCTGATGTCTTTTTCCCTGCTTTTGGATAGCTCCAAGATCAAGGTTACAGTTCAAGGTCAAAGGTTGAAATTAGCCTTGTCCATAGAAAAGCTCCTTCTATTATGGAAGGATTTCAAAATAACTTGGCACATTTGTTCTCTATCATTAGTAGACATACATTTTGAAAAAAATCAGATAGTGTCAAGGTAACAGCGCAAGGTCAAATGTTGGAATTAAGCATTTCCAGAGTAAAGCTTCATCATTTATGGATGGATTTTGAAATAATTACTTAACACATTTGTTCTCTATCACATCCCAAGGTGGAAAGTTAAAATTAAACATGTCCAGAGCATAGCTCCCTTAATCATAGAAGGGTTTCAATGTAACTTTGCATAATCGTTCTCAGGAGGCTAGGAAAGGATGTAGTGGTAGTACTTGTGTGAGAAATACCAGGAATCCATTGTTAGGTAATCCAGCCACCACGATATAACTGGAATACTGTAAAAAGTGGCGTTAAACCCATTCAATCAATCAATCTCAGGCATGAGAAGATGTGCCATTTGGAAAAACATAACCAATGACTTTTCAGGTAACAGCTCAAGGTCAAATGTTGTAATGATCATGTCCAAAGTATATCTTCTATAATTGTGGACGGAACTAAAGATAGCTTTACACAATTGTTCTCTATCAATTTGAAACAAAATAATTAGATAGCTCCAAGGTCACAGCTAAAGGTTTAACATTGAAATTTAGCATGTTGGGAGCATGGCGCCTTTAATTATGGTTATGGATGGAACTCAAAAATAACTTTACTCAATTGTTCTCTATCATGAGGAGATGTGCAATTTGAAACAAATTATAAGATAGCTCCAAGGTCACAGCTAAAGGTTAAACATTGAAATTTAGTATGTTGGGAGCATGGCTTTTTTAATTATGGTTATGGATGGAACTCAAAAATAGCTTTACTCAATTGTTCTCTATCGTGAGGAGATGTGCAATTTGAAACAAATCTTCAGATAGCTCCAAGGTCAAGGTCACAACTTCAGATTGAGCAAAAAAAAAAAGAATTTCCAGAACAAAGATCCTTCATCTATGGATGGATTTCAAAATAGCTTTACACAGTTGTTCTCTATTATGAGTAGATTTGCCATTTGAAAAATTTATTCATGTAGTTCCAAGGTAAAGGTCACAGCTCAAGGCTGAACATTAAAATAAAGCATATCTAGAGCATAACTCTTTCAATAAGATAAGGATTTCAATATAAGTTTGCACAATTGTCCTCAGTCATGAATTTTAAAGTCAAACATTAAAATAAAGCATGTCCTGAGAATAGCTTCTAAAATTATAATTATTTATTGTGTTAGTAGATTGTGCCATTTGAAACAAATTTATAGATGGCTACAAGATCAAGGTCACAGCTCAGGGATGAATGTTAAAATTTAGCATGTCTGGAATAAGGCGAGCATAACTCGCATCTACTTCAGTTGGTCTGTCCGAAAACTTTTCCCTGTTTATTTGACGGCTATATTTGGGGAGCATAATCCAATGTTTCTGCAAGAAACAATTATTTGAGGGTCATTTGTGACCCCCTGTCATTTAGAATTTTAGAGGGTCAATTTTGTAAATGCTTTTAAACAATTTTTCAGAAAAAGTTACGTTATGATTTATCTATGGACAGAATTATTGAATTACATGATTTTGCCTGTTTACAAAAGCATCCTTGTTAACCAGACGATAATGTTTGGTCAATGATTGCTTCCATTAAAGTGAATAAAGAAAGGAAAGAAAAAAATGAAATAATCTCCCAAATAGTTTGTTTTCCGGGCGTTTCTACATATAGATTATAATGGGCTTAAGAAGCCGGAAAATAAACCACTTGTATAAATAGAACAAGAGATTTCTGGGTCACTCAATTTAAGCCATTCCCTGGCAGTCTTATGAACTTGTTGTGTGCAGTATAGCTCAAAGATCATTCAATGCCATCTAGTACAGCATACACAATTGGTATTTCAAAGTCAATCTAGATTGCGTCGCAAATAACTCACTTGGTGAATTTTGTTGTGTTGCCAGTGATTAATTTGCGCTTAAACCCCAGAAAACGCTCTCTGGAAAAACACTAATAATCTGTCTCTGATAGCTTTTGTTTGAAAGCCGTGATTGGACGATTAGGGTTGTTGTGCTTAGGTCTATTAGTAAAATCTTTCTTTGCTTAACTTATAACCAGACGGTAAAATTTTAGAATGCTCAAAATTGAAAGGGGTTGTTTTGTGATTCGGCTGTGTCCGGTGTCAGTCGTCAATTGTCAACTTTTACCTTGTGTGCACTGTAGAGGTCACATTTTTGGCTCAAATGTCTTGAAATTTGGTCACAAGATATCTCTGACAAGATATAGGCAAGGTGGTTACTTTGAAAACCTTCTCCTTTGAAACCACAGGTTTGATCTCAGCCATAATTCACTTGAATCTTCTTTAAAGAATAAGATTTCTTTAAAAAAAAACAAAAAAAAACGGTCACTTAACCCATTACCACAAAATCCTGCAAATTTAACCACTGAAGAAATATAGCTATGGAAAATGAGAGAAAGGAAGAAATTGCATAAACAAGCAATTTTCCTTTTTCTTACAATGGTGTTTGACTCATGGCCATTGTTTTTCAAATTAAACCTACCGTATTTTATGGTCTGAAACCTCTCAATTTGGATCAGTTTAAAATTGTGTCATGTGGGAATATGTTAAATGGGAGTTCCTGATTCTGTAAGATTGAATATAGAATTGAAAAGGAGGTTTATTATTGCTGCTGGATGTTTATATCAGGCATACTTTGGCTGTTCTAACATTCCTCCATTCTTACTAATCTCCAGGTTGAACAGGTATAGTAGCTACCAAAATGATGATATTTAACCTTAAACCGACTAAATTCTAATTTGTTCCAGGAGATCTGATTGGATCTTGCACATACAGTAGTCCCAGTGGAAAAAGGCCGTAGTTGCGTTAAGACCAAAGAACTGATGCAAATTAGTTGCTTCCCTTATAGAAATGCTTAATAATCCCCTTTAATCAGCTTATTTCGGTTGTTTGAGCAATACAAACTAAAAGGAGCATCTAGTCAAAGAGCATATCTTAAAGATTATTTATGGTATAATTTCATACAGAAAGCAATGCAAAAGAACTATAACTATGGCTTGTTTAAATTTTGAATAATTTCCTATTGATGTTTACTGACTTAATTTTATCTGAAGCTTTAGTCACAAAATTTAAAATCTTATATGGAGATACATGGATGGATATCTGTTGTGCCTCGTTGTGACAAGCACTTATTTTTGGGGCTTAACCAATTCCCACTCAGTGATGCTTTTAAGAAGCCCTCAAGGAAAAAAGCTTTGGAAAACATTGTAGAAAATTGTTGCCATTTCTTCATTTTCCACAATGTTTTCTACTCAGAGAGTTGAAAAAATCCAAAATTTTATATACTTTAATTTGTCGTCTGCAATTTCTTTCAATTTGGTCCAGTCTATAATGTAAATGTCTGGTAATAGGTAAATCTGTCTCTTGACGACCCCTGTTATGTTGTGTTCTAGGTAACTGAGGAAGAGAAGGACAAAGAATCAGACAAAACATCAGAGAAAGATGTCACAAAACAGACAAATAAAGAAACAAAAACTCCTACCAAAGATAAAGGAAAACCAGTATGAAACATGTGACTTGGTGTAGAAATTCGTATTGTTCATATATCAACCTATTTTTATGTATGTAATAGACATTCCCTAAACACCTGAAAATTCAAGAATAAATACTAAACTTTGATTCAACACATAAAAAGGGACAACCTTAACCCATTCCCATGCAATCCCTCCTTTTTATGCGCCTCAAGAAAAAAGCTTTCGGAAACACTGTGGAAAAATGAAACAAATCCACAATGTTTTCTTCCAAAAAATGTTATAAAATTCTATTGTCATCTGCAACTCCTTTGTATTTGGACCTGTCTAAAAAAATGTGTGTGAAGGAATGGTTTAATGCACTTAATTAACCCATCGCTATGTAAGCCTACATTTCTATGTGCAGAAGTTAATAACTGAGGAAACATTTAGGCAAAAGGACAAATTGTTTTTCATAATCAGTTTCTCTTTTTGTCACAGTATTTTAAACCAAACTTAACAACTTTTTTCCAATTTAAACACATTTTAGATTGTTTTCTGCACTCTCTGTCTTTCCACCTGCTTAGAATTTTGTTGCCTGGTAATGGGTTTAAATTATTGAATTTAATGAAAGTCTAGAGTCTTGTCCTTCTAACAAGTGAATAATGTAAAAGAATGACTACGATGATAGACGTGTATCCTCAAAATGATTTCTGATGATATAAGAAGGAAAAGAAATGAAAACTATCGTGCCATATTAGTTTTAGTGTTAATTCCATGAAATGTCATGATAGTTGATACCAAGCTAACTTTGATAAAAAGCATGAAAGAAGAACAAGATTTTGCAAGCATGCTGAAATCTGATAACCCTGCTCATTTTCATTTGGTAATAAACCCAAAATCATTGTCTAGGAACAAAGTTCCATCCTATTTGAATAGCATTCCTTTTATATTCAATGCCTGACAACTGCAGCAGAGAGATGAATTTTTATGCTGCTGCATCTGTTAGATTTGAGACTCCATAAGAGTTTTAGCCCTGTCTGTTTGTCAATTACTGTACTCTGTTCGACCACTAGAAACTTAACATGGACAATATCTTTTGATGGATAAGTGACAGGGCTATATGGGTTCCTTGTGGCAAGACATTTCTGGAAGTGTCAATATTGTCCATCAAAGTCACATATCTAAGAATTTGGCTGTTGGTAGGTGTTAAGCATGCTAAGGGGTTGGGCACTGTTTTCTTTATCATCTGAAAGTTGTTAGTCTTTTCACAGCATGGCTTTTTAACATCTTTGCATTTCATAAATTGTAAGGTATATGAAGGTTTGCTGGTCCAGCCTACTGACTCTGATGGCCACAACCACTTACTTCCACATGAAGTTCCACTTTGATATTAAACAGTGTTCCTTTGTAAAGTAACATGCTACAAAAAAGTTAAATGGTTGGTTGGTGACTTAAACAGTGTAACTACAGCTTATTCAAGATGTAGTTAACAATGTTAAAGTCGCCAAATTGACTAAAACACTTCACAAAAACTTAGGCCAATGGCAGAGTTAAAAATTCACTTCCAGTCTAAGTGAATGATTTGATTAATAAATCAATTTTTGATGGCTGCAATTGGTCAAATTACTTTGTTGTGTGAGTTGTTTCTCAGTGCCTAAGAATGCATCACTCCATCAAATTATAACTTTGTTTAAAAAGATAGGTTATAGCGACTCCATCCTACTTACTGAGCTTTTAGGTTTATAAACAATGCCTGACAACTCTGTATAGTCTCAAACTGAAAGAGAATAAATCCATTACTAGTCCTGTCTTGTTTCATATTTATATTCAAAAGACTTAAAGGGAAAGAGAGTGAGGGGTGATTTTTAGATGACTGTAGGGATAATTGTATATAGTGTAATTTTATCCTTTTTTCATGCTGTAAATAAGAGAGTGGAAGTGTCTTATAAAGTATTCATGCATTTTATAGTGCTATGCTTGTACATGTTTGGTTGGCGAGATTGTTTTATAAAACGTGGTATTTTTACTGGTCTCTTAAACTGTTTTGAAATACCTATATGGTTAACCTATAAATAGACTGCAAAACTTTAGATGGGTCAAAATTGAAAGACGTTATAGACAGCATTCAAAGTGCATTGAACTTGATGATTATTGTCATATAGGAAAGAAAACAATGTGTTTTTTACCCTGAAAGACACATATAAATAGATAAATAAATAGCTTGAACTTGAAGTTGTCCGTAGAAACTCCTTTCAAATCAAATAAGTCCAACATTGTCTTCTGGTAATGATTTAAGGAAAAAGTTATTGTAAGGTAACCTTTAAACATTGAAAAAAAAATAATAATGCTAAAAGCTTTGACCTCTCTCAGATTGCTCAGTCTTACCAGAGTTGATTCTTTTCTTGTTTCCAAGATAAACATTATTAGTTTGATTGGTCACATAATAGTTCAACTGAAAATTGATATTAACAATGGTTTCAATACATTTGTTTACACACCACTGGTCACAAAGTAACAAGTGCTATCTGAAGCACTTTCCTAAACAGGATTTTAATTAGTTTTGCTAATAGAACGAATAGCCATTGCATTAGTAGCAGATGGTCCAGAGTTAATGGAGCAGTGCATGTCATGAATATGGGATAACCCACATACACCAGTTATTTATAGACTATAGAATTATCTGATTTTGTTGCGTTTATTTAGGAAAGGACAACTCATTGAAAATTTATGTAAATAGTATATAAGATGTAGAATTTTCCAAGAATAAGGTTGCAAGCAACATCTGCTGAAACAAGTAAGTGAATTACTATTAGTTGATATCAATAGACTAAAATGTTGATTAATTTTCTTACAAATAGTAAATTATTTTCAGAAATTATGAAAGTTTGTTGGTTATCAAAATGGTTCTTCCTTCTCAGAGGTGAAAATGATCTGCATAGAGAATGAATATCATAACATTGACATAATAGTGAATATGGAGATAGGTTCTCTAGATCAAAGTTTTTATAAAAGAATTCGTAGGATTTTAATTTAGGAATATGTTTTAGCAATACAGTAAAAATTCTCCATTTTTATGCAAAATGTCCCAAATAAGAACCTTGAGATTTCTTAACCATGTGTCACAAAAATAAACGCTTTGACATGACTGTGAAATATAATTAGGGAGCATTTTGGTCCTTTTCTCATGGTTTTGTACCCTTTCTTTGCTTAAGCCATATCGTTTTTCTGCAGCTTTTATATGTTCGAACAAGCCTAAATATTCTCAACTGTTAATTATTTAAGTACTTAAGTTGTAAAGAACAGACTTCTGTTTAACAGTCTTGTTATGCTTTTTACTTATGTTGTAATTATTTCCAATAATATGTGCTATGTAACCAATGTTGAATTGTTATCTTGGCAGTTTCACTGGCAAGATTTATCATATTCTCTCTCGGCTCTTTTGCCAAGTTTACTTTTTAATTGTTTCATGATATAGCTTAGATATATTTCGATGATTTTGACCTTAGTGACTCATGGTGCTGAAGAGGCTATGTGGAAATTCCGTAAAACAAATATCTGAAAAACAAGTACAGGTCAGTTACGGCAGCAAATTAGAAAATGAAATCATTTTGAATTATAGAAAGTCTGTTTTATACTCAGCCAATCTAATAAAGTTAAACTGTTTTTACCCAGGTTAGAATGCACCATTTGGAATTTGTAGACACAGTTCACTCTTCCCTGGGTGGCTCATTTTAATAAGATGGGTAGCATTGACTTGAAATTAGTTATGTCAACCTTATGATTCAAAGCCTTGACACCTAGGAAATAGATGAAGTTCTGAGCCGGTATATTTTCAAATTATCTTTTTACACAGACTGAGATTTCACTGGAAATACATTCTTAATTTCTAAGATTTATTGATACTTTCAAAAGACATTTTTTTTGTTCGAGTTTTGTTTAAAGTGGAAAACGCTTTTGATATGACAGGGGAAAAGAAGAAATCCGTACTTTAAATTCTGCTAGTCTTATGAAAAAAGATCATTTGTAGCATACTACAAGAAGCCACTCTGAGAGATGATCAATCAATCGAACTTTGTGAGAGAGCTGAAAAAGAATATGTGTTGTAATAAAAATTAAAGTTTGTTGTTTGAAGGTGATCATTTTCGTAGTATGAACCTAAATTATTTTATATTGAAGTAACAAACATTTTCAGCTGTAATAATCTGTTTGTCCCTTTCTTGACTTTCCCCACAAAGTCGCAAGTTTCAACTGCACTGATGCTCACGGCCATAATGCAGTTGGTAGCGCATTGTACACTCAATTATGGGATACAAGGTTCTATCCCAATTGCGGCAAATATTCTTTCAACATTTGTCTCCCACTTACAGGTGGATAATCATAAACCTATGCGAGATGAGCAGCTGGAGGTTCGGAAAGGGTGTAGTGGTAGCTCTTGTGTCAGAAATACAAGGAATCTGTGGTTAGGTTCTCCAGTTGCTGCCATATGACTGGAATGCTGTTTAACCCTTTCCTATTTAATCCCTGGTTTTCACGCCCCTTTGTTTTTATACTTGAGAAAACATTGTGGAAAAAGAAGAAATTGCTTGTGACAAGCAAAAAACGGGAAAAGGGCTAAGGGATATTTGGTGTATCCATTACTCACACTCTTTTGACTTCTCAACATGTCCCCTTTTTCGCTCCACTGGCTGAAAGCCATCGAGCTATTATCATTGCGTTGAGTCCGTGCGACAACTTTTACTTAAAAATCTCGGAAAGTACTGAACTAGGTTCAAAAGTTCGTAAAAATGTTCAATTAGACCATGTTCAACAGTCTTTCCCGCTCAATATATTAAGTCTAGGGCATTCATGTTTGGTATATAGCATAACCAGATAGTTCTCTATCATGTTTGCTTAAATCAATTCCCTAGGATAAAACATGGCCCTACCTCAGAGGTCCAAAATTTGGGAAAACGCCGAATTAGAGCAATTTCAAAAGTCTTCTGATGAAATGCAAGGTGAATGAAATTCATATTTGGAATGTAGCATTACTAAATAATTTTGTACTACGTTACTGGAAATTACGCCCGTAGGATGAAAAACGTCTCTTCTCCAGGGGTTAAAAATTGCGTAAATCGCTTTATTTGAAAAAAAAAATCTTCCTTTAATATAGTACCTAGAGCATTTTCATTAATGACGTAGCATAATCTTATTGTTATATAACCATGTTTGTTGAAGTTTTACCCCTTTGGACAAAAACGACCCTTCCTAAGTTATGAAAAATGCTCAATAAGAGCATGTTCAAATATCCTCCTCATTGTTGCAATGTACTCCTATTTGGTTCATTGTATATCCAGATTGTTCTCTACCAAGGTTGCTAGAATTATACCTATTGGGTCAAAATGGCCCGTCTCAGTGGCCCAAAGTTTGATAAAATGCTCAAAGCACTTTCAATTTCTTCTCTTAACGCTGGTCAACATTAAAAGATGTTGCAGACGGTAATTCAAGTTTGATTAAAATTTGAAATCAAGGAGCTTTAAGGGTAGGAAACATTGTGAAAAATGGAGAAATTCCTTGTTACTACCAAGGTCTCCTTTTCTAACGATGTTTTTAAACCTATTTTCCTAGAGGAAAATGTTGGACTGTTTTGAAAATTATTAAACTTTAAAGCCATACGCATTTATACAAGGTCTATTGTATAGCATGACTTAATACTTGTACTATTCCAAAAATCTTATATTTGTTTTATTTATTTGGCTCAAACTGTGTCTTTTATACAAAAAAGTACTGTAATTAGCATATGCCTCGGGAGAGCGAATTAGGACCATCATGGTTCACTTGTTCATTTGACTTAGTAAATGAGTCAACTTTTGTATAACAATGAAAAGTTTGAAATATTAAGAGATTTTATTTTACAAAATTTATTTTCCACACATGCTAAATATGACTCGGTTTCTATTGAATTCCTGAAAACACCATTTGCTTAATCAGTACAATCAGGCCCGTGGAGCGATACAGGCCCTCAAGCGCCTCTTGGACCCATAAAACCTGTTCACGTAGCTTTGGTGCTCACAGAGGGGGTATGTGGGATAAGCAACTAAGGTACGAGGCTTCGGCTCTAATTCTTTATCAAGTAACGTACACATGTAACAAATGCCAAAGCGATACTTCAAAGAATTACCGTATCCTGAAAAGTAGCCCTTTTCTGTACGATCCCTAATTTTAGATAGGAATAAAAAGATCATCTTTGAAAACCTTCTTCTCCTAAACTATTATGCCTAGAGCTTTGATATTTGGTATGTATTAATGTCTATACTTTAAAGCATTACCATATTCTCGAATTTTGAGCTATATGGTGGGATAATCAATATACCTAGGATTAAAAGAGAAAATCCTTAAGCATCTCCGAAATAATAGGCAGAGGGCTTTTCTATTTTGTACACATCATAAAGCCATGAACCATCATACTCAGGGGAGCGATTTAGGACCATCATGGTCCTCTTGATTAATTGACAGCCGCAATGACCTCGACGAACTTTTGGAGATCTAGATACTATGTTGTTTTATTTTTAATTCAACGGACAAACTGATTATATTGTTGTTCGGCCAATAATTAATGCGTAAATGAAAATCCTGGATCTTTGATTCAATTTTATGCCGCGGCACTGAAAGATCGAAGGAATATCTGATGAAAAGTAAACAATTCTCATTTGTTCAATTCTTATTTGTTCCAAAACTATTTTGGAGCCAATGTCAAAAATGTTGATGGATGTAGTTCGCATTTATTGCAATCCGAATCGATGTCTACTTTTTAATGGTCACGTATGAAACAAGACAGAGAATTGTTGTAAAGTGACTTATACCCCACAACAGCACTGTATCACTCAAGTAGCACAATAATTGACCAATCGCAGGCCCCGCCCACTTACCCCGTTGGCCACTCCCATTGACCCAAACAGAAAGTCCCGCTTCGATTTTTAAAAGCGTTGGGTTTGCAAATTGATGGCCTGTATTATGTAACAAAGAGTAGAATAGTTATTTGGCGACATAAACGTCGTAACTACAGCTTGGATAAGTTGTAGTTACGACTAGTCTCAAAACAACCAAAAATGGTTAACAAAAATGGCGGCCAGATTTGGAGTTCCAACTCATTTCTTGTCTAGATGAGAGATTTGATGTGTGGACAGGTTATTTTTGATTGACAGCCGCGATTGGTCAATTGTTGACTTACGTTATCCAAAAGCAAAAGGGCACCTCCTTGAGGCATTGATGACATTTGTATATAGATTTAAGCGCGGAAACGATTTCAATCAAAATTTGATTGTGACCTTAACCTTCGACCTACCTTGCCCTTAAATAATAAGGCACCTTTTCGGGTCATTTGTATGAAGTTTCAAGGTCCTTGGTTACAATGGCTTATGGGTTAGAGCATGGGAACTGTTTTCAAAGTTCATTTGTGACCTTATCAATTGGAGCCCGGAAAGGAAACTCTATTTCGTAAGTTGGGGTATAGTGAATTCAAATGGGACAGAAACAGTGTTAATGGACGTCAAAGCAGCTTGAAATTATACTTGGTTAAGTTTTAACATATACATGTACTACTCAAAGTTCGATAAGCATTACTTTTAAGATTGTGGTTATTTCTTGCCTGAGATTAACCTTCAAATATTTGCTAAAAATGTGTTAATTCGGCAACAACATTCCACCAAATATCGAAAGAAACTTTCATGAGAGCTGGTGGTAGCCTGTATCTTGATCAATGCAACATTGGGCATTATCTCAGTTATATCACGGCGACTAGTGCACCCTGGCATTTCTCACATCATTACAACCACAACATTCTATCCGAGCCATTAGCTGCTCATCCCACAAAGGTGCACTACTTAATGTACTCCCGATTGTGAGAGACACATAAATCATTTGGCTACGAAACTGTCCGAAAGATTGTTGACCTAGCAGGGGTGACCCCAGATCTGATCAACTATTTGCATATCAGTGGCTGATGCTCCCATTTGAACTTTTCTTCACCAAATTTTTTTTTTTTTTTTTTTTTTTTTGATATTTCTATGTTTTACTACCCATTACCAGACGGCAAACTTTTAGACTGTTCCAAATTGAAAAGAGTTGCAAACGACAAATTTAATTCTATGACATTTTAGATTTTTGCAACTTTCTGGGTAGAAAACATTGTGCAAATTAAAGAAACTTCTCGTTACAAGTTATTTCTTCATTTTACACAATGTTTTCCCATTTTTTAGCTCTACTGGCCTAAGCCGAAGAGCTATAGCGATGACATTTCCCGTACAGTGTCCGTCCTTCAAGTTGCCTATCCGTCCATTAACTTTTCCTAACATTCTAGAGTCCATCTTTTTCATCGGATTCCTTTGTAACTCTCTAACAAAGACTGTACCATTATAATGATGGTTCCTTTCGAAGTTTGGTCTGATCTGTCAAGAAACACGGGAAAAGGGGCCTTACGAAAATTTAGTCAAAAATCCTAGTTGACACTCTTGAGTCCATATATTTCATCAGATTACATGTATTTTATACTGTAACAAAATGACTGTGCCATTGTAAGGATTGGGTCTAATATGTGAAGTTTCACGGAAATAGGGACCTTATGAAAATTTCATTAAAAATATCCATAACGCAATAAAGTCCACAGACTTCGTTCAACATATCAAAATATTCTCTTCAAAACATCATGGGGTGTGTTTCTTTCGAAATTACGACTGCTCCACCAAGTATCGTGGGAAAAGGGGCCTTATGGGATTTTAGTTAAAAAATCCTCGTTAACACAGTAAGACCCATAGCTTTGATCGAATTTTGTTGAAACTTTCACAGAATGATTGTAAGGTCATAATAATCATTCCTATCAAAATTGGGTCTGAACTGTAAAGAAACAAAGGAAAAGGGGTCTTATGAAAAATCATTTAAACATTCTTTGTTATCAAGTCCAAAGCTTTCGCCGGATTCTTTTCAATATTTCACAGATTGATTGTACCATTATTACGATCTTTGATGTTGACATTAGATCTGATCAGTGAAGTATCACGAGGAAAAGAGCCTTATGAAAATTTCATTTTAAAACCCATTTGCCCCAATAAAGTCAACAGTTTTCATCAGATTATCTCCAAACTTTCTCAGAATGATTGTACCATCATTACGATTGTTCCTTTACAAATTCTGTCTGATCCGTCAAGTATCATTGGAAAAGGGAAAAAAACACATTCTGTCTGATCCGTCAAGTATCATTGGAAAAGGAAAAGAAAACACAACACGTTAACATATTAAGTCTACAGATTGCATTGTATTTTCTTGATACAGGATGATTCTACAATCTTTTTATAATTCGGTGAGTTCTAGTTAGTATGACGGGAAAAGGGGTTGTATACGAAACTTTCACCAAAAAATCAATTCTGTAGTTTTCATCGGATTCTGTTCAAACTTCAACTACAAATTACTTTCATTACAAAATCCTCATTGATACAAGAAATCCTTCAATCTTTATCATTCTCTTCAGACATTAAGATTCATTGATTCATAGGGAACTTTCACAGAATAACTGATGGCAATTTTTATTTTCGAAGTGTAAATTATGCATTAACTGGTTCTCAGTCTAGACACGAAGGTATATTTAGGTTACAGGGAACTAATACAGTTTCCCGCCATCTGTCACATTTTGTATAGGGTATGTAAACAAAGATCATTGGTCCATAAAATATCAAGACGTAATCTAACGATTTGATCGATCAATTGATGCTCTTTTTATAACTTAGGAGCAAAAAGGATAACATTTTAATGCATTTCGGCCCTTGAGGGGCGGTTTCTACACCCTAGGGTAGTTTTCGAAAAATGAAGTAAAACTAGCTGCGCGAAGAGGGTTATCTTAAAAATGACGTCATAACTCATTGATAAAAGGGATCATGCCATATCACAATTTAGTTATTTTGACGGATGAATGATTGTTCTTGAATTTGATAAATGGTTTGACTCCCTTTCAATTTTTGGGGATGAGCTACTTGCTATTTTCTTATAATGGTCGCAAATGTAAAACGGAATAGTTCCCTGTAGCCACAAGAGGCTATTATCAGCCACATAGAAAGAAACATAGATATGTACAAAATCAACTTTGACGGCGATCCTTTAAAACATGTGCATAGAATGTACCGGACTGATGGTTAGTTACAACACTTGGGCCACAGAGGCTGAAATATATATGCTACTTGTAACTATCTTGGATGTGATATTTATGTAAAGGTCTTTAGTAAATACGTATACGGTACGTGGCAATGGCACAAATATCAGCTTAATGCTGGTTTTAGAAAATTCTCTTTTACATAGCCCTGAAGTATTCATAAATCTAATCATTTCAACACTTTACTAAATAGTACCGCACGTAGTTGTGTAACTAGCAGACTCGATTGTACGATAAACCGTAAATATATTAAATATAAAAGAAATGCGAAAAATAGTCATAATTCGGTAACGGATTGGAAGCAAGATAAGAAAAAGGCCACGCATATCCATGGTAGGAGAGAAATAAATAAAAAAAGATATAAAGCATATACGCGTATCTTCATGCCGTGATTCCGAGGTTGTGAACAAAAATGAGGACCCGAAAATCAATTCGAGACCTAATACAAAAGAAATTAAAGAAAAAAAAAAGACTTTTAAAAGTGAAACAATGTTTTTTAATCTCTCAACAAAGAAACTTACGTATCACCAGGAAAAGGTCCTGAACTATGGTCTAAAGTCTGTGCCTACAAACTTGCATATCGATTTAACTGAGGTAATAACATATTTGAAAGAGTGGGAGAGAAGAATGTGGTTGGCTGAGTACTTTGCGGATAAAGAGGGAGAGATACGTGACACAAATGATAATCCGTTTAAGAGGAAATCCGATTGGACACCTCCTGAGGGTAGAGATAAGTGGCTAGACCTATATCTTGAGTCAGTATCGAAAGAAATTCTCCAAGGTATTAATCGGATCCCCCAGATTAACATATCTGATAAGGAGTTAGAAGCACTTCAAGAATTAATAAAGGATTATTCAATAGTAATACGACCGGCAAAGGGAGTGGGTTTGTTATTATGGATACAGAAGAGTATAGGGATAATATAGAAAAGGAGCTGCAAGATGAACAACATATAAACAATTGGATGAAGACAACAAATCACGTGACTAAGAAAGTAGAATCAGTTGTGAATCGGCTCCATAGAAAGGGATATATAACAAAAGATATGAAGCACTATATGCTTCCAAGAAATGTTCGACCTGGAAAAGTTAAAGGCAACCCGAAGATGCATAAACCAGATATACCGTACAGGTGGCCATTCGACTGAACGAGTTGCAGAGATAGCTGAGAAGGAACTTGACCAGAATGTACGATGTCTACCATCCTACAATGTACGATGTCTACCACCCTACATCCAGGACACAACTGATTTATAAATAAACTACGAACCGCAGCACAACCCTTACCGCAAGATACACTGCTGTTCTGCATGGATGTCAAAGCATTATACATTAGTGTCCCTGGGTTGGAGGGGAGAAAGGCGTGTGAAACAGCTTTACAATTCTTACAAATGAAGTATTGTATATGATAGACTTAACGTTAGAGAACTATAATTTTGAGTTTAATGAAAAACATTGACGGAACAGCGATAGGGAGCCGACAGAAGGCGGACGAAAAAGACAGGATTATCTCTTAGAATACCGCAAGAAAAAGAATTTCGATATTAAAAGGGTTCCGTTGGTATTAACATGTAGCAGATCTTTACCGAACATCGGGAATATCCTCCATCATAACCAAAGAATACTAAAAAAAATCCAACAAGCTGAGAAAAATCTTATAAGAGCTACCTTTGATATCATACAGAAGGGATAAGAAATTAGCCGATATGTTAGTTCACAAGAAAAAAAAACAAATCGCTTTGGAAAACATCAAAAAGTCATACTCAACAACCAGAACAGAACAACTCTTTTATTCACCCAGGTACAAGTTTGTACAACATGGGGTTATAACATACAAGATACATGTTACAAAGAAGGGGTGCAGAAGGGACTGTACAATTTGTGAAAAACACCTCCTATCGCCTATTAATGACAAGGCAGGCGAACAGGTAAAAACAGATTTATCTATCAACTGTCGAACATATAACGTGTTATAAGGAATCTTCTGTGCCGTATGTGGATATCTTGTGTATATTGATGAAACAAGGAACATGCTGAAAACAAGAATCCAAAATCACCTGTCTAACATAAGATATGAGAATCACAATGAACCAGCGCCGAAACACTTCAATCAAGAACGCCACGACATCTCAGATTTTTAAGTTGGAATGCGGAGCAATTCCAACTTAGATTTAACAAAACCGCAGAATGAACACAAGACAATTTCATTTCGGGTTTCTTGATAATACATATCACGTGATCACTTAGATATGAATACACCTCGGGGTACTTCTCATCTCAACTTGCCACGGACAATCAGTTAGTTGTAGCCGAAGACAATAATATGGCACATGTAAACTTCGTTTAGAGACTTCTATACACGCTTTAGTTTGCTTTAAATCATTGAAAAACAAAGTAATAAGCAGCGCAGTAATTTGTTTTTTTATGATTCGCCGGTCCGTGTTTGGTAATCACGTGATCTCAAGTGGCATGTGGTAGTCATGTGACCATAGATAGGCAATGTTTTCAAATATGGCTCAGGTCGCAATTCATTTTTACAATAATCACGCCGCCCAGTGCTTTTAAAACATTCTAGAGCGATTAGGGGGGATCGTAGGCATCAAGCAAACGCGACTATTGTGGGATTTACAGCTTTAATTCAATAAAAATCAAATAGATGCAAAACGAAAGTAGAAGTTTTTGAAAATTAGAATGTAAACATATCAACTTCCGGTTTCTACTTATTTACTAAATAAATTAAATAATTACGCTTTATTTTGACGTTATTTACAAGTTTAAATCAATAATAAATCATCAAACCTTAAGCAAGTGTCATCTAGCTTTCAGCTTGGTCCTTTTTACTCAAGATTAATTAAGGTTTTAAAGCGGAATAACGAATTAGGATATCGCGCGACCACAGGGCGCCGAAGATAATTTAATACTATTTTCATCATATTATAGGAATTTTTAAGAAAAGGGCAAAACTACCATGTGCAAACAATAACGTTACAATAACGTTAACGTTTTTTTTTGTTTTTTTTTTGTTTTTTTTTTTTTTTTTTTTTCTTCTTCTTTCTTTTGAATTTTGCTCACAACGCTTTGTTATTTTTTCCTTAGTCTAAACCGGTATTTCAAATCGATCACCCTGAAACAAGTTTCCGCACATTTCCACGTATACTCGTAAACTTGAAGTGAAAATCTACGTGAGTTTAGTATGATCGTTACAGAAATGGCCGAGTTGTGGGTCAAATAATCATCGAGGTCATTGATTTCTTACTGTAGAAGCAGTTTTTCTCTGTTTTCAAGATTCTAAAAGGATTTCACGTATTACAGTTGATCAAAAGGAGATTATTATGCTTGAAAATACTAATTTTGCTGTGCATGGCACGAAATTATAAATAATTCCAACACGATGAAATTTTAGACCAGTCCAAATTCAAATAAGTAGTAGACGACAATTGTAAGTTGATGCAATCTCTAAAATCCTGATCTTTTTGGACAGAAAATATTTTCTTCATTTCCCACAATGTTTTCCAAAGCTTTCATAACGAGGGTCATTTAAAGGCATCACTGTCTGGGAAGGGGTTAAGACAATGCTAGTATTTGATTTCTGTATGTGGATTTATGTTTTTGTGCGTTATTCACTCACACATGTACACGAATGGAAATACTAGTTTAAGTTTAAAGGAGGGAGGCTTACTCGGAAAATAATAAATGAATTTGAACCGAATTCCACAGTTATGACCCTTTCAGCGCATTCCAACTTCTCAGTACTTTCGGTCCTTTGATTAATTTGTGGGGCTGGAGAGGATACGGGAAGAATGCACACACTACAGAAGACAAAGAGAATCTCGACTGATTAAGAAACATGGTCTAGTAGAACAAGGCCAAAATATCTAACAATTGGACATATGTCACTAACTCAACAAATTGATCAATCACTGGTACCGCCCAGTTACCCCTTTGGCACGCCCACTGACCCCGAAAGGAAGTCCCGCTTCGATTTCAAACGGCATTATTTTTCAAAATTTATGGCCAGTATGATGAAACGAAAACTGTAGAATTGTTGGTTCGCGACCTAAACATTGTAACTACAGCTTGAATAAGCAGTGGATACGACGTTTAAGTCGCCAAACAAACAGAATGTTTTGTTTTTTTTTAAATGGCGGCCAATGTTGAGTTCAAAGCTCAGGTCCGGACTGAATGAATGATTTGATTGGTCTGTTGATTTCTTGATTGACATTCACTTATGGTCAATTTGTTAATCGTTGGCCCCGCCTATTGATTCCCTTACTTCAACAAGAAGTTCCGCATCGATTTTTATCGTCGTTTTTGCAAACTTTATGGCCTGGGCATGTAACAGAAAAGTAAATTGGTTGGTGGCCTGGATGTCGTAACTACAGCTTGAATTGTTGGAGTTGAAATCTCAGGTCCGGGCTGAATAAATGGTTTGATTGGTCGGTTTATTTCTTGATCGATAGCCGCAATTGGTTATTTTACCGATCGGTGGACCCGCCCACTGTGCACCGATAGGGAGCATCACCAAGATATTAAAATAGAGTTATTTTGCAATATTCATGGCAAGTAACACATTAATACAAAATGAAATGGTTGGTTGGTGGCCTAAGGGTCGTGGCTACAGCTTAAGTAGGCTGTGGTTGTGACGTTTGGGCCACTAATTAAACAAAATTGTTTGGTATAAATATCGGAGTTTAAAGTTTACATCGGGTCTAAATATATCGAGGGCTGAACGCAAAACAGGTCTAACTTGATAATTTTTCAAAAATGATTTTTTTTGCATTTTCCAACTCAGTTCTATCATATACACACCCTTATGAAATTCTAGGGCTTAAAGTGGCTATTTAAGGGACCAAAATGCATGCTAGTTGGCATTTTGGCCTATGTCATTTTCAAAGAAATATTTAACGCAACAAAGGGCTATCTCAAGTTAGCCCTATGTTGCATTGATAATTCCTGCACTTTATTAGATTAAATAGTCCTAACTATAGTTAGCTTTATGTTATTTTTTTATATTTGATGAAAAAATCAAAATTTTAATATTTTTATGCTATCTCATGTGCTGATGCCAAAAGTTTGAGTGTGTATGTGTCTGTGTTAGTGTGTGTTTAAAGTACACTTGAAGATCTGACATATTTGAAATTCAAACACCCAAATAATTTGTTAGATTTAACTTATTCCTAAACAAAAAAATTAGACTGGTCTAAATAGAAGGGAGTTGCAGATGGCAAAACAACGTGGTTTTAGATCGAAAAATAAGAGCAATTTGAGCTGAAAACATTGCAAGAAAAGGAGAAATTGCTTGTTACAAGCATTTCTGTCTTTCTCACAGTGTTTAATATAACAATATTTCTTCAGGGCATAAAAATGTTGAATTGTGGTAATGGGTTGATAAATATTGAAAAAGACAACAAAAAAAGATATAAAACCAACTTTCCTTGCAACTAACAGGGTTTTACTTTTAAATGGACATATTAACCCTTGTCATGCTGAATGAAGGTCCTGTTTAGAAATCCACCAAAAACAAAGGACTGTAATCACTGGAAGCACTAGTTGCAGGTCAATATTTGATTTAAACAGATTTTATGAGATTTCTTGATAGAAAGGGACAAACAGGTGGTGTAGACTTAGATCAGACTGCACATATGTTGCGGCTGATCTTTGTCTATACCTCCTGCTCAAACAGGAATATTCAAGGATCAGCATAATAAGGGTTAAGGCTATTAATTTCGCTTTATATGAGTTTTTGGCTGAAGCAGATCTCACTGTGGCTACCCATTGATGTTTGTGCTAATACTTTCCATTAATGCATGAATTTAAACATTTTGAACTTTTCTAGGTATCTATGGTTAATACTTAATTAAGGTCATTGATCAGAATGAAAATTTTGCAAATGTTCATTGTTTAAACTGTCTATTGTATAGCCATAACTAGCATGAATAGAGATTAGATTTGTAAATAAGAATCTCTTCATGTAACATTTTTTTGTTTACTGAGAATTAGGCATCTCAATGTGCAAGACGAATTATCAACTTCATGGCTTACATAAAATTCAATAAGGCACATTTCATTGAAAAAATAAAGAAACTTCATGTCATTTATCACAATGTCTGCTATGTCATAAATAATATGTTTTTGTCTGTATCAGAAACACAAAATAATCATTAATCCTTAGATTTATTGTGAATAAAAATCAGAACAGGGGGACCATGATGGTCTGAAATGTCCCATCTGAGTAACAATATCAAAATTGACATAATATTATGTATAACGAGCCTAATGAAAACGGGATATTCCTGAGATGGGCCATAATAGAGAAAATTGAGGATTATTACTCAACTTATAAGGAATGTGATGAACATCCTCAGTAATTATGTTACTATTTCATAATGCAAATAATACACAACATTGATGTTGACATTTACATGCACATAGTGACAGAAAAAAGTAAACAAGATACTGAGATCATTGATGGCTCAACTGTCCAGTTATATTGGTTAGAAAAATATTTAACAAGGATAAAGTTTATTGTAATTAAAAGTCAGTCTTTCTTAAAACAATTTTTCGAAAAGTAGTTCAAAAGTTGAGGTCAAAAGTTGAAACTGCTTTTCAAGAATTATACTTTAACAAAACTGAATTGTTCAACATTTCAAAAAGGAGGTAAAATCTCAATGTCAAAGGCTGCACTAGTGCACTTGATACAAGAAAAAGATATTTTCTTTTTTTAGCTCACCTGAGCTTAACATGCTCAAGGTGAGCTTTTGTGATCATGGTAAGTCCAGTGTCTGTCGTGCTACATCCGTCAACATCTTGTTTGCACTCTAGAGGTCACATTTGAGACTCTTGAAACTTGGTCAGAATCTTTATCACCTCAGACAAGTTTAATATTGGGTCATCTGAGTTAAAAACTAGATCACTAGGTCAAATATTAGAAAACCCTTGTGTGCACTCTAGCGGGCATATTTTTGCATCAAATGTCTTGATATTCAGTAAGTGTTTGTTTCCATGAAATCTCATGCAAGTTCTAGATAAGATCAACAGGGGTCAAAAACTAGGTCACTAGGTAAAACCTTGTGTGCACTCTAGCTGTCATTTTTTTGCCTCAAATGTCTTAATACTTTGGTCAGAATCTTTGTCTCCTTTATATAATATCCCTGTCAAGTTTGATATTAGGTCATGTAGGTTAAAAAAAAATAGGTCACTAGTCAAAAAGTCATATCTAAAAATCATTGTGAGCACACTAGAGGCAATGTTTTTGCCTCAAATGACTTTATATTTGGTCAGAGTGTTTCACTTTATCAGAAGGTCAAATATAAGAAATACATTGTGTGCACTCTAAAGGGCATAATTTTGCCTCAGTTGTTCTGATACTTGGTTAGAATGTTTGACTTCATAATATCTTGGTTCAATTCAATAATTGGTCAATTGGGATCAAATGGTAGGTCACTAGCCCATATATCGGAATACTTTGTACACATTCTAGAAGCTTAATAAGAAGTTGAAATCCTTTCATATTTGGTCAAAATGTTTTTCTGTTTGATATTTCAAACAAATTCAATTTTTGGTCATTGTTTTCAAAAAGTTGGTCACTCGTACAAACCTTTGTGTAACTGTTTATGCAGCATAGATGCTACAATTAATGGCTCAAAACTTGGTCGAAATGTTATTGCTCCATGAAATGTCAAAGACAGAATTTTTATGTAGTCTAACCTTGAGTTGAAATATTAGGTCACTTATGCTTTTTGGCTCATAATGATGACACGCTTCAAGTGAGTGCTTAAGGACAAAAGCCCTGTTGTATGTTCAATTTGAGATAATATATCTCAAGCGTTGAAGATTAAAAAATATTTGATAAGAAGTTCAAAGGTTATAGAATGAAAACTATTTTTTTATTTGACAAAATACAGACCTTAGAATGTGATGTTCTAGAGATCAAGATCATGAAAAGTAATTTCATTCAAACAATTTTTCACTTGAAAAAATATTGATCTTACTAAACTCTTGTTATGCTGAATAAAAACCCTCTATAGAACTGCATTTAAATCAAAGGGCTGACAGCAATGAATGCACTAATTTTAAGATAATGATTATTTTGAAAAATCATTTTGTAAACAACACTGACTTCACATAATTGTCAAAACAGGAATATTCTGGGCTCATCATGACAAATGTTAATATTTCAGGATACAACATGGTGAACAAGGTGCCAAATTGTCACAAGATACGCCTGTCACACTGCTTAATATTAACTGGGGGTTTAAATAGAACTGAGGTTATTTTGAATGAATGTTTTTTGTCAAACAAAGTATGAAAAACAACAAAGGACAATAACTCAAAATATACACTAGGTAGATTTATGGTTCTTGTACACTACACTCCCACTTGGTGAGCTCTATCCATCCATGAAAATTCATGATTCTAGCTATTATACTTTTAGAGATATACTCGGGACAAGATACAAGTATGAAAACAACAAAGGGCAATAACTCAAAAAATAGGCCAGGTAGAGTTATGGTTCTTGTACACTGCACTCCCCCTTGGTGAGCTCTATCCATCCATGAAATTTCATGATTCTAGCTATTATACTTTTAGAGATATACTCTGGACAAGATTCAAGTGTGAAAAACAACAAAGGGCAATAACTAAAAAAATAGGCTAGGTTGAGTTATGGTTCTTGTACACTACACTCCCACTTGGTGAGCCCTATCCTTCCATGAAATTTCATGATTCTAGCTATTATACTTTTAAGGATATACTCCAGACAAGATACAAGTATGAAAACAACAAAGGGCAATAACTCAAAAAATAGGCCAGGTAGAGTTATGGTTCTTGTGCACTGCACTCCCCCTTGGTGAGCTCTATCCATCCATGAAATTTCATGATTCTAGCTATTATACTTTGCAGGGATATACTCAGGACAAGATTCAAGTATGAAAAACAACAAAGGGCAATAACTCAAAAAATAGGCTAGGTAGAGTTATGGTTCTTGTACACTGCACTCCTACTTTGTGAGCTCTATCCATCCATGAAATTTCATGATTCTAGCCATTATACTTTTAGAGATATACTCTGGACAAGATTCAAGTATGAAAAACAACAAAGGGCAATAACTCAAAAAATAGGCTAGGTAGAGTTATGGTTCTTGTACACTGCACTCCCACTTGTTGAGCTCTATCCATCCATGAAATTTCATGATCCTAGCTATATTACTTTTAGAGATATACTCCAGACAAGATTCAAGTATGAAAAACAACAAAGGGCAATAACTCAAAAAATAGGCCAGGTAGAGTTATGGTTATTGAGCACTGCACTCCGTATTGTTGAGAAGATTATAACTGCCAAGTTTAAAGTCAATCGGACTTAAGGTGACAGAGTTATGCTCCGGACAAAGAAGTGGACACCGCCGGACAACCAGACGCCAGGACACCACGGGTGATCCCATAATATGTCCCGTCTTTAACAGGCGTATAAAAATGAAAGGTTTACCTTTCAACATTTTTTTGGCATTTACGATTGAAATTTTCAGAAATTAGGTCAAAGGTAAAGGCAAAGGGTTTAAAAAAAATTCAGTCACAGACTTAATAGTTAAAACTTAAGAAAGTAGGTAAAAGGTCATGGTCAAAATATGGTCAGCATACTATTTATATGCTTTAAATCCTAGAATAATGCTGAAATACACAATTAATGATGTCAGTTATTCAAATAATTCTTCTATAAATCAAATTGTTTCATAAGCAAAGTAACCATAGGAACATTCCTGCCAAACAACTACTTTATACAAATAAGAAGTTTCAGAGAGAGGTCCACCAAAGAAATATTCCTGCCAAAACAGTTCAAATATAACCAGTGGTTCTTGAGAAAAAGACCATTTACCAATTCACTACATGGATTGGCAAGCTTTTGTGATCATAGAATGTGTCAACTGTTCATTTGTCGCAAATTCACTGTAACCACTCTTGAGGTCACAATTTTGTTCATGAGCATGATCCCTATTGAATTTGGTGGCATGAATTTTGTCCAATGTCATGTAAAAAGTGGCCTAAGGGCAATTTTCTTGTAACCTTTCTATTTCATTTTTAACTCAATATTTCTAAATCTTGCTGAAAATGTTTGTTGGGTGAAGAGAGTCATCCCTTTTTAATATGATGGCAATATGTTCTATGCTTTAGGAAAAGAGACCTTAATGACAATAGCCTTATGACTTATGATTGCCTTTTGTATTAATCACACAAGATGAAAATTTCTAGGTGAGCAAACTTTTAAGGGCCATCATAGCCCTCTTCTTTATATTACACTATATGGGACCATTGTTTGATAACTTGACTCCCCACAAAGCCTTTGCTTGAATTTGAATTTCTTGAAGGAGTCTATGGGAGGATGTCATAAGGATCATCCCTGGATTTTCGTCAAAATCAGAGAAATAGACGTTTTAATGAAAAGTTTTTAAAAAAATATGGTTGTACACAAAATGAACAATAGGCAAAATAAGCCCAACTGGAGTTAATTAATTCAGTGGAGCTGGAAATAAATAAAATAACATTTTTTTCCCAGATAGACCTTTTACTCATTCAGAAAATATTGCTTTATTCATATATCTTAAATGCAACACAGGCCTAACTTAAGTTAGATCTCTTTTGCAATAATTTTTTCTTGGAAAGATTGAAGTTTATAACAGGCAGACAGATCTATCTCAAGAAAGTTAGAAAATCTCTTTTCTTATGATTTCTTTTAATTAAAAAGAATATGAATAAAAATAACTAATATTTTAGGACAAAAACTGCAAAAATTATTAGAATTATGTTTAATTTGTGCAAATGAGAGAGTTTTCTTTGTCTCCTGTAAAATTTTGAAAAATGAAGTTAGCCCTATGTTACGTTCAGAGTTTGTTGTTGTTGTTTTGTGCGTGTGTGATTGACGGACACGATCTGTCTGTTGATGGACTGCTGGTGGTAACCACAAAGCTCCGACAGAAAATCCGACATTAAATAGCCTTATATGAAAAAATTTTTTGGTCAGTTATATGCAGTAAATGATAAAACTGCGATCTGAGCCTGTTGTTGCGACGTTTGTCTTTTTATGTATGGCTGATCGCATTATCTGTGTATTGGCGGAGCTTCGTAACTATAGCTAAATGGGTTGTGGTTATGAGGTTTTGATCGCTCAATAATAATGTATTAGGTAGTATATTTATGTAACAGCAAATAGTTTGTTTTCATACCTTTTTTATATATATATTTGATGCAGTCATGGTGGATTGCTGAGGACTCACTTGTTACAAGCGATTCCTTAGCCTCCTACTATGTTCATTAATTCTGAACCGCTGTACTAGCGTATTACTATCGGTTTAATCCCCGAAGGGCGGGATAATCATGGCGTTATTCCGGGTTGTTGTATCATTTTAACGTCAGCGTTACCTTGACGTTACGTAAATGAACATGTTCATTCATAGGATAACACCTGAGGAATGCGGCTGTGCCGCTGAAAGCTTGTGATTATTTACTAGTAAATTTAGTTTGTCTCAAGAAGAGGAATTAAGTAATTGATGGATTTCAAATCAACTTGGCACAACTGTCCTCTATCGTGAATAGATGTACCATTTGAAAAAAAATCAGCTCAAGATCAAAGTCAAGTTGACCTTGTTCATAGCATAGATCCTTCAATTATCGCAGGATTTGAATTATGGATGGATTTCAAAATAACTTGGCACAGTTGTTCTCTATCATGAATAGATGTACTATTTGAAAAGAAATCAGGGCCCGAGATTATAAAACGTTTTTCGTACTCAACAGAAAATTTACTCAAACTTCAAATTCGGATGAATAGCTTGTTTTAGTTCTAATTCGAATAAATAGCTTGTTTCAATTATGATTGTATGTTAAGAGAAATAAATAATAACCTTCAAATGTTGTCAATTATTTCCATGCAATTACCATAGGATCCAAGCAGAAATTCATGTCAAATCCCAACTCAAAGTTTGAGTAAATTCTCAACTGAGTACGAAAACAGTTTTATAGTGCCAGGCCTAGATATCGTGAAGGTTACAGTCAATGTCAAAATTGACCCTTTTCACAACATAGCTTCTTCAATTATGGATGGATTTTTAGAATAAATAGGTAGAAATGTTCTAAATCATGAATAGATGTACCGTTTGAAAAAAGATTAGATAACTCTAATGTAAAGGTTATAGTTCAATGTCAAAATTGACCTTGTTCACAGCATACTTCAAATTATGAATAAATTTAAAAATAACTTGGCACAATTGTTCTCTATCATGAATTGATGTACCATTTGAAAAAAAAATAATCAGATAGTACCAAGGTCAAGTTCACAGCTCAAGATCAAACGTTGAAATTAAGCATAGCTCCTTCATTCATGGCTGGATTTCGTAATAACTTTACATAATTATTCTCTAGCATCAGAGTGCCATTTGGAATATATGTTCAGACATCCCAAAGGTCAAGGTTACATCTCACGTTTGAAAGTTAAATTTAAGCAAGTCGAAAGCATAGCTTCTTCAATCATAGAAGGATTTCAATATAATTTGGCACAATTGTTATCAGTCATGAGATGTACCACTTGGAAAAAAATCGGCAAGCTCTAAGGTCAAGGTCAAGTGTTGAAAATAACCATGTCTGGAACATAGCTTCTAAAATTATAAATTGAATTCAAAATAACTTTACACAAATGTTCTATATTATCAGTAGATGTGCAATTTGAAACTACTATTTAGATAACTCCCGTGTCAAGGTCACAGCTCAAGGAAGCACGTTAAAATTTAGAATATCTGGAACATAGCAAGCATATACTCGCATCTGAGGCTGTCGGTCTGTCCGAACTCTTTTCCCTGTTTACTTTATACTTTTTGTGACAGGGCTATATTCGGGAAGCATAATCAGTCTTTGACGGCTCTTGTTTAAATTGGGTCTGATCAGTCAAAAATCATGGATGAAGGGTCCTTATTGAAATCTTATAACAAAATCATAATAAAGTCCGCAGTTTTCATTGAACTCCTTCAAACCTTGACAGAGTGATTGTATCCTAGGCATTGATTATTTGATCAATAAAGTATCACGGGAAACGGGGCCTAATGAGAAATTGATTGAGAAATGTCCTTGTTGAGACAATAAAGTCCAATGTTTTAATCAGATCTCTTCAAAGATGCAATGAATAATTGTGGCATTGAAAACATAGGAAAAGGAGCCTTACAGATCACCATTCAAAACATGCAATGAAGTCCACAATTATTATCAGATTATCTTTAAATTTCACAGTACGATTGTTGGGTCGCAAGGAAAGCTCCTTTCTGAAATGAAGTTGACCCGCAATGAAACACGTGAAAATGGGCCTTGTTGCTCAGAATAAAGGGGATCAAGTTCAATTTGTTTTTTTTATTTCATGCATTCTTCCTTAAGCAATTAACTTCCTTGAATATTGGATTACCTTTGAGGGAAAACTTGATAGCCATTAGAGCGTCTCATGTCCTCATTGGCCTCTTGTTCTTAATGGGCGTAAAAAAGCGCCATTGTGTTGGAATGGGTTAAGTAAAACTTATTGTAGACATTATCCAGAATAGTACACCTACTAAAATCAGTGACTAACCACTGCTTTCCTTGCAGCAGTTGCTGGTTTTTATTCCAAAGCTTATATTTTTATTGCGATGTCAATAAGCTTTAGAATGAAAAGTACTAGCCTGTGTGAGAGCCCCTATGTGGTAAAACGAGGTATAATAAACAACCAAAGGCCTATCCCCCGTCACATCTACCATTTCATCTGGTGGAGTAATTGTGACAACTTGCATGTCGTGAGAGGTGAATAAGGGTCTTGCTGTATCATTTTTTGCTGGCAATGTTAAGTTTTTTGGTTACGTTTTGCAGACAGAGGGAAGACTGAATGACGAACAGAGATGGACAACGGTAAAACAATAGGCCCCCGATATTTCAATGCGGGCATAAAAAAGAATTATCGAAGATATTTTCGAGCAGAGCACTTGGTACATATAAGGCTTTTGTTAAATAATATAAATGTGAAGTTAAGAAAAATCCTGGTGATAGACGAATTGACCATTGATGAACTGGAGGATTGCAACTGACAACCCAAGAATCAATCGACCAATCAAATCATTCATTTAGACCAGAGGAGAACTTCAAACCAAGATATTGGGCAATATTTAACCCTTTACTGTTCAATCCCTGGTTTTTACGTCCCTGTGATTTTATACTTGAGAAAACATTGTAGAAAAAGAAGAAATTGTTTGTGACAAGCAATTTCTTCTTTTTCCACAATATTTTCTACCCAACTGAACGATTATTTTTCAATTTAAATCCACTTTAAATTTACCTCTGCAAAAGCTTTGAATTTGGACGGGTCTAAAATTTTGAAAAACAGGAAAGGGTTAAGTGAAGCACTTTTGTTGGTTTGGCAACCTAAATGTCGTAACTACAGCTTATTCAATGGCATATTACATATCTTTTAACATGTGTTCTCAGATTAGTTCATAGGCAATTCAAAGCTACTTTGTTTGAATGATGTTTTATTCTGCTTTGAAAATTCTTTCAAATATACATGTATAAGGACATAAGTTCACTTACTCATGTGATTTTGTCGCCAGTACTAGTCTAGGGGCTTCAAAATGCACCTTGAATGATTCCAAACCCACACCCATTAACATCTCTCAGATTAAGATTTTGCAACTGAGACATGCAGAACCCCATTTGTGCTTTTAATTTAGGGCACTAAAATGAAAAAGGAAATCCTACTTTAAGTTCTTTAATTTTTCCAGATGTCTCAAATTCAATACCAAATTCTCAAGTTTCAAATTTTTTTTTATAAAATCATTAAGCAGCTTCACCCTCTTCCTCTTCTTCATCAAACTCTCCTTCCTCCTCAGCTGTAGCATCCTGGTACTGTTGGTACTCAGATACCAAATCATTCATGTTGGACTCAGCTTCTGTGAATTCCATTTCATCCATACCCTCTCCTGTGTACCTAATGAGTAAAATATGAACAGGAGTGTTATACATGCACTAAATTTCTCATATTAGACAATGAATTTTAATGTACAAAAGGGGAGCAAAGTATCTTCTGCCCTATTTACCAATTCTTTTTGCCTCAAATGACCCAGTCTCTTTTGATGCATTACAATTCTACAATCAATGAATTTCTTGTTCAGTTTTTATATTTACAAACGGGCAACCATTTAAAAGGTGTGCAATGCTTTTTTGCAACACATAATTTCATTGGCCAGTTTGTATCTACAGTCTGGCAGGAAAATTGATCGGCTAATCAAATAACTTGTTACTCTAGCTTGACCTTTGACCCAAGATGTAGGCCTCCATACGTAATTTGACAGCTGACTCAAAATTCATTTAACTCTGAAGTATTTTGCCATTATCAAAGACCAGTGATATGTTAGCTGGAAGTTGTAAACTTATTTGAAATACTTGTAAAGTTAAAATTGTGTTTCATTTTCACCTAATGTGCATTTTATATCTTGAAAGTCGATGTTTGAACCCTTGTCAATGATGTGGTATTTCAGCAAAATTTAAAATTCTAGCTTCTGTTACTGTAAATTGCACTAACAGCCCTAAAACATTTGTATTTCCTTTGTAGAAAAATGTGTTAGCTTTCCAGCTGCCGCAATATGACTGAAATACTGTTAAAGTGGTGTTAAACTTCATTCATTCAATCAATCAATCAATCAATCAATATGCTTCGTATGTGGTTATTTCAACATTTGAACTTGAGCCGAGACCTTTACCTGAGAGCTACCTGAAGATTTGTTTCAAACTGCAACTCTTCTCATGATAGAGAATAATTGTGTAAAGTTATTTTGAAATCCATCCAAAAGTGAAGGAGCTATGCTGTGGACAAGGTCAATTGACCTTATCCTAAACCCCGTAAAAATCCGTACAGGCGGACTGACAGAGAGAAAACGGAAGGACGGACAGATGAAGCAGTAGCTTTATATGCTCACCCTCATGGGGCCCAATAAACATAATAATAACAATCAATGCCATGGAACACACCCAGTTGAGTATATACAAAGTTTTACGTCAATACTATCAATAATTGTGTTAAATGAACCTCCACATCCAAATTTCAAGTTGATGCCATGAATAGTTGCTGAGAAAAATGCGACAAAATTTATCACTATACCAGGCAATGTCTGAAAATTATCCAAATACTAGAACAGATAGTGGATAACTTGCAGAACTAATTTTGGCAAGTGCAATAAAGGCCCTCTAGACAAATCTCTTCATCAAGTTTTAAGGTCATGTTATCAATAGTTTCTAAGAAAAATGCTACAAAAAATTTTGGACGGTTACAGATGGACAAGGATAAACCATTACACATACACCCTCTTCTTCGAAGCAGTTGTATAATAAAAAACATCAAGTTTTGTATCAAACTCAGGAGGCGGAAGGGGAATTGAACTTACCAATGCAAGAAAGCCTTTCTTCTAAACATTGCAGTAAATTGTTCTGAAATTCTCTTAAACAGCTCTTGAATAGCAGTACTGTTTCCTATGAAAGTTGCTGACATTTTCAAGCCTCTTGGAGGTATGTCACAAACTGCAGTCTTCACATTGTTTGGAATCCATTCTACAAAGTAGCTGCTATTTTTGTTCTGTACATTTAACATTTGTTCATCAACTTCTTTCATGGACATTCTGCCTCGGAACATAGCAGCAACAGTCAGATAACGTCCATGACGAGGGTCACATGCAGCCATCATATTCTTAGCATCAAACATTTGCTGTGTTAGTTCTGGAACAGTAAGGGCTCGATATTGTTGGCTTCCTCTTGATGTAAGAGGAGCAAACCCTGGCATGAAAAAATGGAGGCGGGGGAAGGGTACCATATTCACAGCCAATTTGCGAAGATCTGCATTCAGCTGACCAGGGAATCGTAAGCATGTTGTTACACCAGACATTGTAGCAGACACAAGATGGTTCAAATCTCCATAAGTAGGGGTTGTAAGCTTAAGTGTTCTAAAGCAGATATCATACAAAGCTTCATTATCAATACAGTATGTTTCATCAGTGTTTTCCACCAATTGATGAACTGAAAGTGTAGCATTGTACGGTTCAACTACTGTATCTGATACCTGAAAATAGGAAGGGAAAAATTAACTTCTTTAATTTTTCATAGAATTAACCTGAATACAGTAAAACCCCTCTAATACGACCACTTGCAGTATATTTTGGAAAGTGGTCTAAATAGCAGGGTGGTTGTAATACTGAGGTTGGATTGTTTGTTTGACTGTTGTCAAGTAATTGAAGTTGATCTTATCTTTGTTATTTTAACATACATATTTGTTCTATACATACAAACAAGATGTGTTTGTGAAACACAATGCCCCCTCAAAAGGACTGAACGTTTGACCTTGGTACATGAACTTGACATGAGGAGATGTGTATTATGGAGATGTATCATCATGCCAAATATGGGCATTGTATCTTGAATAGACTGGTAGTAATTGGCAATGTTAAAATTTTGGTTAAGTTTTGCAGACAGACAGACCGACAGACAGAAAGACGAACAAACAGAGGTAAAACAATATGCCCCGATCTTTTGATGTGGGGGCATAAAAATAAAACTATGAAAACATGCATTACAGAAATCTAATGTCATTTTCAAATTTACAATCTTATATATATTCTTCTTTCTCTCTTCTCCATTTTTATCTGCTTTAGCAGTCCTCAGATTATTTATTCGGAAGTACAGGTTCAAAGTTGGTATCATATTGTCCTAAATGCGAATAGCAAACATTAATCAAGTTGAAATCAAATTTAAATTGCTAATTAACTCTTCAGAATGCTGTAAACAAACCAATCTTAACTTCTTGGATACTTCTTCACTTTCGACCTAATTACGATTCAAAACTAGTGACATATACAAATAACATTTAAAAATTAAACAAGCTATAATTTCTAAAAGTGATCGGCCTCTTTAATCTATTTGATAAAAGTAACGCCTATCATAATAAGTGTTTGATATCACATAATCAAAATCCAATATTGACAATTAATTTGAACCCAAATAGTGTTGCTCTTATCAAGTGTGAAATTCGGTAAGTCGTTCTAAAGGTATGAAGTCACTGGTCTTTTAGTGGGATTCAAAATAATGTATCAGCTATAGTTGGTACTGAATTTAGTGGTCGTAATTTGGAATAGCAGGGTGCCCGATTTAGAGAGGTTTGCAACCATTGAAATAAGACCAAAAAATTATGTTTTTCAAATTTTGGTCTAAAAAGTGGGATGCCCGTATTTGTTGGATGGTTGTAAGGAGTTTTACTGTATTTGAATAAGAGTCTATACCTTGAAAAAACATTTATTTGCTAGAAAAAGGCAGTTGTCTGTAATTAATGTACATCAATATCAAGATTCATAACTACAGTACTGCTCAATTCAAATGATGGTTACAGATTTGTTTTTTGATTGAATTGGGTTTAACGCCACTTTTAACAGTATTTCAGCTATATCAAGGCCGCTGGAGTATCTAACAATAGATTCCTGGTATTTCTCACCCTAGTTCTACTAGTGGTGAAACGGTTTACCAATATACCGGTAAACCTCGGTCTGTCAACAGAGAAAAACCGAAACCGGTTCTAATTTTTCTGTACCGGTTTTCCGGCAATATGTTTTCTTCCTATTATAAATAAGATTAATAAGTACTATTTCCCCAATAATCCACTCTAAAATCGATCATTTTAAAACTTACGAAAGATTTCCGAAAGCGAAAGTTGAACTTGACTTATTTGGCGGTGAAACAGGTGTCGAGGTAAAACATAACCCTGTCAAATTTCGAACGATTCAAATTTGCTATGCACTTCACTGAATAATTGCCTACTGCCTAACTACAATTATATGATCAAAATTAATATTAATTATTTTTCCAAACCTAATCCTACTTGGTTTGAATTTAAACAAAATAGGTAAATGGGGAAAGTATTACTCTTCTGAATACAGCAGTAGGACTGGTTTTAAAAACCAAGTACACTATCATGGAAAAATAGCCAACAATAATCGTCACACAGCGGATAAATTCAAACTGTTGAATAACTTGAAAAAGTGCTATTTGGGCATGTTTCTTCTTGATAGAAAAAAAAGATTCTCATGAGATTGCTATAAATAATGCTTGCTGTGACAGACGGCATGTTGCAATCAAATGTACACTCTGAGTGAGTATGCAGGACTGTTTGTGATACTAACGCAGATGACATCTTTGGATTCTGACAAAGTTGACATGCGATATTTCGTAAAAAAAAAAAATATGCCTTGATCTGCAACTCAACCTCAGAATAACTGTTGACATGTCATTGGGTCATTTTACTGAATTTCTTTTATATTTCAATGTAGAATCATCTGTCAATTTCAGTTTGAATTGATATAGATACTGTTGGTTTTATTCATTCATCCAAAAGAATTGCATACAAAACTATTCATAAACTTCATTAATTTGAAATAACCGAAGAGTTTAAAGGAGAATTCATTAGTTTTCCACTTTTCTTTAAATCACTTTGAGAAAGTATTACCTTTACCTTTACACTCATAATTTTCAGTGTAAAGAAAGGGTGTATTGCAATATGTATTGCAATACGGATTGGCCATATATTGTTTCACCTCTACGTTCTACCACTACATCCTTTCCTAGCCAGCTTCTATCCCACTTAGGTTTACGATTATCCACCCATAATATTTCAAAAGAATAAGACAAATGTTTAAAAGAATATGTGCCGCTGTGGGGGATCGAACCCATGACATCCCATTATTGAAGATTAGGAGTCTTGATTCGCTACAAACCGCCCTATGACGGCAGCAGTTACTGATTGGGTAAACTTTATGTACATTTTTCTAAATCGTCTTAAATTTCATGAACCTGTCAAAAACAAAATATATTAAGGCAAAATTTTTTATTTAACTGTAAAAGTTGTTTATTACCATTGAAAATACTAGACTGATTTTTTTTTTTGTTCTCATTTGTCCATCATAAGATCTATAATAATGTGCTTAAATGATATCTATTTGCAATGCTGGAAAATATTTAATATTTTTGTCAGTTGAAGTCATTTTTTCTTCTGAAGTTCTTGTGTCCAGCATTGCTAGTGATGATATCAAATTTTATCACACCTACAAATCCCAGTATTTCAATGCTATGAGTATAATAAACATGCATATACTAGTCTGGTATCTGATGGCTATTCGTCACCAGTCATTGTGACGGACACTTGTAACAAGTTTCTTTTTCATAGTGATACTTGACTGCCACTAAAATATAGCCTCACTAATAAGAAAAAATGCAACGGTTAACCATCACAAGTATTGGCGTTCAGTAGACACTTTGAAAAACAATAATAAGCTTTCAAAATAATATGATGGCTAAACTCATTGCCGCATGACATGCATATATATTGATCAAGGAATTGCATATAACTTTTTATTTACAGACAAGGTCTATATTGAATTTAAAAGGGAGGTATCGATGCTTTTTTCATCATGGATTTTTATTATTTTCATTATTTTATTTTTATTTGTATACAATATTCTGAAAGTAGTTTTGCTAAAATCTATTAATCAAAACAAACCAGGGTATTTCCATAATAGCCTGAGGGCTTTTTAAAGGCTTTTAATCTATTTTTAGATTATGCTGCAACAGTTGCATTGAATATTTGGACCTTCATGTGGTGCTTTTAATTGTTGGAATCAAACATTCAGTTTGAATTCACTCAACCCATTGTCATAGTGATGTCATCGAGAGTAATGATTGCTACCTGGTTTTCATTTTAGAAAAGATGTCCAAAACTGTAAAAGTTAAGAAATACACTAAGACTTGATGTGACATAACTAAGGATGTTGGTAGTTTCTTCTATTGCAAATGAGGTCATGTGGTGTTGGTCAACAATTGCCTTGATTTCTAAAAATAATGTGGATTTTCGCTGACCCTTTTCTAGATAACAACAAAAAATCTATTTCAAGCCTATCAGATTAGCATGAACTTACTCTGACTCATATTTAAGTATTACGGTAGTTGTTTGAGTGTATTTCTGGGTAATCAGGAATTTTTTTCTTATCTAGGATTCAGAAATGTTGGTACCTCCCTTTAAGTATTTTCTAATTACGTTATCAAGGTGTTGGGGTCATTGTTTCGGCAACAAATCATGTCTAGTTATGATATTACACAAGATTTTCATTCTAGTAGAAGGGTTTTCCATATGAATCACACAAGAAAAGTGATCAGCAGTTTTGTGTGGGATGAAAATCATTTATTTGGAACAATAACACTATGATGGTAAACTGTTGCAATAGAAGGTGATGGCCAGTCATCAGATGCTAGATTGTACACAGTTGTTATCAGCAACTTTTTAGATCGAAATGCACTATGGTTATTCCGATTCCCTGTTTGATGTTCCAATTTCTATTTTTACAAACAATGTGAAAGATAATAAACCAAGGAATATTTTGATTTATGTTTGAAAAATAGTGCTAAGTTAAGTTTTTATATTGACCAAGAAATGAAGTGTTTAAAAAAATGAATATACAATATATAGGAAAAACAAGTCCTTATGACAACAATATTAGATCAGTGATTTGCCAAGGCTGCATTTTGCACCATTATTTCCAAAAAATCTGAAACGTCTTCAGTGACCATGGGGACACTGTTCCCCTTAGTTCCAAAGCCCTACTAGGTAGATAGTTGTTGTGATCCATAAATTTTGTAGAATATATCACTTGTTTTAGAACATATGGACATTGTCCCCTTGTTTCCAAAACCTTTGCATATCACTGTTTATAACGATGATAACCTTAAAATTAAAGTGCCAAATAGTCACACTGCTTGATGTCAACTAGGGGAGGGGATTAAAATACAAGTCTGAAAAACAATCATTGGTAATAACTCACAAGGTAGAGTAATGGTTTGTTGGTATGTTATTGTGATCATGAAGTTTCATGATCATAGCTATTATATTTTCAGAGATATGCTTTGGACAACATTCAAGTCTGAAAAACAAAGGGCAATTTTTCAAAAATTAAGAATGGTAGTTATGGTTCTTGTGCATGGAGATCTACAAGTAAAGTTGCTTGATCAAACCTATTCTACTTTCAGAGATAAGTTACATACAAGGTTCCCATAAATTCCTGCTTGCAAAATTCAAGACTTTTTCATAGATATTTCCTAAAATTCAAGACCTTTTTTCATCAACAAAATACCCACAAAAAGCTTCAAAATCTTTTTTAAGAATCTAGTTCTATCATACATTTTTTATTCTTATGAAACTGTGGTTGCTCTCTCTTGTGGAGCAACAGTACCTGTACAGTACAGTACAGTAAACACTAGCTCTTGCAAATTAGACATACATGATTGAAATGTGAAAAAGACAAGTTTGCAATTGTTTTTAAATCCTGTCAAGATCAACACTGAAAATTATATAGGCTTTAAAATTTATTAAATTGTATGTCATTTACATTTTTAGATTCTCCTTCCGAATAAGTGAAGTTCCCCCTGAAGTTGATTACTAGGTCATAGCTACCAGATGCTTGCAGTAATATGCCAAAGCTCCTAACCATTTTGAATTCATATATCAAACTTACAAATAAGTATTATTATATACATTTACTTTACCACCACCACGCCCCGACCCCCAAAAAACTTGTGATATTGAACCTGGAATATTCCTGTTTCGGCAGGAGTGGATGAAAGACAAAGATCAGTTTGTGCAGTCTGAATTTAGCTTATTACGAATATTTGTCCCTCTTTCAACCTTTTCCTGTACAATTTTAAGATTTTATCCAATGGAAAGCATTATGGAAAAAGGAATTTGCTTGTCACAAGCAATTTCTTCTTTTTCCAGTCTTTACTGTATAAGCTAGTTATTTCTCTGTTAACACGTAATTAATTTGTTGTCTGCTATTCGTATCCATTTGGACCGGTCTTAAACTTTGTCAATCGATAAAGGCAGATTTTTTTATTCAAATATATTTCATACAATTCAACTCTTCTAGTATGTTCAGCCCTTTCATTTTTAATGCAATTCTGAAAATGGATTTAATTCTAGGGATGATAAAAGGGATAAGTTTACAAAATTATGATATTTCTTATGTAGGAAAATGGTCTTTTCAGTTATATTGCTGAGCATTTAACAATTGATTCCTGTTATTTCTTGTACCAGTATTACCATGACATCCTTACTTTGCCTCCAGCTGCCATCCCAGTTAGGTTTAGGATGATCTACCCTTTGGGTAGACAAAATGCAGTAATTTACTAAAGGATATGTGCTGCCTCGGAGATTCAAACCCACGACACCCAGGGTTCCCACAATTTTCTGCTTGCAAAATTCAAGACTTTTTCCAGATTTTTTCCAGGATATTTTATGGATTATGGATAAATTTGCTTCTAGACTTATAGATTGTCAAAATCATGTTAATGATAATAAATTTCAATATCTATTTACCAAGAGTTCACTTTTTCATCGAACTGGAGGCCATTCCTATCCAAATTCAGTTCATGTCCAGTTAATGGTACACTTAAGATGTTGATTTGGATGGACACCTACTTCCCATCCTAGCAGAAAATTAAGTACCATGCTTGTATTTTTGGTGAAACAAATACCAATTTTCTTTCTCAGCAGACATTGTGATGTGATCATTCATCCCCATTCATACACTGTGATAAAACCTACTGGCAGGGAGGGGGGGGTGTACTTGTCAACTTCCCATTTTTTTTAAAGATATCACAAAACCAAAACTTTTTTCCCATTTTCCCATCATTCAAAAATTTGGGAACAAATTTTGAAAAGAGTCACCCAAGGAACATTCATGCCAAGTTTGGTTGAAATTGGCCCAATAGTTACTAGAAGATATTTAAAGATTTCAAAGTCAAAAAATGCCCCGCCCTGCCAAGCACATATTTGGGAATCAATCAAAATTAAAGAACAACTTTTAAAAAGGGTCATCCAAGGAACATTCATGCCAAGTTTGGTTGAAATCGGCCCAATGGTTACTGAGAAGAAGATGTTTAAAGATTTCAAATTCAAAAACTGTCACGCCCTTCAACGCCCATATTTGGGAGTAAATCAAAGTTTGGTAGAGTTATTGTTTTCGTGTCCTGCACCTCCCTTGGTGAGATCTCTCAACACATACAGTTTCATGATCTTATCTATTTTACTTTCAGAGATATGCTCTGGACAAAATTCAGTTTGAAAAAACAACAAAGGGCAATAACTTGGTACAAAATAGTTGTAACTGACTATACACATATAAGCAGTTACTACTGTTTAGGGCTGACCCTAATCAGACTGTAAAGTTTCGAGTCAATGGGAGGTAAGGTTCTAGAATTAAGAGCATGCCACCCGAATGCCATTGGTGATCCCATAATAAGTCTCATCTTTATTAAAAATTGATAATCAAGATTCAATATGCAATATGGAAATTCATTTTTCGTTTAACAGAAAGAATGAAAATAGATTTTTCTTGTGTGATGATATACAAGTCAACTAGTTAATCATTTAAAATACATGAAAAGAATAATGCCTTTTCTTTGAATTGTAAATTTCCCTTTTAAATACATTTTTTCATGTTTATGGTTTATACTGAACAGATGTGCTTTCAGAATCTCAATGAGATAATACCACCTGCTACATCGTAGACCCCTAAAATTCGGGAAACCAGTGCAGGTGCCAGATGAATAATGCAATGTCAAAACAGGGCTCCAGAAAACCAATAAAATGCCGGTCTGGACTGAATTTCAAATTGCCAAACTGATTGGAATCCCAAAAATAACACCAAAATCTTAATCGAATTTCACGTTGAATTATTGATAAACTCGCCAACCATCAAAATCCACTTGAAACCCAAAGAATTCAAGGGTTTCACATGTTACTTGTAGATTAAGGTATAAATGAAAGTGCCGAAAATCGATAAATAGTTTATCCACCAGCCAGTCAGGTGTCCATTCACACATGGACCTAATTTGCAGTTGGTCAATGTTTCACGCTTGACCAAACTTCGATTATAGAGATTCCTAAACTATTTGCGTTAGTGCATTGGTTTGAACAACACATTTTTTGAAGTCTTCTGAATGTACAAGTAATATAAACTCAATTCAAACTAGAAATTGTCACAAAGCAGTCTATTACCCCAAACAGCGCCTGTCCATATACAAGTGCTATCCACCAAATGGCCGTAACAAAAAAATGGACTTTTAATTGAAGGGCCATAAATCAGTCAAAAATAAAAGGACTATAACCAAAATAAGATATCCACATGTCTGACTTATACCGAGTCTTTCTGTGAAATTTGAATCAAATCCATCCAATTGTTGCTGAAAAATTGAGCAGACCCGATTTTCCCCCTACGGCCACAACTCTATCAAAAAATCAATGGACTGTAACCAAAATAAAATATGCACATCTTTGCTTGATACTGATTATATCAGTGAAGTTTGAATAAAATCCATCGAATAGTTGCGAAGAAATTGAGTGGGCATGACAGACCGACAAGCTGACTCCTATATACCCCCCACACATAGTTTTGGTGGGTGTAATTAATTTACATTGCCATTATTTGTGAAACAAATTTCTTTTACTCTAGTGTGGGATTTTTCATCAAGGGCCAAAACTCTGTCAAAAATCAATTAACCGTAACCAAAATAAAATATGCACATCTCTGCTTGATACTGATTATATCAGTTAAGTTTGAATAAAATCCATCAAATAGTTGCTGTGAAATTGAGTGGACAGGACCGCCCAACAAGCTGACGCCTATATACCCCCTCATCATAGTTTTGGAATTTTGGTGGGTGTAATTAATTTACATTGCCATTATTCGTGAAACAAAATTCTTTTACTCTAGTGTGGGATTTATCACCAAACGGGCCTAAACTCTGTCAAAAATCAATATACGGTCACCAAAATGAAATATGCACATCTCTGCTTGATCAGTGAAGTTTGAATAAAATCTGTCAAATAGTTGCTTAAAAATTGAGTGGACACGACCAACTGACAAGCTGACTTCTATATACCCCCCAAACATAGTTTTGGGGGGTATAATAAATTTATATTGCCATTATTCGTGAATCAAAATTCTTTTACTCTAATGTAGGATGCTTATATAAATTGATACCTGAACAAGCTTCAGTTGCAGTTGGTATAAAATCAGAATGGCTAAACATTATTCATCTGAAGCAAGCACACAAAACCAGGCTTGAAATTTGTACAAAAACGGCACATTGTTAATATATATGTCTGTTATTTTCTTAATTTTTCATTCACGGTAAGTAACGAAGCCGATAGCATTTAGATAAGTTAAAGTGGAAATCTGAAGACCGCAAATAATTTGAATATAATCGAAAATGACTGCTTAACAATATTGCTAGTTGCGCTAATTAAATTCCAAACTACTAAATTATGTTGGTGAATAAGCAATTTAGCCTATTCTTACATTATTGTGAACCTGAACATTTTTACAAGATTCAGAGAAGACAAATGAATGCAGACCAAGGTCTGACAGAAACTAGTGTGAAATTATCAAATTTATTTGTACCTTTGGAGATGGCACCACAGAAAATGTGTTCATTATTCGGTCAGGATATTCTTCACGAATTTTGCTGATAAGAAGGGTTCCCATCCCTGATCCTGTTCCACCACCTAGGGAATGTGTCAACTGGAAACCTTGTAGACAGTCGCAACTTTCAGCTTCTTTTCTCACCACATCAAGTACTGAATCAACCAACTCTGCACCCTCAGTATAATGACCTTTCGCCCAATTGTTACCAGCTCCACTCTGTCCAAAAACGAAATTATCAGGACGGAATATTTGTCCAAATGGTCCAGATCTTACAGAGTCCATAGTACCAGGCTCTAGGTCAACTAAAATGGCTCTTGGGACATATTTACCACCTGTAGAGAAAGACAGTGAAATGTGGGTTTGAATGATAGCTGTCTTTTAAAAACTATGCTAAAGGGTTTGCATTCCAAAGAATATTTAAACAAGAGCCTCAGAGTGACGCATATACGCCCAAAGGGCCAGTCATTGGAAAATAATATTTTACCACGAGTTTTTATCATAAAAAGACCTTGAAAACTGACCTTGACAGATAAGATTAAACTTGATATCAACAAAATGACAGTACCCCAAATAATACACTTGTAACTGTTTGAACAAGAGGAAACCCTGGGAAAAGTAAGTTTCAACCAAGTGTGACTGTGCAGGCTGACAATGCGGAGATTCAAGTGACCACGATGTTGAATACGTAAAAATGATATTTCGACTGCTGAGCGCAATACTATTCTAAGTCATTTTTCCCAATTTTTCAGGAGAAAGAAAAAACTGTTTCATTTTTTCTAACATAGTAATAATAACTTATAGTTTTGATATCATTTTATCCAATACATTCAAAGTTAGGTTAAAATTTAACTTTCAAAAGAAACATGATTATAAAAGAATTATTTGCATTTTTCAACTTAGAATAGTATTGCGGGTAAATTTCAGTCATTTTCGAAGAAAAAAATCTATGCAATACTATTCCAAGTAGAAATAGAACAATATGGCATTGAAAAATGTAATCAATACTTACTGCAATACTATTGCATTTTCTTCTTTTGGGTATAAAATAAGCATTGATGTGGGTTTATAGTTTTTTTTCTCATTAAACAAGATAGGAATGTAACTAATGGGAAAAACTTAACAAAATGACAAATTGAAAAAGAGAGAAAAACTTATTCTATATAGATGAACAATTTATTCTCATAATCAAGTTTCTTTTATTTGAATAATACATAGGTCCATAGTTTACATCATTAATTTTGTCAATTACTGTAAAATATTCACAATTCAGAATAAATCAAGAACTTATTAGTAAATGTTCTGACACAATTATAGACACATTTGAATCACAAAGCACGGTTAATCAAATTATATAGCTTTTTTATGATACTGTAAAATAATGCATTTGCCTGCTTCCAGCCATTAAGATGTTTTAAAAGACAAGCTTTTCAATATCAGCTAATTGTCAATAATTTATCAAAACTGTGTAACTACAGTTTAATTTAGCTGTATTTGTGAAATTTAAGTCACCCAAATATGATGAACCATTATGATAATTAAATTAATCATGCTATCTTCTCTTGGGACCTTAGCAAATAGTTTTGTGAAAAAAAGTTTGTAACTTGGGAAAAAGGCTAAGGAAAAAAAAGACATTACTAATTACAGTAGTTACTCTTGTTAACAATCAGAAAAAGTAACTTCAAAAAATTTAACACAGAATCCTTGATGTTTGATAATCAAACTAAACACCCATTTACTCTTCATTCCTGCTCATGGGGCAGCAACAAATAAAAAGGATGATGAACACTTGGTATTATCTTTGATCTGCACATACCGATAAGATCAGTGAATTTATCTTTAGAGATAGGAATTAGATCATTATTGATATTTCTAAGGTTGATGTTGCCCACATTAACAAGTGACCTACATCTTTTGAGAAGATCCACCTCATACCAGATACCCCCATAATCATTTTTGTACTGGAAAGTATTTGCCTTATCACATGTCAGTTTTAATAGTTTAATCCCATTCCAATTCACCTTTTCATTATCTTGGTTCACAGTAAAGTTTTTTAAGTTGTCAGACACAGTTTTGAAATCATAAAAATCTCTCAAACTCATTTCTTTAACAAAATAAGGATTTACTCTTCTCGCTGTCCTAACAGTTGCAGACCGTTGTAATGTTGTGTAGATGCTAATATTTCTAGAGGCCTTTTCAATAGTGGCATGGACACTATCATTTTCATTCTGGGTGTGGCCCTTCTCAAGAAATTTGTGAGTAATACTTTGAAGATTGAAAGCATTTATGCAATACCAGTACATAGTTAAAATGAACTTGTTTTTATTCTGACCACAACAGTTGTCAGAATAAAATACAAAATTCCTTTTTCCTTTTGATGCCTGATTTTTTATAAACCAATATAAACATGATGCTACTTCAGAGCTGCCTCGCCCTGATATAGCTTCATTCCAAATGAAGCAGAAACCATCTTTATTGCCAAGGTCATAAATGGTAAAATTGTAGGTGCTTAGTCTCCTTTTATAGTAGAGGCATGATTCATAACTATGAGGGGTCAATAAAATTTGCTCAAGATCAAAACATGCTGCAAGAAAAGTTTTGTCCTCATTAGTTTGAGCTTTTAATTTATCTTCATTTTTTTGAGTTCTAGATGCTTCTTTATTTGATATGTGTTTATTAAAACTATCTCGCAGTTTTTCTTTTTCTCCTTCAGAGGAGAAAGAATAACTTGTGCAAAAGTCGCAACGATCCTTCAAAGGTCTGTGGAAAGCTAAATTGAACTTCTTATTGAAGATATCCCTGTATGTTTTCTCTGACACACATCCAATGTCCTTCTCTGAACAAATGGATTTGAACATTTTGTACATTTTAGCAATGTTTAAATCACTTGGCAGATATTTCTTAGCTGAACTTTTTCTGCAATAGTGGCTTTCAACTGTATCAAAAGAACTGACGTGATTAATCACAGCACAATACTGCTCATCAGATATTTTATTTGGTCTGTTTGAATGACAGCCTCTCTTATCAAATTCAATTATGCCTAATTCATTGAGTTTTTTGAATGATGTATAAACCATTGGGGCAGAAATCGATAATGTGGCCAGGAAAAAGGATTTGCAAACTTTAACAGACTCTTCCTTGTTTGGTAGAGGAAGAGTCCATGAAAAAGTGTTCTTGCGTCTATCACTGCATTTGATCTTGTGACTTTTTTTATCTTTTTTTTGGACAAACTTTTGCAAAAATTGCCTATGTTTTTCAATACTACCCTGTTTTCAAAAAGAAAGAAATATGCTATTTCTGTCAGTCTTTGAAAATTTAGTATTACATTTAAATCTGCAATTCAAACCGCATCCTGGTTTTAATTCTCTAGCATCTACTGGCTTCTTTGTAAAACCTGATATATAAGGCAAACCACTATTTCTTTTTCTTTTTCTTATGTTCCTACTCCAATTTTCTTGTTCTCTATACCTTTTTCTTCCTCTTGAAACTCTCTCTCTCTCACTATCATTATTTTCTTCATAACCAGTATTCAATACATTCAAACTATCATTCAAACTTTCTCCCCTATTATTGTTTGCTAGTTCAACACCAACCCTTCTACCCTCATCTCTTGCTCTACACTCATCTCTACCAACACCTCTACCTTTGCCTCCAACATAACTCTTTTTTTGTACATCAACCATTCTACCCTCACCTCTTGCATTACTCTCATCATTACCATCACCTCTATCTTCACCTCCAACATAACTCTCTTCTACATCAACCATTCTACCCTCCCCTCTTGCATTACTCTCATCATTACCATCACCTCTATCTTCACCTCCAACATAACTCTCTTCTACATCAACCATTCTACCCTCCCCTCTTGCATTACTCTCATCATTACCACCACCTCTATCTTCATCTCCAACATAACTCTCTTCTACATCAACCATTCTACCCTCACCTCTTGCATTACTCTTAACATTACCATCACCTCTACCTTCACCTCCAACATAACTCTCTTCTACTTCAACCCTTCTACCCTCATCTCTTGCATCACTCTCATTTATACCTATACCTCTACCTTCGCTTCCAACATAACTCTCTTCTACATCAACCCTTCTACCCTCATCTCTTGCATTACTCTCATCTTTACCAATGCCTCTACCTTCACCTCCAGCATAACTCTCTTCTACATCAACTAATCTACCTTCACCTCTTGCATTACTCTCATCTCTACCATCACCTCTACCTTCGCTTCCAACATAACTCTCTTCTTCATCAACCCTTCTTCCCTCATCTCTTGCGTTATTCTCATCTATACCAATGCCTCTACCTTCACCTCCAACATAACTCTCTTCTACGTCAACTCTTCTATCATCATTCCCCATATTTTTTGATCTATTATTTTCTTGCAAATAATTGAAGCCTTTTCTAGTTTTATTTTTTGTCTTTTGTAAAAGATTCCTTAGTTTTATTAATGGCAAATCATCTTCATCATCTTCTTCATCTCTGTCTCCTTCATAATTATAATCAGGATCGTTTGCAATGTCATCATAGTCAGATAGGCTGCTTTCTTGATCACTATTAGAGATATCTATGTCAATGCCCTTCTCCAAAGGCTCATTTGTAAGAGTGTCTATGTCAATTGAGTCAAGATAACTAGCACTGTCATTTAAGTTGTTAAGGGCACTGTCAAGTATACCATCTTCAATTTCAATGTCATTGTCAGTATTGTGATCCGAATCAGAATCTTTCCATTCTATACTAGAGCAAGAACTAACGCTGCTAATTGTATCACTATCTGTTTTATTGTGAGCCCATACAAGCCTACAGTCATATTCTCCGTCACTCATATCACTAAAACCAGAAAAACTACTGTCTGACTTAGCATCATCCTTCATACAAGACTCGTCATTGATACAGAGCTCATTAATTTCAAATTGAACACTATCAGTCAAATTGAGAGACAGTGATAAATTTTGAATAAATTCACACAAAGATTTTTTATCTTTGTGGGAAGTCATCACAGCTTTTCCATCTGCAATACACATTCCATGCTCATCACGGCTGTGAGAATCGAAGAAGTAGAACACATTTTGAGATTTTATAATTGCACTTGTGTAGCATGGGTTTGTGCAACCCATGGTAAATATGCTGCCAACAGTTTCCTTATCTGTTGAGAATACTGTATCAACCACTTCTTCTAAAGATGAGGCAAATTTAGTACTTTTGAACAATACTCCATGTAGAGAATTGGAAAAAAGAGCAACATCTTTTGGAATGTCTTCTGGTGTCAGGTAATTTATAGAATCGTTTAGAGTAACAACTCTTTCATACAGGCGGTCACCTTCTATTAGAATACTGTCCAATGTTTCAGTGACCCATGTACATGGCTTTACACTAAGACTTAACACCGCTGCAGTGACTGCATTTGCCAGACACTGCTTGCCTCTACCCCAGAACTTCTTGTAGCCCTGATGATGGGTAGCTTGAAGATACCTCATACTCTTGTTAACCCTATAAATCAAAATTAAATTTTGTTTATAGATCTAAAAGTGAATTATTTACATCAAATTTCATTTAGTGGTCTATATAATATTGTAAAGTAGGTTATTTAAACTCATCCATACACACAAGTAATTATTTTAATTTTTGTTTTTTTAAGTAAATTATCATTTTCTCATACTATTTTCCTCAAGTATACAAGCTTTACACAATTAATTTATTGAAGATAATTATTTTGCACAAAGAAATTGTGAGATATATATTATAAACATGTAAATAATAATAGTTGTTGAGAAGTTTAATTAGTTTCTAACAACATTAAGAGTATATTACTATTATTAAAGCCTTACCTTTAAAGAACAATATTTGGAAATATAAACTTGCTGTATTTCTGTTCACCCAAATAGTGGCAAATGATGTCATCAAGTTATGATCTTATAATGATGTCATTATCAAGGTCATAACTTAAAGATAGAAAGTAAACAAGTAAACAAGCTAAAAAAATCAATAAAGAGATAGGTCATGAGTACACTTTATTATAGAATAGTATTGCAGTAGAAAATCCAATATCTTTCTCAATTTTATTTCCGCAATACTATTTCAAGTCAACTTGGAATTGTATTGCAGAAAAAAAAAAATCACATTCTGAGATAGAATATTATAGAAATAGGGAATAAATGAATTATTACTTTGAATTTGATTCTGTAATTTTGCCAGTATATGTATTGGTTAAAGACATTGTTAAAAGTGATAGAAACTAATTTTTGAAAAAAAGTGACTTAGAACAGTATTGCGCTCAACAGTCGATTTGTCGATGAAGCGGTAAAATGACGCCATATTTTCTTGTTCAACATCAATATCATTGATTCCCGGCACTGGCTGAGCAGCGTTGCAACTTTCAGTTTCAGAATATCTTTTTTAACTTGAATGATTATCCTACCTTACAATATAACAATTTTTGTAATGCGAGTTGTGGTTGACCTCTGCTGGATGCTATCTTTTTTCATGTATTGATGAAGGAGCACGCAGATGGCCCCTTTTGCATGGCTTGTCACATGTGTAATATGTTTGCGCTAGAACTTTTAAATCAAAAGTTATACCTTAACCCTTGTCATGCTGAACCCAGAATATTCAGGTTTTGGCAGGAGGTGTAGACAAGATCAGCCTGCACATAAGTGGATTCTGATCTTAGTCTTCACCTCCTGCCTTTTCTTTTCAAACCAGAGTTTTTCATGAAATTAATTTTCAAAAGATGTATTGACCATTAAACAAGTACTACCAGTGCTCTCAGCCCTTCGATTTTAATGATATTCTGAAAAGATTTTATTCAGTATGACAAGGGTTAAGCTGACAACTATAACCATGAACAAGAACACCAAATGTGCGTGCCAAAGCTCGGCTGTTGAATGCTAAATGGTAGATAAATCTAAAAAGAGTGCCATAGTCACAATATACGCCGCCGCCTCTGCTGCTGTTTCACGAAATAATTGTAGACACTACTTATTTTGACAGAACCAAATTCAAAATATTTGCAAGTTTTTAAAAAGATCAAACAAGAAAGTTAGGAGGAGTTGCGTTCACTAGGCTGCAATTTCGATAAGCACCAGATACTAAGTTTTAAGGGGGCATAATTCAGGGAAATTAATGAACCATAAAATCCTTGATCCATGTACATCTACAAATTATGGTGATGACATTGACCAAGTTTCATTTAAAGCAAGACAAAAAGTTTGAAAGAGTTGCATCCACAAGGCTGCAATTTAAATAAGCCCCAGATACTAAGTTTTAAGGGGGCATAATTCAGGGGAAAATTTAATGAACCATAAAATCCTTACTTCATGCACATCTACCAATTTAGGTTATAACATATACTAAGTTTCATTTAGATCCAGCCAGAAACTTAGGAGTTGCATTCATAAGGCTGCAATTTCAATAGGCCTCAGAGACTAAGTTTTAAGCGGGCATAACTGAGGCAAAAATCAATGAACCATAAAATCCTTACTTCATGCACTTCATCACCAATTAAGGTGATAACATTGACCAAGTTTCAAAAAGATCCAACCAGAAAGTTAGGAGGAGTTGTGCTTACGTGAAAAGTGGATGTATGTACGTACATACATATGTATGTACGTACGGATGGACGGACCGACAGACGGAGAAGATGACGCCAATATACAACCACTTCCGGCAGTGTATAAAATTACTGTGCCATAGTATTTCACAAAGATTTTCCTTATATTACTTGAGTAGTTGAAAACTATAAAATTTGTGTTGTAAAAGGGTAATGCCAATATAACCACCTTTTCCACAAAAAGAATGAATTTGAGAGATTGTTGCTTGTATAGAAAATATGGCTTATAAGTATTAGCATATATCAGAAATAAATTGTTGTTTATTTAAATGATTTGATAAAATTCTATGTGGTCAAAGATAAGTGGTACACAGGGTGACAATGATTGGATAAACTCTGCATAAAACTATATACATGTACCAACGTCAAACTTGGTACAGCACAACAGAAACAACATTACTTAACCCTTTATTGTTTTACCAAATTGTAGACCTGTCCAAAAGGTTTTGGAGACGACAATTTAAAGTTGATTTAATTTGAATAATAACCATTCAGTACAGCGTTCGACACTAACGGGAGTCCGAGACTCCTAAACAAGAGGGCCGTTGGCCCTGGGGCGCTCACCTGAGATAAAGGCTCTTTTTCTTTCAACAGTCTTATTTCATGTTTAGGTTAGGATTATGAAACAAATGGCCACAATTTCATATAAAGACTATGAACCTGGGGATCAAAAAGTCTAAATTACAAATTCCAAGGCTTAAGTGCTGATTTGAAAGAAGGAAAGAACTTTTTCCATGGGTTATAATTTCAGAAATAAGAAAGAAGTCTGTGAACTGATGCTTCATGCCTATACGCCCCCCCCCGGGGCTCCGCCCCTGGGGACCGGAGGATCATGATTTTAGCTATTTTAAAAGAGGTCAAAATACTGATCCTTCATGCAAAATATCAAGGCTCAAATTGGCCCAGTGGTTTGGGAGGAGATGTCATTTAAAAAATCGTTCTTTATTTCTATATAAACCCCACCCCCCCTGGGGCTCCGCCCCTGGGGACCCGAGGATCATGATTTTAGCTATTTTGAAAGAGGTCAATATGCTGATGCTTCATGCAAAATATCAAGGCTCTATGCCTTCTGGGTCAGGAGGAGAAGATTTTTAAAGATTTTTTTAAAATTTCACTTTTGTTGCCATGGCAATCAGAGTTTTAAACGGATTTCAATTCTTTTAGCTATTTTTGAAGGGGACCTCCTAAGGAACATTTCTGCCAAATTTGATTCAAATTGGCCCAGTGGTTTGGGAGGAGATGTCATTTAAAAAATCGTTCTTTATTTCTTTATAAACCCCACCCCCCTGGGGCTCCGCCTCTGGGGACCCGAGGATCATGATTTTAGCTATTTTGAAAGAGGTCAATATACTGATGCTTCATGCAAAATATCAAGGCTCTATGCCTTCTGGGTCAGGAGGAGAAGATTTTTAAAGATTTTTTTTAAAATTTCACTTTTGTTGCCATGGCAACCAGAGTTTTTAACGGATTTCAATTCTTTTAGCTATTTTTGAAGGGGACCTCCTAAGGAACATTTCTGCCAAATTTGGTTCAAATTGGCCCGGTGGTTTGGGAGGAGATGTCATTTAAAGAATCGTTCTTTATTTCTTTATAAACCCCACCCCCCTGGGGCTCCGCCCCTGGGGACCCGAGGATCATGATTTTAGCTATTTTGAAAGCGGTCAATATACTGATGCTTCATGCAAAATATCAAGGCTCAAATTGGCCCAGTGGTTTGGGAGGAGATGTCATTTAAAAAATCATTCTTTATTTCTACATAAACCCCACCCCTCCTGGGGCTCTGCCCCTGGGGACTGAGGATCATGATTTTAGCTATTTTGAAAGAGGTCAATATACTGATGCTTCATGCAAAATATCAAGGCTCTATGCCTTCTGAGTCAGGAGGAGAAGATTTTTAAAGATTTTTTTAAAATTTCACTTTTGTTGCCATGGCAATCAGAGTTTTAAACGGATTTCAATTCTTTTAGCTATTTTTGAAGGGGACCACCTAAGGAACATTTCTGCCAAATTTGATTCAAATTGGCCCAGTGGTTTGGGAGGAGATGTCATTTAAAAAATCGTTCTTTATTTCTTTATAAACCCCACCCCCCTGGGGCTCCGCCTCTGGGGACCCAAGGATCATGATTTTAGCTATTTTGAAAGAGGTCAATATACTGATGCTTCATGAAAAATATCAAGGCTCTATGCCTTCTGGGTCAGGAGAAGAAGATTTTTAAAGATTTTTTTTAAAATTTCACTTTTGTTGCCATGGCAACCAGAGTTTTTAACGGATTTCAATCCTTTTAGCTATTTTTGAAGGGGACCACCTAAGGAACATTTCTGCCAAATTTGGTTCAATTTGGCCCGGTGGTTTGGGAGGAGATGTCATTTAAAGAATCATTCTTTATTTCTATATAAACCCCACCCCCCTGGGGCTCCGCCCCTGGGGACCCGAGGATCATGATTTTAGCTATTTTGAAAGCGGTCAATATACTGATGCTTCATGCAAAATATCAAGGCTCAAATTGGCCCAGTGGTTTGGGAGGAGATGTCAATATTAAAATCATTCTTTATTTCTATATAAACCCCACCCCCCCTGGGGCTCCGCCCCTGGGGACCCGAGGATCATGATTTTAGCTATTTTGAAAGAGGTCAATATACTGATGCTTCATGCAAAATATCAAGGCTCTTTGCCTTCTGGGTCAGGAGGAGAAGATTTTTAAAGATTTTTTTAAAATTTCACTTTTGTTGCCATGGCAACCAGAGTTTTTAACGGATTTCAATTTTTTTTAGCTATTTTTGAAGGGGACCACCTAAGGAACATTTCTGCCAAATTTGGTTCAAATTGGCCCAGTGGTTTGGGAGGAGATGTCATTTAAAGAATCGTTCTTTATTTCTATATAAACCCCACCCCCCCTGGGGCTCCGCCCCTGGGGACCCGAGGATCATGATTTTAGCTATTTTGAAAGAGGTCAATATACTGATGCTTCATGCAAAATATCAAGGCTCTATGCCTTCTGGGTCAGGAGGAGAAGATTTTTAAAGATTTTTTTTAAAATTCACTTTTGTTGCCATGGCAACCAGAGTTTTTAACGGATTTCAATTCTTTTAGCTATTTTTGAAGGGGACCACCTAAGGAACATTTCTGCCAAATTTGGTTCAAATTGGCCCGGTGGTTTGGGAGGAGATGTCATTTAAAGAATCGTTCTTTATTTCTAAATAAACCCCACCCCCCTGGGGCTCCGCCCCTGGGGACCCGAGGATCATGATTTTAGCTATTTTGAAAGCGGTCAATATACTGATGCTTCATGCAAAATATCAAGGCTCAAATTGGCCCAGTGGTTTGGGAGGAGATGTCAATATTAAAATCATTCTTTATTTCTATATAAACCCCACCCCCCCTGGGGCTCCGCCCCTGGGGACCCGAGGATCATGATTTTAGCTATTTTGAAAGAGGTCAATATACTGATGCTTCATGAAAAATATCAAGGCTCTTTGCCTTCTGGGTCAGGAGGAGAAGATTTTTAAAGATTTTTTTAAAATTTCACTTTTGTTGCCATGGCAACCAGAGTTTTTAACGGATTTCAATTCTTTTAGCTATTTTTGAAGGGGACCACCTAAGGAACATTTCTGCCAAATTTGGTTCAAATTGGCCCAGTGGTTTGGGAGGAGATGTTGTTTAAAGAAATTGTTGACGGACGACGGACGACGCACGACACACGACGCACGACGGACGACGGACGGACGCCAGACAAAAGGGGATCACAATAGCTCACTTGAGCACTACGTGCTCAGGTGAGCTAAAAACGGCCCGGGCTCGTAGAATTTTTGACTAGGCAGTCCGACGGACTCCTTTAAAATTCAAGTGGTAGCCCATATCGTTTGACAAATTCTTACTCGTCACGTTTTTCGGCAATCGGAATTTATTTCCGTAGTTCAAATTTTCCATTCAAAAAATCTACCGGTGTCAACGTAAAATCACTTTAACAAATTAAATGTCGCTCAAAATTAATTAGAAAAGTAATTACTTTAAATTGCAAAAGCATTCACGTCTTAAATTTGCTCAAAGGCGAGGTATCAAGAATTCGAGGCATGCATTGAATGGGCGCTGACATTTTGAATGTAGATCGACTGAATCGACCAAGTTGTCACGAATGACACTACCAAGAATGCTCAAATTAGATAGGTCAGTATTTGAAAAATTTATGCTACCTATCGGAAGATAACGAGTGCTCGGAGTGAATCACTCCGGGCACTTCGAGGTCGATTATAGGAAGTTGTGTAAATAGTACAAACACAAATTTAATATCAAAATGAACCTTAATCATTTATCTATCCATCTAAAGAAATGTTTATCTGCAAAAAGTTGGATATTTTATGCATTTTAGTCTCTTTGTCACGCCATCGGAAACTCCAAGTTTTGAATCAAATGTCAGTCATTTTTGCTTTTTGACAGCGAGATCCAATAGGAACCCCTCTTCAATTATAGAAGATCTCGGGCTTCCAGATAAAACGATAGCAAATGAAAATCTAGGTCATCATATTTGGAAGGCATAGTATGTTTTGAAAATAGGACAGTTCTGATAGAAAATAAGAAAAAAAGTATGAAAATAATTCACGAGTTTATTGAATTTGATAGAAAAAAAAGATATTGACAATTCAGTTTCTTTTAAGATAAAATATTATCATGGTGGGTTAAAAGGGATACTTCGATTTACTAAGAACAGCTGACATCAGTAAACAACGTGATGTAATAATAGATCACATGGCCAACCAAATGTCATGGCCGCCAAACATAGGAAATATTTTATGAACTGAAAAGAAACGGGTATTAAATGCTTGATACAATTGATACTATTATTTAGATATAATTTGTTCATAATATTAACATATGTAAGGAATTGGTCCGTAGAGAGTAGCTTATCACAAAACATACAATATTAGGACTTGCAACAAAGCGCAAAGAAGGTGGTAGTTGTAGTCCTCGCCAGCAGATTATCAGAAAGAGGGCTACGATATCGAAGCTAGCAGGGATCGTACACCTGTCTTATGTATGACGGTGAGAAAAATGAAATGTAATGTTTGTACAAAGTATGAGAACTTTGGTAGTTTTGTAACAGGTTGCAGCAATTTTAGAGTTGAGGCAGTGAAGAGGCTCAATACCTTCCAGAGTCACAATGTAACTAAAGAGAATGCTAAACAACACACAGAGCTCAACCAATCAACTGCTGGTCGTTCATTACTCCAACTAAATAAATCTATTTTTGAAAAAAATTCCAAAGCCTGGCAAGTTATTAAATTCTAATGCATTGATTGAGTATTCTCATCACTGTCTCTTAAAAAAGTGGTTATTTTGATCAATATTCATGGACAAAGATAAGATTTTTCTAGTGTACATTTTCAAATTAGCATTTTACATTTTTATCAGGATATGGAGATAAGCAGTATCAAATGATCATATACCAGTTTTGATGATGAATAAATTAATACAAGTTAATAAAACAAATTAATTTAAAGACAATTTTCAGAATTTTATTCGGACTCCTTGATTTTCCTCCGGACTCCCTGTCCGGTGGACTCCTTGCTTGGAGAAGTTAGTGTCTAACGCTGCAGTAGGGTAGAAAATATTGTGGAAAAAGAAGAAATTGCTTGTGACAAGCAATTCCTTATTTTTCCACAATATTTTTTGTATTCTAAAAACACAGGGACGTAAAAACCAGGGACTGAACAGGAAAAATATAATCATAAATGACAACCTATAATTACAGTACTGACAGTGCTTTGAATTTTATATCGTTAAAGTATTATACACTCATATGACATTGAGGGAACAGAAGAAATTACCTATTTCATGTAATTTCTTGTTTGTTTTTTTTCTTATTATTCCTATTATTATTGTGAATAATCAATTTAATCATTAAACATTAGAATTTCATTGCCTCCAATTTGAAGTGGTCAAAGAATTTACAATTCTGGAAAAGGACTAATCAATATCAATTTATACCATAACTCCTATATTCAATTCCCACATACGCCCACTTTTAAGCCCCAAAAAGGCAAAAGATTTGGGAAACATTATGCAATTTCTACATTATCCACAATCTTTTCTACCCTTAAAGACAAAGATTTTAAGATTTCATCAACTTAAATTTATTGTCTTCAATTTCTTGAATTTAAAGCTAGTACAAAATTTTACTTTATGATAATACGTATATATTGTGAAAAAAATTTCTTAAACCTCTCCTGTACAATCCGTGGTTTAAGTCCAAATCAGGAAAAGAATACATTTTGTAAAACATTGTGGACAAAGTAGAAATTGCTTTTAAAATAATATGTTTTCCCTTTCATTTTTAAAAAAAAAAAACAACAAAAAACACATGAATGCAAAAACCAGAAAATTGTACAGGAAATAGATAAATCAGAACAATAAAAAGCTTGTATAGGTTTAGATAAGACTGCTCACTGTGCTGGCTGATCTAAATCTACAATCTGCAAGTGTCCAAATCAAAACAGAAATATTTTTGGACAAGAGTAAATTACGAAAATTATATTTTTCAAGAATGTGAAAAGTAAAGATTAATAATAAGTTATTTTGCCCTTTACATGTTTTTTTTTTGTTTTTTTTACAATATTTAGGGATTTTCTATCATTTTTAGTAAACTGAAAGTTAATATTTGCAGTCTCAGTTTAATATTTGCAGTCTCAGTTTAACGCACAATATGTCTAAGTATGGATCTTTTGGCAGTGTTAGAATTAACATTCAGTGTGAAAGGGTTGTAACTTGAGTAATTTCCATAAATTTTAGAGGGGCCTTTTAGAAATAAGGAGGCCCTTTTATAAAACTTCTGACGCCCACTAGATACTATAAATGATAATTCCAGAATCAAGTCTAATTAATTCCTTTTAACTTTCCAGAACAAGTCTTTTGGAAATGAAACTAATAACATTTGATTATTAATAGAAATCAAATTTACCCCTTGCTGAATCCTGAATATTCTGGTTTTGGCAGGAGGTGTAGACCAAGATCAGCCTGCACATAAGTTCAGTCTGATCTTGGTCCACACCTCCTGCTTGTATTTTTCCTACCAGAGTTGTTTATGAAAATGATTTCTAAACGAAATATTGAATTTTGAACAAGTTTTATCAGTGCTTTCAGCCCTTGGATTTTACAGCAATTCAGTAAGGTAATTTAACAGCATGACTATTTCACAAGTCACTAAGTAGCAATTGTAATGAAACTAGTGTTTGGGGGTCAGTTAAGGAACTTTATGCCGTTTTGGGGTCCGATTTTTCAGACTCATTACTCATAAGTTTGGACATTTTTGCTTGCTGATGTTGTAATGTTGATGACAGTGGTAGATATTTCAGTCTTTTTATTTGCAATTTTGATCATAATGAATTATATATTTTCGGAATGCAAAATATGTACTGTACCGTATTTCTTGCATCGCTATTGAAAGAAGCAGATTTCATTATTCAATTAACATACCTGAAGAACAGGATTGGACTTGATGATTCAAATATGAATTATTGATTATTATATCCTAAAACGAATTTTCTGTTAACGTGACAACGCTGCTTGATAGCGTTAGATTGAAAAATTCTAATGTTCCTATTCCTCATCTTTGAGATGCTAAAATGATACAATAACAACAAATGTGCCTCTTGATTACCTGGTATAGATTTTATAGACTAGAAGGGATCTATGGACAATTGTTAATGACATTAATACGTCAATAATTTGCCAAGGTCTGTGACTAAAATGTGTTGTTTTCGAATTCAAATAAAGCTTGAAGTTTAAAATAGCACATAAACAGTAATTCCCAGGATTCTCCGGAGTTTGCCAAAACGATCTTCATTGGAATTTTAACTGCGCCCAAAAAGGCCTGGGATACGAATTCTAGAGCGTCTTTACCGATGTTATTGTTTTAAAAAACACAGGCTGGAGAAAAAATTGTTTGGTTGTAGAAAAAAATCCCCTTTCAATGCTGAAAATATGGGAGATCTTTGAACAAAGTGGACGAATCCCCCAATATCCCTGCCTAGAATGAAAACTGGGTAACTTTCGATCTAATAAAAATACATGAGGCTCATGATGGTCCTTAATTGCATACCTTAAATAGTACACAAATAATGACATAATGCATACAGTATGCATATTGGGCCAATCCAAATAAGATGTGTGTTGGCACTTGGAAGAGCCAAAACAGAACTAAAGGAACAATATTAAAAAAAAGAATACTAAGGTTTCTGTCTTGGTTCTATGTAAAACAAGCATTCTGAAGTATTACAATACCAAGTCATCTACCAGCTTTAAATACTTATTCCTTGAGATATGTCCTTATATTTGGTAAAAGGTGAAGAGCCCCTTTAAAGGTCTTATTATTTCATCTCGGGTCGACACTAACAGTGTCCCGGGATCCCGAGGATCCCTGAAAATAGGAAGGGACCCCAGCTATCTCAGGCAAGAGATTCCGTCAGGATCCTTTAATACTGTATTTATTCGAACAATTGTCCGCGCGATTATTAGAATAGTCATCATCGTCAAAGTTTGTGGTTTGCGATTATTAGAGGCTTTTAGGTACTGAGGCAGGCGATTAGAGTGGTATGTGGAATGAAGATGACCGGGGAATACAAATTAGTGCAAAAATCATAATTACATGTTATTGAGGATGTATTTATGATCTTTTAAAAGCCAACAGTCAATTTAGTTCTGCACTTTGATCGGAACTTAAACAGCCCAAAGATGGGGAATAAGAAGTTCCACAACACAGAAACATAGTCAAAATGAATACATTGTATTTTATTGTCAAACAAGTTGACCCTCGCAACATCCTTATCATCATCATTTCTATATTCACAGGATATTAAAGATATACCTGTTACAAAGTTCAATCAATTTTTTGAAAGACAAACTGAGGAAGTTTGACGTAAAGCTAGCTTGACTTGAACCCCTGTCACCGTGATCAATTGATAAAGCCCCTGCTTTGTCAAAGTAGTAAATAATCACTGTAATAATGGAAACAAAAAATAAGGCAAATTCTAATACGACGAATTAGTTTTAGTAGTGTTGTGTCATAATCTTAACGCATGAGTAAGCGTGTCAGGTGTTCAACTCAACAATGTACAGACGCATCGGTCACCAAGGAGATATGGCAGCCCAGGAAATTTTCTGACTCTTTCCCATTTCCTTCATTATTGAAAATAGCAATCCTATTTCAGTTTATAGAAAATCACAAGGATAAGTGTTACCTTACTTATTTCCTGGCGTTTTACTGAACATAACTGGATATTTGAACCTATTAGTGTTAATAAACTCTACTTTGATATGCATTTATTATTACCCTAATCAGGGAACGTCCACGGCAAAGTTCTTTCTTTGTTCCGATGATATGGAAATAAATTGTTTTATGTTTTTTTTAGATCTACAAAATTCTATGTCAGACAGCCTCAAGTTTCTCTTTCTGTTCACAGCTAGTCTTTAATTGATCTTGACAAATTAAAATAACGTTAAATAACATATATCAAGATTGGTCTAGGCAATGCAAGTCAAATGACGGATAATTAAGAAGTCACTACAACAATTTTTCATACGTTTTGATAGGAATACATTGCTTAGACTCGAAATTAAATGTTATTTGAATTAATCCAAAAAAAGTGAATTAATTATGGGTTAATTTTCAATCAAAGAAGGGGGAATCACCTATTGTTACTGAAAATCGGCGAAAAATGGCCACATTTTTGCAGTTTTTTAGGGGGTAGGCGTTACTAGAATATAGGCAACTATTAGAATAAATACAGTACTTCTCCAGTACAACAGATCTTAATGTATCAAATAATGCTTCCGATTTTTCGATCGCTTGTTTTTGTTGAAAACATTGTGGATAAAAAAAACCTTCAATTTCATCTGTAATCAGTGTCAGTTGTTTTTGTCTATCTTCCAGTTAAGTTTGAATTTTGAAAATTTGAAAAAAGAAGGCAACCAATGAATGAATGAACCCTTTTACAATCAGGAAAGGTGAAAAAAGGGGTACTCGGGGTTTTTTACGGTGGAGGCTGAGGGGCAAGGGGAGTCATTTTTGGTGGTGGCATGGGGGGGGGGCATGGTCCTTAATCAATTTACATTTCAAAACTTCTGGAGCCCTGCTCCAAGGTACTTGTAGAAGAAAAGAAGCATTATACCCTATTTATTCAAACAATTGCCTGGGTGATTATTAGAACAGTCACCATTGGCAAAGTTTTGGGTAGGCGATTATTAGAGTTTTTTGGTACAGAGGTAGGTGATTAGAGCGGTGTGTGGGTATGAAAAATGACCGGAGAATACAAAATAGTACAAATTCATAATGACATTTTATTTAGCATGTATTTTCGATTTTTTAAAAGCCAACGGTCGATTTAATTCTGCATTTGCATCTGTAATTAAACAGCCAAAAGGGAAATCCCACAACACTGCATCAAAGATGCAATGATTTTTTAAAATGTCTAATAAGTTGACCCTCGCAACATCGCATATCATCGTTATTTCTGTACGCTTAGGACAATAAAGATGTACCTGCTTAAAGCACTTTCAATCCATTTTTGAAAGCAGTGCTCCAGATAATTTCAAGAGGCATCAGTACTGTACTGATCCAAATGATTTTAAATCAGTACTTGAAATGAGGATCAGTAACATCTTACTTTTAGTATCAAATAAACAGAAGGAATATCAAAATTTTGTTTATTTCGTTTAAAAAGTAACCCTTTAATCAAAACTGAGCTCTTTAACCCATCACAGAGGTGGTCAACATTTACACCATAATGTTAGAATATAGCAAGAACGCTAGAACTTTTCTATGTAGCCAATTGATCGCTATCAAAGCAATTGTCCTAATCATATATTACACTAAAAGTTTTTTATATAAACAGGTCAATTGCTCATCAAACATTGAATTACAGTCAGTAACTCAAAATCTGAGCTATAGCTATAGCTCCGTTGGAAGAAAATTAGACAAAATGACATTTTATAAATACGAGTATCTACTGTAGTAGACACCCAAACTCTTCCTTAACTTCTATGAATCGCCCGGAATCGATTTTACATTCTACTCAGCAACAAAACTTTTAATTTATTTTCATTTCGTTTTGTATCACAAATTCTATTTAATTAAACAAGAAACCATTTCTATTCAGAATCATCACTGATTTCTCATTTAAAACAGATGTCCAAACCGGCGAGAACGAAACTGCTGTGAGTAAATCAATATATACGTATTACGCCCTAGACTTGCCATGCCTTAGAAAATGTTTCTCCACGATGGAGCAAACACTTTCCTCTATAATTGGTCTTATGATTTCTTCTGGCTTTGGGAGGGATTTGTCCGTAGACGACTGAAAAAAACTCGTCAAGTTTTCTGTCTCGACATTTCACATCGCTCACGACATTAAATTAGAAAGAGATTCAATGCCGGGTACCGTCCTTGTTGACAAGAATTTTCCCACGGTCTGCATTCCAATGTCAGGGAAAGAGACGGAAAATCTATCGGTAATTAGGGTAGGCAATAACAAAGTAACGGGGATTTTCGGCAATATAGGAAATAGCCAAATGATCAAGAGTAAGTTCCCTTTTGTTTACGTGTTCGTACCTAATAATGTCCTTACACATGATTATCAGTTCGTAACTTGTACGAAAGTCGCTGAAAAAATATGCGTAACTAGCCAATTTACGTCCGTAAATTACGGAAAAACGGACCTTATCTGGAGCACTGGAAAGACCTGAAGAAATCTGACGTAAAGCTAGTTTCGATAGTTTCGACTTGTACCCCTGCTGTCTTGATAGATTGGTGAAGCCCCAGTTTTGTTTCAGGCATTTAATCATAACAGAAACAAAAATCAAGGCCGAGTCCATTTAGCCGAATTAGTTATAGTAGGGTCGTGTAATAATGGTAACACATGAGTAAGTGTGCCAGGTGTTCAACTAGACAATGTACAGACGCGACACGAAAATTACAATAAGTGTTTTGTTATGGATATCTGAATCATAAACTTATTTTCTAGCATTTCACTGAATATAACCAGATATTTATCCATAATTAGCGTTGAAAAATTCGAGACACATATGTTATATCTTCCTGTCCACAGCCATAGACAAGGAGCGTCTACGGTAAAGGTCTTTCTTTGCTTTTTCAAAGTTTCGTGTCTTTTTCACCCATATCTCTTTTTATCCTAACTGATCAGATTTAGTATAAATGATTTCTTGGCCTTTTCTCATTACTGAGGTAAGAATTGTCAAGACCAGAATAATACTTGCAAATGATTTCATTGTAATTGTAATTGGTAGTTTTTGGTTGCTTTTACCTAAAAACGTAGACTCTTTGGATTCGGCTATTTAATTGGATAATAAACATTTAACATTTTTTTACAAAATAAATAGGTTTATTTCATCTAAGCATTTCACGCTCGCAGACACCGAGACAATGGGAGCCTTAAAACAAAGTTTAAAATCCCTCCTATGTCCAGATGATACGGAAATAGATTCTTGTAGTTTTTTTAGATCAAGTAACAAACTCCATTTTTTCTTTCCTTTCATAGTCAGTCTTTAACTGTACTTGGTAAGTTGAAGTAACTAAGTTAAATAAAGCATCAAAAGTAAAGTCTAGGCAGTTCAATGATAGATAATTATGGAGTCGCGGCGGCTATCTCTTTACATTTTTGTAGAAATACATTACTTACCTTATAGATTCGAATCAAATATTATTTCATTTCAATCAAATATGCCAATAAATTATGACTTGATTTTCCATCATTGAAAGGAGAGGGCGTTTATTAGAATCACCCATTGTTACTGAAAATCGGCTAAAAATTGCCGAACTTAATGCAGTATTTTAGGGGATGAGCGTTTATTAGAATATGGGCGATTATTAGAATAAATATGGTATATATCTATATTTGTACATTGCAAAGATTCCTTTAGATTTGACCTAGTGACCTAGTTTTTGACCCATGTGACCCAATATTAAACTTGTCTGACATTAAAGTGGCTCTTGAACAGATTTCAATATAATTTGATCCAAGAAAATTATCTGCTTTTCAAATAGTTATTAATATCATTTTCACAAAAAATTCTTTCTTAATCTAATGTCATATATTCAATATGCCCTTCTTTGAAACATCAAAATTTATTGGTCGAGATTGTTAGTCTTCAGGTAATGCTGATCATGACTGTATTGCTTGCGGAAGCCAGTAACGTCATGAAAACTACAAATAAGGCAATTTTCGGTGCAATCCACAGATGACATAGTTACCTGATTCTGGTTGGGTTGTACTTTGCTGTAATTTATGTCATTTTTAACACCTAAAATTTTTGCTTCTTTTTTTAAGTTATGGACAGAAATTTTCATTACAAAATCATATTAATCGCCTTCTAACAAATGTCTGAAATCATAACAGTTTGAAATTAGAAAATTGAGAGCAAAACATTTTCTTTCATTATCTGTGCAAAAGCCGCTTTAATGAAAAACAAGAGCACCGCCTAAGGATGCTTACACTTGGCTGTTGGGTGCTGGAAAGTGGACAAAATCTAACGTTATTCCCCTAATAGTATAGGTTGCTCTTTTGCTAGTGAACAAGTGTGCCAAATTTCAAGTGAATGCCTTTAGTAGAACCAGAGATATCACAAAATGTCAAAGTTTTTGCACGACGACAACACCAGGCTATAGCAATACCTCGGGTTTTCTCCAAAAACAGCCAAGATAAAGAACACAATCAGCCTTAAGTATAGGCATTTAAGCTAAAATTGAGAGCTCTAGAGTGTGCACAAGTTTACCTATTGAACTAGTTTTTGCCCCCACATAACTAAAAACAACTTAGAGCAAAGTTCTTATGAATACAGCTATTCTAATCAAATATCAAGTTGACCCAAAATTAGGGCCTCTCCAGTGGAAAAGGTATTTCAATGATCTGAGGTGCATTCTTTTTCGTCGAGATTCTTAACCCTTGTCATGCTGAACCCGGAATATTCCGTTTTTGGGCAGGAGGTGTAGACTAAGATCAGACTGCACATTTGTGCAGGCTGATCTTAGTCTACACCTCCTGCTCATACTTTTCCTTTCCAAGTTGTTTATGAGGTTGATTTCTAAAAGAAATATTGATTTTTGAACAACAAGTTCTATCAGTGCATTCAGTCCTTTGATTTGACAGCAATTCAGTAAGGTAATTTATACAGCATGACAAGGGTTAAAATTCTTGTTTACATAAAAAATTGTTCTTTACATTAAGATTTTTAAGCCGCTAGATAAGAATCTTAGGAATTCTTAATGAGGAATTTAAGCATACTCAGCATTGGCTTAACCCATTCCAACACAGCAAAATTTTAGACTGGACTAAATTGAAAGAAGCTGCAGACGACAATTTCAAGTTGATGGAATTTTGAATTTTTTCGTCTTTTTGGATAGAAAACATAGTGGATAATGAAGAAATTGCTTGATACAAGCAATTTCTTCATTTTCCACAATGTTTTCCAAAGCTTTTTTCTTGGGGGGCGTAAAAATGAGGGATAGAGTTGGAATGGGTTAAATAAGTGGCTTTGACGACATTGATTATTTTCAGTCAAAATTACAAAAATCATTCTGCAAGACTTCTCAAAAATCTTATTTAGCGGGATTTTTCATCTCGACAAAAAGAATGCACCTCTGATCTAGCAACATAGTTTCCTACCTGAAGTGACCCATTTTCAAACATGGTTGCTATATGACCCTGACCAAAATTTAAGTCAATTGAGCCAATATGTGGCCTCATGAGTGCAAACAAAAAGTATTTTTATGAGTAAACTTAGTGACAGTTTGTGACTTGAAGTGATCAAAATTCAAACTTGGTCGAGATATCATGAAGTTAAGCATTCTGTTTGAGGTTTAATGCCAGTCACATAGCAGTAATTAGTCTAGCTCTGCGTCATCCTAGACTTGTTTTTTGAACCTGCTTACATACAAATTTGAGATTAAAAAATTACCCACCACGTTTTATTACCTCATATCTGCCAGATGACAAAATTTTAGACTGGTCTTTATCAAACAAAAGTTACAGACGATTTCAAGTTAATGAAATTTTGAAACTTATAATGGGAAACCTACTTGCAAGCAATCTATTTATTATGCACAATGCTTTTCCATGCTTTTTTGGGGGGAAAGGGGGGGGGTAGAAAAAAAAGAAGAGGGGGTAGCAAAATGTAATCAGGGGTTGAAAAATCCACTCGTCGGCTTGCATTGGCGTGTAGAAAATGCGGTAGGGCAAGTAGATTTGGGGACGAACTAGTCCGATGGGGCGAGTGCAAATTTAGGACTTGAATCATGCTGATTGAGGGAAAAAAATAAAGGATCGAAAAAGAAAGTATTTAATTTTAACAACTTCATATCTGAAACAATAATATTCGCTGTAAAATTAGACCGTTCCCTGTTTATGTTGATCAATCTTCATAGACGCTTGATTTGTAGACTGGAGACCATGTCGAAATACATAATGTAAAGACAGGATCTCCAGTCTAGTCTGCATAGTATTCTGTATCTTTAAAGGCTTGAATGATCACTGTAATGTGTATTCCAAAGGGAAAATACGTCAATCTTGATAAAATTCGTCTATTTTAAAACTCATGGCTGGAACATCGGACATCCAATCGTTTTTTGGGTAGTAATTTTCTTCATCTTTAAGGCCAAGTAGAAATTCAGAGCTACTTGTCCTACAGGACTAGTAGGTTTGAAGAAATTTTTCGACCCCTGGTATTTGGTCAGGTTGAAATGATGCCGAATAATCTATGATACATCATGAGAAAGATGTTATGATGTGGTGCTTGTTTGATCAGGTGATTTTATCATTTCAAGTTTTCATCAGTTTCAAATTTTGTATTGATACTGACCGAGTCAAAGCCCTTATGGTAGGTTGAGAACAAAGAATGAAATAGAGAAATTGCTTGTTAACTTAAAATCTAGTTGCAAAAATAGTGTAAAGAGTTATTATAAGAATGTATAAGTTTCAAAGTTTGTAATTTCCAGATTAATCTCTGATACAGCAGCAACTTGAGTACCTAACCATAGATTCTTGCTTTTCTCATATCAATACTACCCCTACATCCTTTCCAAGCCTCCAGCTGCTCAGCCCACTTAGGTTATCCAAGCATTCAGTCAAGGGTCAACAATTCTGCTTCAATTAGAATCCCTATTCATTACATCAGGGTTTCCTCAAGATAATGAGGGATCCCTCCTTAATATGTATGCATTAACTCATTACCACACAATCTTATTCCCTTTTAAACCCCAATTGAAAAACCTGGAAAACATTGTGGAAAGTGAAATTTTGTTTTTCAAAAGCAATTTCATTACCAACATTGTTTTCCAACAAAAGGACCTTTTTCAAAAATCCATTTACCTAAAAATGTTGTCTTGAATTTCTTTGAATTTAGACCAGTCTAAAGATTTTGTCATCTGGTAATTGGTTAAATAGCAAACATGGACAAGTTAAAATATCCTAAAAGGTCTTTGGCAGATCAGAGCATTACTTGATACATTGATCTTGAGAAATACTGAAGGATCCAAGCAGAATCCCTAGCCTGGAATCTATTCCAATTTTCTTGAATACAGGGTAACACAGGTATTTTACCTGGATCTCATGACCGAGAGTCTGACGCACTACCAACTGCACTGTGGTTGCAGCTGCAGACTTCATGATCAACGGTCCACATGATATGTGGGATAAAACTTATCTTTGTCTGATATATAAGCACATCATTACAGGACCAACTGAGCATACATAAGTGAAATTACATTACACAAAGTATAAACAATAGATAAATTTCTGTTTAAAATACAAAGTTCTTCACAGAAATTCCTGAGTTCATAACTGCAACATTTCAAACATATAGTGAGCAAGACAGGTTATGAAACTTAAAGTATGTATAGTTATAATTCAAATATTTTCCTACTTCAGAGTATGTATTTTATTAATGTTTTGATTAGATTGCAGATTAATTAAATCAAATATATTAAATACATATTGTGGCATCTAGAGCACCTAACCATGGTTTCCTGGTATTTCTAGCATCAGCGCTACCACTCTGAGAAAGGATCGAACCCTGGAACTTGTTGCTGATATTCCAATGCGCTAAGAAATGCAATACAGCCTCAGAATTGTTTAAACTATCTGTTGCATTGTTTCAGAGCAAATTATACCCCTAATGTACATACAAGTCTAAAGTTTTGTTCCTTTAGTAATAAGGTTTAGAAAAGCTATAATTACCTGTTGCCTCATTGTAATAAACATTTATCCTTTCCAACTGAAGGTCTGAATCACCATGATATGTGCCTGTGGGATCTATACCATGCTCATCCGAGATCACTTCCCAAAACTGAAAAAAAAACAAAAAAAAGGTTGAGGTTGTTTTTTTTTTAAATTAATTCCCCTACAAATGATTTGTTATTGGCATCATGTGGTGCCAGTTGCTGTATTTTAATTTTTGTTTTGCATAAAAACATCATTTTTTTTTTTTTATCAAAATTACCAAGGTTATTTTTTAACACAGTGTTCTCTCCATCCAGCCTGTATGTGGCCAGGGCCCTAGAAGGGCCCATTCCATTTTAGAGAGCCCTTTTGGAAATTAGAGGGCCCTTTTATAAAACTTGTGACACCCCCTAATTCAGGGAACTTACAAAACCTACTAGATCCCCTTTCCAGAACAAATGTATTTGGGAAAGTTAAATATTGTTTGATCTTTAACTCGATTGGACAGTGACGGACACGATGATTCAAATATAAATTATCATGCCCGTGGCTCAGTAGCTTTTGATTGAAAAAATTTACTGCATCTTTGAAGCGCTTAGAATTATGGAATAATAACAAATGAGCCTCTAGATACCCAGTTTAGAGTTTATTGACTGAACGGGTGTATAAACAATTATTAAACAAAAACATTGATCCAAAATAAAAAAGTTTTTTGAATTGTATCCACTTTATAACGTCATCTGCTTTCCTCTACTGTATTTGGACAAGTTTATTATTTTGACAAACAATGAAGGGATAATCAAAGTTTATTTATTCTTAGAAACAATAAAGGGATAATCAAAGTTGATGTAATCTTTTACCCACAAAACAAGAGTTTTAATTATTGACATTGTTGCTCTGTTTCACTTACACTTTATTTAATTCAAGCTTTAGTTACATATAATTTATTGTTAGTAAGTTAATTTTTTTCGGTTTTTTGCTTCTGAGTGTTTTTTTTAACATTTCCGCAACTAAGCTTTCATTATCCTACCGCAACATCATTTCCGTAATATAATTTCATTGCAATATTTAAGATCTGCTTAACCTAAATGGGTATATATCTTAAGTGTGTTGTAACTGCTTTCACTATTCCTTTACCAAACAGGCCAAATCTAACGAAACTTTAAACTTTTTCGTTTTTGGATCAGTTAGATAGATTTTTTTCTGAAAATGCCATTATATAAACTTCAAACATATTTTTTTTCTTTTCTGTGAAATAATTTTCATTTTTTGTATGAATATGATTAAAGCATTAATGTGTTAACACTTTACTGCTTCCCAAAATTGTTGACCCATCCAATTTTAAAGAATTTGAAGACCACAATTTAAAGTTTATTTTTATTTGAAAACCATTCATTTAGTACGGTAGAAAATATTGCTGAAACAGCAATTTCTTCCTTTTCCACAGTGTTTTCTCAATTAAATTTCCACAGGGATGTAAAAACAAGGGATTGAACAGGAAAGGGTTATACTGGAAATAGAATTATTTATTTGAGGGCAAAACTCACTATTTGAGACAAACTTGATTGATTGATTTGAGTTTAACACCCATTTTAACAGTATTTCAGTCATTCAGCAGGGATGTGCCCAGACCAAAATTTTTAGGGGACACAGGTGTCCCCCTACCTTGATTTAAGGGGGACACTCGAAAATTCAAGGGGACACAATAACTTTTTTTTTTACCTGATAATGAATCTAATTTTTGTACAACTTCCTATCTTTTGAAGACTTCCATAGTTTGAAGGCTGGTTTGAAATCATAGGTATCTTGGGAGGGTACATTTATTTCCATCAGACTCGAGTAACCATGGGAATTTAACAAGCCAAGATTTTTGGAAAGTTCGATCTTTTTTTTTTTACTTGTCCCGGGACCAAAGAAGAGGCCGCCTCAGTATCAATGCCTTCGGAATACTTGGGGGACTTGAGATCTGATGACGGGATCAAATCAGCATTTTCTCGTGTTCCTGACGATTTGTCCTCGGCTGCTAGTTTTCTATTTTTAGGGCTTCCCGACATGAAGTCGGTCAAGCAAAGCTGACATTTCGCCGTGTTTACAATTTAAAAAAGACTGGTTTGATATCGGAATTTAAAGGCAAACTAAAAACCGATAATTCCGTGGGTCAGTCTATGTTTTGCAGGTGCGCGTTAGAATAAAATGCTATGAAATCTAACTACCGAAATCGGCGTCAGTTTAGAAAAATTGTGATTTTTCGTGAGCGTGCACGAGATCCCGCAATGGCTTGATTTTGGGGAGATATTGGTGAAAAATATGCAGGATTCCCGCAATCTCTCGGTCTACGCACAACACTAATTCAATCAGTATTTCAGCTGGAGCGCCTAACAATGGATTCCTGTTATTTCTCACACCAGTACTACCACAACATCCTTTGCTAAAGGTTTATGATTATCCACCCATTGGTGAGAGAAAAATGTCGGAAAGGATGACACACTTAAAGTAGCATTTTATGTACCTAATAAAATTTCCAAAAGTTATATATCTTGTTTGTTCTTTGATGCTCTGCATCTAAGTTAAAACTACTGAAGTTGATATCAAACTTAGAAATGTGTGATTTACTTTTTTAAACTTATACTGAAACACTTTTCAAAAAGGATAGAACGAGCCATCTGTTTTTTCTCCAATTATTTTTTTTAATAAACCCTTCTCATGCTGAACACGGAATATTCCGGTTTTGGCAGGAGATGTAGACCAAGACCATGTCTGGCTTCAGAAAAAAAGGGATTTTTCCCTTCGATCCATCAGCACCAGGTAATAAAATTACCTAGTCTTAATCAGAAAGAAAATGTTGAGAAAAGCAAATGTAAAAGAAAAGTTAATAGAAATGTGAAAATCTTATTTCAAGAGAAAATTAACAGATTCCAAGAATCAAAAGAAGAAACTTCAAAAAGACATAATGAAGAGAAAAAACACCCCCCCCCCCAATAGCCCATGCAGCAGATACTTTGATGCTGTCCGGTGATCTTACACACCTAAGAAAACTTTCATAAAGTATCAAACTAAAAAAAGTTAAACAGGGCTCAATATATGAATAAATTGGCACAAAATTTCAAACGAAAGTTATTTCTGTAGCGCAAAAAGCGAGCAAGTACTCAGTAACCCCCCATGATTTTTGGAGTGTACAACTGTCCAATGATCTTTTGCACTTGCATAGTATGACGTCATCGAGGTGAATTTTCAAATTATTGTGGCTATCAAAACAACACACATTCATTATGATTCGGTCATGCGCGACCCGGGCCATTTTTTCATCAAGTTAAAAGAATTTCGGGAATTGGAAGGAGAAGATGTTTGCCTACAGTAAATGCATTACAAGAGAAATTTCTGTTAAGAACAGATTTTACATCTTAGATAATTGCTTGATTTATTGTTTTAAAGAGTTGAATTTGTAAGTGGACCAAAAGATTCAGCATGTTCTGAAGATAAAGTAGCATAGCCAGCCTACATCGGAATCTGGGTCAATAGGCAGGGTTTATGAATATTTAATTAGGATGAAGTCATACGCAAACAACATCATATGCGAGTAAAAATATTTACTCATATCGCTTTCTGACCATTCTTCATGCGTGACGGACAAGCTATAACTGACCAAAGAACTTCCTTAATACGAAATTCCTATAGTGCGCAAGATCACCTGACGCACAAGATCAACGGACAAGATTTGTTTGTTTGAATGGGGTTTTACGCCGCTTTCAACAATCTTTCAGTTATATCGCGGCGGCTGGAGCACCTAACAATGGATTCCATGTATTTCTCACACCAGTACTACCATAACATCCTTTCCTAGCTTCCAGCTGCTATCCCACATAGGTCTACGATTATCGACCCATTGGTGAGAGACAAATAGTCGGAAAGGATGAGTGCCGCCGTCGGGGATCGAACCCGGGACCTCTAGATTGACAGTCTGACGCGCTACAACTGTACCTGAAGAGTTGGTTGAGAAAGAGAAAAAAAATATTACAAAAAGGAAGTCAACAAAAGAGATTCATATCTAAATTCAAAACACCCTTCATTGTGATAGATGACGGTGAAACTGAGACTCAAATACATGAAAATTCTTTTGGGAAGAAAAAGGGACCAGAACAAAATAGCAAAAGAGGCAAAAATATAGTTAAAAATACAAAACCAAACAAAAAGAAATCACTGATAATGAAAACAATTGCATTGTGTGTGGGAGTTGGCAACCTTATGGCTACAGTTAGACAATTCTCTAAAGTTTGCAGATTGGGGACAGTGTCCAAAATGTAGCAAATTTGGTTCATCAGAGATATTGCTGTGCTATTTAAGATCTGGAGGCGGAGAATGAGTTCTTACGTCCTCTGTGCACAGATGAGGAATACAAATGCTGGCTGGCAACTAGTTCTCGCCAAGTACCAATTCTCGCCATCAAACGCCTTCGCGATTTAGCCGCAATATTTTTTCACGCCATATTTTTTCCATAAAAGAAGAGAGAGATGTCAAAACATTATGTGACTGCAGGTAAGATTTACCAATTATTAGGGTAATAAAGCACAATTTCCTTTAGCGACCCCCGCAAATGTCAACACGAAAAAATCGAGTGGTGTCCTGTTCTATGAACAATTATGGCCTACGTAAGGCAGAAACCGGTTTTGACAGTCTTTTATCTCAATGCTAAATCATTTTCTTACTTTATATGAAGAAATCATCACCAACAGTCAGATGAATAACTCAAAATACTGCTTTGAAATGGCAGCATGAAATTCGCCATCTTGCTTGGCCAACGCACTTCAAGCAGACCAAGTTATGACGTCATGGAATTGGAAAATCCCAGTCTGGGGATGAGTCATTATATTCTCCTTCTTCCTTTTTCTGTTCTGTTTCACCCATTACCAGACGACGTAATTGTAGACTGGTCCAAATTGAGATTAAAGTTCATGAAAATTTAAATGTTTTAAAATTTCTGGGTAGAAAACATTGTGGAAAAAGAAGAGATTGACTGCTACAAGCACTGACTTCATTTTCCACAGTGTTTTCCTAATTGTTTTTCTTGAAGGGCATCAAAAAGTGTCATTGCTAGGGAATGAGTTAAAGTGAGCAATCAAGGAATTGTCATTTTCCTAAATAAATAACTAATAGATGCTGATAATTTCATTTTTTGAAATAAAACAACCAATGAACATAAATGGATTTTTTTGTGCACTCTGTTTTTGTGTTTTCTTTTATCATGTTAATGTGTTCGGGTCAAACCTTTGGTCTGGAGGGAGTACAAAGCAACCAGAGCCAGATAAATTTTGATATTCTTGATAGTTTTCTGAACATCAGCTCCTTAATTGAAATATCAAAGAAATGACAATGGCAGTCTAGTGCAAAATGGTTGTAAGTGGAAAAGGAACATCTTCATTTTCCTAAATCCAAAAACCACGAAAATTCTATCAACCAACATTTCTACTGAATAAAGGAATTGTTGAATATTTATAAAAAAAAATCTTTCAATGTTTAATAGAGTGAAAATTGTAATTTCAGATGTATTACATTATTACTGATGTAACAGACATGGCTTCAAACGAAACAGGGCTTTTTATCTTTATCTGAAATAGTCAGTGATAGCACAGGGTGTTTACAGTTTGAGCAAAGCAAAATTCCCTGACTTTTCCCTGACTAAAATCAAATTTCCGACTGATGTTTACCGTATTTTGCACGTTAATTTATGAAAATGTTGGCCTCCTCCACCCCTACAGCCAACCCTTTCCACCTCTAACTTTACTTATTGTAACTGTATTACTATTTGTATTAACCCTTGTCATGCTTAACCCGGAATATTCCAGTTTAGGCAGGAGGTGATAAGTGCAGTCTAATCTTGGTCTACACCCCCTGCTTGTACTTTTCCTGCCAGAGTTGTTTATGAAATTGATTTCTAAAAGAAATCTTGATCTTTGAACAACAAGTTCTATCAGTGCTTTCAACCCTTTGATTTTACAGCAATTCAGTAAGGTAATTTATACAGCATGACAAGGGTTAATATATATATTTTTTTTTTTTCTTCATACATACATAATGCATGTTTTATTAACTTAACCTATAATACTGCTGGGTGTGGGTTTTGAAATAAGATGCATGCCAAAATGGACAAAAAACACAAACTAACCTCATAGAAGTATGTATCTTAACCCTTGTCATGCTTGATAAATTACCATACTGAATTGCTGTAAAATCAAAGGGCTGAAAGCAATGATAGAACTTGTCGTTCAAAATTCAATATTTCTTTTAGAAATCGATTTCATAGACAACTCTGGCAGGAAAAGTACAAGCAGGATGTGTAGACCAAGATCAGACTGCACTTATGTGCAGGCTGATCTTGGTCTACAACTTCTGCCAAAACCGGAATATTCCGGGTTCAGCATGACAAGGGTTAATATATTTGACTATTTTTGGTGTGCATTTCAAAATATAAACTTTCTTTTAGGCACTTCAACATGAATTAAATGGAACATTATTTGGTATCATGTATAAAATTCCTAAGTGTCTTAAAAACTCTCATTCTGAAGTATATTTATAAAGACATATAAATACATATAAACCATCCTATTTTTGTGTCTTTTTGGCATGCTAATCTACAATGTGCTTATCAACATAGTTAACTGAGCTACTAATCATAAAATTAATTTGCAATCATACAATTTCAATTGATAGAACTGAATCTAATGCAAAGAAAATACTTGTTAATGTTGTACAGTAAGTTTCTACACACAACTAAAACTGAACAATGTATATGGTCCTACACTTAGTCAGTTAGAAAGGTAATTTTTTTATCATTTATACACCAATTACTTCAAAAATCCCCGACTTTTCCCTGACTTTTGCTTAAACTGTAAAATTCCCTGACCAATTCCAAAATTCCCTGACAATTCCCTGACCTTGAACAAATATTCTTTCCCTGACTTTTTCCATGACCGTGGACACCCTGTAGCACATTTTATATTCATATCGAAACTAATGGTACATTGGGAAGCATCATATCGTGGATGTTTGATCAAAATCTCATAATTACAGCTTATTCCAAGCTGTAAATACTATGTTTTGTTCAAATAAAGTCGATTTATTATACTCCGAAATAACAGCCGAAGAAGAAAATGCCTTAGTCTCCTACGCTAAATATCTTGCAAACAGGGGATTTCCAATGACAAGGGCAATTGTCTGCCAATTCATTATCTCATTGGTAAAAAGAAGTGGTCAGAGTACTAAATTCAACTTAGAGAAGGGCCCGAGTGATAAATGGTTCAGGAAATTTTTGAAAAATCACCAGGAGCTGTCAGAGAGAGCCACAATTACAAGACAGGAGTAGGATGTCTAACACAAATGTCATAAAGCAGCACTTTGACCTTCTACAGGATACAATTGACCGACTCAAGCTAAAACCACACCAGATCTTAACTGCAATGAAACTGGTTGGAGCGGAAAAGAGAAAGCAAGGCAAAAGGTGTTTGCTGTAAAAGGGTATCACAGCTACCAACAAGCGCTAATGTCTTCTGGTCATGTTACAGCCCACTTATGTATTTGTGCAGATGGTAGAATTCTCTCAACGTTAGTAATATTTGAAAAAAAGCCTGCTGCACGTTGCATACAAAGATGGTATTCCTGGTGATTGGCTGTTCGGGTACTCTGACAGTGGATATATGGATAGCGCACTACTTTCTGTGTGGTTTAAACAAATCTTTGTTCCCAATTCCGGCCCACAAAGACCAGTTCTACTTATTCTGGACAACCATGACTCACATACCACTTTGGATGTTATCAAACACGCAAACGCAAACAACATTGAGCTTTTTGGATTGCCACCACATACAACTCATTTACTACAACCACTGGATGTTAGTATAAACAAACCCCTGAAATCAAAATTCAACCGTCAACCTTGGTCACATCAACAAACATCAAACAGCCAACAAAACAAAATATCCATCTATACTGTCCCATGCTGTAGACGAATTTTGTTCACCTGCAAGAGTAAACGATGCATTTAGAAAGACCGGTTTCTGTCCCTTTGACCCGGATGTCATTAACAAATCCCAGTTGACACAAACTCACACCACCACAGTTAAAACAAACGAAAAAAAAATGAAGAACAGCCAAGCACCTCTGAAAATGAAAAATAACCCAGTCCACAAACAACAACATTAACAGTATATGCAGTACTTGCGTTACCTTCCTGGGAGAAAATCCCCTTGTAACAGAGGGCTTGATTCCGAATGCCTTGTCAAAAATATTTACACTAGTCCGATGCAAACCACAGACAGCTAGACGCAAATCGGTAACCGAAGCAATAATGATTACAAGCGACGAATATGTGAATAAATTTAGAGAGAAAGTACAAGAGGAGAGAATAAAGAAGGAGGGAATAGCTAGGAGGAAACAGGAGAGAGAACAAAAGCGAAAAGCCAGAGAGGATGAAAAGGCAAAAGGATTGGACGAGATGACCAGAAAACGCCAAAAAATAATGGAAGACACAACTTACCTTTGTAAAATTTGTGGAATGGCTGACCAGGGTGAAGAAGAATTAGATGGAGACACAATGTGGGTGGGGTGTGACAAATGCGATGATTGGATGCACCTGGTGTGTTGATTAGCAAGAAGACAAAAATTTTGAAGATTTATCCTTCGTCTGCCCACAGTGCATGGAAGAATAATTCAACATTAAGCTGATATAAGACTGTTCGTAAAAGTATTACATTTTAAATTTGTTTGTTTGCATTATTGTTAAATACTCTTAAGACTGGACATTACTAAGAGCTATTAACTCTGATCAACTTAATCGATATGTATAAAACAATTTAAACCAAGGATATCGAAGTTTTCTCGAAACTGTTAACCCATCTAGTAACCCCCCCACAAACTCTAAAAAAAAAAACCCAACAATACCAAACTGTTTTATCTATTCCTCTACATTTTATAAAGCTTGAAAAGTGAAGATTGTGAATTTTTTCCAAGTCACAGCTTAGGCAATATGAGCACTGAAGTGGTGTGACAGACTGCCATACCTATTTCTCAAATATTACTCAAAACCTTAAAGCAGTACTGTACTGACCATTTATCCACTGAAAAAGAAAGAATGAAACATTTAATCATCAACATAATCACAAGAATCAACACCTGGACATAATTGGTTAATCTTCTGTTTGACTTCGGCATCGGTACCACTTAACCCATTCCCACTCAGTCCCTCCTTTTTACGCCCCTCAACAAAAAAGCTTTGGAAAACATTGTGGAAAATGAAGAAATTGCTTGGATCAAGCAATTTCTTCATTATCCACAATGTTTTCTATCCCAAAAGACAAAAAATTCAAAATTCCATCAACTTGAAATTGTCGTCTGCAACTCCTTTCAATTTGGACTGGTCTAAAATACCATTGTGTTGGAATGGGTTAAAATCATAAATGAGTAAAAAGGAAAGGTTCAGAAAAGAAACCCTCTAAGTAAAGAAGGTAAGTGCAGACACTTTATTTTAAGGTCACCTGACTGAATGGTCATAATGACCTATTGCAATCATCGTTTGTCCATTCCCACTCAGTCCCTCCTTTTTACGCCCCTCAACAAAAAAGCTTTGGAAAACATTGTGGAAAATGAAGAAATTGCTTGGATCAAGCAATTTCTTCATTATCCACAATGTTTTCTATCCCAAAAGACAAAAAATTCAAAATTCCATCAACTTGAAATTGTCGTCTGCAACTCCTTTCAATTTGGACTGGTCTAAAATACCATTGTGTTGGAATGGGTTAAAATCATAAATGAGTAAAAAGGAAAGGTTCAGAAAAGAAACCCTCTAAGTAAAGAAGGTAAGTGCGGACACTTTATTTTTAGGTCACCTGACTGAATGGTCATAATGACCTATTGCAATCATCGTTTGTCCGTTGTCGTGCGTAATCCGTTAACTTTTAAACTTATTCATCTTCTTCTCAAGAACTACTGGGCGGATTTCAACCAAACTTGGTAGAAAGCATCATTGGGGGATGCCAATTCAAGTTTGTGAAAATAGGGGTTCTGGGGGTCATAGGGGCCCAAATAGGGGCCAAAAAGGGGTAATTTTTGGTACTTCTTTAAAAATCTTCTTCTTATAAACCGTTAATGCCAGAGCTAAAATATTTTGTGTGCATGACAACTAGGACAGGTATATTATAAATTGAGAAATTCATGCCCCTGGGGTCATGTATGGGGCCACACCCAGAGGTCAAAGTTCATCATGTTGAAAAATTCACATTTTCATCTTCTTCTGATGAAGTACAAAGCCAATTTCAAACAAACTTGGTGAAAAGCATCATTTGGTAATGGTTATTCAGATTTGTGAAAATAAAAAGGCTGGGGGGTCAGGGGGCCCTAAAATTGGGACCAAAAGGGGGTAATTTTTGGTTACTTTTAAACATTTTCATCTTCTTCTCAAGAACTACTGGGCAGATTTCAACCAAACTTGGTAGAAAGTATCATTAGGGGATGCCAATTCAAGTTTGTGAAAATAGGGGTTCTGGGGGTCAAAGGGGCCCAAATAGGGGGCAAAAAGGAGTAACTTTTGGTACTTCTTTAAAAATCTTCTAATAAACCGTTAATGCCAGAGCTTAAATATTCTGGGTGCATGACAACTAGGACAGGTATACTATAAATTGTGAAATTCATGCCCCTGGGGTCATGTATGGGGCCACACCCAGAGGTCAAAGTTCATTATGTTAAAGAATTCACATTTTCACCTTCTTCTGATGAAGTAGTAAGCCAATTTCAAACTAACTTGGTGAAAAGCATCATTGGGTACTGATTATACAGATTTGTGAAAATTAAAAGGCTGGAGGTCAGGGGTGCCTAAAATGGGGACCAAAAGGGGGTCATTTTTGGTAACTTTTAAACATTTTCATCTTCTTTTCAAGAACTACTGAGGGGATTTCAACCAAACCTTTTTCTAATTCTTTCAAACAAAATCACTTGTCTTGGTGCTCTTTTACTCAGGTGACCGTTAAGGCCCACTTGGCCTCTTGTATTTGAATATTTTGTTTGAAATTATAGCCGACTTTAATAGATATATATATATCACTCAAAAAAAATATATATATATATTTTACATATGTCTCGAAAGTTGTGCAAGGAATTGCCCTTACAAAGGAAACACAATCTGTGCAACATACAAGAGCATAAATTTAAAGGTGCTATATTTTTGTCCAATATTATTTCAATATTGATATTTTATATTAAATTTACTGAAAACAGTCCTGAGATTCAAATAAAACTGTAAATTATATTTTAACGCAAGAATACTGTGAATATATACAGTGAAATATTGGATGGCTAGAACTGAGAACTGGTCTTGAAGACGCCGGAAATCAATTAGTGGGTTCTTTAATAACTGCTTCCTTATCTTTTGCGCATGCACAACTAGACAGGAATTTTTTTGGTGTCACATGTATGTATGGGATTTACTTCTTAAATAAACAGTAAGCTATTAATAACCATGAAATATGGCGAGAACTGGTTGCAAGCCAGTAAGCAAATTAATGAAAAAATGTAAATAAGTTGTGTTCAAAATTAAAAAGTGATTATTTGAAATTTATAATAAAAATATAAAAAGAAAATATACATGTATATTAATTTTGAAAGTAATAGCTTTAAGTTACATAAATCAAATTATATAACAATTTGCTATTTGAAACCAAGGATGATCTGATAAGTAAAATCGGATAAAGAGTCAGAAGATAGCATACAGTGTGCCATTTACATTTGAAGTATCATTTCATTATATTCACACAATTTATGGTCCCTTATTTCCTCCGTACATAGAAATAAAATTAATTCAAGAATCAAGAAGTGCCCCCTCACCACTGCGCAGACATGCCGGACATATAATAAACTTGAAAACATGAGGGTTAGTAACTTTAAGTGTGATTGTTACGGTTCCCTTACAAAAAAAATGAGTTGTTTCAAACATTTCCGATTAACTAGACCCTAAATTTGATTTTGACAGCCTTTTTGCGCCATTCAATTGTATTTTCATTCATTTATATCATCGAATTTCATAAGTGCGCAGACTAACCGGGCAGCACTGTACGCACATTGAAAGATTGAACCAATAAGATTCCAACTATCATGTTTCAGGTTTCCGACTGTCAGCATTTTAGGGCATAAAAATTTCATTTGATTAACCACTAACCTTAGCTCCAATTTGATTGCCGCACTGGCCAGCTTGCATATGCACAATCTCACGCATTTTGGCTGCGTTTTCAACGTTTTTCTGGTTAAATTTAAACGCAGGCGGTATTTATACTTGTAGTACCCTGAGTATCCATGTTCATGCGCAGAACAAGATGTAACACCTACATCTTAGGAACATTTTCGTACATGTTCAACTGTGATGAGCTGAAAGAAATGTAAAATCGGCATTATTTAGTATAGGACGTTATAATGAATAGAAAGATGTTGTTAGAAATGTTTTCGTGATTTTGGTATGAAAATTCATAGCAACGTCGGTGTAGTAATAGAAAAACAACAATATTGGCGGGAGACACGTGATATTCAAATGTCACAAAGCGCAGTCAATCGGAATAACTCGAGACGTCTCGATCGGAAACGCAGTGCAAATGCGTATACATTCGGCAATCCTCGGACGATCTCCGAAGTCTCTGATCAATAGTTAGATGCAGGTACGGAATCGGCCGAGTCGTGACGAATGAATAAGCATAGATTTACTTTAGCAATCGGAACACCACAAACTTTGGGAACAGACAGCAGAGGTGCGTTCTTTTCGTTGGGATGAAAAATCCCGCTAAATAAGATTTTTTAAACATTTTAAAGAACTATTTTTGTTATTTTGAATGAAAATATTTTACGTCGTCAAGGCTACTCGTTAAAGCCAATGCTGAGTAAATCTACGCTTAAATTCCCTTTTAAGAATTCTTAAAATTCTTATCTAGCGGCTTAGAAATCTTAATCTAAAGAACGCTTCATAATAAAAATATAAATAAGAATCTCAAGAATCTCGACGAAAAGAACGCACCGGGGTGCGTTCTTTTCGTCGAGATTAAAAATCCCGCTAAATAAGATTTTAGAGACATTTTAAAGAACGATTTTTGTTATTTTTACTGAAAATATTCGACGTCGTCAAGGCTACTTGTTTAAGCCAATACTGAGTACGCTTAAATTCCTCATTAAGAATTCTTACGATTCTTATTTAGCCGCTTGAAAATCTTAATCTGAAGAACGATTTATCTTAAAAATCTAAATAAGAATCTTAAGAATCTTGACGAAAAGAACGCACCCCTGGTTTGATTCGTAGAATTGAACGAGGAGTTCCGATCTAGATCGAAATTTAATCTAACATTCAATTTATGATGGAGTGACTTCACTGGAATTTATTACCGGGGGTCGTTATAAATATAGTTTTTTTTACAAAAACTAGTCCGATACGACAACAGCGTTTTCAGTGCACATTAGTGATCGCTATGGTCAAATGTTTACATTTTTATGAGTCCTGCGTGTATTTTTATAGTTTTACGCTTGATTTAGCCGTCCCCACCCTTGACTTTATATTCCAGAGGACGGCAAATGGATGAGGGCGTACCCAAACTAACCGACCTTTTCCTAGGTAGAAAAAGACGGTGCATCTACAACGGTTAGAATAGTAAAAAAATCTTTAAATGAGGATGAATCCCTGAAGGGGTCATATGTCAACGCATGTTTTGTAATCTGCCACAGCATCATAAACATGTGAAGTTTTATATAGAACAAAGAAGGCCGAAAGTCCGGTGGGGTCTGACCTGATAGAACATTGTCCAGTATCAAGTCAAGTGTTGCGTTGTTTTTAGAGGGCCAATATGCTCTCAATAAAGATTTACCCATTGCCAAAGCATCGAGATACATAGACCACTTTCATGGGGTTGTGCATTGAAGCCGCCTGCACATAATTTATAGCTATTCTACTGGTACAAACGACATGGCTATGGCTCACCATTCCAATACAGAGGCTACTGAGAGACAGTCGAGGTCACGGACACTCACCGAGAAGGGCCTATCTTACATGCTTGATACCATATCGGATCGTCGAAAATCAGTTGGGAAACGACTTTATACGATGGTAACAGATTTAACTAATATTCTTGAAACTAGCAATAAAGACGAGAACATTACGTTACAAGAATTTAACCATGAATATTCTCGAGTGTTGTCTTTATACGAGGACTTTTTCTGCGTTCATAAGAAATGTCAAGAACTGTTAAATGAGGACCAAAGGCGGCTTGAAGATGAAAAGATCAACTTCAACGAAGTGAACGCATTATTCTTAGCATTTAAGAAAAACGCAGAAACTTTCTTTAACGATATGTCTGTTAAGCCATCTGATAGTGTGTCACAAGCTAGTCAAGCTTGCTCTCGTGCCTCTGGTTCTTGCGGCGCTTCTTACATCTCTAACGCAAGATTACGAGATGAAAGAAAACGAGCAGAACTAGAGGCAAGAGCAAGAGCATTCGAGCGAGAGCGTGCATTAAGTGCAGAAAGAAAGAAATTGGAATAAGCTGCTCGAAATCTTAAGATTGAAGAACAAAGGTTGAAAATCAGTACTGAAATTGAAGCTATTGACGCAAAAAGCAGGGTTTTGGATAGTGTCGCAAGTAAAACAAACGTGCAGAAAAATTCTATTGTTGCACAAGGACTTGATCCAAATGCACCGAGTTGGCCTTACGATGTAAAACCAATGCTTTATGCCTCAAATAGTCCTAATAATGATAAATATGATGTTAATAGGAGTATTATGTCCTTAGCTCATGAAATGAGAAAACCTGTTCAAATAATCAAGACATTCAGTGGAAACGCTATAGAATACACGTCTTTTGTACGTCAATTTAACGCCAGAGTATGTGCAGCAAGTGATTCATTTGACGAGAAGATGAATTACTTGTTGCAGTATACTACTGGCGAGGCTCACAGAATAGTTTTGGGGTACTCCTACTTAGAGGCAAAATTAGGATTTAATTCAGCCATGTCTGAATTAAAAGATAGGTACGGTGACCCTGAAACTATAGCTCATGCTTACGTTAAGAAGGCGTTAGACTGGCCTAACATAAAACCTGAAAGTTCCAAATCATTGGATGAGTTTGCTATTTTTCTTAGAGAGTGTCAATTTGCGGTCAAAAATGTAAATGCTGCCAAGATTCTTGAATATTCTGAGAATATAAAACTTCTTTTGAAAAAGTTACCTTTTTACCTGCATGATAGGTGGCGAAACATTATATTTGGCACAAAAGATCGGGGTCTATGCGTTGAGTTTTCGCAGTTTGTAGATTTTGTCAGGCGCGAGGCAAAAAAGGCTAACGATCCGACATACGGCAGAGAACAGACGGGGAGCAACAGTAAAGTCAAGAGTAAAGATACCAAAGGTAATTTTTCGAAATCTTTCGCAACACAGGTATCAAATACGTCCACTGATCAAAAAAGCGAAAACAATTCAGCCGAGTCGAACAATAAAAAGCAAAGGTGTCCCTTTCTGTACCCCGTGTCTATTTTGCAAAAGTGAGTCACACATTTTGGCAGATTGTGAAAATATTGTGGGAAAAATGGTCAAGGAACGATATTCGTTTTTGAAGTCAAAGGGTCTATGCTTTGCATGCTTGAAGTCGGGCCATCATAGAGAAATATGTAAAAGCAAGTTAGTGTGTTCGCATTGTAAAAAGACCCGCCCTACAATATTGCATATTGCGCAACGAAGCCCACAGGAGTCTGATAAGCCCGTCGCTGCAACATTTACATGTGATATGGGGGCCAGTAAGCGTAACATGTTGCCAATTGTTCCTGTGCGCGTCAAGCATAAGGATAGTGACAATTTTATTGAAACGTACGCGTTTTTGGATTCTGGCAGTACAGCAACATTTTGTACTGAATCATTAATGAACAGATTAAAAGTTGAAGGTCAAAAGGTTAAGGTCACGCTGCATACCATGGTTAAGGATAGTGTTCAGAGTTGTTTCGTAGTCAATGGTTTAGAGGTTTGTGGTTTAGATGGTGAAAATACGGTTTCTTTGCCACCCGTGCTAAGTCAGCCCCAATTACCCGTTTCTAGCTCTGGTATTATCAAGCAAAGTGATTTAAAGAATTGGTCTTATCTGTGTAACTTAAAGTTACCACGGATAGACAGTAATGTTGACCTGTTGATAGGCGTTAATGTCCTAAAGGCTCTCGAACCATGGCAAGTTATTCCAAGCCAAAATGATGTTCCATTTGCTATCAAGACACTCTTTGGTTTGGTGATAAATGGTCCAGTAGGTAGTTCGAAGTTCGAATCTCATTTGCACGAGTCAGCCAATAGAATAGATGTTTCTTTGAAGCCTTCTTTAGATGAACGATTAGAAAGGTATTTCAATCATGATTTCAGCGAAAATATAGCGCATGAAGAAGTTATGCCATCTAAAGAAGAAAAGCAGTTTTTGTCTATAGCGGAGCAGTCTATTCACTTGTCAGAGGGTCATTACGTCATAGATTTGCCTTTTAGGGAGTCGGATGTTTCTCTTCCGAATAACAGGGTTCAAGCGCAACAGAGATTATGGCTGTTACGCAAACGGTTTTTCAAGGATAGCTCGTTCCATAGGGAGTATGGTGAGTTTATGTCAAAAATTATGGATAAGGGTTATGCTAGACAAGTGTCGGAGTCGAGTTTGAATCAAAATGATGGAGAAGTGTGGTATCTCCCTCATCATAGCGTTTATCATCCGCAAAAAAAGAAGTTACGTGTGGTGTTCGATTGTGCTGCACGCTACCAGGGGGTTTCACTGAACGATACGTTACTTCAAGGCCCGTGTCTCACTAACACTTTAGTCGGCACGCTTCTACGGTTTAGGCAGGAAAGTGTAGCTATCATGGGTAACATAGATAGCATGTTCTACCAGGTTCGTATTCCCGAAAAGCATACCAGTTTCCTAAGATTTCTATGGTGGCAAAACGGGGACATCAATAAACCGGTTTTGAAATATGAAATGTTGGTACACTTGTTTGGAGCAACGTCGTCACCCAGTGTATGCAATTTTGCTTTGAGAAAAACAGCGTTAAATGTATCTGCACGGTTTGATAAAGAGGTCATTGATACAGTCTTAAACAATTTTTATGTTGATGATTGTTTACGGTCAGTTGAGTCGGTTCAAAGAGCGAAATCTTTAGTATGGGACTTGAAATCTGTTTTAGGTTCCAGAGGGTTCAATAATAGTAAATGGATAAGTAACAGCAAAGAGGTGATGGAATCAATTCCTAGGTGTGATTGGGCTTCAACTGTGAAGGATTTGGCTCTAGAACAAGATTGTCTTCCTACAGAACGTGCTTTAGGTGTATGTTGGAATGCCGAGACGGATATGTTCGAGTTTAAGATTTCAGTGCAGGACAAACCTTTTACTCGTAGGGGAATGCTTTCTGTAGTTAGCGCTATTTACGATCCTTTGGGGTTCCTTGCACCAGCTGTGTTACTTGGAATAAGTTATTTGCAAGAGTCATGTAGGCTTAAACTTTCTTGGGATGATAGGCTGCCAGTTCAGTTAGAAACGAAATGGAAACATTGGTTAGATCAGCTTGGTTCTTTGAATGGGTTTCAGATTCCTAGATGCTTGAAAATGGGTTTATTTGGCGAAATTAAGGTATCGGCTTTGCATCATTTCTCCGATGCGAGTGAGATTGGTTATGGTGTTGTGTCGTACTTACGTTTGGTGGACTCTAGAGATCAGGTTTACGTTTCTTTAGTTATGTCTAAGGCTCGGGTCGCACCTCTCAAACAAGTGACAATTCCAAGGTTAGAGTTGACGGCAGCTACGGTAGCTGTAAAAGTCGATGCACTTCTTAGAAGGGAACTTACTATGGAGATAACAGGTTCATATTTCTGGACAGATAGTATGGCGGTTATACGGTATATAAACAATGCAACCTCTAGGTTTAAGACATTTGTAGCAAATCGTTTGGCGATTATACATGGGGGTTCTGTTGTTTCACAATGGAGATACGTTCCGTCTAAGTTAAATCCTGCTGACGTTAGTTCAAGGGGAATAAGTGCAGACAGGTTTGTAAAGAGTAGAGATTGGATTCCAGGTCCAGCGTTTCTGAAATCTTCGGAAAAGGATTGGCCATGTTGTCACTTAGAAAAGGATTTGCCGGACGCTGATATAGAGGTGAAGAAAGACCAGGATTCAAATTTCAATTCGGTGAATCAAATCGACACTTCGCATGATCATCCTTTAGATACGTTGATTAGCTATCATTCAAGTTGGAATTCATTGGAAAGGTCTGTTGCATGGATCCTACGCTGTAAGAGTCTATTGTTGAATAGAATCAGAAGGAAGGGCGTTAAAACTCGATCTACATCTCAGTCCGTTGGGCTTTTGTCAACAGAGCATTTGAAGGATGCTGAGAAGCTACAGTTGTGAAATTAGTCAGCTTAAGGCAGGTAGATATGTGAATTCTAGTAGTAACATAAGAAAGTTAGATCCCTATTATGAAGATGGTCTGATCCGAGTCGGTGGTCGGCTGAATAAATCAAGCATGCCAGAACTGTGTAAATCTCCGATTATTTTGCCAAAGGATAGCCCAGTATCAAAAATGATTATTGAGCAGGTGCACATGGATGTTGGTCATATGGGTCGTAATTCCATGTTATCACGTTTACGTAAGAAATTTTGGATTGTTCATGCCCCTTCTCTCATTAGAAAGGTACTGTCAGCATGTGTTTTATGCAGAAAGATTAAGGGTAAAGCATGTTCTCAGAAAATGGCGGACTTACCCATTGAAAGGGTAATGCCCGACAATCCTCCATTTACAAATGTAGGTATGGATTACTTTGGTCCGATCGAGGTTAAACAAAAACGTTCTCGCGTTAAACGTTACGGCGTTGTTTTTACGTGTTTGAGCACGCGAGCAATTCATTAAGAGGTTGCAGAAAGTCTACACTTCTTCATGTATAAACGCGATAAGGCGCTTTATCGCGCGACGCGGTCAATGTTCAAAGATTATATCCGACAACGGTACGAATTTGGTCGGAGCGAAGCGCGAACTCCAAAAATGTATAAGTGAGTGGAATAACAGTCAAATACATAACTTTCTGTGTCAGAAAAATATTTCTTGGCACTTCAATCCGCCCGCGGCATCGCATTTTGGAGGCATTTGGGAACGAATGATAAGGACTGTGCGTCAAGTTTTGTATAGCATTCTACAAGAGCAGGTTTTGAACGATGAAAACCTTCGAACGTTATTGTGCGAGGTAGAATCTATAATAAATGACAGACCGATTTCCAAACTCTCAGATTGTCCAAACGATTTGGAAGCATTGACTCCTAATCATCTTTTGCTTTTAAACCGTAAGCCAGCTTTACCGCCTGGAGTCTTTAGCAAAAGTGAATCTTACGCCGTGCGTCGTTGGCGCCAGGTTCAATATCTCGCGAACCTATTAAGGAATATTTGCCACTTTTACAGGAGAGACAAAAATGGCATCAAAGCAAGAGAAATTTATCTACGGGTGATACTGTGCTAGTAGTAGACGAGAAGTCGCCGCGCGGGTCTTGGCCTCTCGGCCGGATTACCAAAACGTTTCCGGATAAGCTTGGCAATGTTCGCAGAGTGTACGTGCAAACTCAAACGAATGAATTGGAGAGACTAGTCCATAAACTTTGTCTGATTTCAGAGTCAAATGATACTTAGGTATAGATGTTAAGCACTGCCTTGATTAGATGATATTGTATAGATGTTAAGCACTGTTTGATAAAATGTTTAGATATCAAGAAATATTTGTTTAGGTGTTTGATGTGAAATATTGTTTGAAATTTAAGACTACTGTATAATATGTTTTTTGTTTACATGTTTTGTAATTAAGCAATTTTGTTAATGTTGTTAAGTAATTGTGCTTACGCCCAATTAGGGGGCCAGGATGTTGATGCTACATTTACATATGCCAATTTCAAAAACTAAAATTTTGCTAGATTTACTCATGACGCTTCGATTTAAATTAAATGTCCTTGAGTATTTGAAATGCATGGAACTTGTGCAAGTTGCAATTTTTGATACGTGGACCTGTCCTACATGCACGTCGAGGTATATATATAGTGGGTAGGCGGGAATTTGCAATCATTCTGAAGCAGACGATTTTTCTAGCAGCAGAGAGCTGAATTTTTGGTACATGCCGTAACATGCGTTATTTTCTTGGGTGCATTGGCCTAAAGCTAGTAAGTTGAATTATTATTTTGCAAATTGATTTCTTCATAATTTGAATTGTTAAATTGAATTTTGAATACTTTCGCTAGTAATTTAAGGTTTTATATCATTACAGAATGGTTATTCTACTTCACTGAAATTGAAATTCTATTTTGCTGTAGTTGCTTTCTGTTACGTCATTCTGCCTTGTTGTAATTAATTTGAAACAATGTTAGACAACTGGTTTAATGAATAACTGTGTTTTAATGCATTTTCAACAATTTATTCAATGTTTCACAGAATTTAGAGATAGATTATTTTCTTTGTAAACCATGAATATTTACGATAGTTTAGCATTAACATGACATTCCTACAGGCATTGTCTCATTTAAACTTGCCATTAGTTGGTAAAATGGCGTATGTGCATTAACGATAGAAGCGTTAATGATACTTACGTATTAGCGGGTTTATGCAACAATGGTTTATGTGAGGTATGAACTGATGCCATAATGCCGTAAGTGCATTAGAAATTGATGCAATAGTAGCGTATGTGTACTTGGTTGATGCAATAATGCCGTATGTACGTAAGAATTTGATTTTGTTACGTTGTTTATGTGTCAGCATTTGTTTGTATGTATTGTTTCAGTAAATCACGACCAACCGGAAAACTGCCTAGTTTCTTGTTTCTTGCCCGGTCTACTTTCATGGGGTTGTGCATTGAAGCCGCTTGCACACCGCTTTTAACAGTATTTCAGTCATATCGCGGCGGCTGGAGCACGTAACAATGGAATCCTGGTATTTATCACACCGATACTACCACTACATCCTTTGCTTGCTTCCAGCTGCTATCCCACTTAGGTTTACGATTATCCACCCATTGGTGAGAGACAAATGTCGGAAGGAATATGTGCCGTCGCCGGGGATCGAACCCATGACCTCTCATCATTGAAGATTAGGAGTCTAATGCGCTACCTACTGCACTATGACGGCGGCACTTTACACTTAGAACTGTCTGTTTTTCACATGATAGGGTTAGATATACCGAGGACCAGTTTTGGCTGTGTAAAGAAATTTATGCAAGTTACAATGGGAATCAAACCCGGGTTTATCTTAAAGGCATTCATTATCCTTAAAATTGATACCATAACATGTAGGCCCTAGCGTTGAACTCTTCGACAAATTCGAAATTTCTTTAATTCGGGGCGGCCTAACGCGGGTTGGGGAAGACATTTCGTCGTTGGGCGAGTAAAATGTAATAACTACAGCTTGACTCGTCTCCCAACTACGATTTAAAACCTCATCACTAAACGAATAGGGCATAGTGCCGACAGAAATCCATTAACACACATAAATACAGTTGTGCAGAACTGGATTTTAGACCTCTAGATCTCGCCAAGACTCGAAAACACCATACAAAAAAGAGAAGCACGAAAGTTTAATTGAAATACTTTAGGGCACAACGGGTCTAGGTAGGCTAAAATGCGGAGAGGAGTGGGACTAGACGAGAGAAGACGGTGCCCTTCCAACAGTTCGTAGGTGTAATTCTAAAACACCGCAACTACAGCTGTAGTTATGGGGTCTTATAATTACAACGACGAAGTGTTGTATAACTAGACACAAACTCATTTGCAAGTCTGCAGTTACAATATGTTTTGGAGCAGCATGATTTCGCCAATCTTTCTGGTGAATAAAGGGTTAAAAAAGAACCAATTTCTTAATTCCTCATTTATTACGCTGTTATACATATACAAAATGTACATGTACATATATTCTTTTCGAAGAAGTATAAATTTATTCGTCTAGTAATGATTCTAACTGCTTAAAAGGGAGTAATAATATAGACCACACAAAATTTGAAAAATATGAATTAGTATGTAATAAAATTACATTTAACCAAATAGGAAGATATTGTAAATACCACACAAAATTTGAAAAATATGAATTAGTATGTAATAAAATTACATTTAACCAAAAAGGAAGATATTGTAAATCTTTAATAAGTGGTTAATATAAAATACAATACATACTTTATTACAAATACACATGATATGTATTCCAGAAAAAAGAAAAAAAAGACAGACCAATCAAACCATAAAATTTCACTGTAACTGAAGTTGAATACATTTAACCTAACCATTTCTGTTGGTTTTGTGAGTTAAACGTCCTATGTATAGCTTATTCACGCGACTAGTGATGCTTCCAGGATTCAAATCCTGACTCTCGACTTCTCTACTGCCAGAAGTTCGCTGTTCTACAACAGCCAAGTCAAGGATTATAGAAAAAGCAACTTTTGAGTTTCTATATGTCCGAGAAAGTTAAGTATCCCCATTTTGTCGTACCAAGGACGGCGAACATTCTACATATATTAGAGAAAGAGATGATCTCGATATTCATTCACTCGTGAGGATGAGTATCCCTTATAGGTTGATATCTGTGTAAAAGAGTTACATTTACTTACGTAACTAATTACCTGACGACAATTTTCTAGACTGGTTCAAATTGACAGGAATTCTAGATTTTTTTTGCAAGTGTCTGGATGGAACACATTGTGTAAAATGCAGAAATTGCTTGTCACAAGCAATTTCTTCATTTTACACAATGTTTTTCCAATGGCTTTCTTGAGGGGCGTCAAATAGCGTAATTATGTGGGAACGGGTTAAAGGTATAGCAGCATGGATATTTATGATGATGCTCTTGAATTAGTTTCCTGGAAATATAATCAAAATATTCTATTACTTTCCATTCTTTCGTTCGAAAGTTTGTATGTCTGTCCTAGAATTTGTTTTATTGTTGTCGAGCTTTCACTATGACAAGTCGGTGTATGGGCGTTAGTCCGTTAGTTCGTCCGTCCGAATTTGTCCGGACAATTACTCCTACATTTATGGATGGATTTCAAAATAACTTGGCACAATTATTCTCCATCACGAGTAGATATGCCACTTGAAAGAATATTTGGGATAGTTCTAATGACAAGGTCACAGCTCAAGGTCAAACACTATAATTGTGTTTGTCACAGTATTTCTCCTACACTTATGGATGGATTTCAAAATAAATTGACACAGTTATTCTCCATCATGAGTAGATGTGCCATTTGAAAGATTTTTTTTTTCAAGTTCAAGGTCAAAGCTGAAGGTCAAACACAAAATTGATGGGCAAGGTCAAGTTGATTGTCAAAACTTTGCGGGCTCGGGCTGTCCTGGGACAACCATCTAATTACCATCATATATTTAGGCGAAATACTCATTGGCAAAACGATAGACGATATCAAATCATGTAGTATAGCTCAGACTGATCCATAAATTCTTTGAACCATTTCAAAGCTACAGCTATAGGTCAGAAGTAAGTAAAACTAGAAGTAACATATGAATAATTAAATTTTTAGTTTCGTCTATTAAAAACGAGCGTTCTGATTGGCCGAAAATTCATACATCAATGAACAAAATTGAGAGCACGCAGCTATTTTGTATGCCTCCACACAAAAAAGTTCCATACAAAAAAGTATCGAAATTTATAAATGGTTTGCCTTTTTTTTTAACTCGACGGTATTAAATCATAAGAAATTAATAGAATAGTTTTGTTTACATTAAGGTATGAAACGAAAAAACTAATTACACTTATGTATGAAAACGCTTCGCGCTTTCATACATTGTGATTATTAATTTCGTTTCATACCTCAATGAAAACAAAAATATTCTCTTCATCTCTTAAATTGATTTTCCAATGTCATCATTACAACGCTCCTATGACGTCAAAAATGGCTTAAGCACGTGCGTTGTTATGCTCCATATTTTGGCGATGCATTTGTACAAGCACAATGTGCATTTACCCAACCATCCGTCATTTTTTAGACTTGTTATGTGCCTAGTACTCTTCCAGTGAGCATGAACCATTCATTGGGTCATTTGGCAACTTTGAATGCCTTAGGTTCTTAAAAGTACAAAGCTGATGTAACAATGTCGGTTCTCCGAGTCCCAACAATAAAATTTATTTAAGAGATGAAGAGAATATTTTTTGTTTTCATGGAGGTATGAACCGGAAAACCTAATCACACTGTATGAATACGCGAAGCGGATTCATACATTGTGTGATTATGTGATTAGGTTTTTCGGTTCATACCTCCATGACAACAAAAAATATTCTCTTCATTTCTTATAATTTAATAGCAGAAAGCAAAAAACACAAAAGCTTTACAAATTTTGATACTTTTTTGTATGGGACTATTTTGTGCGGAAGCATACAATATCGCTGCGTGCTCAAAATTTTGTTCATGGAGTTATAAATAAAGTTTTTGACCAATCAGAACACTGGTTTTTGATAGACGAAAGTAAAAATTAAGTTATATACATATACATGTACTATAAGTCTATTCAATTTTAACTACTCCTATATTTATAGCCATAGAGCCTTACTGTGATCCATGGATGGCTTTTGCCACATTCTTTTAACCCTTTCCTGTTTTGCAGAATTTTAGACCTGTCTAAATTTAATGGTTTTGCGGACAAAAATTTAAAGCGGTTTTAATTTGAAAAATAGCCATTCAGTTCGGTAGAAAATATTGTCGAAAAAGAAGAAAGTGCTTGTCACAAGCAATTTCTTCTTTTTCTACAATGTTTTCTCAATTATAAAATCAGAGGGACGTAAAAACCAGGGATTGAACAGGAAAGGGTTAAGACATTTCGATCAAATGAAAATATGACTTTAGAGGCCCTAATATCCATATACAGTATACATGTGCTGTGTTATTATCATAACTAAATATTTCACCAGAATATCATGTGTGTGTGTGTGTGTGTGTTGTATGAGAAACTCCCTAAGACATATTTCCGGGTCTACTATATAGATAGTAATTGAAAATCAACTCTCTCTCTCTGTCTCTCTCTCTCTCTCTCTCTCTCTGTCTCTCTCTCTCTCTGTCTCTCTCTCTCTCTCTCTCTCTGTCTCTCTCTCTGTCTCTCTCTCTGCCTCTCTCTCTGTCTCTCTCTCCGTCTCTCTCTCTGTCTCTCTCTCCGTCTCTCTCTCTGTCTCTCTCTCTGTCTCTCTCTCTCTCTCTGTCTCTCTCTCTCTCTCTCTCCCTCCCTCTCTCTTTTTTTTCTAACGATGTGTTTTTGTAACTTTGTTTACCGTTCCAGGGGTACTCTTGTTGTTCGCTTTCGGTTTGACAAAGGTACGTTCTCGTTATTTCGCCACCTTCAATTTGTGTTTACCTCGTTTTCATTAAATCCTTGTTTTGTATTCTTTTCTGGTTCGCAATTAATACAGAAGGTATAGGTGAAAGAGTAATCTTTAAACCTTTCCTTTTTTGAACGACAGACTAGTCCAAATTATAATAGCTCATCATAAGCAATTTCAAGTTACGTATCCTTACTGAAAAATTACAAATAATCACGATTGTACTGGAAAGGATTCTAAATTTCGATACTTGTTTCAATGTTTGTATATAAATCTCTTTCTATTCATTGTGTTGTCTTTCTTGTACTCTTTTCCTGTATTTTCTGGTGCCTTCAAAGTTGTACAGGGCTGCGGGGATTGGGGCTGTGTTACCATTGCCATTAGCCATTTGACGAGCAGCTATCGGTGTCTTGATCTTAGTCTACACCACATGCTAGTCCAATTTCAGCCAGAGATGTTTACAAGATAAATTTTAAAAATAAATATTATGCTTCCAATGCTTTCAGCCTCTTCCAAAAATGCATTTCTGAAGAATTGCATATTATTCAAGGGAATAAATGTATTAAATCGTCGTGATACAACTGATAGATTGTTCAAAACGGAGTTACCCCTGATCGCGGCGAATATCCTTTCCGACATTTGTCTCCCACCAATAGTGGACAATTGTAAACTTAACCCTTTCCTGTTTTGCAAAATTTTAGGCCTGTCCAAATTCAAAGGTTTTGCAGATAAAGTAGAATTAATTCAGTAGGGTAGAAAATATTGTGGAAAAAGAAGAAATTGCTTTTTACAAGCAATTTCTTCTTTTTTCACAATAGTTTCTACTTTTTCCACAATATTTTCTAAAGTATATAAACACAGAGGCGTAAAAACCAGGGATTTTACAGGAAAGGGCTAAGTGAGATGAGTCGCTAGAGGCTCGGAAAGGATGTGGTAGTACTGGTGGGAGAAATACCAGGAATCCATGGCTAGGTACTCCTGCCACCGCCATATGACTGAAACACTGTTAAAAGTAGCGTTAAACCCAATTCATTCAATCAGTCTAAGCGCAAATCAAACCGTTTACAGACATAATTCGTCTTTGTTTCTTTATTGATGACGCACTTTATAATACAAAACATAATACAGTATTTAAGTAAAACGGTTATATTTGACTGATCACGGGTTTTACCCTACAGCTCTAAAATACCATGATAAAGTTATCACGATTTCGATTAAAATCCGGGAGGTAAAATATGACGGTTATAACGTGTCAATGGCATTCTTTGTCGCGTTTTTATAATTGACGAAAACCGTAACATTTGTCAATCAAGAACTCGATTGACCAATCAGATAATTCATTTTTTCGAAGTAACTATGTTGACCTCCAACATTCATGTTAAATATTTTCATTTTTGGGCTACTTCAAGCAGTAAGTACGGCGTTTAGGTTGCCCCAACGATTTACCCTTTGTTTCATGTCAAAGACCAAATTTTATGTTATTTTTTACCACAGTTAAACTACTTTGTCGGATGTCAGTGGGCGTGGCCAGCGATCCGTCAACCGTGACCCATCGTGAAAAATTGGCCAGCATCGTCGTGTTAGAATAACCCCATTCCCAGACGACAAAATTTCAGACTAGCCCAAATTGAAAGAAGTTGCGGATGACAATTTTTAATTGATGAAATTTAAAAAAAGCTTTGTCTTCTGAGGAAGAAAACCTTGAAGTTAATAAAGGAATTGCTTGCAACAAGCATTTTTTTCATAATCCGCAATCTTTTCTAAAGCCTTTTATCTTAGTGGCGTCAAAAAGCGCCATTGTATGGGGATAGGTCAATCACATTCTGCTTCTATTTGATATCTATCAGTCACATGAAACCACTGAATTGACTGCCGAAAAGATGCTAGTCGCTTGACGGGGCTGTTTGTGAATAGGTCGATCTACTTACAATTTGTATTCCATAAATATCACCAAATCATATACATATATTTTATTAAACGTGGTTGCTTAATAGGGGTAGTTGTTCACAGTATCTATTATCTCAAGATATCAATTCTTCTCATCAGTCCAGACAAGTCGTCAATATGAAGATTTTGCATGAAAAACGTTTTGTCCATCGTCTTCTCCATCGTCAACAAATTGACCAATCGCGGCTGTCAATTTAAGATTCAATCAACCGATCAAATCATTCATTTAGACCGAAAGTGAACTTTGAACCCCATCATCTCCCAACATTTATGTGAAGCTTTTCGTTGGTTTGGCGACTTAAAAGTTGTAACTACAGCTTGATCAAGCTGTAGTTACGACCCTTAGGACATCAACCAACCATTTTACTATTTTGTTACATGTTACTGGTCATAAATTTTTGCAAAACAACACCGCTTGGTATCGAAGTGAAACTTCCTGTCGGAGTTCGTGGGCGGGGCTAGCGATCTGTCAATTGTTTATTTGGAAACACGATAGAGTACAATAACGCTGGTGAGAAGGTGACAATAGAGGGGTTTCTGACCCAGGACACTGAACTCCGCCAGGGAACCATTTGATTGTCAGTAACAGGAAACGCAAAAATAAAATGGTCGGATGGCGACCTAAATGTAATGACGGCCTTTAAGTCGCCGAACCTTAGACTGCTTTGCATGAGTGACGGAGTTCAAAGATCGCTCCCGATTTAAATAAGTGGTTTGATTAGTCTATCAATTTTCTGATTAACCATTGCGATCAGTCCATTGTGAACATTGCAGTTTTTTGAATGGTACGTCATAAGGCCTGCACATTCCTTGTGGAAAGGTTTATTTCATGTGGCAAGACTCAAATTTAAGATATGCTCTAAGATAAAATGGCACGGTAACTATTATAATAGGGCAGGGGGTGCATTTAACTCCTTTGAATGCGGCTTTCTTCAACTCGCAAGAGAAAAGACATCAAAAATAATTTAACCTCGACGAGTTATACTTGGTGCATTATAAAGTGAACGCCCGAACTTAGGTAATACATTTTATTGTTGCACATATAAAGTGTAATCAAAATGGGAAACATTACAGTGATATACATCGTTTTGAGATTATTAACTTATTTTACACTGCTTGTAGCGAAAGAATTCAGTAATTGCACACAAAGGGATACAACCTTACTTATCTGTGCTAATGGAACTGTACCTGCCATTCTCCCAGACAATGTGACTCACGTGATTTTACATGGAATTAATTTCGACTATTTCGACAGAGGACAATTTAGCGATTCTTCATGGATAAACATTATTCGACTGGAAGTAAATGCACCAAAAGGACTAAACATTAAATCAGACGTTTTCTATGGCCTAAACAACTTATATCATTTAAAAGTGACGGGCACTGAGTTGTACTACCTACAAGGAGGATCTTTTCGTTGGTTACCTAAGGTTGAAAAGTTGGATTTATCTGACAACGTCCGACTTGGTCTTGTTGACGTCCTTATAACGTTACAAGATGACGTGAATGTGACGCTACCGTCTCTGAGATGGCTCAATCTTGCTAGGCTTCAAACGTATTATTCAACACCCATTGAACTTTCCGCTGCAAGTGATGCGTTTGGCATTCTAGGACGACGGAAAATTGAATATCTTGATTTCTCGGGATGTACCCTCTCACCATTAGACGTCAATGAAATGGAAAAGGTGTGTGCCAATTTGAGACAGTTTATTTTAAGAGAAACAATAATTACCAACCCTATGCTTACTACGGTGTACTTGTGCGCATCTCTTTTAGAATTGGATTTAAGTCATTCCCAGTCGATAGATTTATCTACTGGTCTGAAGTTCATTACTATTTTTCCTTTTAGTAGGCGGTGGTTACAGAATGTCCTCCGCATTTTTCTGAACGTTGAAAATGCGTTGCTTAGCCATTTGAGATCAAAAGTTCCAATAGACTTCCATCAGACTATGCGTTTATCAAACGTTCCTATGCGCTTGAAGAAAATTGACCTATCGTTTAACAGTATAAAAATATTGAATGGCAGTGTGCTCTTGCATCCTGTTACAGCTAAAACTATTAGAGAAATTAATTTCTCTAACAACATTATTGAATATATGTCTTCCAATATTCTGAGTGCCTCTTTACACAATGAGATATTGAATTTGTCAAATAACTCATTGGATAAAATGGCTAGTCATTATACTAGTGAATTCGAACAATTGCTTAGGAATTTAACACATTTGAGAGTTCTAGATATGTCGGGAAACCATCTTAAGACTTTACCACGGACTTTCTTTTTAGACAATCACCACCTCTTAGAAATAGATCTATCTCATAATTCACTACAGGGCCTAGATTTCAAACTGAACCATCTAAAAAGACTTCGAACGTTGGATTTGTGTGGAAATAATTTAAAGATGCTTGATTCACATGCGATTTGGCAGTTCGAAGAAATTGGTAAGTTTCATTCATTACAGAGGACGAAAGACAACGAAACTGGTGTCAATGATAGGTTCTTACCCAACGTATTTCTGCATGAGAATCCTATTGAGTGTGAATGTGACAAAAAGAGCGTCAAATCTTTTAAATGGATTGTTCGAGCGGTATATGTAGTCCGCGCGGATACTCTTACTTGCTCATTTCAAGATAAATCATTCGCGATTTCTGATGCCACACTTGATGAGGTTTTAAATGAGTGTTACACTATTGAGATGCGAAAAACTCTTTTGATATGTGGCCCGGTAGTTGCCTTTATTATTTCGATTTTTATTTTACTAACCGTGGTTACTCGAAGATATATAAATAGGAGAAACTCTATGAAGGAATTCGTCCAGGTAATCAAATCTAACGGCAAACTCAAATATCTAATCTTCTTGTCTTTCTGTAACGAAGATGGTGATCTTGTTCTGGAAAACATCTACCCTCGGATGAGAGACGAAGTATCACGAGCACTAGATTGTGATCGGAACCTGGTGTGTTGTGGTGAACTAAACTTTAGGCCGGGTATGTCCGTTTGTCTCGAGGTGATGAGGTGTGTGGAACAATCTGCTGTCGTCATATTTGTCGTGTCCAAGACATTTTGTCAGAAAAGCTGGTGTAAAATGGAAGTAGATACCGCGAACGCTCAGAGAAAGCCTGTTATCTTATTATTCCTGGAGAAGGTTGAGCCCGAATCGATGACGCCTTACATTCAAAAACTCTTTAACCGGTACTCAAGAGCATCGTGGAATTGTGAAAAAGATGGAGATGAATTACGACCCTCTTGGTCAGTCTTGATCTCGTCCGTAATAGAACTTGGCTGCACCTTCCACACACAAAACAAATCTATGAAAGGAGTTGAGAAAATTGACTTGAGCTGTGGTGATGGAAAAGAATAAAATACAGACAACCTTGCTAGAGTGACCCCTCCATTAAGCGACCACTTCCGTTAAGCGACAATAAACAATCGTAGATCAAAAACTCGCCGCCGTCATAGCGCAGTTGGTAGCGCATCGGGCTGTTAATCTAGAGGTCCCGGGTTCGATCCCCGACGGCGGCAATCATCATTTGTCTCTCACCAATGGGTCGATAATCGTAGACCTATGTGGGATAGCAGCTGGAGGCTGAGAAAGGATGTAATGGCAGTACTGGTGTGAGAAATACCAGGAATCCATTGTTAGGTGCTCCAGCCGCCGCGATATGACTGAAAGATTGTTAAAAGCGGCGTAAAACCCCATTCAAACAAACAAACAAAGATAAAAAACTCTTATAAAGAAGTGGTCGTATTTGCTAAAAAATATAATACCTAATTCCAATGTTGTTGGAACTCATTAGAATCCTCTAGGTTCTAACGAGTCCCTGCAAAATAGAATTAAACGAGCATTTTTTGATAATATTGATGTTTGCAATCGAATCAAGCATTCATACATGTCTTCAGCGACCACTCTGTTAAGGGTTCACTTACTGATCGTTCCATGAGTGGTCGCTTAATATAAGATGTACTGTTATTAGTAGTTTCATTGAGAACCCGTCTATTTCAAAGGGTTGGTGCAAACCTAGTATAAGAGCTTTCGATCACAAAAAATTATTTCTAACACAAAAAAATCGAGATGCTTAACTCTTTCAAGAGAAAAAAGTGATAGTTAAAGAGTTATTTCCCTTTTGATAAAATATTTGTTTCGTTGTGATAGCCGGGTTTTATTAACCCTTGTCATGTTGTATGAATTACCTTACTGAAATGCTGTCAAATCAAAGGGCTTAAAGCACTGATAGAACTTGTTCAAAAATCAATATTTCTTTTAGAAATCAACTCCATAAACAATTCTGACAGGAAAAGTACAAGCAGGAGTTGTAGACTAAGATCAGCCTGCACATAAGTGCAGTCTGATCTTAGTCTACACCTCCTGCCAAACCCGGAATAATCCGGGTTCAGCATGACAAGGGTTAATAAACGGTGATTATTTGTACAAGTCGAAGACCCACTTGTGTCTACTCTTTTAAAAAAAGATTAAATGTCGAGAACGCTTAACCCTTTCCTGTTTAACCCCTGATTTTACGTCCCTTTGTTTTTATACCTAAAACATTGTTGAAAAAGAAGAAATTGCTTGTAACAAGAAATTTCTTCTTTTTCCACAATATTTTCTACCCTTCTGAATGGTTGTTTTTAAATTAAGCCCACTTTCAATTTTCCTCTGCAAAACCTTTGAATTTGGTCCATTTTTTTTTTCAAAACAGGAAAGGGTTAAATAAGTAACCGATAGACATCAGGTGGTAAAAACAAGACGCTCACTAGTGTTGTGATTCTAATGGTTTTTATTTGTTAATATTTGATCCCCGGTGAACTATAGCCCATAGCGATCCAGTATTCAAATATAATGATAGTAAAATTCAAATTTTGCAGTCAAATTACTATTTATGGGAAAAGCTTGCCATAAAAGGAGAATTAGTGTTTCACAAGTATCGACATGCCTATTAACCACACGATTCCTCCATTTTAAGCCACTCAAGAAAATACCTTTGGAAAATATTGTGGAAAATGAAGAAATTGCTTGTATCAAGCAATTTCTTCATTATCCACAATGTTTTCCACCTCAAAAGACAAACAAATTTAAAGTTTCATCAACTATAAATTGCCGTCTGCAGTTTCTTTCAATTTAGACCAGTCTAATATTTTGTTGTGTTAGGATGGGTTTAAGATATACTTGATTCAAAGATTAGCATTAAAATCCGTAACTGGTATTGGAACACTTACATACATTCACAAAGTTTAGTATACAGCTTACAAATGAGACAGTTTTAGACAATTTAGGAGGAATGAATCTGCATTAAATATAATAAGTATACAAACATTGGTTTTCGTCAAGAAAAGGCTTCCGCTCACTAAAAATCTTGTTTCTACGATCTCTTTTCTCCTTCTCAAACAAAGTTTTAAGTGAAAACGTCTCAAATTACTCCCAAATAACAATTCATAAAAGATATTCTAATTTTTGTTGGTTCGGAATAAAAAGTAAATGTACAGCCTCCTGTTTTAAATTCACAGCCGCCGCTGACAGATAATGTTAAAATCTGAACTTTTAATTATCAGTACAATTCTTTTGAATCATTGTGATTTAACTTTGATTGTTTTTGTTGATGCTTTAATTTTGGTATATATTTTTGTTTGTTTTTATGTACGTGTGTTTCTTTGTATGTTTGTTGTATTTGTTTTTCTTGATTTTAATTTGTAATAACATATGTGCCTTTAAGATAAACATATCAGATAAGATGTATTTCATTTACTCCTTCCAAATACAAAGACGCCATATGGACGGATTTGTGAATCAAAGTTCTGAAAGTACTGTAAGCTAGCAAAGCATGGTTGAATTAAGAAAACTTTTCCTTGGTGGGTAGAAAACATTGTGGACATTGAAGAACTTGCTTGCTACAAGCAATTTCTTTATAGTCCACAACGCTTTCCAAAGCTTTTATTTTAGATGTTCATAAACGGAATTGAGTAGGAATGGGTTAAATAGCATGCTTTAAAAGAGTTCTCTACAACTTGAATAGAGTTTTCAATATTCCTGAAATATTTAAGAACTACTTCTTAATGGGGTGGGCAGTCCATGAATTTGGTGGTTAAGCCTCCAGTGGCAGTTTGCACTCGTTTCCACCACAGTTAGCTCATCGAGTCAGACGAGTCGGCGATCAGGCGACCCAATAATCAACATAAACTTTTGATGACATGTATATACCGATAAGATATATACATTCCACACAAACAAAAGTGTGGAGAGGTCAGAAAAAAACTGATTGTGTCAAATACATTTCCATATAAGGTAGTCTAAGTTGACGCCTTTTTCATTCTGTGGTTGACTTCATGATGCGAATAAACGTAATCGGAATGGTACAGAAGAAGAGAATTACTTTTAAATTGCTTTATCGAATGGGGTTTAACACCACTTTTAACAGTATTTCAGTTATATCGCGGCGACTGGAGCACCTAACAATGGATTACTGGTATTTTTCACACCAGTACTACCACTACAACATTTCCTAGCCACCAGCCGCTATCCGACTTAAGTTTACGATTATCAACACATTGGTGAGGGACAAGTGTCGGAAAGGATATATGCCGCCGTCGGAGATCGAGCCCATAACATCCCATGATTTGTGATTGGGAGTCTGGTGCGCTTCCGACTGCGCTATGACGGCGGCGAAATACTTTTAGAATAACAGCTATTTTTCTCTTAATGTCGCATTTAAAAATTATAGGTATATGGTAAATGGGATTCTAGCTTACATCTTGTATTTGCTTCTCTCCGTGGTGGAAAATCTCGGTCTCACGAAATATAAAAAAATTCCTCCGCAGCTCAAAGCAAATACAAGATGCTATATCGTTATCGCAATATAGCATTCCCTATAAATTCTTGTTTCTTGTCCACGCTTACATTTTCTGCAGTTTGGACAGAACATTTACGCTTTTTCTTTGTGTGAAATGAATAGAGTATTCATAAAAAACCAACATACTATTAATGTATTTTTTCAACGGAAACTATTCCGTGTTTTTAAATGTGTGTGATACGTTGGGATCACAGGAAATGCTCTCAAAATACTTTTCAAAAAATTGACCAACCGCGGCTGTCAACCAAGGAATATACCATTCAATCGGCCTGGAATTGAGACTTGAACTCAAACATTGGCCACCATTTGTGTGAAACATTTTTATTGGTGTGGCGATTTAAACGTCGTAGCTACAGTTTATTGAAGCTGTAGTTTCGACGTTAAAATCGCCACACCAACCATTCTACTTTTTCGTTACATGGTTCTGGCAATAAATTTGCAGAGACACCATTGAGACTAACTGATTTAGGTAGAACCTAGCGACGACTTGGTATTACCCCTTGTTGACAACCGAATATCCAGCAGACAAAATGTTTTCTATTAGTCGCTCAAAAATGCGACGTCAAGAAAAGAAAAATCGTCGGTGCGCGAGCAAAATGTCGTAACTACAACTTTAATAAAGCTGTAGTTACGATATTTTGTTCGCGCACCAACGAATCCACAGGATACTTTAATCTTAACAGGGCAGCAAGGCCTCGTCCTCGAAAGGGGAATATACCAGGTTTTGACAATCTGAAAAGGATAGCGTGATAGAGTGACGTGGAAACCTCGATATATTTATGGATATACAAAATATCGTCTTTGGGCATGTAAAATATCGTAGCTACAGGTTGGATAAAGTTTTAGTTACTACATTTTGCACGCACAACGATGATTAACATGTATATATTTTGCCATTTTTTTGTTCGTCATGTGTTATTTGAACAATATCTCATGTAGGTCCCAGGTCACGGTACAAGGTTAGAAATTTGTCTGGAGCATAATTCATTAGGTCAAATATTTCCGGGATCGAAACAAGTTGTCATTGAGCGGCCTGTCTAATTAGTTCAACAGGATATTTCACGGGAGTGCTACAGGCCGATCTTACAAAAGAATAGATTACGAAATAGTCCTTATTGGCGAAACAAATAGCCTTTGGGATCCGTTACAATGGCAATAAGGCATTTTAAGATTAACAGGCAAATTTCATGGTGAAACGTTATGTGGAACAACTTGAGGGGTTTTGTTGGTGTTGATGCTGATGTTTTGTTTTGTGTGCCGATCTAATATGATATATGAGTGTAGTTTCTAACAGAAAATCACTATTGACTTCTATCAATCCATGATTACACTTCTAAACAACAGGCCCTGTTTTTTACAAGGCAAACCACGGATGGTAGACTGGCAGCGCCTTCAACTTTAACAAAGTCGCCTATGTCGGAGTTCAAAGCTCACTTCAAATCTAAATGAAATGATAAGCTTAGTCGATTCATTCTTTGTTTTCAGGCCATAGCGCAGCGATAGCGCGTAGGACTCCTAGTAAAGGGCCCGGGTTCGATCCCCGACCGCGGCGAATATCCTTTCCGACATGTACCTTCCACTAATGGCTTGATATTATTAAACCGAAGTGGGGTTAGCAGCTTGAAACTCGGTAAGGATGTAGTGGTAGTACTGGTGTGAGTAATACCAGGAATCGACGGTTATGTGTTACAGTCGAAATATTGTTAAAAGCGGCATTAACCCCTATTCATTCAACCAATCAATCATTCTTTGACTGACATCTGCGATTGGTAAATTGTCGTGTTTCAATGTGTTATCTTTAGTTGGTGGCTACTATTCTTTCTGCCACTATGGTTAGATACAGATTTTTCTCTGACCATTTTTTCCATGTTGAATATATATATTTTACTATAAATATTTATAGATATATAATAATTCTCGATAATCTACCGGAAATTGTTAAAGAAATCGTATTTTAGATTCGGATTGTTTTATATAGATATGCTGATGAAGAACGTTCGGAGAAAATTTCCTGTTCTGATTAACCATTTTTCTGTAGTAAAATAAGTTGATGAATTTCTGTTTTATATTTAAATGCATCTATGGACGTATGAACTCTTAAATTGTCTGGGGTATGCTATATATAAAGTATCAAATAAATAAAACTTTAAGAAGCGTATTCATACGTAAATGTGATTATCTTTTTCGATTCATACCTCCATGATAATAAAAAATATTCTGTTCATTTCTTATCATTTAATAGCATCGAGCGAAAAAGCAAAAACTTTACATTTTTTAAATATTTTTTGTACGAGACTATTTTGTGCGGAAGCATACAAAATAGCTGCGTGCTCAAAATTTTGTTCATGGAGCAATCAGAACGCCCGTTTTTGATAGACGAAACTAAAACTTAAATTATTGACAAATGAAACAATACTTTTGAAAAAAAATCCCTACAAAATAGACAAACTAAAGTTAATAAGCTTCTTTCCAAACGAATCTGTTTTTACGCTCCAATAAAATCAGCTTTGGAAAAAAATGTGAGTAAATGAGAAATCGTCTATAAGAAGCAAATTAGTTGGCCCCAACAAAGTTTGCTAACAAGAAAGGCTTTCTTTCTTTTAACGCCGATTTAACAATTTTTAGTCAAATCGAGGCGACTGGAGCACCTAACAATGGATTCCTGATATTTCTCACGCCAGTTTAACATTACAGCCTTTCCTAGTATCCATTTGCTATCCCACTTGGGTTTACGATTATCCACCATTAGTGAGAGACAAATGTCGGAAAGGATATGTGCCACCGCCGGGGATAAAACCCATGACACCCCATGATTGAAAATTGGGAGTCTGGTGCACTACCAATTCATCAACTGAAAATTGCAGTCTCCGACTTCTTTCAATTTAGACCAGTCTGAAATTGTGTTGTCTGGCAATGGTTGTGGCTATTGCGCTTTCAGCCTACCACGTGTTATATAAAGTTTTCATATTGTTCTTTACAATATGTTGATGTCTTTTCCTTCCCTTTAGTTTCGAGTATTCGAGAGTGTATGGGGTTAAAAACTCAAATATCCGCACTTATCCTAAAAAGTGCTCCCTCCTTGCACACGCACACACACACAAACACACACATACCACTACATGACGGTGTATGTAACAAAATTATGTAAATAAATTTATCTGAGACCTCTCTCTCTTTCTCTTCTCTCTATTTTTCTCTCTCTTCTCTCTCTTTCTCTCTCTCTATCTATCTATCCCACTCTTTGTCTCTCATATTTGAAGAATATTCCTACTATCATTTAGAGTGACTTTTTAATGAGATATAAGCTTCATATAAAAGGAACTAGACCCAAAACCTAATCTCAAGACTTAAGTTGTCCTAACAACTCTGTGAATTTGGTCAAAACTAAAATCTCCGCACGTATATTGGCCTATCTCTCGGGGGCATTTTTTAGGAGAAATAAGATATATTGTATATGTGAAAAAGGTGTAAAGTCAAAGAGGTGTGTCGGTTCACTGCTGTTTATGTTTTTTATGTTTGCATTTGGACGTTAAAAAACGTGAGTTCCTTTTTCGGTTTATACCACTCCCACACAATAACGCTTTTTTACGCGCCCCAAGAAAAAAAAGTTTAGGAAAACATTGTTGATAATGAAAAAATTGCTAGTCACAAACTATTTATTCACTGTCCATAACGTTTTACTACCCTAGAAGACAAAGATTTTTGAAAACTCACCACCTTAAAATTGTCATATGCAACCTCTTTGAATACGAACCGGTCTAAATTTTTGTTGTGTGTGAATGAATCAAGGTCATCTCTAGAATCATTATCAGGTAAATTCTGTTTAGATTGAACGATATTTTGAATACGGTTAACTGTACGTGAATCGATTCTACTTATGCATACTTCTATTTTACTAAAAATTAGGGAAGTGTAACCTTATTATTCAAGCAAGGCTGCCATGCTTTCAAGTGACAATATATCGAAGACTTGGAGCAAAACATAGTATGGGTCTATACATGTATAGACCCATGCTATGTTTTGCTCCCAGCCCTCGAAATATTTTTTCTTCTGTAAATTGTATCAGCTCTTGGACAGATTCTGATGAAAATTTTAAAACGGGAAAGTATCTGCTTTTCCTAAAGGCATTACTGTCATTTTCACGATAAGTGTTCTTTCTTTGTTTTAAATCCACTAATTTTCACTATAAATATAATCAAGTGCCGTATATTCCTTATGCCTTATTATCGGAAACTTCGGAATTTATCGGATGAGGTCGTTAGTCTTCGGATGATGTCGCTATCGACTGAATTGCTAGCGAAAGTCAATGACGTATTGATGCGTCATGGAACCTACAAATAATGCAATGTTCAGTGAATTCGAAAAATAACGTATTTACTCGGCGAATCCCGGTTTCTTTTGGGTGGTACGTCGTAACACGAAATATGTTTGCTTCTTTTTAGTAATAGTCATTTCCATTTCAATATCAGCTCAATCCCCATCTTTCAAATGTCTTGAATACATTACAGTTAGATATGAGAGTCAAATTCTTTCAGCCATAATCTGTTCAAGAGTCGTTTGATCAAGGCTAAGTCAGTATTTAAGAACCCAGGTTCCTTACTCTGTTCAGCAATACGCACATAGACATATACATAATAAATGCCTACATTGGACAATCAAACGTTTATGACACCCAACTAAAGATATCGTGTATCAACCGTCGCCTTAAGGCTAGCTTCTCAAATTGCCTTCAAATATTGTATAAAAAATAGTGCACTGTAATGATAATGTCATATCGAGATTTATATCCATCAGACCTTTTTAAAAGTGGCTCTTGCACACATTATAAAAGAAAAGAATTGGCTCTAAATTTTCAAATTCCTTACTGTAATGCTTTCAGACATATGAAATAAGGTGCTAAAGCTGAATATGTTATGAAAGAGAATGTTCATCATTTTATAAAGAAAAAAAATCGCTTTGCGAGACGCCAATAAGTCCCTAATGGAAGTGGAATACAACGGGTAAATACGGCATCTGTTGATTGCATAGAAAATTGCCTTATTTGTGGTTTCCATGGCGTACCAATTACGGCATTGGCTTCCGCTAGCAATTCAGGTGTTATCTACATTATATGAAGACTAACGACCTCATGTCATAAATATCGACGTTTTAAAGTAGGGTAGAGACAATTTATCACAATGATCTGAATTGTATAGTGAATTTAGTAGATTTACACGAAGAAAGAATATTTATCGTGAATATGACATTAATAACTACATGTATTAGAAAAGCGGATGATTTTCCTATATCAAATTTTCATGAAATCCGTTCAAGAGCCGATTAAAAAATTAATGATAATGCATTTAAACTGGAGGTCTATCCGAGGTTAATACGGACTTAATCGGGCCAGCAATATATCACATAAGGAAACGCAAGAAATGTGCTTTTGTCCCCTCCGTCCCTCCCTCTACCTTTCGCTATCTTTTTCTTTGGCTTTTTTTCTCGCTCTCTTGATTTCTGACCTTCTTTGATTTTTTCCCGTTCGCTCTTTGACTTAAGCCATTCTCACACAGTCCCTCTTATTTACCCCCATAAGCCTTACCTGAACATTATTGACAACGAAGAAAATTCTTCAATGTCCACCATGTTTTCAACCCTAAAAGACAACGATTTTGTTTTAAAAAAAATCACCGACTTGAAGTTGTCATCTGCACCATCTTTCACTTAAGGCGAAACATTTGAAATGTGGTAATGGGTTAAATTTTGATATGTGGTAATTGATCCCTTGTGTAATTCCTATAGAAATGTATCATGGGGACAAAAGGACCGAAAAATAAAACTGCAGTTAGCGACTATATATTACCAAATAAATCAACGTCACGGCGAGACTGTACGACAAAGTGTTTACAACTGATGAAAGACAATCTCCTTCTCTGTACGACCACTGTAGGTGTACTACTTGGCTTCGCTGTTGGGTTCCTGGTACGCAAGTACTCCCCATCTGAAAATGTGCTGCTTTGGATAGGTAAGGTGTAATATCGTCGTTCGGCTTGCAAAATATCGTAACTAAAGTTTTATTCAAGCTGTAGTACGATCCCCAGCGATGATATGTTAATTTCTTTTCTTTGTCATCGTTTCTTGCAAGCTTAATGCGCTTTATTCCCTTCCGATTTAACCCATTCCCACACAATCCGTCTTTTTACGACCCTCAAGCAAAAAGGCTCTGGAAAACATTGTGGAAAATGAAGAAATGGCTTGTAATAAACAATTTCTTCATTTCCTACATTTTCTTCTGTCATGAAAGACAAAAAATTGTTGGCCTAAAATGAATTTGCACTTTGTCAAATCTGGTGACTGTTGCCATCGACTGAAAGATTTGGATAAGAAACGACCTTTTATTTTACCAAAAAGGTATAAGAGCGAACTTCAGTTGAATCAAAATCGGTACTTTTAATCCTTTCCCGCACAAAATTTGTTTCAATGGTCTTGAGTTTGTATTCAGAAAAACGATGTTAGAAAATAAAGAATTGCTTGTAGTTACCAATATTATAATCTTAAGATAACGCTTTTATGCTTTATTTTCAATTTACAATCTTTTCAATGAGCTCGTTTGTTAACTCTTTTGCGATTTTTATCTATGTAATTTGTGATAACAAAATATGTGTGTGTGTGTGCGTGTTTGCTTTCAGGGTTACCAGGACAACTGTACATACGATTGTTCAAGATGTTGATAGTTCCTCTAATAGTCTGCTCTGTGATAGGCGGTAACTACTTTTTTTTTTGTTTTAACCAAACAGAACTATTTAGACTGACCAAAACGGAAAGGAGTTGCAGACAGCAATTTGAAGTCTATGAAACTTAAAAAAAAACTTTCTTGAAGGGAGGCGGGCGTCAAAATGCGTCATTGTGTGAGGATGAGCTGAATGTTTTATTTTTTAAGTTTTTATGAATGATCATTTGTTACCGTTGCTTCTGTATTTCCCTTTTACCAGCGGTATTGAAGCATTCTGTTTTTAACCCTTTCCCTTTTTTCAAAATTCTAGACCAGTCCAATTTGAAAGAAGTTACAGACAACAATCAAAAGTCGGTGCAATTTGAAAAGTAATGAACCTACAGGTTAGAAAATATTGTGGGAAAAGAAGAAATTGCTTTTGAAAAGCAATTTCTTCTTTTCCCACAATGTTTTCTCAAGTATTAATTCACAGGGACGTGAATGTACAGGAAAGGGTTAAACATTTTATACCCTAAGTTTGTGTTGTGTTATCGTTTGTTACCGTGGCTTCTGTATTTTCCTCTGCCTAGCTGCATACACTGATGTGTAACAAGTGCTTCAAAGAACGATAATATGCAATTTTTGTATTCTGTTATATTACAAGTTTCGATAAATAGACTCTAATGCCAATTTTATGTCCAAAAGTGATATCGCATTTGTGTCTTACAAATATTTATCGTTTCATTTCCAATATCCGTACTGTATGTAGAGGATATTGAAAAGGTGGTCATTAAATACCGAATTTATTAAACGAGTCATCCATAAACAGATAAAGACGAGGCTATGCCGAGGATTTTTATTTGTTTTTGATGACGAGTTTAAAAAATTCGGTATCTTATGAGCGAAAATTCGTTTTTTTTTTCTTTTTTGACATGACATATTTATTAGTTAAATCGATAAAATCCTTAAGTTAATCGGTACAATTTATTTCGCGAAACACGATAACGCCGTTTTCGTGACGTCATTCAATGCAGGATGTGACGTCATTTTCACCGTACCGAAAAGGCGTTACCGTGTACTTTGCCTTGTTCATTTACATTCATATTTTACCAGTTTAATATCACCCATTTGATTTAAAAAAAAAAAGATCAACGGTTTAATTTCACTTCCAAATCGTAGGTCATTTTGTAAAGCCAAAAAAGAAAATATATATATATATATACTTTTACAAGACTATGTCCACTTTTATTAAATAAAATAATTTGTAAGTGAAAAAAAAACACACACACCGTTTGGAGTTCTTACCAGAAATCTTTACTCCGTAAATGTCCCCTTTTCCAGGCTCGTCATCCTTAGACCCCAAGTCCAATGGTAAAATCGGTCTGGTCGCATTTATCTTCATCGTTTGTTCGAATGGCGCTGGATCGGCTTTAGGGATTGGATTTTCTGTTCTCCTAAAACCAGGTATGTAGTGACAATTTGACCAACCGGGATGTCAATCAAATAACCAGTCGACCAATGAAATCAGTCATTGAGACCAGAAATGAGTTTTGATCTCCAGCATTGGCCGCCATTTCGATTAACTTTTTTGTTGTTGTTTTGTCAACTTAAACAGCGTTACTACAGTTTATTTAAGTTGTAGTTACGACGTTTAGGTCGCCAACCAACTAAACAACCTACTTGGTACATGCTACTGACCATAGGTTTTTCAAACTAACGCCGTGGTACTTCCTGTTGGAGTCAATTGGCGGAGATTACGAAGTAAATGGAAATGTCAATTCCTCCAATGCTTTTTAGTGATAGATATTATTTAGGTAGATTATCACATTTAAATCACTATAATTGACACTTAGAACAGCAATAACCCTCGAAATATAAGAAACCAATCGTCCTCGGTTGAATTTTAATGAATCCTCGAATATAATTACAGGTGTGAATGTAACGTCATCACATGGGGATGTTCCAAGAGAAGATTTGAAGACAACAGATATCATTGTAGATTTAATTTTGTGAGTATTCGTGACGTCATTCAGCGCAGGAGATGTGTGAGATTTATACCTTACTTCAAGAAAACTCGTTGTCTAAATTTATCGAAGAGATGAAGAGAATACGTTTTGTTTCGTGGAGGTATATATTCAAGCTGTAGTTACGGCGTTTAGGTCACCAATCAACCACATCATTACTTTTTAAATGCTACTGGCTATGAATTGTGTAAAATAACGCCGTTTGAAATAGAAGTGAGGGTTCCTATCGGAGTTAGTGGGCGTGGCTTAAGGAGTAAACGGGCGGACCAGCGATTGATCATTTCGTACTCGAAAGTACATGTATTCATTTTTGAAATACCAACAGTTGAACCTGTGTTTTCTTTCAAATCAGTAAAGCAGAAATACCACTTGATGTTATCTATAATAAACTTTGTCACATACCTATAAATGATTTGATTTTTAGTTTCGTCTATCAAAAACGGGTGTTCTTCATACCTCCTTGAACAAACTTTTGAACACGCAGCCATTTTCGTATGTTTCCTCACAAAATAGTTCCATACAGAAAAAGGATCAAATTTTGTAAAGTTTTTCGCTCGATGCTTAATAGCACCGAGCGTAAAAAGCAAAAACTTGGTTAGTGTGAATAGGTTAATGCACTCCCAAATTCATTTCAACAGACATTACACATCTGTGGTCTTAATTAGTTCTTAATCGAGTACAAACGAAAGTTTTAAAATTTCGGGCCAGTTCAACAACTCCTTCTGTTACCCAATTCCCACACAACGACGCGTTTTGGTGCCCAATCAAGAAGAATTATTGGAAAAACAGAAACTATTGTGTAAAAAGAAGAAATTGCTTGCAACAAGCAATTTCACCATTTTACACAATATTTTCTACCCTAAAAGTTGAGGGGGAAAAATCCAAAACTTCATGATATAAATTGTCGTCTACAACTCCTTTAAAATTGAAGCTTTCTGAAATTTTGTCGTCTGGTAAGGTTTGCATATTGACAATAGAATTATCCATTTAAATGATATTAAAAAAACAACAACATAAAACAAACAAATAAACTTGAAGTAGAGACTCACACAAATAAGTACAACTTTACTGTCGAATCAGAGTCTCTACGATGCGCTGTATAGAAATATGCTGACTTGAAACTTCTTTAGGCAGTTAGGTTATATTCTTAGTGCTGTAAGGAGCTGAAAGGAATACTCAGTCTGGTTTTGCTTAATGCGGACGTTTGAAATGTTAAACACAGATTTTTATAAATTTTCTGGTTACCCATTACCCGACTACAGAATTTTAGACTGGTTCAGATTGAAAGAATTTACAAAAGACAATTAAAATTGCAATAAATATGAGAAGTAAGAGCCAAATAAGGAAGAAACTTCTGACAACTAATTTCTCCTTTTCTCAAAATGTTTCCGAAATTTACATTAATTCAGGGCGTAAAAAAAGAAGGATTGTGTGAGAAACGGACATCTATGTTATATATAATGAAATCAAGTACATGTACTCTTTAAAATGTTGTTTACATTCCACTCTTTTCCTGTTCAGTGAATCGGAAAAAGTTATAAACACGAAATTAAATTTGATGGAATAAAATGAGTAATAAATTGTAATAATTGAATTTATAATGATTGAATTCATAATTGACTAATCGGGCTGTCAATCAAATAATCAGTCGACCTTTGAAAACATTCATTTAGACAGGAAAAGTTTGAACTCCAACATTGCTCCGACATTGGTCGCCATTTCGGTGAATCATCTTTATTAGTTTGGCGACTTAAACGACGAAACTACAGCTCATTCAAGTTGTAGTTACGACGTTTAGATCGCCAACCAACCATTCTATTTATTTGTAAAATGCTACTGGTCATAAAGTTTGTAACATAACGCTGATAAAAATAGAAGCGGATTTCCGGTTGGAGTCAAAGGGCGGGGCCAAATGAGTCAGTGGGCGGGGTCAGCGATTGGTAAACTAAATAGCAAAGCTTGAGTTCCTCAGGTCCGACCTTCGTGTACATGTTCTCAAATGCTCGAGGAACTTTTGGATTAAAATGGCGTGAACTTTAACCCTTGTCATGCTGGGTTATAAACCCACAACAGAATTGCATAAATCAAAAGGGCTGAAAGCACTTGGGGCACGAAATTATGGGTCAATATTAATATTGAAAATTTATAGGTATAAACCTACTAAATTCACTGTAATTTAGATTTAATGCGGTAAATTTCCTATGTCCTACTCTGTAACCCCGGAATGCGAAATAATTAATCTCTTTTCTTTCTTTTTTTAAGCTATGAACTGTGCTTTTCATTTCAAAATCAGCTTAATCACCTTATTTCAAACGTCTGAAAGAATAAAGTTTAAGATTTGAAAATTAAGAGCCAAAATTGTTTCTCATAATCTGTCACTTTACCTGTAGCTTTAAGCGGCCTTCTAGATTATCAAACTTTTTTATTGCATGAAATGGTTGGATCGCTGGCAACGCCCACTCCAACATTGTAGTTCGACTTGGATGATAAATAAAGTTATTCTTCAAAATCTGTTTTCTGGGATACATGATACCAGCAAGATCGTTGGTTTGCGGCCCTAACGTCGTAATTGTAAATTGAATAAGCTGTAATTACGACGTTTAAATCACCTAACCAACAAAATGTTTGAGCACAAAGATCATTTGTGGTATAAATCAACAAATTGTTTGGTCAACCAATTTTTATGATGGACCACCGAGATCTGCAATTTATACTTTTTTAATCTTACGTTCATTTCTCCTAACTCTCTCTCTCTCCCTCTCTCTCTCTTACTCACACGCGCGCGCACGCACACACATATACACACACTCCCTCTCTATTTATCTCTATATATATCTCATTCCCCATTTCTTTTTCAGAAACGTGGTACCTGACAACCTGTTTGAAGCGACATTCTCGAAAACCCAGTCCGAGTATAGAACCATTGAAAGGACACTTGTAAATGGAAGTGCAGGAATGATAAACGTCACAGAGAAATACGTCGGAAAGTCTGACAGTCCGAATATTCTTGGTACATCCGTTAATTGAAATGGCATCAGGCCGTATTAATCTTCAGTAAAAATAAAAAGACCCATCTTTATCTACATTTGTGGATCACTGACCAGGCCAACTGACACCGCTGTCAGCGCCCACTGACATGGCTGGCCCCGCCCACTGACACTACTGGCCTCGCCCACTGACACCGCTGGCCCCGCCCACTTACACCGCCGGCCCTGCCCAATGACAACGCTGACCCCGCTCACTAACACCGCTGGCCCTGCCCACTGACACCGCTGGCCCCGCCCACTGACACCGCTGGCCCTGCCCACTGGCACCGCTTGCCCCGTCCACTGTCATCGCTTGCCCCGTCCACTGACTCAAAGTTCACTTCTGCATAAAATGACTGATTTGATTGTCGATTGATTTGTCTAATTTGTGTAACTGAAAGTTGCAATTGGTCAATTGAACGTTCGTGTATTGAATAGCTTGTTTTTAATCGGTACAAATCTCTTGTAGTGCGGTTTATTCCCAATTCATCTCTGTAAAGGGCTCAGTAAATAGTCCGTCAATGCATCATCATTTCGTCACATGAAGTCATACGCTACAACTGACAGATTTTAGTTTAAAACTCGCGCATGAATATGAAAGATTTCCGACTAGCAATTCATACCGATTTTATAACAAAGACAGTACGGTGCTTTAAAAGTTACCATTCACATATGTACCATAAATCATAAATATTATGCCCTGAACGTTTTATTTCCCGGGAATAAATAATAAATAATATTTGTTCCATTTGTTGGTTTGACAAGAATCTTGTTGTTTATCCCATTTCATAGCAGTATTTTGAGAGTTATGAGGGACAGCTCTGCTTTGAGATTGAATCGGCACTTGCCCTCGGAACAGAAAACAAAGATGTAAAATAATTTTGAAATCCATACCACAATAAAAAAGCCCCTAAAAGGCTATAGTAATACAAATTCAAAATTTGGCCTGTGACATTGATTTTCCCCCAAAGTATTTTGAAATCCATCCATTATATATGGAGTAATGCTCGTTTTAACGTTTTACCTTTGACCTTGAAGCTGTCCAAAAGTTTATTTCAAATAGGAACTGTACTCATGATTGAAAACAACTTGGCTACATTATTTTGAACTTATCCATTTATGTTCCGGACAAATTTTACCTTGACACGTGACTTTGAAGCAACCCTTAATTTCATGTACTATACGGTATAAACTGAATTTGATGTGAACGCTATCATATTTCGGTCGGCGACTTTTAAATATTTCTCGGTTCAAATTCTTTAATTTGCACTAGAATTCTATTCAACTCCAATTGACCAATCGCTGGCCCCTCCCACTAACTTCTTTGGCCACGCCCACTGACTCCAACGGGAAGTTCTGCTTCGATTTTTACGGCATTTTTTTGCAAAGTTTATGGCAAGTAGTGTGTAAAAAAGGGTAGAATAGTTGGTTTACGACCGACACGTCGTAACTACAGCATTTTCAAAAATTGCGGCCAATTTTGGGGTTGAAAGCTCAGGTCCGGGCTGAATAAATGATTTGATTGGTCGGTTGATTTCTTGATTGACAGCCACGATTGGTTAATTATGGTGTAGATAACTAAAAGAATGACTGTAAGTATTATAGAAGGATTATGTATACTGTTTTCTTCTTAGGTCTGATCTTTGCGTGTACCCTATTTGGGATAGCTGGTGCAAAGCTGGGTGACAGGGGTAAACCTTTCTTAATGTTTATACAGTCAACATCAGAGATCGTCGTAATGGTATTAAAGTGGGTAGTTTGGTATGTATTATTGTTACATGAACGACAGAGATTAGACCAGGTATTGTAATTTCTTTAAGATCACAGACTCACCAATGGGAACCTAAGTGAGATAGCAGCTATATACTAGGAAAGGATGTAATGGTAGTACTTGTACGAGATTTACCAGGAATACATTGTTAGGTGCTCCAGCCGCCGAGATATGACTGGAAAATTGTTAAAAGCGGCGTTAAACCTAATTCAAACAAATAAACACACAAACTTAATTTTACCCTTTCCTTTTTTCAAAATTTCAGTCTTGTCCAAATTAAAAGAAGTAGCAGACGAAAGATTCTTCTTTTCCAACGATATTTTCATACGTATAAAATCACTAGGGCGTAAATCAAAGGGCTATTCTGGAAAAGGTTAAACACTTATAGAGTTGAAATGTTTACCTGACATAAACGGCCTTTTTTTTCTTTAAATAATATCGTTTGATATTTGCGATGTTCTACATCAAAACTGGAATGAGAAATTACAACAACTGTTAGGATGACGAAAATATTTATTCATACCAGCTTTTAACCTATACCAGCACAATGGCGTTTATTGACGCCCCCCCCCCAATAAAAAACCAAAACAACTGTTAAAGCATTTTGTAAAATGAAGAAATTGCTTTCAACATTCATTTTCCATGATGTATTTTTCCCAAGATATTGCAAAAAAAAAAAAAAAAAATCTGAAATTTAAAAAAAATTTATGATATAGCTGCAACTTCTTTCAATTTGGATCAGTCTAAAACTTTGCCGTTTGTGAATGGATTATTTTCTACCTTCAGGACCACACCAGTAGGCGTCGTTAGTTTTATTGCAGTGTCTGTAGCCGGTCTACCCGACCTCACTATGGTGGTAAAGCAGATGGGAATGTTTGTTGCCGTAGTTACGGCATCGGTTGCTGTGTTCCAGCTCGTTGTCATGCCAACAACGTTGTTCTTGATGACAAGAAGAAATCCCTTTGTTTTCCTTATCTCGATAGCACAGCCCTGGATGATAGCATTTGCTACAACTTCTACGTAAGTTATCTAAACTTAAATGTACAGTCAGAAGGAAATCCCGCCTCGATGGCCAAGTGATGTAGCTGTACATCTAGAGATCGCGCACTTGACTCCGCTCGCTCGCTTGGATAGGATTTGGTTTAACCCATTCCCACTCAATCCCTCCTTTTACGCCCCTCAACAACAAAGTTTTTGAAAACATCGTGGAAAATGAAGAAATTGCTTGGATCAAGCAATTTCTTCATTATCTACAATGTTTTCTATCCAAAAAGACGAAAAATTTAAAATTCCACCACATTGAAATCGTCGTCTGCAGCTCCTTTCAATTTGAACTGGTCTAAAATTCCACTGAGTTGGAATTGGTTAAGCGATGTCTCCTTCTCTCTGAAAACTTATGGAACGTGTGTTCGAGAGCGACTTAACTTATGATCAACACTCAACGCTTTCATTGGGATGGAACTAGAAATAAATTAGAAGAAAAAAGGCTCCGGCCTAATAATTTTTTCACTATTTCATTAGTCTACTTAACTTGCTCTGGTAAATAAGATCCTTTTTTAAATCTCATTCAAATCAAACAGCTTAACACACTGTGGGTTAACAATTCTTTCGTCATTTTTTTTAAACAAATTTGACTTGTAAGGGACAAGCAAGTGGAGTAGACTAAGATAATCCTGCCCATATGTACCATCTTTGTCTATAAATATTGTCAAAACAGGATTTTTCTGATTTTAGCACTACAAGGGTTTTCAACTAAAAACGAATAACTTGGCTTTTAAAAGCGAAACTCAGTTCCTACTCTTTTCTTTATTTATATGTGAAATACCGTTTCTAAATGTGTGGGCTATTCATAAAACCTTACCGAGATCTTTACGTTCTTGTAATATAATACTTGAGAAAACATTGTTGAAAAATAAGAAATTTCTTGTAACAAGCAATTTCTTCTTTTCTCATAATATTTTCTATGGTATAGGATAGATACTTTGTGAACTGAACTTAAATTAAATGTCGTCTGCTACCCATTTGAATTCGGACAAGTCTAAAATTTTGAAAATTAGTAAAGGGTTTAACTAATACCTGTTATTGAAAACTCAGGGCTATAGCAATCCCAGAGATGCTCCATGTTTGTGAAGATCGTAACAAGATAGACAAGAGAGTGTCTGGATTTGTGATACCATTTAGCGTCTCAATTAGTTGTGCTGGTGGCGCCCTGTATATATCATCAGCATCAATATTTGTGGCCAATCTGTCAGGAGCCGATATTTCTGTCAAGGATTACATTCTTTTGTGGTGAGTATACCAATAGGGTCACCAGGGGGTGGGTTGGGGTGGGGAGTGGAATGTCTGTGCCTGACTTGTCCGATGTTCTATTTGTGGACAAGTACTTTTTTCAAGGCATCTTGTCCGGGGACAAGTAAATATCAGGTCAAATCCTGGAGTGGTACAGAATATAAAACTCATTATATATATTTGAAAAATATCACAATGTTTATATTGAAGGGTAGAAAACACTGTGTTTAATGAAGAAAATGCTGGGTTCCAACAAAATTGTTTTCGTTAACTTTGTCTTTCTTTTTTGTGGACAAGTTCGTTTTTATTCTCGACAAGCACAAAATCATGTCTTACTTGTCCAGGGACAAGTGGAGAAAATCAACATTGACACATCCCTTATCATGAATAGTCTTGGACAGATGTGCCTTTATGGACACCATTTAAATCTTTAGGAAATATTTGCTCATATCCGAATCCAATCAGGAATGAACCATGATAACAATTTGCTTTGGAAAATTTAGTTAGTCTTAACATGTTTGGTTGACTTTAACTTTCAACAATCATAACATGACATCTAGGCAAAAGGGTCTGGCTGACAGTTCTGCCAACTTGAATTCGACTTTACCCTTTTGTAAATATGCATATCATGAAGCCACCAGGTTGTGAATAGGCTCTCTTGATATTCTTAATTGGGAAAATAATTCTTTATAATGAACAAAAAAAAAAAAAAAATCAACTATTGTGTTTTATTTTGTATAAGAAGGAACAAAACCCAAAACATAAAGACAAGCACCAAAAAGGCCCCCAAAACAAACAAACAAACAAAAAGGAAGAAATGAATAAACCATAGGCATTTCTTGTAAATGGCATCGCTTTCAGTTGACGTACTTGCCACGCTCACTGAGCTATGACAGCAAACTCCTCTTCGATATTAAACGGCGTCATTTATCGAAATTTATGGACAGCATAAAGTAAAAAAAAAAAAAAAAAAAGGGGGGAAGGTAAAATAGCGACCAGGTGTGACGTCGTACCTGCAGCTGTATTTACGATATTTAAGATGCAAACCGAAAAAAATGCTTCATGTAAATGTCAGCCAATATTGGAGTTCAAACTTTACTTCCGGCCTAAAAGGATGTGATTGTTCGTTTGATGACGCGACCCGTCTATTATATGTAACCAGTTTGATTTCACAAGAAAAGTTTCAATGATTTCTATACCTGAACAAAGTCCTTTTAACCCCTTCATGTATTACCAGTGTGACCTTGGATAAGTAGTCTTATTATTTTACTGCATACATGTTTACAGGGTACTCGCTAGTATGGCAGCCATGGCTATTCCATCGGTTCCTAGTGCCAGTCTTGTTACAGCGCTTATGGTGATGACGTCATTGGGTCTGGAAATAGACGATATTGCCTTGTTACTTGCCATGGAATGGCTCATGTACGTCTGCTAGTATAAAATAAATACTACTACTAGTGCAAAGACAATTACTAAATCTAATGACGATCATTCTAATAAATTTATGATTTAATTATGTAATAATTTAATTTCAAATCTTTCATTGAATAACGTAATCACGAAAAGGAGTGAGTTGGAATTTTTAAATTCATAGCAAGCTATTGCAAGGAAGCATTTCGACGTTGTATAATGCCCTAAATAGTCAACCCTTGTCATGCTGAACCCGGAATATTCCTTTTTTTGGCATGAGACAAAGAGTACATCATCGAGTTACAAGTCAGCTGTTACGACATTCCCATACATTCACGCTCTAAGAAAATCGTAGAAAATGGGGAAAAATGCTTGTTACAAGAAATTTCTTCTTTGTCCACTTTGATTTCTATACAACGAAGGAAAGATTTTAGAAATGTCATCACCTAAAAAGTGTCTTCTGCAACGTCTTTGAATTTGGACCAGTCTAAAATGCGGTCGTCTGGTAATGGATTAACACATGACGCCGCAGATCCAACCACAGCTAAATGTAATAACCCTCATGTGTTAAATCTATACACTTGGGGAGAAGTTCTAGGTCAAGTATTTTTTTTTACTCAGAAAAAATTTCGTTGCACAGAAGGAATCGAGCTCGGGACCCTCTTATTTCGAGTTTCGCGCTTTCCGCTAGACCACGGACTCCCAGCGTCGATAAGATTATGGCATATCTTTTGTGGTGTCCTTTCATTTGTTCACTTGTCTAACCAAAATTTAACATTTCCCTGTTGTTCCTTAAGTTCAACTTAGGCTTTATATGGTGGTTATCATTTCTATGATGGACCTTCTATCGAAAGGCATCGACTAATGCCAAGGTCATCGATCAAGGTCATTTAACGGCGATTTTTTCAGGGGGTGGGGGCGGTCATAATTGATTTATAAATATTTTTACCTTAAACATTTTCTAATGATTAAGAGCTGCACGGTATTCATTAGTGTGTTGTCTAAAGAATTATAGATGTTCAAATTAATGTGGGTGATCAAAGGCAAATTTTGACTTCTGGTATACAAGTATTGAACACTCATCATAACTTGTCCATCTATCATCTATACTTACTGTCAGTTTTCTCTCATTTCAGTGACAGAATACGTATTACATGCAGTGTGGTGAGCCACACTATCTGTGCAGCATGTGTCCACCATCTCTGTAAACGTGATCTGGAATCTGTTGACAGTATTAATGAAAGAGACGACAGTATTAGTGATAAAGATGACAATATAGCACGAGATGACTCTTTAAGTGATGTATCGACGACGACTACTTCGTCTTGATACAGAGGAATACCTTTATGTTTCTGTTCTATTTCTATGTTGCCGACCAAGTAATTGAACAATCGCTGGCCCGCCCTCTTACTACGTTTGTCCCGCCCACTGACTATGATTGGAAGTTCCTATTCAATTTTAAACGGCGCTATTTTGCAAAATTTATAGCCAGTAGCATGTAGCTAAAACTAGAATGTTTGGTTGGCTACCTTAAGTCGTAACTACAGCTTAAATAAGCTATAGTTATGACATTTAAGCCACAAATCCAATAAAATGCTTCGCACGAATGATAGCCAATGTCGAAGTTAAAATCTAACTTCAAGTCTAAATGAATGATTTCATTGACCGACTGATTATTTGATTGCTAGCTGCGATTGGTCAATTGTTACCTTGTTGTCTTCCGACCAACGATGAATCTAATTCAACAGCCTTCAGGCAACAGGAAAAAATTCATTCTTTTGATATTTTATAAAGAAAAATGCCCGAACAAATACAGTTTTAAGCGACCACTCATTGGACGACAAAAAGAGAATGGTCGCTTAAAACACATTTTTTATAATCTAATTTTTAGCTTCGTCTATCAAATACGAGCGTTCTGATTGAACATAATTTTGAGGACCCATAGATTTAGTATGTTTCCGCACTAAATAGTTCATACAAAAAAGTATCAAAATTTGTATAAAGTTTTTGCTTCTTTCGCTCGGTGCTATTTAATTATAAGAAATGAAGAGAATATTTTTTTTGCTTGCTGTGGGAGTTCAAACAATGTAATAAGGTTTTTATTTTAGATCCACTAGCTGAAAGCCAGAGAGCTATTGTCATGGCGTTGAGACCGTCATGCGTGCGTCCGTCCCGTCGTTCGTCCGTCCGTAAACTTTTCCTTTGAAAATCTTCTCCTCAAAAAATACTGAACAGATTTCAACCAAATTTCACAGAAATGATCCTTGGAGGTTCCTCTATCAGATTCCCTCAAAGAATTTTGATCGGATGAAAAACATGGCTTAAACGGGCGGGGCTAATTTCCATATATGGTAAAAGCTTTGAAAATCTTCTTCTCATAAACCATTAGATGGATTTCAACCAAATTTCACAGAAATGATCTTTGGGTGACCCTCTATCAGATTCCTTCAAAGAATTTTGATCAGATTAAAAACATGGCTTTAATGGGTACGGCTATTTTCATATATGGTCAAAGCTTTGAAAATCTTCTTCTCCTAAACCAGTAGATGGATTTCAATCAAATTTCACAGAAATGATCTTTGGGGGACCCTTCATCAGATTTCTTAAAAATAATTTACAATGATGAAAAACATGCCTTTAATGGGCTTTACTGAAATCCATCGACTGGTTTATGAGAAGAAGATTTTCAAAGCTTTTACCATAAAGAAATAGAGGATGGACGGACAGACGGACGGTGAACAACGATCAATTACAATTGCTCACCTCTCACTTTGTGCTCAGGTGAGATAAAAACATGTGCAAAGTTTCAGAGCAATAATATGACACTGATGCCGAATTCACTGGAATAGCCCCCCCCCCCAATTCTTCAAATAGTCAAGCTAAAAATTACTTGTGATTGCTAGATAACAACAAAAAAGCCTCTTTTAAATCATCAGGTTACCATGAATATGATATCTGCATTATATTCAAGTTTTAAATGCTCATTTGGGCTTATTTTGGGGCCTTTCGATTTTTTCCCTTTCTAAGTTTAAGAAACATGGAAACCTCTCTTTAACTTAAACATCAGAATTCAAAGTTGACTTCTGGTCTAAATGAAATTTGATTGGAAGCTGTAAAATGCAAATGTAATTTCCTGAAGTAAATGTCATAAATGAGCAACCAAAAATTGTAACTACAGCTAATTTACGACAGTCAATGGGTACCCCATCAGCATTTTGATATCAACATTATTCTGGTATAGTAGTCTGGTGTTAAATGGCTTATGAAAATATGAAAACAAAGACATTTAAATCTATTGCATATATATTCTGATTTTTCATTGACAAGATAAAATTCTTAATAAATAAATGCAAAAAGCGTCAAAATGTACAGGCGAAAACAAAACATTAACAACCAGCATGATCAACATTACTACATACTACGTTTCTCCTAATAAATCCTCCAGTGGGCTATTATGGTTGTTTGGGAAAAGGTTTACATTGATGATTGTTGCCTGTTGACATTCTAAAATCAAAATCACTCCCTCTACCTGGACAAGTGCAGGTTATGAAAATAAATATTAAGGGGGCACTATCAGGAATGAAGTCCTTATTAGGAGAAATACAATGCAATGGACCAATCACACTATTAGTGACCATGTGGAATGTGAAACCTCAACCCATCTTGATCAGACTACAATAACTATGTAGTACTTTTTCTTTTGGTAGATTATCTAAGCATAACCCATTCCAACTCAGTGACGCTTTTAAACTCCCCAAAGGAAAAAAATCTATGGAAAACATAGTGGAAAATGAAGAAATTGCTTGTTACAAGCAATTTCTTCATTTTCCACAATGCTTTCTACCCAAAAAGCCAGAAAAAAAATCAATCAGCTTGAAATTGTCATCTGCAGCTTCTTTCAATTTTGGCCAGTCTAAAATTTTATTGTGTATGAATGGGTTAAACAGTCCTCCAACCTAACTTTTACAATACCAACACTTGGTGACCTCTGTCATAACTCCCCCAAAAATGATAAAAGTTTTTGTAGTACGCAATTGGGAATTATCCAAACTTTGTGTTGAAACTAAAAATATATTCCTGATTTGTAACATTTTAGTTCTTCCCAAATTCAAAAGAATGAAAACGACAATTTCAAATCAATTTTATTTGAAAATTAGAAAATATTATGGAGAATGAAGAAATTGCTAGTTACAAGCAAGTTCTACTTTTTCCAAATTGTTTTCTTGAGTATAAAAACACAGGGTCATAGAATCCCAGGTTTGTACAGGAACGGGTTAAATGCTATGCTAGTACATGAAAGTAGATTGTATTGGTAAAATGCTACTTATTGCCATTAATATAGAGTTAAATTTGAAATGAAATTTATTTAACCCTTTCCTGGACAAACCCGGGATTTTACGTCACTGTGATTTTATACTTGAGACAAAATTGCGGAAAAAGGAGAAATTGCTTGTAACAAGCAATTTCTCCTTTTCCCACAATATTTTCTACCACATAGGATGGTCAGATTTCAAATTGCATGCATTTTTCATTGTCGTCTGCAACCTCTTTCAAATTGGACCAGTCTAAAATTTCATAAAACAGGAAAGGGTTAAAACTGAAGTTTAATTAAATTCTCATGCCAGCAGAAAATGTTATAATATATCAGGGTATGATCTGTTTTACCATAATTAGTTTTGTGGAATTCATGGTTGGTTCCCTTTGGCATAACAGAATACAGCTATACAAGATATATAATTCATTAATTTTTTTCCCATTAACCGACAATAAGATTTGTAAGATTGAAGACTTGTTGAAATTGAAAGAATTTGACAACAATTTTTGTTGATTAATTTGGATTTGAAAAAGTCATTGCCTATTTATATGAAATTATTGAGGACGAATAAGAATTTGCTTGTAACAAGCAATTTCTTTATTTCCATTATGTTTCCATAGCTTTTTCTTGAGGGGCTTCAACAAGGAGGAATGTGGAAATGGATTAACCCTTTCCTGTTTTATGAAATTTTAGACTGGTCCAACTTGAAAGAGGTTGCAGACGACAATGAAAAATGCATGCAATGTGAAATCTGACCATCCTATGTGGTAGAAAATATTGTGGGAAAAGGAGAAATTGCTTGTTACAAGCAATTTCTCCTTTTTCCACAATGTTTTCTCAAGTATATAAAATCACAGTGACGTAAAATCCCGGATTTGTCCAGGAAAGGGTTAAATATGATATCATAGTGATCATAGTGATAGGACATAACTGTACAAACAAGATGCAAAAACAATAACCTTTAGCTAACGACCCAATTTTTTTAACAACCATTAGGTATGTATAAACTTTGGAAGAGTAGTTCAGAGAAAGATGAAATTACTTTCCACAAACTGTTTCTTCATTTCTTACAATCTTTATGAGGAAATATAATTTCCAATTAATAACCAACTTTGCATATTAAATTTCTGCAATTTTCTTTTGCATTGGCCCAATTCAAATTTGGTTAACTGGGGTCCCATCACAACCACTTTCTCCCATATTTTATACAGTATCATTTTTTTGGTTCATAAATGCATGAAAAGGTAAAAGATCAAACCATTACATGATCTAAGTGAACGAGGTAAAAATTACCATTTTTCAATAACAAGTGGGCTAACACAAAACTATTTTAAGTACCTGTATAGATATAGGGGCTTATAACAGTTTGAACACTAAACCCTTGGTAACCCTTTTCATGTACATTAAAATCAAAGGGCTGAAAGCACAAAAACACTAACTTTTGGATAATGATATTTTCATAATTTGTCTTAAAACAGATCTAGGTTTAAAGGCACAAGCAGGCCTACTCCAAGCCACCCACATTTTTACACCCTCCAAGAGTAATGATTTGAAATTATTGGCCTACTCCAAAAGACAAGACTTTTAGAATTTCATCAATTAGAAATTTCGGTCTGCAGCTTCTTCGGGTTTGCACCAGTCTAAAATTTGTCATGAAGTACTGGGTTTACCCATTCCCAGATGACAAAATTTGGACAGGTCCAATTGAAAGAACTTGCAGACAACATTTCAAAGTGTAAGTGATTTCATAAATAATGACATCATACTAAAAAAAATATTGTGGGAATAAGAGAAATGGCTTGTTTCAAGCCATTTCTCCTTTTCCCACAATGTTTTTCTTTAGTATGATTTTGCAGGGCATCAAAAGGCATTAATGATTGGAAATGGACTAATAATCAACAAATAAGGTTGAAGCAGCAATAATTCAATCACATTGTAAAATACTATACTTTCAGAGAGAGAAAAGACACAAACAATCCAAAAACGAAACATAATATCACTTATTGCGAAAAAAGGCAGTAGTTTTGCATCTATTTATAACAATGGAGAAAAACAAGTTAATCTATCACAATCAGTAACAATGAAAATCTATTTACAATATTTATTATAAAAATCAACAACACCCCCATCTTTTGGTCACTTAATAAATTTGACCTTGACCTCTTTTTGTACAGTCTGATCTTAGTCTTCACCACTGTATGACGTTTTATGCAAGAGTTGTTTACAAATCAGTTAAAGCAGGAAATGTAAAGTGGTTGGAAAAACATACGAACTGACGGACAGACAGGGTGAAACGAAAATACACCAACATAAATAGATGTGTGGAGGGTATGAATATGGCAAAGTAATGAAATCAGCTGTAACACTGCTTAACATATACATAGGGAATATTACCACAGTGTCCTTTTCTATTCGTTGTTACCTTCGGTCTCATCCAATAAAAAATACCTACACACGATTCGAGAACACGATAACAACAAATAGACAAAAAACACTGTGGTAATATTCCTTTTATTATATACCTTTTAGGAAATGACATTAAGAAAATTCTCTTAAATGGCTAAGAAATAACCAACTTTCCGAAAAACCCGGAACGTCAATACACAAAAAAGAAGTCAGTGTTTAACGGTACTCGACGAATACGGTTTTTCTGCTACATGCCGAATATCGATTTTTTTATCTTTTATAGGTATAAAATAAAATGTAATATTTAAGACCTGCTTGTGGTCAGTGGTTGTACACGGGACTATTTTCACTGATTACCAAGTGACAAAATTATAGACTAGTCCCTATTTAAAGAAGTTTCAGGCAGTAAGTGTCAGTTGATAAAATTGTAGAATTGGATGAAAATAATGTGGGAAACTAATAAATTGCACTTAATGTGCAATTTCGTCATTTTTCGCCATGTTTTCCTAACCTACCTTCTTGAGGATCATAAAATGGCAGTGTGGGAATGGTTTAAATGGCATTCAAGAAAGTGGTAATCTAGTTAGAATTTTTTTGTTATCAATCACAAATCAGCTTATTATTCATGCTGAAGTTGACTGAACCAATCGCAGGCCCTGCCCTCTTACAACTTTGGCAATGCCCACCAACTCCGACAGGAAGTTCCTCTTGATTTTATTAAACATCATTATTCTTCAAAATTTATAGCCAATAGCATCAAACAAAAGAGAATAATTTTTGGTTTATGACCTAAATGTCAGAAATACAACTTGTTTGAGTCGCCAAACCAACAATAAAGTGTAACGAAAATGGCGGCCAATGTTCGAGTTTTACAACTCAATATCAGACTGAGCTAATGATTTGATTGGTCGATTGATTCCTTGATTGACAGCTGCGATTGGTCAATTACCTAACATTTAGATGTTTTAGCATGTTATGCTCAGGTGAGCTAAAATGGAGAAATTACCTGGTTCAAGCAATTATTCCCATTATCAAATTTTTCTTTACCCTATACAACTTTAACTTTTCAATTTAACTCTTTTCCTTTTTTGAAATTTTAGACTGTTCCAAATTGAAAGAGGTTTTAGACAACAATGAAAAATAGAAATGAAATTATCCTATGTGGTAGAAAACATTGTGAGAAAAGAAGAAATTGCTTGTCACAAGCAATTTCTTCCTTTTCCACAACATATTTCAAGATCCAAAGCAACGAAAAAACTTGTGTTTGTACTGGAAAACTTTAAACACATTAGGATGATTGAATTCTTATCTGCAACCTCTATCAATATGGACCAATCTAAATTTTATCTTCTGGTAATTGGTAAAAATGTATTTGTTTTTTTGCTTTGAAAAAGAACTTCTCCATTGAAATGACAGTACACTAAAGGAATCAGCAGCAAAGTGAGAGGCTAGTAAATTTTAAGGTACAAACAGACAAACAGAAACTGAAATATTGTACAGTCAATCTTGCTCAAGCAACCACCTCTATAAAGCAACTGCTTTCATTAAACAACCAGTATCGAAATTCCCTTTACAAAAACAAAGGATCTTCAAAATTGATTCATAAATCTTTTTTTTATCTAAAATCATTTTTTTTATCAAAACTAAATCCTATGTTGGTTGAACTCATTAGAATTCTTATGAGTCACATCAACAAAGGATTAACCCATTCCCACACAATGACGCTTTCTGACGCCCCTCAAGGAAAACAATGGAGAAAACATTGTGGAAAATAAAGAAATTGCTTGACACAAGCAATTTCTTCATTTTCCGCAATGTTTTCTTCCAAGAAATTTGAAAAAATCCGAAATTACATATACATCAAATTGTCGTCTGCAACTCCTTTCAATTTGGATCAGTCTAAAACTTTGCCGTCTGGTAATGGGTTAAGTGAGAATCCTGCAATATTTTATATATGCAGTCAAACCGATTCTTCATTAATGTCACAAAAAGTGTATTCAGCGACTATGTTCTTAAACAACCATATTTTGGCTATCCCATAAGTGGTCACAAAAAGCAACTTTAACTGTACATTGCTTACAGTTAAATATGAACACTCAACAATTATTTACATTCATTTAAACTTTCAAAACTCAACAATAAAGAATCTGAGGAAACAGTCAGTCCAAATAGTAGTTTTACATCACCGGTATTTGCAAAAGGTAGATTACATATTTTACATTGTGGAAAGGAAATTATAACTACCAGTGTTAAATTTCCATAAGATCTTCTAGCAAAAGGTTATAGAAAACATTGATGAAAAAGAAGAAATTGCTTGAAATGAACAATTTCTTCATTTTACACAATGTTCTCGATCCAGTAAAGGAATGAGAACTAGAATTGTCGCAAAACAGATTTATAACCCCACAAGCGCTTCATCACAGAGGCAGAGGTGGACAACATGTGTATAATGTTTCAAGGGCCTAGGTCAAATGGCTTATGAGTTAAAGCACAGAAATGCTTTTCATCCAAGGTTCAATTGTGACCTTGACCTTTGACCTACATGGCCCAGAAACTGTAGGGCACTTTCTTGGGTCATTGGCAATCTACATGAACCAAAAAATAGGACAATTCCTTGGGTCATTGGCAACAATTTTATGAAGTTTCAATGGCCTAGGTAAAACAAAGTATGAGTAAGAGCACAGAAATGGTTTTCAACAAAAGTCAAGTGTGACCTTTGACCTACATGTCCTTAAATTCATAGAGTATTTCCTTCAGTCATTGGCAACAATTGTACGAAGTTTCAAGGGCCTAGGTCAATTGGTTCTTGAGTTAGAGTAGGGTAATGGTTTTCAACCGAAGTTCAATTATGACCTTGACTTTTGACTTACATATCCAAAAAACAATATGGCAATTCCTTGGGTCATTCTTAACATTTGTGTGAAGTTTCAAGGTTTAAGGTCAATTTTTTCTTGAGTAAGAGCACTGAAACGATAAAGTCTACAGAAAGATAAATGGATGGACAGACAGAAAGACATGGTGAAACCAAAATACTTTCTCTACTTCGTAGATGGGGAATATAAAGATTTTTAAACAATATCAACTGAAAATTGTTGATTGTAAGCTCTTTCCAATGTTTTTTCAAATTTATTTCTCCTTTTTTTGGTGGGAGGGGGGGGGGGGGAGAAAATCAGTTAACTTTCTGGACATCATGTCTTACTTGTCTGGGGATGAGTGGAGAATAACTATCCCCACAATGCTGGGTAAGAAAGAAAATGCTACCCACAGTACAGCCTAATCCTCTTAATAGCAACCCTAATAATAGCAATTCACTGTCGGATTTATAGAACAAATAGATCCATTTAACAGCAACTTCTAGTTAATTGCAACAAAAGCTTTGACAAATCAATGTTGAGATTTCACTTTTACAGCATTTTCCCAAACTATTGATCATGACAAACTTTATGGTTTGGCATTTACTCTAATTTTTTTACAATTATTATACATGTCAATTAACTCTGGCTTTTGCACATTAAAATGGAATGTAATAATCTTCAACAAATCAGAAAAAAAATAACCAGAACAGAAGCTCATTTGATGAAAAAATACTGTCTAAATTTATTTAACCTCAAAAATCAGTTAATATTTTTCTAGTTTCTAGTTATAGAGAGAATATCTTAAATGGATAATAGATTCAACAGCAAGAATGAATCAATCATTAAGAGAATGTATCATTAGTAATCATTGCATTCAGTGCTCATTCTATTCTACTACAAAGTTGATTTCAATATGAAACACAAATTGACAGATCACTGACCTCGCACACTGACCTCGCACACTGACCTCCAACATTTCAAGTCTATCTTAACCCATTTCCAGACGGCTAAATTTGAGACTGGTCCAAATTGAAAAGAAGATGCAGACGACAATTTTAAGTTAATGAAAAATTGGATTTTTTCAACTTTTTTGGTAGAAAACATTGTGGAAAATGAAGAAATTGCTTGTTACAAGCAATTTCTTCATTTACCACAATGTTTTCCAAGGCTTTTTTTCTTGGGGGCGTCTAAAAGCATCACTGAGTGGGAATGGGTTAAATAAGCTGTACTTATGAAGTTTAACCTTTTCCTGTTCAAACCCGTGATTTAACGTTCTGATTTCATACTTGTGAAAAGATTGTGGAAAAAGAAGAAATTGCTTGTAACAAGCAATTTCTCCTTTTCGCACTATATTTTCTACCACATAGGATGGCTTCATTTCAAACTGTTTCCAATTTTCATTGTCATCTGCATCCTCTTTCAATTTGGACCAGTCTAAAATTTCAGAAAACAGGAAAGGGTTAAGTAAAAAACTGACTAAAATGCTTTACCTAAATATCGCAGTTCAAAGTTCAGATTTAATTTGTCAATCCATTATTTGATTGGCAGCTGTGATCCGTCAATAATAAGTTTGACATAAAAATATAATCATGCAGTTTACAAAATCATTTATCTTTTTTACCTTGTTTAATTGCTTACAGGGGCAATCATTCTCCAACCAATTCTAATCATTGTTTGTTTTCAAATTCCTCGAATCAGATGAGGTAATACGCATTATGCCTCATCCAAATGTATTGAGGGTAGTTAACCCATTTCCGCACAATAACATTTATTTGACACATCCAAGAAAATAAAGATTTAGAAAAAAACTGTTGAAAATGAAATTGCTTGTTACTAGAAATACATTCTTTATCCACAATGTCTTTCTACCCCAGAAGACAAAAAGTCTACCCCAAAAGGCAATTTTTTTTAAAAATTTCATAAACTAAGAATTGTCATCTGCAACACCTGAATTTGGTTTAGTCTAAAATTTTATGTCAATAGGTTAATTTTGAATTTGACTGTTCAATCAGACTCCTTCTATGTATCTTGGATCCATTATGAGATGGCCAAGAAACTCCTTCATTACCACACAAGAAAATTTTAGACTGGTCCAAATTGAAAGAAATTGCAGAAGACAATTTGTAGATGATGAAATTTTGAAATACTTTTTCTGTAGCGGTAGACAAGCAATTTCTTAATTTTTAACAATGTTTTCCCAAGATTTTCTCTTCATAGTCACGAAAAAAGTGGGAAAACTGTGAGAATGGCATAACTGAAAACTGAACAGCTATCTAGAATTGCTTATAAACATCTGCTCTGACACCACACTGGCTATTACCCCTGATGTTGTTGACCCTTTCCCGTATTTTGTTACTTAGACTGATCCAATTTTAAAAGAGGTTGCAGACGACAATGAAAATAGCATGCAATCACAGGTTTATACAGAAAAGAGTTACAACATCTAAATGGTTGTCTCATCTACAGGACTAGTAGCGCTGTATCCACTGGTCAAACTGGACCGACTGGTCTGGTCAATATGGCTACCTGAACCTGCAATGATATAAACAAACAAATATGATGCTTACAGAAAATGTTTAAACTTTTTCAACAAATCCGCATACAATGATGCTTTTATTTATATCCCTTGAGAAAAGCAATTGAGAAACCATGGCATAAGATGAAGAAATTGCTTGTCACTAGCCATTCCTTCATTTTCCACAATGTTTTCTACCCAGCAAGTTAAAAAAAATCTAAAATATCAAAAAGAGTGCCATAGTCACAATACACACCACCACAAAATTGCTATTTTAAGAAGATAGCTATAGAAATTCAAGGGATAGAACTCATGGATATACCATGGAAAACAACTAGCCAAGATAAGGATGTTGTATTAAGCCCCTTTTTCTGTATTTCAGCCTTAATTGTACAAAAAATAATTTTAGCAACATGTGCAAAGTCAGGTGACTAGAAATATTCTGTGGAAAATTTCATTCCAAAAAGCCTATAAGTGTTGCAATAAGCCCTTTTTCTATAGCCCCCCTTTTTCTGTGACTCAGCCAAAATTGGCTTAACTCCCACAATATGTGCAAGGAAAGGCAACAAGGAACATTCTGTGAAAACTTCATTCAAAACCTTCCTTTAATAAAGGAGCAGATGTGTTAACCCTTTCCCACACAATGACGTTTGTAGACGCCCCTCGAGAAAATAGCTTTGGAAAACATTGTGGAAAATGAGGAAATTGCCTGTCACAAGCAATTGCCTCATTTTCTACAATGTTTTATACCCAGAAAGTTGAAAAAAAACTAGAATTAAATCAACTTTGTCTGCAACTCCTTTTAATTTGGACCAGTCTAAAATCTTGCCGTCTGGTAATTGGTTAACCATAAATTAAGAATTCAGCCATTTTTTTTGTGACAAAATTGCAAAATCTAACAATATGATCATGGTCAAATGACAAGGAACATTCCATGAAAATTCAATTCAAATTTGTCCATAAATATAGGATGAGATGTATTAATAAGGTGTTGACATACAGATGGAGAAGACATTAGGACAGACAGAGAAGATGATTTAATATATGTCTGCCTATATATAGAAACCTCTAACAGTTGACAGCAACTCCAGTCTCATATTTTGCCATCTGGTAATAGGTTAAACAAGAGCAATTCTTGTAGATACCTTGCATGGCTACAGCCATCGTTCATTTAACCCAGACGTGAACTTTGAAGTTCTACATTCATGTGAAGCAATTTCTTGGTTTTGCGACTTAAACATTATGGATTAATATTAATTTTTCTATAGCTTACCTATACTTGAAACAGAAACTAGTGACCTTGACTCTGTGTGAGAAACTGGGTCGAGGTATGTAGATGGTACCCAGCCTTCTTCATTGGTAGTCATGTGATGTGCCAGCCACCAGCCTGTGGAACCAGTACGCAGAATCTCAACCATATCCCCCTCTCGAAGCCCCATTTCTACATCGTCGACAGGTTGATAATCAGCAATGGCGATGAATTTCTGTAAGTAGGAGGGCTGTTGGATATAGAAAGTAAATGACAGAACATCATGCAGAGTAGGATATGAAGCTTTCTACCCATTCAGCATAAATAAAATTAAACCATTATCAAAAAATAGTACTTTAGACTGGCCCGATTTGAAAGAGGTTGCAGACAACAAATTATTAAATGTGACCAAACAAGTAGGTACATGTATTTAGAAGATAAGATAGAAAATATTGTTGGAAAAGGGGAAATATCCTTTTATAATCAATTTCTTCTTTTTCCACTATATTCTCCATAACTATTTTTCCTCATAGTATTGAAATGCAGGACTCTGGAAATGTGATGAACACATTCCCATAAAATCATGCTTTTTATGCCCTTTAGACAAAAAGGTTTGGGAATCATCATGGAAAAATATGAAATTGCTTGTTAGAAGCAATTCTTTATTTCCAATAAGGCTTCCTACCTCAGAAGGCAAAGATTTTTAAGACCTTAACATTGTTGTCTACAATTTCCAAAATGTTGTTGTCTGGTTAAGGTTTGAACAGCATAGCACAGTTGAAGATAAGATTGAACAAACATGCTGATAACCTTTATCATGCTGAACTTGGAAGATTTCTGCTTTGGCAGGTGGTATAGTCAAGGATCAGTCTGCACATATGTGTAGTCTGATCTTAGTTCATATGACCTGCTTATCCTTTGAACCAATTACTGAACAAGATAATTTTAGACTGGCCCAAATTCAAAGGAGTTACTGATGAAAATTCAGAGTTGATGAATGTTTAGATTTTTCAATTTTCTAGGTAGAAACATTGTAGGCAAGGTGCCAAATTGTCACAAAATACGCCTGTCACACTGCTTAAAATAACTAGGGGTTTGAATAGAACTGAGGTTATTTTGAATGAATATTTTTTGTCAAACAAAGTATGAAAAACAACAAAGGACAATAACTCAAAATAAACGCTAGGAAGAGTTATGGTTCTTGTACACTGCACTTCCACTTGGTGAGCTCTATCCATCCATGAAGTTTCATGATTCTAGCTATTATACTTTTAGAGTTATACTCCGGACAAGATTCAAGTATGAAAAACAACAAAGGGCAATAACTCAAAAAATAGGCTAGGTAGACTTATGGTTCTTGTGCACTGCACTCCCATTTCCTGAGATCTATTCACCCATGAAGTATCATGATACTAGCTATAATACTTTTAGAGATATACTCCGGACAAGATTCAAGTATGAAAAACAACAAAGGGCAATAACTCAAAAAATAGGCTAGGTAGACTTATGGTTCTTGTACACTGCACTCCCACTTGGTGAGCTCTATCAATCCAAGAAATTCATGATTCTAGCTATTATACTTTTAGAGATATACTCCGTATAAGATTCAAGTATGAAAAACAACAAAGGGCAAAAAGCCAAAAAATAGGCTAGGTAGAGTTATGGTTCTTGTACGCTGCACTCCCACTTGGTGAGCTCTATCCATCCATGAAGTTTCATGATTCTAGCTATTATACTTTTAAAGATAAACTCCGGACAAGATTCAAGTATGAAGAACAACAAAGGGCAATAACTCAAAAAATAGGCCAGGTAGAGTTATGGTTCTTGTGCACTGCACTCCCACTTCCTGAGATCTATTCACCCATGAAATATCATGATCCTAGCTATAATAATTTAAGGGATATACTCCGGACAAGATTCAAGTATGAAAAACAACAAAGGGCAATAACTCAAAAAATAGGCCAGGTAGAATTATGGTTCTTGTGCACTGCATTCCAACTTCCTGAGATCTATTCACCCGTGAAGTATCATGATCCTAGCTATAATACTTTAAGAGATATACTCCGGACAAGATTCAAGTATGAAAAACAACAAAGGTCAATAACTCAAAAAATGGGCCAGGTAGAGTTATGGTTATTGAGCACTGCACTCTGTATTGATGAGAAGAATATAACTGCCAAGTTTAAAGTCAATCGGACTTACGGTGACAGAGTTATGCTCTGGACAAAGAAGTGGACACCGCCCGGACAACCTGAAGCGTGGACACCACGGGTGATCCCATAATACGTCCCGTCTTAGACGGGCGATAAAAATGAATGAATTGCTTGTCACAAGCAATTTCTTCATTTTCGACAGTGTTTTCCCCATTGTTTTTCTGAGGGCATCAAAAATCACCATTGTTTGGCAATGGGTTAAGCTAAAATTTGTTAAAAATTTGGATCAGTCTGAATTTTTATTTTGTTGTGATAGGTTAACCCATTACTAGACAACATTTTAGACTGATCCAGTTTGAAAGAAGTTGTAGACAACAATTTAAAAATCTCTATTGAGAAATTACAGTAGACAATGAAGAAATTACTTGTAACTAAATCTTTATCAATAAATTGTGAAAGAACCAATTTATCTATGTGACTTGGTTGTTTGTCCATTCTTAACTTTTACATGCACACAAAGTTATGACTGCAAAGCTAGAAGCATATAGAAGCTGATATACACAAACACACTGCAGCAGTCTAGATGAGTAAGTTTCAAAAGCATTGTAGGCAAAATATTTAATTCTATTTACTTTTTTCAAATGACTGGTATGTTTTCAACTACATGTACATTCTTTCAACCAATTACCAAATAACTACATATTAAACCAGTCCAAATTGAGAGCAGTTGCAAATGGCATTTGTAGGTTAATGAAGTTTTAAAAAACTTAACTTTTTTTTATCAAAAACATTAAGGAAAATGAAAAAAATAATTGAAATTTATTCAATTTCACTAAGTATTATTCTGGAGTTTTTCTTTCCTTGAGGGTCTGAAAGAAGTGGGATACCCTAAGTTTTGAAAAAAAGTCAAATAAGTTGTAAAGTTGGATATGTATTCTGGAATTAAAGACAGGTCAGTCAAAACATAATGAACTGTTTGATAGGTTCTCAGAAAGTAAAGATAGGTCTGTCTAAACATATTGATCGTTTGATATGTATGCTGGAACTAAAGATAGGTCAGTCAAAACATATTGGACTATTTGATATGTATTCTAGAAGTAAAGATAGGTCAGTCAAAACATATTGAACTGTTTGATGGGTTCTCTGGAAGTAAAGATAGGTCTGTCTAAACATATTGGACTGTTTGAAATGTTCCTTGGAAGTATTACTTCCTATAGATAGGTCTATCTTAACATATTGAACTGTTTGATGTGTACGCTGGAAGTAAAACTAAGTCTGTCTAAACATATTAAACTGTTTGATATGGGATAAAGATAGGTCTATCTTAACCCTTGTCATGCTGAATAAAATCTTTTCAGAATTTTATTGAAATAAAAGGGCTGAGAGCACTGGTAGTACTTGTTCAATGGTCAATACATCCTTTGAAAATGAATGTCATGTACAACTCTGGTTTGAAAAGAAAATGCAGGAGGTGTAGACTAAGATCAGACTGCACTTATATGCAGGCAGATCTTGTCTACACCTCCTACAAAAAACGGAGTATTCTGGGTTCAGCATGACAAGGGTTAACATATTGAACTGTTTGATGGGTTCTCTGGAAGTAAAGATAGGTCTGTCTTAACATATTGAACTGATTGATATGTTCCCTGGGATAAAGATAGGTCTATCTTAGCATATTGAACTGTTTGATGTGTATTCTGGAAGTAAAGAAAGGTCTTTCTAAACATATTGAACTGTTTGATATGTACTATGGAAGTAAAGATAGGTCAGTCTAAATGTAAATGCATGCAAGACAACACATTTACAATTTTGATAATAAAACATTTTTTAAGAGATTCACTTGACACAGAGAAGACTCACAATAAGATTAGTTTATATTTCAATTGAAGTAGAAGAAAATTAACTAGAGACTAAAATGTCCAACTTATTGACCCATTTACTGATGACAAATATTCAAACTACCGGTAATATTCATTGGCAGAAGTTGCAGACAACAATTCTAAGTTGGTGGATTTTAAAATCTTTGTTTTTAGGGCAGAAACAATGTTTGCTATGTTTAATTGTGTGATTAACAATTTCTTATTATCAACAAGGTTATTCAAAGTTTTTTTCTCGAGGGGCGTAAAGAAAGATTGTGTGGGCATGGGCTAACTTCGATATTTTACAACAAGTTTATCCTAGGAAAAGATGTGAAGAATTGCCATCAGCCATGTACATAGGAAATATTAAAGCCTTCCCCAAGCAAGTAAGTATTTCACTTTATTCAGTTTTATTGCATACCTCCAGCGGTGAAGTTTGAGGTTCCTTTGTTCGCTGTTCCTCTGGTTCTGAATCCGTAAACTCATTCTCTGACCAATGTTCATTGTCAAGTCTTGGATCTGGTGGGGTTTCTGGTGACATCATTGTCAGTCCCTGGGGTACGGTTGACGTATTGTTATTGCCAGAGCCTTGACGATGTCGCCAGCTCTCAAGTCCACTGTCACTACCTGATCTTGTAAGATCCTCCGATGACCTTTGGACGAGATTCAGCTTACTTACTGTAAACAAGAAATGTAAAACATGTTTTCCCACTTTTTTTTCAGATGAAATAGAAAAAATTCTATCTTTCATCTCAAATTGATAGGACTTGCAGGAACCACAATGTTATAAGGGTGGAAACAAGAACTATTTCATACATTTCCTACTTTTTTCCTTAACCTACCTTTTATAATATGTGCAGGATAATACTGAAATGATACGTTTTTCTTCAAAAATATCATACTGAAGCAAAGAGTTCAAAACTGTACTAACTGTACATAAACACTTAATAGAGTCTTGCACACTCCATTTAAGCATAACTCAAGAAAAAGGTTACTTTTTGTTCAAATTTGAAAAAGGTTTAAATTTTAAATTGAGAAATCTTAAAAAAATTGTTTGTCTTCCTGGGTTGAGGAAAACATGATGGATAATGAAGAAATTGCTTGTAACAAGAAATTTCTTCATTTTCCAAAATGTATTTGAAAGTTTCTTTCTTGTAGGCGTAAAAAGTAGAAATGTGTGGGACCTGGTTAAAGCCACATATATCATCAGTATCAACCAGTCTCAAAACTAATGACTTAATTACCTTATTGGGTTGGTGCAAAACTATTCTAAGCCCAAATAAATATATAGACACATACAATAGTTTTGCACTGACCCCTCAGAATATGTCCTAGTCTATTTACAGTAGGACTAGATTGCAATACCAAGTACCCTAATAGACAGAGCTTGAACAGTCTGATATTGTAAAATAATTAGGAATATCTTTTCCTCTTGTTTGACTTTTATTTTCTTGTAACAACCAATTAGAAACATTTATGTGCACATTCCAAAGGGGGCGGGGACCAGAGCCCTCCCCTGAATTTTTTGGGGAAAAAAATATGTTAATCAGATTAGTATGATCTAGAAATCAAAGAATCATATATTTTTAATTCCCTTGGGCAAGATGTCTGACATTGTACAGATATTTAAGAGATAAGGAGAATATGTTTTTTTTTATGGAGGTATGAACCAAATAAACTTATCACACTGTATGAATATGCGAAGCAGATTCACACATAAGTGTGATTAGGTGTTTCTATTCTTACCTCCAAGAAACCAAAAAATATTCTCTTCATTTCTAATAATTCAAGAGCATTGAGTTAAAAACCTAAAACTTTTATAAATTTGGTCAATTTTGTATAGGACTATTTTGTGTGGAAGCATACAAATTAGATGCATGCTCAAAATTTTGTTCATGGAGGTTTCCATTCTTTTTTTTACCAATCAAAAAGCCGGTTTTTGATATATGAAACTAAACTTTAAGTTATAGATGTATAAGTTATAGTGAGCGATCAATTGTCAATTTTGTTTACACAGGTATTGATAAAATTGACCTTTGATCACTCACAATAACTTGTACATCTATGTAAGTAAAGCTGCCAGATATAAACAATGCTTCCCCATGAATGAATGGCTATGTTAGGAATGCAGCCAGATTAATCAATTACCAGACAGCAAAACTTTAGCCTGATCCAAATTGAAAAGATTTGCAGAAGACAATTTAAGATATATGAAATTTTAGATTTTTCAGCTTTCTTAGTAGAAAACATGGTGGAAAATGAAACAAATTGCTTGTTGTAAGTAAATACTTCATTTTCGACAATGAGGCCTCAAAAAGCATCATTGTGTGGGAATGAATTAATCTCATACATGTAACCATTCAACCCAACTTGAATCACATAGTACTTCCAATTCAATAGAAGAGTTGTTTGTTTCAGCGTAAAATTGATTTATATTTAATTTAGCTATCTATGCAAGAGTGGTGAGACTACACTATGACACTTTTTGATGTCCCTAAAGAAAAACAACCAGGAAAAACATTCTGAAAAATAAAGAAACTACCTAAACGCAATTTCTTCATCTTCCTCAATATTTTTTAACCCAGAAAATTGAAAAATCTTTAACATCATGATCATTAAATTCTTGTCTGCAACTCCTTTTAGTTTGGACTAGTCTCAAAAGCCGGCTGGTAATGGGTTAAATGAGAAACAAACAATATACTCTATTTCTTTAATGCAATAAAGAGAAAAATGTGAAAAAAAAATAGACAGAATCTCTTGACTTGCATGGTAACATGATGATGTCACCAATATCTTTGGCCCTTCTGAGATGTCATGGCACAAAATAAATGAAAGCAAGGCTAAATGTAGTTAAGTTATGAGTTTATCATTTGGATAATTTCATTTGTTTGTCAGTAAATGTGATAAGTGATAATCTACCAAGATATGTCAATAATCTATTGTAAAGCGTTAAAGAAAGAAGGATTCAACCAGACTACAAAGCTACTATCTCTGGTTAGTCAAAATCGGATTTTCCATGTACATTTTTTCATTAATTTCAAACTTTGATACAGGAGTTATTCTATAAATAATTACAAATATAGATGGTAAAACGAAAGATTCAGAGATATATTAAAGTAGATATGCGTGTAATCATTAAGAATAAGTACACCATTTAGTTATTTTCACACAGAAAATTATGTCTTAGTGATACACTAACCCCAAAAAGAAACTAAGCACCTAATTCTCAGAATTTTGGGAAGCATCTGCAAAAGGATCAACAAAGCACATTTCCTGTGAAATTTCATTGAAATTCTGCTTGTAGTTTCAGAGAAGTTTTTTAATTTGAGATAAAGTGTACAGCCAAAAAAATGGATAGATGTACAGAAGCATGACAGGCAAATACCATGACAATATCCTGCAACTCTTTCGAAGCTGAAAGTCGGCACTTAATGTTAAAAACATGAGATGTAATAAAAGTATGTAAAACATGTATAAGGTAAGCTGGATATCACAATAGAAAATTTGATGACATGTATTTGATCAATATTTCAATTTTTTTACCCCAAACTTTGATTTTTGGTACCAATATGATTTTACATGAATTAGAAAATGTTGAATGTATAATTTTGTTAGACATTCATTTAAAGAGCATTCCTTTAATAATTCAAATTAGATCATTTTATCTGCATCTTTTTGAAACTCTAGTAATAACATAAATGAAAATGACATGCAGCACATAAAGAAATCTTTGTTGAGGTTCTTATAAACTGTAGAAATTTTATAGATGCATGTTTAAGCAATTCAAAGCTTTCTTTTTAGCTTTCTTCAATTTTTTTTTCTATACAGTTACACGTGTTAATCTATTACATCACATGCCACCTTTTTTGTGCTTAAAAAAGTAATTTAAGAAAAACTTATGAGAGAGGACAATATTGCTTGTTACAAGCATTTTTTCCTTTCACATAATGTTTTCGTCCCTATTTGGCACTTCCTTTAATTTAAGCACTTTGAATCGTCGTCTGCACTCTCTTTTAACTGGGACCAATCTGTAACAATATTGCTACCTGGTAATGGCTTTGACATTTTTGGCAAAGGTTTGCACCTAATGTTTTAGTTTGAAGTTGATTTCTTTATGAATAACATGTCACAAGTTGTTAGATATAACATAATCTACCATCTAACTCTTCAGTGCTTCTAGATCCTGTAATAGTGTGATATTTAGATTAGTATCTTTGTGAAATGTTGCAAGAAGACCAGTTCTTACAAAGTACTTTGCATGAAACCTTATTTCATTCTAACTTTGTTTTCAAATACATTTTTGAATCAAAATATATATTTCAAATATAATCATAGATAAAAGCAGGTGATGAAGAATACATTTAGCCAAATGCCAAATAACCCAAATAAATTTTAGGTGCTTAATTACAGTGAAAATAGTATGAGAAAAAGAGTAACTTCTTCTTTTCTCATAATGTTTTACTTTATCTAGCACCTATCTTTTAATTTGAACAGGCTTTGAAATGTTGAAGAGTGTGTTATTGTAATTGTAATGACCTTTGTCTCTACTAAGTGCCTAATATTGCAGCATCACTTATTTAACTAAAACTTTGTATATCCATTCCAACACAATCTACTTTTAAACACCCCTTCAAGAGAAAATCTTTGGAAATGATTGCAGACAATGAAGAAATTGCTTGTCACAAAGATCTCTAAAATTTCACCAACTTTCCAAAATTTTGTTGTGCGGTAATGGGTTAAGAAATTAGTAAACAGATTAAACTAACAATTGAAAGCAAAAATGATAATAGTCCTTCGATTTTATGTTGTTTTTTTGTGTGATTAATAGCATAAGATTCCTATTCCATTTGAACGCATGCCTGACATTTCCAACCATTACACATGTCCGCCAAGTAAAGAATCAGATCATCCTGTGCATCCGCACAGTCTGATCAGAGTCTTCACTCTGTGCTCTGTAGATAGATACTGACCCAAAGCTTCTTTAAACAATCAGAGAATATTCTAATTTCCCCAAATAGCTGTCCAGGGTGCTCAATGTGTGCGAGTTGCGCACATATGAAATGGTTGGAAATGTCACACATAGGCTCATTTAATGTTTGGTTGCAAAGAACTAGCAAGCACACCATATGTGGATACAACACTCAGCTGCAGTTGGTAGACACAAAAACTTCTAAATAAGATGGGGGGTTATTCTGATTCTTGCATTTAGACTTATCTCCCTTGATAATATTGTTTGCCATTTTGATAGTCAACATGAACGCCAAGCTTCAATGTTCTTCAATAATAACAGAGATATGGTCAAGGTTAGAGACAACGCTTAAGCCAACAGTTACACCAAGGTGATGCGATACCTTGACTTTTTGTTACAAATAAGCCAAGCTAAAAATGGTTCGATTCTAAATGTTTCTATTCTAATCTATTCTAAATGTTCAATTGTGCTTAAGCCTCACAGCTAATCTAAATTATCAACTTCAAAAAATAATAGTGACAACTACAAACAACAACAACTTACTTTTGATTTCATCAAACTGTCCCATGAGTACTTTTTTGATTTCTTTTACCCAAAAGTCCTTAACTTCTAAACTTGGTGCCTGAAAATATATTAGAAAACCATTCTATCTAATTCTGTTAACCCTTATCATGCTGTATAAATAACTTTACTGAATTGCTGTAAAATCAAAGGGCTGAAAGCACTGGTAGAACGTGTTGTTAAATAAACAATATTTTTATTAGAAATCATTTTCATAAACAACTCTGGCAGGAAAAGTACAAGCAGGAGGTGTAGATCAAGATCAGACTGCACTAATGTGCAGGCTGATCTTGGTCTATACCTCCTGCCAATACCGGAATATTCCGAGTTCAGCATGACAAGGGTTAAGATAATTCATCATTATACAGCCAGTACAAACTGATGGTTCAGCATGACAAAGGTTAAGATAATTCATCGTTATACAGCCAGTACAAACAGAACAAGGATTTTATTCAGCATGACAAGAGTTAATTTTGAAGGGGAGGGGGAAGCTTTTTAGTCAAGTTCCCATACTTAAAATAGTAACTAAGCTTAATCAAATACTTGACAATACTGTTTTACGAACCTGTACTATATAGACTTCCTCTCTACCTCGTAACCACAGCTCAAACTTTCGTTTGTCTCCCCGTATATTTTCTGTTAAACCAACTTGATTGCACTGAAATATAATAGCATGTAATATTTGAACAAACGAGGACTCAGTCGAAGTGTGATATTTCTAACCACTTCACTTTAGTCGGGAGCCCAGACACAGAGAATCCTTAACCCATTCCCACATAATGACGCTTTTAGACACCCTCATGAAAGAAGGATTTGGAAAACATTGTGGAAAATGAAGAAATTGCTTGTTACAAGCAACTTCTTTTTTATCCACAATGTTTTGTATCCTAGAAGTGAAAGCAATCCAAAATTTGATAAGGTTAAAATTGTCGTCTGCACCTCCTTTCAATTCGGACCAGTCTAAAGTTTTGCCGTCTGGTAATGGGTTAACAGACACTTCGTACTTATGATATTCACTGGTTAACCAGATCACAAAATTTTAGAATTGAAAGAAGTTGCAGATAACAATTTCTATATAATGGAATTTTTAAAATCTTTGTCTTTTAGGATAGAAAACATTGTGGATAAAGAAGACATCACTTGTAATAACTCAAAGGGGTAGCAAACAACATTATTAAGTGAGTAATATTAAAAAAGTAACCATCCTATATGATAGAAAAAATTGTGGGAAAGGAAGAAGTTGCTTGTTACAAGCAATTTCTTCTTTTTCCACAATGTTTTCTCAAGTGTTATATCACAAGGACATAAAACCAGGGTTTGTCCAGGAAAGGGTAAAGAGTGCTATACTCTTTCTTCCTAGCATACATTCAGTATATTTTAGCAGTTTATCACATCACTTATAAGGAATCATTATACCATGACTTTTTTTAACCAATTACACACAATCCCACTTTTTAAGGCCCTGAAGAAATACAATTATGTATCAAGCAATTTCCTTTTTCTCACAATGTTTACAAATTCAATCAGAACTTTCACCCAAAATTTTAGCCAATTTAGAAATGTTGTATACAAAGTCTTTCAATTTAAACAAGTCCAAAGTTTCGTTGTTCTAAATGGGTTAAGAATATAGGTTGTTAACATCAATTCAAGATGGAAGGAACAATTAAACATATTATGAAGAAATTCACTAAAACTAGAGAATACATTATGACCATAGTATTTGAAAGGGAATTTTTATTCAGATAGTCACCTGACTAATAACATCTGAATTGAAGTCTACTTTATACCAACATTTTATCTTTTCTAAAACAAGGTGCCAAATTGTCACAAGATACGCCCGTCACACTGCTAAATATTAACTGGGGGTTTGAATAAAACTGAGGTTATTTTGAATGAATATTTTTTGTCAAACAAAGTATGAAAAACAACAAAGGGCAATAACTCAAAAAAAAGGCTAGGTAGAGTTATGGTTCTTTACACTGCACTCCTACTTGGTGAGCTCTATCCATCCATGAAATTTCATGATTCTAGCTATTATACTCTTAGAGATATACTCTGGACAAGATTCAAGTATGAAAAACAACAAAGGGCAATAACTCAAAAAATAGGCCAGGTAGAATTATGGTTCTTGTGCCCTGCATTCCTACTTGGTGAGCTCTATCCATCCATGAAGTTTGATGATTGTAGCTATTATACTTTTAGAGATATACTCTGGAAAAGATTCAAGTATGAAAAACAACAAAGGGCAATAAATCAAAAAATAGGCCAGGTAGAGTTATGGTTTTTGTACACTGCACTTCCACTTGGTGAGTTCTATACATCCATGTAATTTCATGATTCTAGCTATTATACTTTTAGAGATATACTTCGGACAAGATTCAAGTATGAAAAACAACAAAGGGCAATAACTCAAAAAATAGGTAAGGGAGAGTTATGGTTCTTGTACACTGCACTCCCACTTGGTGAGCTCTATCCATGCATGAAGTTTCATGATTCTAGCTATTATACTTTTAGAGATATACTCTGGAAAAGATTCAAGTATGAAAAACAACAAAGGGCAATAAATCAAAAAATAGGCCAGGTAGAGTTATGGTTCTTGTGCACTGCACTCCCCCTTGGTGAGATCTATACACCCGTGAAGTTTCATGATCCTAGCTATAATACTTTTAGAGATATACTCCGGACAAGATTCAAGTATGAAAAACAACAAAGGGCAATAACTCAAAAAATAGGCTAGGTAGAGTTATAGTTCTTGTACACTGCACGCCCCCTTGGTGAGCTCTATCCATCCATGAAATTTCATGATCCTACTTATAATTCTTTTAGAGATATACTCCGTACAAGATTCAAGTATGAAAAACAACAAAGGGCAATAACTCAATAAATAGGCCAGGTAGAGTTATGGTTATTGAGCACTGCACTCCGTATTGATGAGAAGAATATATCTGCCAAGTTTAAAGTCAATCGGACTTATGGTGACAGAGTCATGCTCCGGACAAAGAAGTGGATACCGCCCAGACGCCCAGACGACCGGACAACCGGACGCCTGGACACCACGGGTGATCCCATAATACGTCCCGTCTTCGACGGGCGTATAAAAAGTAAATCTGTGGCTTATGCAGGTCATGGGTTTGACTTGTAAACCAAGATTTTGACTTTCAAAATTCCATAAATAGCTTGTTTTGACCCTAATAGAGGATATTGGTGGTAGTCCTGGTGTGAGAAATACCTATAATCCATTGTCGATGCTCCAGCTGCCGCTTGATATGACTCACTAAATACTGTAAAAAGTGGTGTTAAACCCCATTCAAACAATAAAATATTTACCCTTAGCATATTTTTGAAGCTGAATACGTCTTTGTCTCCATTTTGTGTGTCATCTTTCCTTTTACATATTAAAACGGCCTTCTCGTGTAAGAACAAATGTCTGTGCATGGCCTTAAATCTTATATCTCGTATTTTCTCATGTTTGTGCTCCGTCCATACACTAAAACTTCCCTGCATCAATAGTCTGCCAAGCTCTGAGAGATTTCCCTGAAAAAGAAAGAACATGTTTGATCCATAGCATATAATTGCCCCCTTTCCTGTTTAAACCCGAGATATCATGTTGCTGTGATTTTATACTCGAGAAAACATTGTGGAAAAAAGGAGAAATTGCTTGTAACAAGCAATTTCTCCTTTTCCCACAATATTTTCTACCACATAGAATGGTTTCATTTCAAATTGCATCCATTTTTCAATGACGTCTGCAACCTCTTTCAATTTCGACCAGTCTAAAATTTCAAGAAACAGGAAAGGGTTAATATAATTCAGGAAAAGAATGAGTAAAATTAAGAAATTGGTTTATAAAAACAAACTCTTCATTTTTCAATTTGGTTTCTCCCAAGAAAGTTATTCAAAATTCAATGACTTTGAAACTCTTGTCTGCATCCTTTCTGAAATTTTGGCCTCAGGGTGAATCAAAACAATGACAGTTGTTTTACTAAGGATTTCAAAAGTAAGAATCACAAAATGATATCTGCAGCCTCATTTCAGCTAAATGACTTTTTGTTCGCCTATCAACAATTGTTTAACCCATTCTCACACATTGACGCTTTTGGACGCCCCACAAGAAAAACTATTGGGAAAATATTGCGTAAAATGAAGAAATTGCTTGTGACAAGCAATTTCTTCATTTTTCACAATGTTTTCTACCCAGAAAGTTGAAGAAATCTTCAATTCCATAAACTTTAAAATGTTGTCTGCAATTCCTTTCAAGTTTAACCAGTCTAATATTTTGCTGTCTGGTAATGGGTTAACAAGTTTCCCATCATTAGTTTACAGATTTATTGTATCAGATTATCCTTTATTAGCGATAAGTTTTTAGGCTAGTCTTACCTAGTAAGCAGACAAAATTTAACCACATTAAACTTTCATTTCCAAACTCATGGCACTTTTTTTTAAGTGCAGACTTCTAGCAAGGTAAATGACCACAGAAAAAATGTAACACAAAATTAAAAACCCCTGGTTTTGAGAAAAATCTTAGATTTGGACCCCTTGGAAATAAAGTGCTATGCGGGTATGTAAATGAAAATTTGTATCTCTGTTTGTGGCTTAATCTTTAATCATTTTCACTGTGGCATTGACATAGCTGTGAGTCTTCAACATTTTGGTTTTTGTAATCAGTAGTCCCTACATGGGCAGGAAAAGGAAACTTAACCCATGGAAGAGTCTTAACACTTGTCATGCTGAGCCCGGATTATTCCTGCTTTGGCAGGAGGTATAGACTAAGATCAGCCTGCACATATGTGCAGTCTGATCTTAGTCTACACCATCTGCTTGACTTATTTAAGTATGAGTTGTTTATCAAATCATTTACCAAAACAAATATTGACCCATAGTTACGGCATATCAGTGCTTTCTGCCCTTTGATTTCATTGCAGTTCTAAACAAAATATAATATTCGTCATGGCAAGGGTTAAATTTTGTTGTCAGGTAATGGATTAAGGCCATCTTGATGTATGTTGTCAGCTTTCACTGAGAAGAAAGTGGTATTTTGTTTCTATTCATGAGAAATTGATAGAAAGCTGCTGTCAATCAAAGAATTAATCAACCAATCAAATCATTCATATAGTCTTGAAGTGAACTATGATCTCAGACATTGACTGATTTTTATGTGAAGCTTTTTTGTTGGAATGGTGACTTAAACATCATCACTACAGTTTATTCAAGCTGAAGTACATGAAACTGGCCATAATTAATGCTGTTAACCACTAGCAGATGGCAAATATTTAGAACGGTCAAATTTGAGAGAAGTTTCAGATATTAATACAGAGCTTGTGCTAATTAAAAATGAGGTACAAGATAGGGTTGAAATCAGTGAGAGAAACAAGATGTGTTTGTGAAACACTATGCCCCCGAAACGGGAATTCTTTGGAAACGGGTAAAGGGTTAAAATTTTGATCTTGACCTTGATGAAATGACCTTCCCAAGTTGCGCCTTGTTGAGACCTATCTACATACCAAATATTAGCATTGTAACTTAATCAGGGTTGAAGTTATAGGAAAATGATTATTTGGCAGGTTAAGTTTTGCAGACAGAAAGACAGATGGATACCGGTAAAACAATATGCCCCAAAACTTATCGATGCGGGTGCATTAAAAAAGAGAAGAAATTGCTTGTAACAAGATCTTCTAGCTGATGTTGGCAGGTCTTATAACTGTACTCACCATATATCCAGTAATAGAGACCTGGTACATGCTGTTGTTCACAATTCTTAACACTTCTAACATTGTGTTAAGGGCTTCTTCTAGCTGATGTTGGCAGGTCTTATCATCTTTGGTAAATTTTAACATTTCCTGGGAATATCATAGAAATTTATCTTGTAAAAAGTGTAAGATTAATTTATTTTTCATTGATTGAACAAATAAAAATTGGTACCAGTATTTTGTATTAATCTAACACAAAAACAAAAAGATGATTCTATTTCTCAAATGCATAAGGTAGACATTATATGATTTTTTAGCACAAATCCTGTAAAACCGAGGCATTTCACAACCTGATGACATCATCATTGTCTTAGGTTCAACTAAGGTAACATCCAGTTGCTCAAAACAAACAAAAGCAGTATTCAATCTACCATAGTAATGGGCATATCATTTTGATAATTCCACTGTCTTATTTTATCATCAAGTGATGATATAACAAGAAATTTTGATAACTAAACCCTAACAATTAAAGAATATGAAAATTCATTCAAAGATAGTACTTATATTTCACCAGTATGTTCAATTATGTAAAAAGTCAGCAACAAAGAGGTGTCAAAATGTTAACAAGTTGCTAAAAAGTTTATATCAATTTGTAACATTTGAGAATGATTGGAAATAAAATCATTCATGAGAACTTGTCGAGCCCATCAAATATTTTGACCTTGAAGTTTGACCTTGAATTTATCAGAAAATTTGTTTCAAATGACGTATCTGCATATGATGGAGAACTAGTATCCAAAATTATTTTGAAATGTTTGTACAAATGTAAAAGAAATACTCTGGATAAGCTCAATTTGAACATTTGCCATTGAGCTTTGACCTTAAATTGTAGCGATATGAACACTGAGTTCAACAGCACATATACTTATGATGGAGAACAATGTGCTGATTAATTTTGAAATCCCTTCATAAGTAAAGGAGTTATGGCCTGTACAAATTTGAATGGACTGATGGACTAAAGCAAATACACCATCCAAAATGCAATGTTATTTCCCCATAAGGTTCAGAAATCAGTTCTAGACCATTTTTATGATTAAATTTCTGAAAATAACCAATTTGCTATTTTTGCAAAATAGGTTTACATATATTTAAGTAAACATGGAGTAAATACAAACCTTCAGTAGAAGTTGATACTTTGTAATCCTTTGCACTGGTTTTAATAGGTACGCACCAAGGGGAAGTTTATGCCCTAATTTTCTTTGACATTCTTTAAAGAAGGGGTTATTATCCCCTACTTCTGTCCGCAACTCTTCTGAACGAGGTTTGTTTTGACAATAAATACTGTACATTTGGAATTGGTCTTTCTGTAAGTGAACATGAAAGTAAGATTGCATTTTAAAAAGTTGTTATTATCTCTCTCCACTTCAAAGCTTGTTTCAAACACAGAATCAGAGAGGAAGAAAAACACAGTAAACAGCACACTTGAGATCATGGTCAAAGGGTTTAAAAGTGATTTCAGCTAATTATGATAGAAACAGTGGTTAAAGCAACAAAAGATAGATGACAAATGAAACCAGCAAGAAGCTATTGGCTATTCTTAAAATCATGTGTCATAAAAGTGGTCATTTAACTCATTACCAGACAGCAAAATTTTAGACTGGTCCAAATTCAAAGAAGTTGAAGATTTCAATTTTTAGTTAATGGAATTTCAAAAATCTTTGTCTTTGGGATAGAAAATATTGTGGAAAATTAAGAAACTACTTGTTACAAGCAATTTCTTCATTTTCCCTAATGATTTACTGAGCTATTTGATTTATGCGTATTAAAATTTGAAATTCAATTTGGTTTTCTTTTGGGGGGCATTGTGGTACCTGAAAAAATTGCTTGTTACAATTTTGATAGTTTCTACCAATAATTTCAAAAGTTTTTTCTTGAGAGATGTTAATGCACGATTGTGTCGAAACGGGTCTAACCAATAATCCTGTATCTTCATAATGACAGATATGTGATTAGTATACTATAGTCGGGTGACAATAACATGTCCTTTCTTAAAGACTTATCTTAGTCTACAATGAGCCTATCATGGGAGTCAAAAACCTCAAGTTTTAAAGTCTGTAGACCAAGAGCACTTTTTAAGGGACCGAAAGATGCTCAATTGTTAGCAGAGATGTGGAAATACGGATTTTCTCTACTTGTCCATGGACAAGTAAAATGCGATTTTCTACTTGTCCAGGATCAAAATGAACTTGCCTGTGAAAAGATGAAGAACAGATAAATTTTGAGAAAATATATTTTTTAAAGAAGAAAATGCTGGAACTCAGCATTTTCTTCATTAAAAACAATATTTTCTAGCCTTAGATACAAACATTACGTTCATAAATATCTTCTTTCTATTTAGTACCATTCCAAGATTTGCCCTGAAATGCTCGAAAAATATACTTGCCCGCAGGTAGAAAAGCCCATGTCAGACAAGTCGGGCATGGGAATTCCACATCCCTGTTGTTAGAATAACATGGCCGCCAGAGATGTGTTTTGATAGTGTGTGTGGATTACACCGTCATTGTTTACACATCATAATGTCAGAGAATACTTACTCTATTTACAAAACATTTCCCAAGTTTAGCAGGGTTTTCCTTGCAAGTTTGTAGATCTTTGAGGAACACACTGAAACAGAGGAGATGCTCAATAATCATGTTTTCATACAATATAAGTTGTGGAATTGATGTGGCACCACAGTTGGAAATCGTAAGATAAATTTTTACACATAAAGAAGTCTTTAAACAATACATCAATTATTTAAAAGTCTAACAAGAGCCGTCGGAGATGGATTATGCTCCTAGAATAAGGCTTTGTCACAAAACTGTATACCATTATTGGACAAAAAAACCTTCTAATTGAATGCATCCATAGTTTGAGAGTTCAATTCACAAGAAATTTGCAAGTTTGACAAACATTGAAGGAATCTGTTTGGCATCACAGGCCTGATTCTAGTAAAATTCAATATTAATTTATGGTAAAGGGTTAAATATTTTACCTTGACCATCAAAGTTATCAATGAAAAATGTCTACATACAAAAAATGAAGACTCTAACTTGAGTAGTCTTACAGAAAGAACAGGCTGCTTTATTTTATAGTAAGATATATACAAAATGTAAAGCTACATGGCATTAAGCTCCCCTTTAAGCTTGGTAAGGTTCATTGAGTCAAAAATTGAAATAAACATTACCTAGGGCACTTAATAAACATCATTTATGTAAAGTAACAAGAAATCTTGGCAATTGGTAAAGGCAGTATACTTGAAAATTAATGACCTTTACAATTTCACCTTGACCTTGACAAATGACCTTGATTTTGGTATCTGCTGAAAAGTCTTGTCACAAGTAATATAGATTTGAAATATGAAGACTGTACCAATTACCTTCTTAAAATTATGGACAATGTTAAAGTTAAATTTCGGAATTTAGACCTTGAGAAATGACCTTTACCTAAGCCAATAACCTTGAACTTAAATACCAACAGAAAGGTCATGTCATAAGCAATGCACATGTAAAATATGAAGGCTATATCACTTACCATTGTATACTTACGGGCGATGTTAAATTTAAAATTTCGAAAGTTTGACCTTGTGCTTTGAGAAATGACCTTTACCTTATGGCCAATGTAAGTTAGTTGCGGAGAAATGGAGAGCTAAAGTAAAGCTAAAAAATATTAAGCCCCCTTTTTCCATGACGCATCTTATTTTTCGCAAATTTCAAATACTTTGTGGTCAAAGGCATCTGATTTGCTACTCAAATATGAAATTTCATTGAATTCTGACCATTAGACTACGAGAAATTAGAGAAAAACTATATTTTACCCTAAGTCCCATTTTTCTTTGACGCGGCCTCTATTCCAAACACCGGGAAAAAAACATCGGCATTATATCATAGGGAGTTCACATGGTAAGTTTCATTTGATTTGGCCCTAGGGTTATGGAGAAATTGCTCTGGACAGTTGGAATGACGGACAGACAGACCAACAGACAGATGAAGCGGCGGCTATATGCTCTCCCTTAATGGAGCACAACAAGATATCCGTTCAAACTTACTGCTGGTTGGCCCAGGCAAACTTTGTATACAGCTGGTCGGCACAGTTAAACTTTGAAAATTGATTCATTGAACTTTATTGGATCCTACTTAGAATAATTCGGATTAGTTAGGATTGAGCCTTCATTTAATGTCAATGGCACAACAATGTTAAATGTGACCTTGACAAATGATCTTGATGGATGACATAAACCTTACAACTAATGATGCCTATCAATGCAAAAAACCTATGATCACAATATGACTTGAAAAACATTAAAATATATTTGTTTTAATTTTAACTGGATGAATGACCTTGACCTTGATGGCTGACCCAAACCTTATCCCTTGTCATGCTGAACCCGGAATATTCGGGTTTTGGCAGGAGGTGTAGACTACACATCCAGTTTGTACTTTTCCTGACAGAGTTCTTTGTGAAGTTGATTTTTAAAAGAAATATTGATTTTTGAACAACAAGTTCTATCAGTGCTTTCAGCCCTTTGATTTGACAGCATTTCAGTAAGGTTATCTATACAACATGACAAGGGTTGATTATAACTGATGCCTATTGATGCAAGAAACCTATGTCCCAGCTAAGAGACATTCATCTGCAGTAAAACGTTTTTGCCCTAAGTTGACCTTGAAAAGTGACATTGACCTTTATCTATCATGGTGAGCATTTTTTTCTGGTATCAAATATTGAAACTGATACATTCACAAACCTAAGTTACTGTTTAGCCATACCAAATTGAAAGAAGTAGTAGACGACAATTTTTAGTCCAAGAAATATTTACTTTATTCTTCTTTAGGGAAGAAAATATTATGGGAACTGATGAAATTGCTTTATGGTAAAAGCAATTTCTTCAATCATTTTTTTTTGGGGGGGGTCGAAAAGCCAGATTGAGTGGTAATGGGATAAAATGGGCACCCAACTTTATGAAAAACAATTTCAGTGTTACTTACTCATGATGAAAATTGTAGATTTGATCCAAGTTACCAAACAGTATATCTTTCTTGGTGAGCAGTTGTTCTGGTATCAAATGTTGCATAGTTCTGTTGTCCATCTCACAGTAGTAACCCTGGAAATGAAACATCAAAATTAGAAACCCTGATAATGTAATATCAAAATAAGTAACTCTGGGAATGTAACTTCAACAATAGCTACCCTTGGAATGTAACATCAACATTAGTAACCCTTGGAATGTAATATAAACATTAGTAGCCTTGGGAATGCATCATCAAGATTAGTTACCTTGTAATCTAACATCACCAGTAGTTACCCTGAAAATGTTACTTCAACAATAGTCACCCTGGTAATATAACATCAAATTTAGTTACCCTGCAATTGCAATGTCGACTTCGGTAACCCTGGGAAAGTGACATCAACATTAGTAACCCTGGTAATATAACATAAACAGGGTTACCCCGTAAGGTAATATCAAAAATAGAAATGTCTTACACTGAAAATGAGCCCCACAAGGACATGGGCATTTTAGTTGCAAATACGAGGATGTCACCATGATCTAGGTGGGATTATGATTTTCATAAGGTGTCTCAATTTTAAGGGAATTCAAAATCTAATTAGTCTTGAAATTCAACACAAGTGTCACATATCTTATGAATGTATACATATACAATTGTACAATAGTAAGGTTTTGCAAAAAGATAAAACAACTTGGGTCGTGAATATTTTAAAAAGAGCATAATTTCATCTCATCCAAAACACTACGCAGAAGTTTTATGGAAGTCAAAATTCATTACTTTTCAGAGCGAAAGATACAAATATATCAAATTCTTAGGGCTACATCAATCATCATTTTTAGAAAGTCTCTCCTTCTAGCCAATGCCTACTTCAATTTTACAGGCTTTTGATTTCCCCCAAAAAGCCAAGTAAGGTTCAACAATTTCCTGCAAGCTTTTGAAAAATGGTACATATTTGTAATTTGATATATCCTTAGCTTAGTGTAAAAACATCATAAGTGTCTATACAAAGTATAGACACTTATGATGTTTTTGTGCTAAGCCACCGATACATGCAACATTTATCATATAGATACTGATGAGAGAAATGAGAGAAATATATATACTAATAATCTATCTTTTCTTTTCTCTTCTATACATAATATCGTAAATATATACTAGGGAAATAGACAAATACTTACCCGTAATATATCATGAAGTTGATGTACGTAAGTTTTTTCTGTCTCAATCAGCTCATTCAATACATGTCTAAAAAAAATCACAATCAAAACAGATAAGTTTACAGATCACAATAGTCAATCAAAAGTTTGATCAACCAAGCAGATCATACATATAGAAAGGAAGAGCAATATCAACCCTTTCCCACACAATGGCCCTTTCTGACACTCCCAAGAAAAAAGCTTGGGAAAACATTGAGGAAAATGAATAAATTGCTTGTTACAAGCAATTTATTCATTATCAACATTGTCTTTTTTACCAAAAAAAAAGAAACACAAAAAAATCAAAATTTCACCAACTTTAAATTGTTGACTGCAACCTCTTTGAATATGGACTAGTGAATATTTTTATAAAATGGAAATGGGCTAACCCTTGTCGTGCTGAATAAATCTTTTACTAAATTTAATTAAAATCAAAAAGATGAAATCACTGTTGGTAATAATTATGGGATAATATCTTTATTGGAAATAAATCTTACATATATCATATCTAGCTTTCTAATGGCAAGCAGATTGTATAGACTAAGATCAGCCTGCACTTATCCATACCTTCTGCAAAAACAGGAATATTCTGGGTTTAGCATGACAAGGGTTAATTGATTTTTTTTACTTTTTAATTGGCTGGCAACTTAACCCATTACCAAACAACAAAACTTCAGACTGGTCCAAATTCAAAGATGCTACAGGAAGACAATTTCTAGTTTTTGAATTTTAAAAATCTTTATATTTTGGGGCAGAAAACATTGTTCATAAAATGAAAAAATTGCATGTAACTAGCAACTTCTTTATTCCTCAATGTTTCTCAAACTAACAAAGCTTTTTTCTTTAGGGTGCCAAAAAGCAAAATTTTATGGGAAAGAATTAGTGTCATTATATATGTGTGAACAATACCTGCAAAACAGAAAGAAAATTTGACTTTTTTCTGGCTGATTCTGGATCATTCCATAAAAGTGGGCAGATCTGCCCATAATCAGTGGTAGAAGTAGGCAGAAAGTAACACCTCTGACAATACAAAAGACAAACTTTCCTGCTTTCTTTTTTCCTAATTGCACACTTTTGTTTGATATCTGAGACAAACTTACTTATCCAAGTAAGGTAGACATAACAAGCTTGTTAACCCATTCCCGGTTTTGGAAATTTTAGACTAGTCCAATTGAAAGGGATTGCAGACGACAATGAAAACTGGATGCTATTTGAAATAAAACCATCCTATATGGTAGAAAATATTGTGGAAAAAGGAGAAATTGCTTGTTACAAGCAATTTCTTCTTTTTCCACAATGTTTTCTCGAGTATAAAATCACAGGAAAGTAAAATCCCGTATTGGAATAGGAAAGAGTTAAATGCAATTACTTCTTTTCCCACAATATTTTCTACCCTGTAGGTCTGTAACAATTTTAATAAATCCCACTTTAATTTGTCCTCTATGACCTCTTTAAAATTGGACTGGGACAAGTCTAAAATTTCAGAAAGGGTTAACTAATTCAATTGTTAGTTTCGTCTATAAAAACAAGCGTTCTCATAGGCCAAAAACAATTAATTATACCTGCATGAAAAAAAAGTTGAGCATGCAGCTATTTGGAATGCTTGAGAACAAAATAGTTCCATAAAAAAATGTACCAAAATCTGTAGATATATTTTTTTTTAATTTACATCATTAAATAATAAGAAATGAAGAGATACTTTTGTTTTCACTCTGGAAATCAAACAGATTGCTTGAAATAAACTTTTTTTTTCAATTTCAACAACTTTTTCCACTAAAGAAGACTGAAATTTTCAAAAAAATTCAAAAATTCAACATCAATATATTATCTCTAACCTTGTGAACTTGTCCAAAATGTTGTCGTCTAGTAATGGATTGAAATATAAAGACTAGCAAAAAATCAAGCATGCAAACCTTCTCTTTTCATTGAGTCCCTCCAGAATGTGATCAGAGTGGGTGCTTGAGCCTGACGTTGTTGAGGTGGATGCTACAGAATTACGCACATGGCCGTCTGTACTGTCTACCGTTGATACACTACTGGTTGTACTTGTTGACCCATGGTGACGGTTGGGTTGAGGGTGCCCTATCTCTGGACGAACTTGCTGGAAGACAAAATGAATATTTGAAAACACCATAACCGTTCCAGAGATTCAGTTTACAAATTGTCTTATAATCTCTGAAATTTTCATATGCTGTAGTAAAAAAGGTTCTTTTGTCTTGCAAAACTGCTGCTGCCAAACAAAGAGTCAATTGACTAACCAAATCATTCATTCAGACTGGAAGTAAACTTGTAACTCCGAAATTCCGTATTTATGAAAAGCATCTTTTTTTAGTTTGGAAAATTAAACATCTCACTTAAACCTTACATAGGCTATAGTTACGACTACTTGGTCACCAACAATTTTTTTTGTTTTTGTTTTTGTCCCTGACAACATATTTCACAAATAATGCTGTTCATCATATACCTTGCTGTGAAATCTGGGGATTTCTCAGTGTAATAAATTTTGATATCGTCACTGGAGTGACGATAACACTTTTCAGTTTCACTCTCTGTAATAAATCTTTAATCATGTATTCATCCGCACTTTTTTCAATAGACCTTCTCTTTATCAAAAAAGATTGGTTTTGATATTCTGATAAAAAAAAATAAGATAATATGGTAAATAATAAATAGAATAATCAACTGGTTATTCCAGATATGAAAAAATATTCCACTCGGATAAGTTGTTAGGCGTTAAAAAAACTTGTGCTGCGCACTCGTTTTTTCAACGCCTAACAACGCATCCTCGTGAAGTATTTTTTCATATCTGAAGTAACCAGTTGATTATCCTCTATTTATTACCTCAGTCCAACTGCTAATGTAGGAGGCTAGTGGGCGGGGCAAGTGACCCATCAACTAATCTTGAGGAGCAATGTTTATCTCGCCCATCACGTAAAACTTTTTTTGATGAGCTGACTGTACTTACAATTTTTAGGTTACCATTCTTTAAAACTTTTGCAAAATTTCATAAAATATCAAGCTGGTAATCCACATTTCATTTTTTAAATGTTACTGATGAAAGTCATACAGGGTTCCCACAAACTTCATAAAGTTAAATTCCTTGAATTTTTCCTGATTTTTCCCTGACTAAATTTCAAATTTCCCTGACCATAATCATCAGCATTTACCTACATTAAGCAGCTTAGAAGGCAAGGGGCACTTAAAACCCTTTCAGTTTCTTCTAATGTGTGTTTACATTTTGAAAACAAAACTGACTCATAGGCATTTTTTCTCTTAACAGAAACTCAAATTACAGATGACTTCAAAAATACATCAACAAAATATGCTTTCTAATGAGAAACAATTACAAACACATCCGTGCCTTTTTTAGAAGAAACTGCAATAGCCACTTGTTGTTTTTCCTTTACTTTCATAAAAATTTCTACATCTAATTCTGAAATTCCCTGACTTTTCCCTCACTTTTGCCATATCTTTAAATTTCCCTGATTAATTTAAAATTCCCTGACTTTTCCCTAACCTTGAATTTTTTTCACTTTCCCTGACTTACCCCAGACCGTGGGAACCCTGTGAAAATATACTTCATTTGATTTTCATATCTCGCAATTTAATTTGTCAAAGGAATATAGCTATAGAAACATTGTGAGAATGGTTGAAATTGCTTGTCTTCTTTTCTCACAATGTTTTCTACCTTGTTTGGCTCTAATTTTGTTTTGTTGTCTACATCATCTTTGAATTTGGATCCCTCTAAGATTTTGTTGTTTGGGAATGGGTTTTAACATACATTTACTCAAACACATAAAGGTTAGAGTAAATTCTAATTTGGTACAAAAAATGTTTTTCTTCTCTGTTAGAGTAAATTCTAATTTGGTACAAAATCATTTTTCATCTCTAAGGTCTTAAATGAAGCAAAAAAGGTATATCATTTATCCAAACTTGAAATAAGAGCAAATTTTTAATTGAGCAATAAAAATGCTCTGATGGAGCAAAAAGCTCTCGTGTGTGAGAATGGGCAAATCCATTTCATTACAATCCTAATTGTTACAACCCGGGGAAAACAAAGCAGAAATTGAAGCAAGCAATTTTCTCATTATCATGATTTTATTTTTCAAAAATGACAAAGATTTCTAACATTTCATTAACTTAGAATCATTGTCTGCAATTTCTTTGAATTTGGACCTGTCTGAAGTTATGTTGTCTGGTAATGTATTAAATTTTGTCTGGTTACAATTCAAAGTACATGTACTTATGTTAATGTAAATATTTGAATGAAAAAAACCCAAATGATATAGCATTACAAAATTTTTTTTTATAGTAATAACCTACCCTTGCTGACTTTTCCACAGATGGATTCAGTCTTTTCGGAGATTCCTGCCCTGGCCTATGGTGTTTATCCCGATCACGATGACCCTGTTTTTTCTTCAGATCATACTCCGGTACAGTTGTCTGTCCACGTGATGACCTAGTTACCATATCAGCTTGGACAGGATGTTGGACTGGAGGAGATTTAGACTGGGACTGTAGATCAGATTTTCTCTTAGCACACATAGTCTGGACATCCTCAACCTTCTTTAATACCTTCTGGACAGATGCCTGTATTAACAGTTACATTTATATATTAAACCATTATCAACCAACAAAAATTTAGATTTAGAAGAAATTCAAAGAAGTTGCAAATGATATTCCATAGTTCAAGAAATTTTAAAAATCTAAATCTTATGGACAATTTTGAAAAGCGATTTCTTCATTTTCGCAATGCTTTCCTCAGCTATTGTCTTGATGGGCTTCAAAATTTAAGATTGTAAGGGAATGGATTGATTTACTCAATGATCAAATAATTGATGGATTGTTGGCAATGCCCACTAACTCCAATGATTCCAACAGGTAGTTCCACTTTTGCTGAATCAACAGCCTATAGCATGGAACAAAAAAGTAAAACTGTTGGTGTGTGACCTGAACGTAATAAGCTGTTGTTACAATCCAACAAAAAGTGCTTCAAATATTCAAATTAATGTCAGCAAATGTTGGAGTTTTATCCTCCTATGAAGTTTCAAGTTGATAGCTACTTTACTTTCAGAGAAATGCTTCAGACAAAATTTGTGACAAAGGGAAAGATTGACGGACAGATGCCTACCATTACCAAATTATCCTTATATAATACAGAAATCATTCTTACCCTCGTGTCAGAAGTGATCATACTTTCAAACAACTGGCGAAATTCTTTAGGGTTGTTCAGCCGTAACTCTTTTGCGGTTGCCACAAATTTGTCAATATCTTTGATAGCCTTGACAATACTGTCAGGTGAATTGTAGCCTTCTAGCTGTTGATTGGCTAACATATCAACGCCACTGGAGCACCATTTGTTGGCCTAAAACAAAGAATAAAGAGGTCATGATGATCCTAAATCACTAACCTAAATCATCTGCTAATCAAAGTACTAAGCAACCAAAGCCAAATGATTATACCAAATATACTGTTTTAGGAATAGTATGAAACCATTAAGGCATGCTACAGTACATACCTAATACGAATGCCTCAGGCTTCATAGTTAGATAAATAATTAAAGAATCCTGCTTTTCGATGGAAAATATTTGTAAGAAAAGGAGAACTTGCTTGATTCAACAGGTTTCTCCATTTCTCACCATGTTTTCTATCCTAAAAGCTACTTGTATTTTAATTTCAATCCAACTTGAATTGCCATCTGCAACTTCATTTTAATTTGGACCAGTCTTAAATCTTGGCATCTGGTAATGGGCAATGCGAGAAAACTTTGAAATTGCTCTAATTGAGCCTTTCCAAACCAAATCTTGGAACTCTGGGTCAGGACCATTTTGACCCAATGGGTACAATTTTAGCAACCTTGTGTAGATATAATATATACCGAATATGAGTGCATTACATCTTATACATTTGAGAAAAGATATTTGAACATGCTTTTAATGAGCATTTTCCTAACTTTGATATGCCATTTTTGACCCCAAACAATCATATTAGATAACTATAAAGTTATGCTACATTCCAAATATAAATGCTTAAAGCACTACATTTATGAATTAATTCCTTGTTTTGCCCAATTTGGGACCCCTTGGGCAGGGATGTTTTTGACCCAAGGGACATAATTACCTGTAACATAGTACAAATTCATCTAGTACTGCTACATACTAAATATGAATACCCTTTATTTTAGGAGGAGAAAACTTTTGATTTTTCTCTAATAGAGCTTTTTACTAATTTTTGGACCTCCAGATTCGGTCCGTTTTTGACCCCATGGGTCATTTTGAGAAAATGGCAGAAAGCCATGTGGTTATGCTTTATGAATACATTACACCTTATACAAACAAGAGGGCCGTTGGCCCTGGGGCGCTCACCTGAGATAAAGGCTCTTTTTCTTTCAACAGTCTAGTTTCATGTTAAGGTTAGGATTATGAAACAAGTGGGCCACAATTACATATAAAGACTATGAACCTGGGAATCCATAAGTCCGAATTACAAATTCCAAGGCTTTAGTGCCGATTTGAAAGAAGGAAAAAACTTTTTCCATGGGTTATAATTTCAGAAATAAGAAAGAAGTCTGTGAACTGATGCTTCATGCCTATACACCCCCCCCCCCCCTGGGTCTGCCCAAATAGACCCGAGGATCATGATTTTAGCTATTTTGTAAGAGGTCAATATACTTATGCTTCATGCAAAATATCAAGACTGTACGCCTTCTGGGTCAGGAGGAGAAGTTTCTTAAGGATTATTTTAAAAATTCACTTTTGTTACCATGGCAACCAGTGTTTTTAACGGATTTCAATTCTTTTAGCTATTTTTGAAGGGGACCACCTAAGCAACATCTCTGCCAAATTTGGTTCAAATCGGCCCAGTGGTTTGAGAGGAGATGTCATTTAAAAAATCGTTCTTTATTTCTATATAAACCCCACCCCCCTGGGGCTCCGCCCCTGGGGACCCAAGGATCATGATTTTAGCTATTTTGAAAGAGGTCAATATACTGATGCTTCATGCAAAATATCAAGGCTCAAGTCTTCTGGGTCAGGAGGAGAAGATTTTTAAAGATTATTTTAAAATTTCACTTTTGTTGCCATGGCAACCAGAGTTTTTAACGGATTTCAATTCTTATAGCTATTTTTAAAGGGGACCACCTAAGCAACATCTCTGCCAAATTTGGTTCAAATCGGCCCAGTGGTTTGAGAGGAGATGTCATTTAAAAAATCGTTCTTTATTTCTATATAAACCCCACCCCCCTGGGGCTCCGCCCCTGGGGACCCGAGGATCATGATTTTAGCTATTTTGAAAGAGGTCAATATACTGATGCTTCATGCAAAATATCAAGGCTCTACGCCTTCTGGGTCAGGAGGAGAAGATTTTTAAAGATTATTTTAAAATTTCACTTTTGTTGCCATGGCAACCAGAGTTTTTAACGGATTTCAATTCTTTTAGCTATTTTTGAAGGGGACCACCTAAGCAACATCTCTGCCAAATTTGGTTCAAATCGGCCCAGTGGTTTGAGAGGAGATGTCATTTAAAAAATCGTTCTTTATTTCTATATAAACCCCACCCCCCTGGGGCTCCGCCCCTGGGGACCCGAGGATCATGATTTTAGCTATTTTGAAAGAGGTCAATATACTGATGCTTCATGCAAAATATCAAGGCTCTACGCCTTCTGGGTCAGGAGGAGAAGATTTTTAAAGATTATTTTAAAATTTCACTTTTGTTGCCATGGCAACCAGAGTTTTTAATGGATTTCAATTCTTTTAGCTATTTTTGAAGGGGACCACCTAAGGAACATTTCTGCCAAATTTGGTTCAAATTGGCCCAGTAGTTTAGGAGGAGATGTTGTTTAAAGAAATTGTTGACGGACGACGCACGACGCACGACGCACGACGGACGACGGACGGACGCCGGACAAAAGGCGATCACAATAGCTCACTTGAGCACTACGTGCTCAGGTGAGCTAATAAGGAGAAGATATTTTAGCATGCTCTAATTGAGCATTTTCCAAAACTTTGGACCCCTGGGGCAAGGCTGATTTTGATCCAAGATGCAAAATTTAAAGAACATGGTAGATAACTATAAGGTTATGTTACATTCTAAATTTGAATCCTTCAAGCCTAATAGTTATGAAGAATATTTTTTTCAACTTGCTCATATTGAGCAATTTTCCAATTAGTGACCACTGGGGTAGGGCTGATTTGACCCTAGAGGCATAGTTTTAATAAAATACTGCAAAAACATCTTTTTAAAATATAAACCAAATTTGAATGCCTAAGGCATGTGGTTATGCTATATATGAAATACATGCCCTTGGGCTTAATGTCTCTGAAAAAAGTTTTAAAAAGATTTACTAAATTTTCCCATTTTCAAGACAGATGCAGGACAATGACCCATCACAATAGCTCACCTAACACTTTATGCTCTGGTGAGTCAACAAGAGGGCCAAAATGGCCCTGCATTACTCTTCTGAGGATTATTTCATAATTTCTCCGATTCTGATAAGCCAGACCTGCCAAGCCCCCATTTTGTCATGAATAAAAACTTCATAAGTTTTCAAAAGGGTCACTAAAAGATAATTCCTGCCAAGTTTGACATAAATCGGCAAATTGTTTAAGAAGATTTTGTAAGGAATATTTTATGATTTCTAAATGTCTGATAAACTATACCCACACTGTCCTCATTTTTCTATGAATCAAAACTGAAGGAACGAATTCTGGAAAGATCACCCATGGAACATTCATGCCAAGTTAGTTCCAGAATTATTTCATGATTTCTCAAAGTCTGATAAGCTCCCACCTTGCCATTCCCCCATATTCTTTACAAATCAAAATTTCAAAAACAAGTTCTGTAATGCAATCACTCAAGGAACATTCATGTCAAGTTTGGTCCAAATTGGCCAAGTGGTTTAACCCTTTCCTGTTTCATTAAATTTTAGACTGGTCCAATTTGAAAGAGGTTGCAGAGGACAATGAAAATTGCATGCAATTTGAAATCTGACCATCCTATGTGGTAGAAAATATTGTGGAACAAGGTGCCAAATTGTCACAAGATACGCCCGTCACACTGCTTAATATCAACTGGGGGTTTGAATAGAACTGATGTTATTTTAAATGAATATTTTTTGTCAAACAAAGTATGAAAAATAACAAAGGGCAATAACTCAAAATATACGCTAGGTAGAGTTATGGTTCTTGTACACTGCACTCCCACTTGGTGAGCTCTATCCATCCATGAAGTTTCATGATTCTAGCTATTATACTTTTAGAGATATACACCGGACAAGATTCAAGTATGAAAAACAACAAAGGGCAATAACTCAAAATATACGCTAGGTAGAGTTATGGTTCTTGTACACTGCACTCCCACTTGGTGAGCTCTATCCATCCATGAAATTTCATGATTCTAGCTATTATACTTTTAGAGACATACTCCATACAAGATTCAAGTACGATAAATAACAAAGGGCAATAACTAAAAAAATAGACCAGGTAGAGTTATGGTTCTTGTGCACTGCACAACCCCTTGGTGAGATCTATACACCCATGAAGTTTCATGATCCTAGCTATAATACTTTTAGAGATATACTCCGGACAATATTCAAGTATGAAAAACAACAAAGGACAATAACTCAAAAAATAGGCCAGGTAGAGTTATGGCTCCTGTGCACTGTACTCCCCCTGTGTGAGATCTATACACCCATGAAGTTTCATGATCCTAGCTATAATATTTTTAGAGATATACTCCGGACAAGATTCAAGTATGAAAAACAACAAAGGGCAATAACTCAAAAAATAGGCCAGGTAGAGTTATGGTTCTTGTGCACTGCACTCCCACTTGGTGAGATTTATACACCCATAAAGTTTCATGACCCTAGCTATGAAAAACAACAAAGGGCAATAACTCAAAAAATAGGCCAGGTAGAGTTATGGTTCTTGTGCACTGCACTCCGTAATGATGAGAAGAATATAACTGCCAAGTTTAAAGTCAATCGGACTTACAGTGACAGAGTTATGCTCCGGACAAAGAATTGGACACTGCCCGGACGCCCAGACAACTGGATAACCGGACGACCTGACGCCCGGACACCACGGGTGATCCCATAATACGTCCCGTCTTCGACGGGCGTATAAAAAGGAGAAATTGCTTCTCCTTTTTCCATAGTGTTTTCTCCAGTATAAAATCACAGTGACGTAAAATCCCTTGTTTGACCAGGAAAGGGTTAACTACCCTTGAGCAAGCAAGATAAAAATTAGGTATAAAACAAAATCATAATCAATTAAGATAACTTCTTAGCTGAACTTCAAGTGAAAAACTTATGAAAAGCTTTCCATCTGAACTTCTTTAGTGATCGAATAAAAGCTCACCTTCTCAATTCGCTCCTGTAAATCCTTTGATTTGTTCAAGATTTCTCTTCTTTTGCGCAACAATTCATTATACTGGTTACACATCCTCTGTAATTCGATACATTTTGGACGAATACTATCTACTGCATAGTGATCATCCATGATGTACTGTTCACCGTTGGCGCGCATTTTCTCCCCTTGCTCTACCTCTTTCTGGAAAGAAAAAAATACATAGAAATTTAAACTACCCCAATTCATCCAATTATAACACATGACTGAACAATCCCTGAATTATTTAATCACCCTCCTGACAATATAAATGAAATTATTGTAAAACCAAGAGAAATTATGTATAAAAAATAATATATCCCTTTTCAACAAAGTTCCACATACATATATACATGTAGTACTTAACACACAACATAAACTGTCAGCAGTTTCTTCTAAATTTAAAAAAAATAAGTTGAAATATTTAGCAATCAAGCGATGGTTTGAATTCACTGCCCAAATCCAAAAGGTGTGTGTCTGAGCAAACTAGAGTGTGTGCAACCTGAACCCTTCTTTTATTAAGATCTATAAAGTTTTCTAAAACTTTTCTAATAAACACTCTAGGAAATATTTCAAAATACTGACAGGAACCTATTGTTTCTGAGCAATGATTTTGTCAATAAAATATTTCTATGTAGATTTCCTGAAGTTCTAGGATAATTTTCTCTTGAACAATTATCTTATGACTGTTTAGAAGAAATAATCATCAAAATAGGTGAAATCTTCATAAATATCAAAGTAGGGGGCTACTTTGAGAAGGTAGTATTTGTTAGGAGAATAATGTTATAAAGCCAACTGTAATTATTGATAAGATTCATAGTCATTGTTTATTTTAATCAAATTGTTCCACTTTCTCAGATATTTCAGATATACAACTGAATTTATAAAACATGTGTGTATAAAATGCTGTGAACATATACAGGGGTTTGGAAAAACAGATTGTCTCCACTTGTCCCAGGACAAGTGATACTTGATTTTCTCCTTTTCCAGAATCAAAATTAACTTGGCCGCAAACAAGTGAATATGTAAATTTTCAGAAAGCATGGTTGTTCCCATTCCCACACAATCCCTGCTTTTTACGGCCTTCAAGATAAGAGCTTAGGAAAACATTGTGGAAAATGAAGAAATTGCTTGTGTCAAACAATTTCTTCATTATCCACAATGTTTTCTATATAAAAAAAAGGAAAGATTTAAAATTTCATAAAATTGAAATTGTCGTCTACAGTTTCTTTCAATTTGGACAAATCTAAGATTTTGTTGTGTGGGAAAGGGTTAAAGAAGAACAATCTCAGTAGATTGATAAATTGATTGAGTGTTGTTTAATGCCACTTTAACAGTATTTCAGTTATATTACTGCAACTTGAGCACCTAACAATGGATTCCTGGTTTCTCTAACACCAGTAATACCAGTACATCCTTTCATATCCTCCAGCTGCTATCCCACTTAGGTTTACGATTATCCACCCATTGGTGAGAGACAAATGTCCTAAGTAGAAGAGCCCATGTCAGACAAGTCAGGCAATGGAATTCCACACCCATGAAATATACATTTTTTACAGGTTGGTTCAAAAACTAGCAATAAGCAATGTAGTTACATTACTAGATACAGTTTTGTCACACCACAAAGCCCATTTTCAATTTAAAAGAATTATTCAACTAATTTAAAGATTTTGTTTGCTGATTTTCTTTTTATGAACCATAAAGAGGTAATATGTGTTATTACTGTATAGTACGATGTTTGATGTTGAAAGCTCAACAAAATTCAAACTTTTATAACCCTTTCTAATGTATATAATTTCTTGTGAAACATATTTCAACCTATTACCATAATGCAAAATTTTATACTGGTCCAAATTCAAAGAAGTTGCAGATGACAATTTCAAGTAGTTGTAATTTTGAATAGCTTGGTCTTTATTGGTTGAAAACAAGGATGAAAATGATGAAATTGCTTGACACAAGCAATTTCTTCATTTTCACCCTTGTTTTCCTAAAGTCTTTTCTTTACAGGCGTAAAAAAGCAGGAATGGATTGATATCCATGTTTTGTCTGTAATCGGAGAGCAATTAACTTGGCAATGTAGTGTACAGACCTTACATCTACTAAAAAAGGTAGATTGGTTAAAAGGGAGATAAATTAAGACAAACAATCAAAAAGGATAGAACAGCATCATCCAAAATGTATTTTCTTCACTGATTGACAGAAAATGTTCATGCAAGAAGTCTTAAAAGGAAAACAAGTTGTGTTTGTGAAACACCAGGTCCCTGCAACAGCCTTTCAGTAATGTGACCTTGATAAGTGACCTTGACAAACAACCTTAACCAAACAACCGACTGATGCCTATCAATGCAAGGAGCCTTTGTCCAAAATATGAGCCATGTACAGGGTTTTCCCTGACCCTCTCCTTCTTTGAATTTGGACCCCCATTTTTCAGAAATGACCCCAAAATATCTAGACAGCCTTCTTTATCTTATTTGATAGGGGTCATAATGTGCCAAAATGACCCCTGTTTTGAAAGTCAAGGGAAAACCCTGCATGTATCTTCTACAATGTTTAAAATGTGCAAAAAGTTAAGTTTTTTGTGTTAAGTTTACAAAACACATGACCTTGATAAGTGACCTTGACCTTGATGAATTTTCCTGATCTTACAACCAAGTGATGCCTATCATAACAAGGAATCAACATTCCAAATATGAGCTACGTATCTGCAACGGTATTCTAACCCTTTTCATGCAGTATAAAATCCCTTAGGGAATTGCCTTAAAATCATAAGGCTGAGAGCACTGAAAGTATTTATTGTTCAATAATCAATATTATTTTTTGAAAATCATTTTCATTACTTCTCTGGCAGAAAAAGTACAAGCAGGAGGTGTAGATGAAGATAAGAGTGCACTTATGTGCAGGCAGATCTTTGTCCATACCTCCTGCCCAAACTGGAAAAATTCCAGTTCAGCATGACAAGGGTTAATAAGAGAAAGAATTTAAGTTTTGTATTCTTGCAGACAGACCGACATTCTTATGAGAGGTACTTGTGGGTTTTTTCCTTCTATGTTCTAAGCCCATACTTTTAATGATGTAAATTACGGAATGAACCCAACAAGGTAAATCTGTACACAATACTCAAAACCAACAATGTCTCTCCAGTAAGCCTGTACAGACAGATACAGACGGAAATCTGTAAAACAATATGCGCCAATCTGATTGATCTTAATTATTTGAACCCATTCCCGCACAGTGACGCTTTTAAATGTCTCTAAATCTGAGAGCTTTTGAAAACATTGTGGAAAATGAAGAAATTGCTTGTTACAAGCAATTTCTTCATGATCCACAATGTTTTCTGCCCCAAAAGACAATAATTTTAAAGATTTCACCCACTACAAATTGTCGTCTGCAATTTCTTTGAATTTGGACCAGTCTAAAATTTTGCTGTTTGGTAATGGGTGGCCATATTAAAGTCAGAAATAAATAATCATTAAATTCTACCATTAAAGTAATCTGTTTTATTAAATCATGGATTAAATTAGTCACAGTTTATCATGTACTAATCTGCAGGTCAAATTCTGCAGGTCAAATTCTTTCATATTAATCTTTAAATAATCAGCATTAGTTTTTAGTCAACAAATTATTTCAAGTAATAAAGAAGACACTCCACAAGTTACGTTCTAAGTAGGAAGCTTAACCCATTACCAGACAACACAAAATTAGACTGGTCCAAATTGAAAGAAGTTGCAGATGGTATCTTTAAAGAGTTTGTTTGTTTGAATGGGGTTTAATGGCGCTTTCAACAATCTTTCAGTTATACCGCGGCGGCTGGAGCACCTAACAATGGATTCCTGGTATTTCTCACACCAGTACCACCATCACATCCTTTCCTAGCCTCCAGCTGCTATCCCACATAGGTCTACAATTATCGACCCATTGGTGGGAGACAAATAGTCGGGAAGGATGAGTGCTGCCGTCAGGATCGAACCCGGGACCTCTTGACAGTCTGATGCACTACCAACTGCGCTATGATGTTGGCATCTTTAAAGAGTACTATAATTAGGGAAAAGGTTCCAAAACTGACAAAATGTGAGAAAAAGGAGCAATTGCTTGTCACAAGTAATGTCTCCTTTTCTCACATATATCCATGACTGTTTTTCTTCAGGGTGTCAGAAAGTGTCATTTTGAGCTAATGGGTTAAACATTGTATCTACAGGTTACATTTTATCTGTAGTTATGACATCTAAGCTGCCCCAAAACTATTTTCTTTAGTTTCATGTCCCTTGGAATATACTTACAATTAAGAGATGAAGAGAATATTTTTTGTTTTCATGGAGGTATGAACCGAAAAACCTAATCACACTGTATGAATACGCGAAGCGGATTCATACATTGTGTGATTAGGTTTTTCGGTTCATACCTCCAAGAAAACAAAAAAAATTATCTTCATTTCTTATAATTTAATAGCATCGAGCAAAAAATGCAACAACTTAACAAATTTTGATACCTTTTTGTAGTGAACTATTTTGTGCGGAAGCATTCAAAATGGCTGCGTACTCAAAATTTTGTTCATGGAGGTATGAATTAAATTTTTCGACCAATCAGATTGCTCGTTTTTGATAGACGAAACTAACAATTAAATTATTAGAAATTGTTTTGAATATCTCAGTCTAATTGCACTGTCGGAGGTCAGAGAATGATGATGCCAAATTAAATGCATTAAGAGAAACAAGCAATTTATTTCATTCCCTCATCATAACGTTTTTTGACGCCCTAAAAAGAAAAGAAAATCTATGGAAAACATTGTGGAAAATTGCAGAAATTGCATGTTACAAGTAATTTCTTCATTATCTACAATGCTTTCTACCCCAAAAGACAAAGATTTTTGAAATACCATCAAATGAAAATTGTTTTTGTCATCCGATAATGGGTTAAATAACCTTTAATCTCATATTACTGAACCATCACAACACAACACTGTCTTTTGACACAGTGAGTCACATTTTTTCCTTTAGCAGGAGGTATAGACTTTTCCTTTAGTGGGAGGTATAGACTAAGACCAGTCTGCACATTTGTGTGGGCTGATCTTAGTCCACACAACCTATTTTTAAGGTTTTGAGCCAGTCTTGCTTATAAATTTAATCAACATAATATTTGCTGATAAAAAGGGCCTACTAGTGCTGTAGTACTTTGATTTTAGAGTTTTATTTAGCATGACAAGGGTTAAATTCAGACAGATCATCTGGTAACAGGTTTATAATAAGTTCTAGGGATGTGACCATTTAGGATTGTTTGAGAAAGAATTAATCATGTGACCTCAAATTGAGTTTTAACCATATGCGCAAACATTTTTGAATCACCAAGTTACAAGTCACATTCAATTTTTTCCAGTTTTACAATTGCCATACCTTTAAAATGCAATTATAGTTTTTAAGCCTTGCTTTTCTTGTAACCTTTTAAACAAACTTCCTTTTCTTTTCACCAATTACTGAATGACAAAATTTTAGACTGGTTCAAATTCAAGTACATTTGTATATTGCTGACAACAATTTGTAGTTGAATTTTTTTGTAAGTCTTTGCCTTTTTTGGTAGAAATAATGTGGATAATAAAGAATGAGCAATTTCTTCATTATCTACCATGCTTTCAAAAACATTCATTTTGCTGGACTTAAAGCCATATCTTCCCCTAAAACACATAGCAATATTGGCAAGAAAACTATTCTTGATTCTTTAAAACATAAATAAATACGACAATTAAAACTATAAGATAAAAAAATTCTTCTCGGTAAGTACTCACCACAAGCAATAAAAATATGACCTTGAAAAACTGATATTGACAAATAAACTATAACAATGGTTCAGTTTAGGTTTCCGAGCTCAAAATGACTAAGACATTTGAATTAAATCAATTCAAGGGCAGATAATTCAAGAAAGACCCGAGCTTTTTGAATTTCTGAAGTCTTATGCTCAACTAAATATCAGAGATACACTGTGGCAAGATTCAGTTCAATCCAATAGAATTTGTAGATGGAGTTGTGCACCCCCCCCCCAAAAAAATGTAATTTTAAGCTATATTGTTATGTAAAGGGCAGATAATTCTGGAACAATTTGACATTTCAAACAAATTTTAGTCCTAAGTACAACTAGACATCATACAGAGTCATTGTGGCAAGTTTCAGTTCATTCCCATTCAGATATAGCAGAAATTGTGCTCACAAGAAATAAAGTTTTCTTTTCCATTCATTTCAAGGGCAGATAATTCAAGATGACTCAAGAATGACTGGAGCACACACAATACATAGTGATTTTCGTTTAATTCAAGGGCAGATAATTCAAGATAACTCAAGAATGACTGGAGCAATTTGAATTTCAAAGGTCTTATGCACAAATAAACATCATAGGGAGTAATTGTGCCAAGTTTTAGCTCATTCCCATGGATAGTTTTGAGGAGTTGCGCACATAAAAAATTGCTAACTGAGGGACAGACAGACAGACGGACAGACAGACGGACGGACGGACGACTAGGGCCATAACATAATACAACCTTTCTGCATATAAAAACTTGGATTGAGTCGATCAATTTTTCTAAATTTAAAATAACAAATACAGAAAGTATTAATCTTGTTCAGACCCCCCCCCCACTTAAAAAAAAGCTTTGGAGAACATTATGGAAAATGAGAAAATTGCTAATCAACCCATTCCCACACAGTGATGCCTTTGTATGCCCCTCAAGAAAAACAATTGGGAAAAACACTGTGTAAAATGAAGAAATTGCTAGTCACAAGCAATTTCTTCATTTTACACAATGTTTTCTATTCAGAAAATTTGAATAATCTAAAATTTCTTAAACTTTAATCGTCATCTGCAACTCCTTCCAATTTGGAATAGTCTAAATTTTCGTTGTGTGGAAATGGGTTAATTATCAGCATTGCTTTCTACTGCAAAAGACAAAGAATTTACTCCCATCAACGGAAAATGCTCTGGAAGGTTTCTGAATTTGGACAAGTCCGAAATATATCTTAAGGAAATGGATTAATCAGGCTTTTTGGAAGTTAAAAGGACGTTCTACTTTACTGTAAATTACAAAATTGACTGTTCATTCTTTTTAAATCATTCAGAAATAAAGCTTCAAACAATAGAACCATGATGGTCCTATATTGCTCCCCTGAGTAGGATGGTTTAAGGCTTTATGGTATTTACCAAATAGCAAAACCCTCTATCTAACCATTTTGGAGAAGATGTTTAAGAATTTCCTTCAATCCTAGGCATATTGATGAACCCACAATATAGCCCTAAATTCAGGAGTACAGTAATTCTTTGAAGAATTTTGGTAGAGGGTCAATAAATAGGCATTAATACATGCCAAATATCAAAGATCAAGGCCTTGTGGTTTAGCAGAAGAAAAATTTCAAAGATATTCTTCTTTAACCCTTTCCTGGACAAACACGGGTTTTTACGTCACTGTGATTTTATACTTGAGAAAACATTGTGGAAAAAGGAGAAATTGCTCGTAACAAGCAATTTCTCCTTTCCCCACAATATTTTCTAACACATAGGATGATCAGATTTCAAGTTGCATGCATTTTTCATTGTCATCTGCAACCTCTTTCAAATTGGACCAGTCTAAATTGTCATGAAACAGGAAAGGGTTAATCTTATCTAAAATCAGAGATTGCAAAGAAAAGAGCTAATTTTCAGAATACTGTAATTCTTTGAAGTATTTTGGTATAGGGTCAATAGGTGATGATACATACCAAATAGTAAAGCTCTAGGCCTTATGGTTTGGGAGAGGAAGATTTTCAAAGATTTCCTTAATTATTCCTATGTAACTCAGGGATCACACAGAAAAGGGCTAATATTCAGAGGACGGTAATTCTATGAAGTATGTTGGTAGAGGGTCATTACACGATGATTTATACCAAAATTCAAAGTTCTAGGCCCGATGGTTTTGGAGAAGATATTCAAAGATTTCTTTCTTTGTTTCAATGTGAAATCAGGAATCATACAGAAAAGGACTAATTTTCAAGATACAGAAATTCTTTGAAGTATTTTGGTAGAGGGTCAATAGATGGTTTGAGAGGAAAAGATTTTTTAAGTTTTTTCACTCGGTTGCCATGGCAACCAAAGTTCTTCATGGATTTCAAATTCTTTGAAGTATTTTGAAAGAGTATGACTAAAGGATCATTTCTCTGAAGTTTGGTTGAAATTTCATGGTTAGTTTAAGAGAAGAAAAACAGACAGACAGATGGACGAGTGATGACCAATCACAATAGCTCACCCAGAGCACTTGGTGCTCAGGTGAGCTAAAAAATCTTCAGACTTTGAATTTGAAAATTTTGTAGTCTGGTAATGGGTTGACCTCTCTGTCTAACAAATCTTACAGATGACCTAAACCCATTACTATATGAGCAAATTTCAGACTGGTCCGAATTTAAAGAAGTTACTTAACCAATGTCATGCTGATCCCCGAATATTTCTGATTTGACAATATCTTTTGCAGGTGTATAGACTAAGATCAGCCTTCACAGGCGTGCAGTTTGATCTAAGTCTACACTACCTGCTTGTTCTTTTAGTGTTGAGAAAATATTTGAATAAAAAGAAGACCTCAGGTTGATAAAAAATCAGAATTTTGTGAAGAAATTGCTTGTGGCAATTTCTTATTGTCCACATTGTTTTCCAAAGCTTTTTTCTTGAGTGGCGTTAAAAAGCGTCTTTGTGCGTGAATGAGTTACAGAAGGATGGTTGATAAATATTTTCATTACTAACTTCAGTCATCAGTTTGTTGTCAAGGTAACGGCTGCCATGTGCAGGTGTAAATTAGGTGAGTCAAATCTAATGTAGTAATATCATCTATACCCATGCACTAATATTAACTTAACCGATAAACCACCGTCGAATCATCCTTCCTTACTGTTATGATCATTATACAAATTTGAATAAATATCATTTAAATTTTATACTTCATATTCAAAAAGCCTAACCCAAGTATACAAGAACATAGCCAAATGATATATTGTTAGTCATACCTGTTAACCCTTGTCATTATGAACCTAGATTATTCTTGCCTGTGCAGGTGGAATAATCTAGGATCAGCCTATACATAACATATGTGCAGTCTGATCTTAGTCTACACAAACAGTTGGATTTATTAAGATACAAATATTTATAAGATTGGTTAAAATACTGACCCACAATTAAGGTCCTTCAGTGATTTTAACCCTTTGATTTTTAATACAATTTTAGCAAAGATTTCACTCAGCATTACAAAGATTAATCCGTAACCAAATGATTTTTTTGAGACTGGTCCAAATTTTAAGAAGATGTAGATGATAGCTTTAAGTTGATATCATTTTAAAAATGTTTGTCTTTCTGAGTAGAAAAGCATTTTGAAAAAAGAAGAGCACCCTTTTTTACATCCTTCAAGAAAAAAGTAACAATGTTTTCTACACTGATTGACAAAGATTCCTACAATTCATCAACTTAAAAATTTCCTTCACAACATCTTTTGATTTAGACTAATTTATAATTTTATCCCTTGGTAATGTCTTATGCCTTCAACAAACACAGAATTTCTTCATTTTACAAAAAAGTTGAAAAAATCTAAAATTTCAATAACTTTAAATTGTTGTCTGCAACTCCTTTCAATTTAGACCAGTCTAAAATTATGTTATCTGGTAATGGTTAACACTTGTCAAGCTAAACCCAGAACCCAGAATATTCTTGTCTACGCATATGTGCAGTCTGATCTATCTATCTATCTATTTATACTGCCTAACTCCCCTTTCGGGTATTACTGGCAGGTGACACAATCCAGATGTTTTCACGTCCCTGAAAGAGAGGCAGTGGCTGAAACCCCACTGCTACCCACTTCTACAGCTGGGTAGACTGGGGCTGGCTATTAAGTGTCTTGCCCGTGAACACACCCCGGTGACGTGGGGGCTCGAACTCATGACCTTCAGATCACGAGTCAAGCACCCAAACCACTCGACCATCGAGGCAGTCTTAGTCTATACCATCTGGCAATTGGTTAAAAGGAAAATTGACCTGCATGTAATGCTTCCAGTGATTTCAGTCCTTTGATTTTTATGCAATACTAGACAGAATTTTTATTCAGCATGACAAGGGTTTAGGTCTGTGTGTGTCTACAAAATGTTCAGAAACTCCTCTAGTTCCACTATTCCAGTCTCTAAGCAGAGTTGTTGTTTCTTACCCTCACCATACATCTCTGCAATGGGCTAAATGAGAAGATTCTTGTCAAACCAAGTAATTGAAGATATATAATTTTTCTTTTGATTTACGAAAAATAAAAAGGCTTAGACATAATAAATATGATTCAAGATGCCCAAGAAAGTTGAAAAAATGTAAAATTACATTATCTTGAAATTGTCGTCTGCAACTCCTTTCAATTTGGACAAGTCTAAAATTTTGACGTCTGGTAATAGGGGACTATTTTCTGAGCCCATTACAGAAATGAATGGGGAATGAACCAGAGTGCAAGAGAGTGTCCCATATCCGAATGTCCCTTATCCACTTCTCTTTGAAACTAAATTCAATAATCAAAATTTTATAGCAATTATCATAAATTGCTATTTTTATTTAGCATTTCTTGTCCTTTTTTATTATATTTTACAAGTCAGATCATGTATCAATTTGAAAAATTGCAACTCACCCTTTTCACTTGAACAGCAAACTTCAGCATATTTATTCCAATTATATGATTTTCTGATGATTTGATAGCAATTTCAAGATGATGAAATTGTTGTTATTTCCATAGAAATTAATATAGATTATAGTATGTCTACGCAAGCTTATAATCCAGGAAATTTAAAGATGAAACACCGAATTCTTGGATTATATAAATCATCACATATCAATGGGTCAGTTGAAACAGTTGTAACTGCCTAAAAACATCAATATCAAACATGCATCAGAGCTTTTGATTGTCTATTTCCCATACTGTGACAATTCAAAGGAACACTTCATAAAATTCATGTTAACCCTTCCCTGTTTTGCATAATTTTAGAGCTGTCTTATTTCAAAGGTTTTGCAGATGAAAATTTAAAGTGGATTTGATTTTGAAAAATAACCATTCAGTATGGTAGAAAATATTGTAGAAAAAGAAGAAATTGCTTGTTACAAGCAATTTCTTCTCTTTCTACAATGTTTTCTCAAGTAAAAGATCACTGGGATATAAAAACCAGGGATTGAACAGGAAACAAGAGGCCCAGTGGGCCTTAACGGTCACCTGAGTAAAAGAGCACCAAGACAAGTGATTTTGTTTGAAAGAATTAGAGAAAGGTTTGGTTGAAATCCCCTCAGTAGTTCTTGAGAAGAAGATGAAAATGTTTTAAAGTTACCAAAAATGCCCCCCTTTTGGTCCCCATTTTTGGCAACCCTGACCTCCAGCCTTTTAATTTTCACAAATCTGTATAATCAGTACCCAATGATGCTTTTCACCAAGTTAGTTTGAAATTGGCTTAGTACTTCATCAGAAGAAGGTGAAAATGTGAATTTTTTAACATGATGAACTTTGACCTCTGAGTGTGGCCCCATACATAACCCCAGGGACATGAATTTCACAATTTATAATATACCTGTCCTAGTTGTCACGCACACAGAATATTTAAGCTCTGGCATTAACTGTTTATTAGAAGAAGATTTTTAAAGAAGTACCAAAAATTACCCCTTTTTGGCCCCTATTTGGGCCCCTTTGACCCCAAGAACCCCTATTTTCACAAACTTGAATTGGCATCCCCCAATGATGCTTTCTACCAAGTTTGGTTGAAATCCGCCCAGTAGTTCTTGAGAAGAAGATGAAATATTTAAAAGTTACCAAAAATTACCCCCTTTTGGTCCCCATTTTAGGGCCCCTGACCCCCCAGCCTTTTTATTTACACAAATCCGAATAACCATTACCAAATGATGCTTTTCACCAAGTTTGTTTGAAATTGGCTTTGTACTTCATCAGAAGAAGATGAAAATGTGAATTTTTTAACATGATGAACTTTGACCTCTGGGTGTGGCCCCATCTATGACCCCAGGGGAGTGAATTTCACAATTTATAATATACCTGTCCTAGTTGTCATGCACACAAAATATTTAAGCTCTGGCATTAACTGTTTATTAGAAGAAGATTTTTAAAGAAGTACCAAAAATTACCCCTTTTTGGCCCCTATTTGGGCCCCTATGACCCCCAGAACCCCTATTTTCACAAACTTGAATTGGCATCCCCCAATGATGCTTTCTACCAAGTTTGGTTGAAATCCGCCCAGTAGTTCTTGAGAAGAAGATGAAAATGTTTAAAAGTTAACGGACGACGCACGACGGACGACGCACGACGACGGACAAACGATGATCGCAATAGGTCACCATGACCATTCGGTCAGGTGACCTAAAAATTAAAGCAATGGCTAGAATTCTCATCAGCTTAAATCCACATCACTAGGGTTCTCAAACATTTCTATTCAGGTAAGGGGAACATTCAACATGAATCCACAGATGAAACTGAAACATGTATGATTTCTTCCTCAAAATAATCTATATTTTCACTGAACAAATGTTGTTAATGCAAGAACATATAAAATTGATGAAAACCCTATTGTTTACAAGTCAATTGATCCAGTGTAATGTTAAACCATTGATTTCAGGTAATGTAAATTTGATATTCCTGGACAAACTTTATGGAGAATGGGAAATCGCGAGCCAGCGCAGAACTATTGTAAGTCCTTACAATGGTTTTCGTAAAACTTGCAATAATGATATGAAGTTAGTGATACAATCACTACCAATATTGAGCACATTGTGACCTGTCTAACAAAAGCAGATCTTATTGCTGGTCTGAAAAGTATTGATAACCAATAGACTCCAGATCTCCAAGTATCAACCCTGATCAGGCTGTATGTAAAGACTGTGCAAGCTGACCAGGGTAAATACCTTTTCCTTTCACTATTTCATGTATTTAGATTGACCATTCTATCTTATTGACCCAATTACCACCCACACAGTACCCCCCCCCCCCTCCCCCCACACACACACAAAACAGTAAAAGGCTTTTGAAAACATTGTGGAAAATAAAGATATTGCTTGTGACAAACAATATCTTTGTTGTCCATAATGTTATCTGCCCCAAAAGACCAAGATTATTTGAAATTTATCTATAAAACTTGTCCTCTTTGAATTTGGACCCATCTAAAATATAATATCCTGTTAAGCATTAATCAATCATTTACATACTGTAAGTGTGCTGGATAAAATTTCTTTGTATCCATTTCTCATTTTGTAAGGATTTTTTAGTCCTAAAAACAAGACCTAAGTACATGTATAACAAATTATAACTACTAATGTACACAAGTGTGCATTGCTGATTATAAGGATGGCTCCAAAGTCTGAGTTATTGTAGCTTAAACAAGCTTTGGTAGCCCACTGATGATTGAGAAATGGTGCACAAACAACAGAAATGACCCCAAACACAAAATCAAACACTTCTTCACAACTCTTACTGAACACACCATTCACTCTTTTAAAATTCACTGTAATTTTATGTCAAATGATCCAGACATTTATGCAAGATTAGAGGATCATGACTTCTTTGTGCATCCTTTATCCTGTATTCATCAGCAAAATCTGATTAATTTAGGTGAAAACAAGCTGTGCTAACTGATCCTTGGGAATACTAATTGATTGACAATCATAATATCTCTTATACCTGCCCAAATTTAGTGACATCACCAGATATAACAGGAAACCAGACCCTTTCTCAAATAAACAAAAACTCTCAAGTCACAGATGACCTACTACTGAATTGGGAACAAGATGAATAGACAATCAAATTGTTCAAGTTACTGTTAATTATAGAAAAAACATAAGCTTCATGTAAGATAAAATCATTTTCTTTTGCAAAATCATAATTTCTATTAAAAGTCAACACTCTTTTAACCATTTCCCACTCACTGATACTTTTTCATACTCCTCAAAGGAAAAACTTAGGAAAACATCCTAGTAAATGAAGAAATTACTTTCAGAAAGCAATTTCTTCATTATCCACAGTGGTTTTTTTTTTTGGTTTTTTTTTCTGAATGGGGTTTTACGCCGCTTTCAACAATCTTTCAGTTATATCGCGGCAGCTGGAGCACCTAACAATGGATTCATGGTATTTCTAACACCAGTACTGCCATCACATCCCTTCCTAGCCTCCAGCTGCTATCCCACATAGGTCTACGATTATCGACCCATTGGTGGGAGACAAATAGTCGGAAAGATGAGTGTCCCCATCGGGATCGAACCCGGGACCTCTAGATTGATAGTCCGACGCGCTACCAACTGCGTTATGACGGCGGCCCAGTGTTTTCTACCAATAAACCCAATCCCACACACAATCCCTCCTTATTACGTCCCTCAAGGAAAAAACCTCCGGAAAACATTGTAGACATAAAAGAAATTGCTTGATTCAAGAAATTCCTTCAAGGTCCACAATCTTTCCTACCCCAAGAAACAAAAAAATTAGAATTTCACCAACCAAAAATTATTGTCTGCATCTTCTTTGAATTTTGACAAGTCTAAAATTTTGTCATCTACTAATGAGTTAGGGTTATGTACAGAAAAACAGCAATCAATTTAGGCTCGAGTCAAGTCTTTAGTCTATGAGAAAATATACAATGTCTACCAATCTTGTTCAACCCATTAACAGGTGGCCTAGTTTTAGACTTGTCCAACTTGAAAGAAGTTTAAAGTTCATAAGATTTTAGATTTTTTTCAACTTTCTGGGTAGAAAACATTGTGTGAAATGAAGAAATTGCTTGTTTCGAGCAGTTTCTTCTTTTCACATAATGTTTTCCCAACCTTGTTACTTGAGGGCATCAAAAAGCGTCATTGCAAGGTAATAGGTTAGATCATTGATTGGCAAATAGAAAAAGAAAAATATCAAAATGTCTTCGTTTAAAAATTATAAGGGTCTCGGACTCTTTTGTACCAAATGGAAAAGTGTTAATCTAAACTTCCTGTCTATTATCAATGTTGTCCAACCACTAGAAAGGGAGAGCCCCGTCATCAAACAAATCTGCATTTTATTAACCCTGTACCAGACAACAAAACTTTAGTCTGGTCCAAATTGGAAGAGGTTGCAGACAACCATTTTTAGTTGATGAAATTTTAAAGATATTTGTCATTTTTGGTAGAAAACATTTTTGACATTAATGAAATTTCAAGTAGCAAGCAATTTCTTCATTTTTCACAATGTTATCTGAAGCTTTTTTCTCTGGGACTTCTTAACCCATCCTGTTTAATCCCTGGTTTTTACATCCCCATGTTTCTATATTTGAGAAAATATTATGGAAAAAAGAAGAAATTGCTTGTAACAAGCAATTTCTTCTTTTGTCCACAATATTCTCTGCCCTACTGAATGATCATTTTTCAGTTAAATTTTATTTTAAATTTTAGTCTGCAAAACCTTTTGACTTGGGCCAGTCTAAAATATCAAAAAACCTGAAAGGGTTAAAGTGTAATTGTGTAAGAATGGATAATTTACCTTAACCCTTGTCATGCTGAACCCGGAATATTCCAGTTTTGGCAAGAGGTGTAGACTAAGATCAGACTGCACTTATTTGCAGGCTGATCTTAGTCTACACCTCCTGCTTGTACTTTTCCCGTCAGAGTTGTTTATGAAGTTGATTTCTAAAAAAAATGATTTTTGAACAACAAGTTCTATCAGTGCTTTCAGCCCTTTTATTTAACAGCAATTCAGTAAGGTAATTTATTCAGCATGACAAGGGTTAATATAATCATCTGCATCTTCTATAAATTTGGTCTAATATTTTGTTGTCTGGTAATGGGTTTAATGTTCACACAATGCCATTTTTATTACTTCAACAGTGAAATATTTTTCCTAGAATTAAGGCAATGAAGGTAAATAACAGATGCCGATATGACTGAAGATTATTAAACCATATGTCATTCTAAATAGGGCAACCAGCCTTTATTGTCTGATTGTAACAGAATATCAATAATTAACTAGAAAATTTTGTGATAACGACCTGCAATATCATCAAGATAGAGTTGTTAATATTGGTCCAATATTGCAAAACATTCTATTTGAGGCAAGAAATATAAATGAACTCTACCAATTTGATATACTCTGTGAAAAATGAAGACTTTTGCCAAACTGTCTCCTGTGAAAAAAATTCAAGAACTTTATTTTGGTTTTAGAACTTTTCTGGAACTTCAAGAATTTACCGTTAGAGGTTCAAAAACTGTTTTTAAAAAGTTCTAGAATTAGCTTTCTAGAAGCTTTCACTGGTTCAAGAACTCAAGCTCAGGAACCTGAAGGTTCTAGGGCCTGTGTTAAAGAACTAAAGTGCAAAACTATGAATGTTCTTGGTCTTTAGGTTCAAGAACCTTCCAGTGCTTGATCTTCTGACTTTTTTTCTATATTCTTTTTAACACCCTTGAATTTACATTTAAAACCGTCAAATCAACTAAAATGCTTCGCAAAAATGTCAGCCAATGTTCAAAGTCCACTTCAGATTTGAATAAATGGTTTGGTTGGCTGAATGATTCTCTGATTGAAAGCCATGATTAATCAATTATATTTGTATAATTTTACTTATATTTAAGTTTTTCTCTAGTTGTTTATGAGTTCCCACACAATTATGCTTTCAGACGCCCCCAAAGAAAAGTTATTGGGTAAACATTGTGTAAAATGTAGAAATTGCTTGAGTCAAGCAATTTCTTCATTTTACACAATGTTTTCTACCCAGAAAGTTGAAAAAATCTTAGTTTCCTTAAACTTTGAATTGTCGCCTAGAACCCCTTTCAGTTTTTTGTGTGTGAATGGGTTCAGAGGTTCATGACAATTACAAAGCATGTCCAAAACAAGCAAGAAGATAATCACCTTATGTTCAACTGACCGGGCAGTCAGAATGACATTAAAGTGGATTAAAAATATTTGTTTGTGAAATCTTTAACAATACACAATATAATTGTGAAATATTTTTCTTGCCCTTGATAGGAATGACTGTAGGAAATTGCAATACTTGAATCTGTGGTTATAAAGTGACCATGAACTTTAACCTTAACCCTTTTCATGCTGAATAAAATCCTTTTCAGAATTGTATAAAAATCAATGGTCTGAAAGCAATGGTAGTACTTTTTGTTCAATTGTCAATACTTCTTTTGAAAATTAATTTCATAATCAACTCTGGTTTCAAAAGGACAGACAGGAGGTGAAGACTAAGATCAGTCTAATTTTTTACTATACCTACCACTAACACCGGAATATTCCGGGTTCAGCATAACAAGTGTTAATTTACTTAAAGTTTAATTTTTTCGCCATAGAGTGCTATTCATTATGTAAGAGTAAAATTGTATTGCCCCCACTTTTGGACCAGGAGAAACAATGTCATCTACTTGCAATGAAGAGAACATAACTGCATCAAATAATTTAGAAATCCTGCCAAAATAGTTTTAACAGAAGGCATTGATAAAGATCAGCCTGCACATATGTGCAGTCTGATCTTAGTCTACACCACCTGTTTGTCCTCTTCAAGACAGAATTGCCCATAATATCAATTTTCAAACTAAATACTGAACCTGACAACTAGACCTATATTGCTATCAGTCCTTTTATTTAAATGCAATTCTGAACAAGGATTCTCTTTAGCATGACAAGGATTAAGAACTTTGCAGTGAGGAGATATTCAGACACAAAGACATTTACTTAAAAAGTTGCACACAACAGGCGCACAGTCATTGTAATGACTGCAAGTTGGCTTTACACTATATTTAACCCTTGTCATGCTGAATAAAACCCTTGTACAAAATTGAATTAAAATCAAAGGTTGGAAAGCATTAAAGGGCCTGATTCTGGGCCAATACTTCTTTTAATAATCAATTCTATAAATAAATCTGGCCTAAAACACAAACCAGTATAGACTAAGATCAGACTGCAAATATGTGCAGTCTGATCTTAGTCTACAGTCCTGCCAGATCAGAAATATTCTGGGTTCAGCATGACAAAGGTTAAGGTATTACGTTATTTTGATCCCAAATATTGATTCCTTACCTCTTCATAGCAAGTAGATTGGACAATCTTCATTTACCAGCATTCACAAATAAGGTTTTAAGCTAAAATGCTCAGTCAGGCTGACATTAAGTTAGATTAATTAGTCAATTAATTAGGCAATTAAGACTCTTTAGCCTGCAGATTAGGAGTTTATTTAACTTGTGACCTTATTTGGTGTGAGTAACCTACTTTTTTACTTATTAGTCAGATGTTAGAGTTAGATTGAATGATTGATTGAATGGGGTTTAATGCCGCTCTTAACAGTATTTCCATCATATCGCGGTCCCTGGAGCATCTAACAATAGATTTCTGGTATTTCTCACACAAGTACTACCACTACATCCTTTCCTAGCATCCAGCTGCTATCCCACTTAGGTTTACGATTATTTACCCATCAGTGAGAGACAAATGTTGGAAATTGGAAAAAATATGTGCCGCCGCCAGGGATCGAACCCATGACTTCCCATAATTCGAGATTAGGAGTCTGATGTGCTACTGACTGTGCTATGATGGCGGCTAGGTTTGAGTTGGTAGATTCTTACTATTAAGTGATAACAGACAGAGCCTATCAATCAATTCATTTATTTATAGACACATAGTGAATTTTTAACTCTGACAATCTGACAACTTTGGCATTTTTAATGTATTAACTACCTTATTCGAGCTGTAGTTACCATGTTAAGATTGCCAACCAACTTTTTCCATTTTTGTTTTATGTTATTGACTAAAAACTCTACAAAATAAACCTGTTGAAATGGAACTTTCTGCTGGAGCTCGGTAGGTGTGGCCTGCTATCCATTACTTATATGATCTGTCACAATCTTCTTACTCAAACATGTGTCTAATTTACGCTTTTCAAAAAAAATCTAAGTTTGCTGGAAACATTTACAGTAGAAGTGATATTTTGGAAAATAATTTTGTTATTACCAATATGAGTTCAATTAGACTTTAATTTAACTCTTCACTATAGACGACAAAACCACTCTGTTCATAAAACAAAAGCAGTCTTTACTTGTATGCATTTATTAAGACTTTACAGTATTTATTATACATTGTATTCTACTTAACCAATCACCATACAACCAAACCTTTTGACTACCCCAGCAAAAAACTTTGGAAAATATTGCAGAAAAATAAGGAATTGTTTTTTGCAAGCAATTCCTTCATTATCCACAATTTTTTTTACCAAAAAAGTAAAAAAACAACAAGAGGGCCATTGGCCCTATGGCGCTCACCTGAGATAAAGGCTCTTTTTCTTTCAACGAAGAAATTGTCATTAAGGCCCCTTTTCCTGTGTTTTCAGATAGAACCATTCCATAATCAATAGAATTAATCCTTATGAGCTAACAATTATTCTGACTAAGTTTCATGAAGATTGAGCCTAAATTGTGGCCTCTAGACTATAAACAAAGAAATTGTCATTAAGGCCCCTTTTCCTGTGTTTTCTGATAGAACCATTCCATAATCAATAAGGTTAATCCTTATGAGCTTACAATTATTCTGACTAAGTTTCATGAAGATTGAGCCAAAATTGTGGCCTCTAGAGTGTAAACAAAGAAATTGTCCTTAAGGCCCCTTTTCCTGTGATTTCCAATAGATTCCTCCAATAATCAATAGGGTTCATCCTCATGATCAAACAAATATTCTTACCAAATTTCATGAAAATTGGGCCAAAATTGTGGCCTCTAGAGTGTAAATAAAGAAATTGTCATTAAGGCCCTTTTTCCTGTGTTTTCTGAAAGATCCTTCTAATAATCAATAGGGTTCATCTCTATTACCTAATAATTATTCTGGCAAAGTTTTATGAAGAAGGAGCCATATTTGTGGCTTCTGGAGTGTAAACAAAGAAATCGTCATTAAGGCCCCTTTTCCTGTGTTTTCAAATAGAACCCTCCCATAATCAATAGGATTCATCCTCATGACCTAACAATTAATTTGACCAAGTTTCATGAAGATTGGGTCAAAACTGTGGCCTCTAGAGCGTAAACACTTCAATTGTTGACGCCGCACGCCGCACGACAGATGACAGACATTGAACGATCACAAAAGCTCATCATGAGCAAGTTGTGCTCAGGTGAGCTAAAAACGCAACCAAGAATCATGATTTTAGCTATTTTGAAAGAGGTCAATATACTGATGCTTCAGGCTCTACACCTTCTTGTTCTGGAAGAGAAGATTTTTAAAGATTATTTTAAAATTTCATTTTTGTTGCCATAGCAACCAGAGTTTTTAACGGATTTCAATTCTTTTACCTATCTTAAAACAGGACCAACTAAGGAACATTTCTGTCAGATTTGCTTCAAATTGGCCCAGTGGTTTGGGAGGAGATGTCATATAAAAATAGTTCTTTTATTTCTATATAAACCCCACCCCCCTAGGGCTCTGCCCCTGGGGACCTGAGGATCATGATTTTAGCTATTTTGAAAGAGGTCAATTAATTGATGCTTCATGCAAAATATAAAGGCTCTACGCCTTCTGGGTCAGGAGGAGAAGATTTTTAAAGATTATTTTAAAATTTCACTTTTGTTGCCATGGCAACCGGTGTTTTGAATGAATTTCAATTTTTTTAGCTACTTTTAAAGGGGACCACCTAAGGAACTTTTCTGCCAAATTTGGTTCAAATTGTCCAAGTTGTTTGGGAGGAGATGTTGTTTAAAGAAATTGTTGATGGACGACACAAGATGGCGACGGACGGACACCAGGCGAAAGGTGATCACAATAGCTCACTTGAGCACTTGTACTAAGGTGAGCTAAGAAAATCAAAATGTCATCAATTTAAATTTGTACTATCACAACATCTAATTCATTAGCATCTAGATGCTCAGTTTCATTAAGGCAATAATCTAACCATTTGTGAGAGACAAATAACCATATCAAAGTTTTGACATGTTAGGTTTCAAACTCATGACCTCATGATTCACACTCTAATGCACTACCAATTATGCTTCTGGCGCAGCTTGTTCCACTTCTTGCTAACATAAGCTATTAGGCTCGAATGGTTATAGAGCAAGTACAAAATACGGTTGTAATTATACCATTATACAAATTGAACCATGAATTATTAATGAAAAGTAATTTCTTCCAGGCAATTTGTATCTTATCTAAAATTCAAAACAAAATGTTGGATAATGAATACAGAAAACTCAATATAACATATTCCCTCTCAATCTTCTTTTCTCACATGGTTTTGTATCCTGCATGATCCTATTTTCAAATTATACATGCTTTAACCCATTTCCACTCAATGACAATTTTAGGGGCTGTTGAAAGAAAGCTTTGGAAAACATTGTGGAAAAAGAAGAAATTGCTTCTAACATGCAATTTCTTCATTATTCACAATGTTTTCTACCCCAAAGGTACAAAAATCCAAAATTTTATAAGCTATAAGTTGGACCAGTCTAAAATTTTGCCATCTGGTAATGGGTTAATCACAATGTTTTTTATCTTATTTGGCCCCATATTTTCAATTTCAAATCAGTTCAAATTCTTGTGTGGTAAAGAGTTAAGTCACCAAAGCACGCCCGGTAATCTCGGGCTCCATCTCTTTTTGGAGAACAGTGCAAAAAGGAGACAATGATACTTCCGATATGGAGCCAAGGACCGGAACTGAACAGAAAAGGTAAATAAAACAGTGCACCTCGCGTACAATTTGATCTCCTATTAACCTATTATGCATCTTCCAAAAACGTGCAGAGTTTCATACCACATAGAAATGATTATATTATCCCTTGGCGGTGATAGATTCCAAAAATAATTCAGTTTGTGAATAGAAACTTGAATCAAAGTTTGGACATCGGACCCGATCAAACACGAAAATGCGTGTTGAAATCGTTCAAATCCATGTAATCAACAGTTTTGAAAAATTTAAGTGGCTATGACTGTGAAATGAATGATAGCGTGTTGATTTAAAATAATTTTACCACAAAGAACTGCGTTTTCCCACCCTTTTTGCTGATTTTCTTAGATGAGAAGGAGACCAGGATGCGGTGCGGGAGACAAGATTCAGAGGGAGAGGCGATGCATATAAAAGAATACAGCTAATGATCTTCTAGGACTGTCACTTTATGAATATTACAGGACACTTTTTCTTTCTCTTTTACACAGTAAATGTGCCTCTCAGACTCTCTAGAAAAGCCACATTTCTCCCTTTTCCCAACTGAGGTACCGGGTCACAACGGTTAATATAAAGTGAACGTGTAATAATTCTTGTAAATCTATTCTAACGAAATATTTTCAAAGAAAAAAAAAAAGCTAATTTGAGAATTCAGGTCATCACAAAATTTGAAAAAATACGCTAGGTTCTTAGAAATTTGTTACGTGGAAGGAGTTCAGATCTGCAATAAACGGACGTTCTGTGCCTTATACGTGGTAAAAGCTCTATAACAACCACGGTAGTTTATTAGAATTTTCACATTTCTTTAAAAAGGAGTGGGTGTTAATTACAGGCTGTAGATGTTAAGACGGAAAAGGGGGGGGTGGACGAAAATTTACTTCGACTGCAAAGAGCAGATCAAAACCAAAGGTGGTTCGTGAATGGAATGAATTTACAGTATACGTAGTATACAGTTAGTAACATCGTGAAATTGACATTTACATCGATCAAAACCATTCAAAATCGAATTTTCCAATCATTCATTCCAAACACTCACTCAAACCATTAAAAAAACGTTCTAAATACTTCTAAAACATTTAAAAACCGTCCAAAATGCGCAGCATTTCATTCAAATCGATAACAATTTTCAACAATTTTTATTAGCTGCTGTGGGTTTTAAAGCGTCTGATTGGTCCGTGAAGACACACGAACATATTTTAATAAAGGGAGGTAATAATATCGCAAATTTGGACGAAATTAGCGATCTTGGATTACATATTCAATTTCATTCCGAAATCATTCCCAAATCATCCAAAAATTGTCAATTTCACGGTGTTATTAACTATAGCAGTGAAGTTTTTGACCTTTTGGCATAATCTAGGATACAGCACCTTCTAAATATAAAGAAGAAAACTTTGAGCAAATCAATTATCTAAGCATTGAACGATCACAAAAGGGGAACATTTGGTTGAGAACAGTTACATTCGCCCTCTATTAAATTCATTGTGGCATTGATTTGTTGGGGATTGGGGTTTATTAAAGGCTGTAAGTTTTCCGAAAATCATACCAAACGGGTCGGTTTTGACGTCCGAAGAGGGGGCTGGGGTTACATAAGAGTATGGGGTTCTATTAGAAGTTTTACAGTACATTTATATATGCATCGACTCTCTCTCTGAATCTTGTCTCCCGCACCGCATCCTGGTCTCCTTCTCATCTAAAAAAAAATCAGTAAAAGGGGTAGGAAAACGCAGTTCTTTGTGGTAAAATTATTTTATATCAACACGTTATCATTCATTTCACAGTCAGTGCCACTTAAATCTTTCAGAACTGTTGATTACATGGATTTGAACGATTTCAACACGCATTTTCGTGTTTGATCGGGTCCGATGTCCAAACTTTGATTCAAGTTTCTATTCACAAACGGAATTATTTTTGGAATCTATCACCGCCAACGGATAATATAATCATTTCTATGTGGTATGAAACTCTGGACGTTTTGGGAAAATGTATAATAGGTAAATAGGAGATCAAATTGTACGCGAGGTGCACTGTTTTTCTTACCTTTTCTGTTCAGTTCCGGTCCTTGGCTCCATATCGGAAGTATCATTGTCTCCTTTTTGCACTGTTCTCCAAAAAGAGATGGAGCCCGAGATTACCGGGCGTGCAAAGCAACGAAAATGTTTCACATAAATTTCTGCCAATGATGGAGTTCTAAGCTCACTTCAGGTGCATATGAATAGTATGGTCAATTGATTCTTCGATTAAAAGGTGCAATCCATCAATCAGTGTAGACCAGGGATTTACAACAGGAAAGACAATAGACAGTCTTAAAAGCAGACATTTTGAGGGACAGCCGGACAGAAAGTTTTTCCTTTCTCCTCTTCTGGGATTTCAAAACGTTTCCTTTTTTTAACCCTTTCTTGATCAATCCCAATTACGTCCCTGTGATTTCATGATTGAGAGATCATTTTAGAAAAAGAAGAAATTTCTTGTTTGTATCAAGCAATTTTCTCCTTTTTCTGCAATATTTTCTACCCTACTAAATGGTTACTTTTAGAATTAAATCTACTTTAAATTTTTGTCTGCAAAACCTTTGAATTTGGACAGGTTTAAAATTTTGTAAAGCTGGAAAGGGTTAAAAATACATAATGCTCTAAGATAGAGCACTAGCTTGTGTTAACCCATTACCAGACAACAAAATTTTAGATGACAAGTTCAAATAAAAGAAGGGCAGACCACCATTCATAGTTGATAGATTTTAAAAAGTCTTTCTCATTTTGGGTAGAAAACATTGCTGATAATGAAGAATTTGCTTATACCAGCAATTTCTTCATTTTCCATAATGTTTTCCAATGTTGTTCTTTTTTCAAGAGGGGCGTAGAAGAGTGGTATCATGTGGTAATGGGTTAAGTGTGAATGACATCCCTCTATCTAGTGTCATTGTGACATGTTCATTTCTAATCCAATTTTTGTAACAAAAAAATCTGGTGTTGTAAAGAATTTTACCCATGGACAAGAATCAACCTGCATATTTGAGACAAGATTGGTTTCTTTTTTTACTACCACATTCCCTTATTCTTTTTAATCCATTACCAGATTACAATTTTTACTAAATGAAATGTCAAAAATCCTTGCTTTTTGGGATCAATGATTATTTGTCTTGTTGCAGAAAATTGATAATTTAGACATTGCTTGTAAAAGGAATCTCTTCATTTTCCACAATGTTTTCTAAAGTTTTTGTGTAAAGGGGCTATAAAAAATCAGGATCGTGTGGTAATGATTTAAACCAAGTTAGTGGCTATTAAAAATGAGAGTGCCAAAAATGGGCCCTGAAATACAACTATGTTTTGTAAATGGTCACCTATTTAGCAAGACTCTTGCCAAGTTTGGTCCAAATTGGCTCAATGGTTTGGGAGGAGAAGATTTTGAAGAATTATTTCATTTCTCACTAAGTCTGATAAGCCCCAGCCTGCCTAACCCCAATTTTTATGAAAATCAAAAGAGCTCACCCTACCAACCCACCCATGCTCCTGTTTTTTCTCAAGCCAAAATTTCATGAACAAGTTTTGCAAAGGACCATGGCCCTAAGGAACATTCTTGCCAAGTTTGGTCCAATTTTGCCCAGTGGTTTAGGAATATTCTTAGAGAATTAATCAGTGATTTCTCTTTGTCTGATAAGCCTGACCTTGCCATGCCCACATGTTTTTGCAAAATCAAAATTTCACAAACAAGTTTTGAAAAGGGTCACCCAAAAAACATTCCTGCCAAGTTTAGGCTAAATTGCCCAAGCCGTCTAGAAGGAGAAGATGTTTAAAGAAAATGTTGAGATGGACAAGTCAGAAGACGGACAATGAGTGACTCTAAAAGCTCCCCTTGAGCATGTTGTGCATTGGTGAGCTCAAAAGCATCTTTAGAGAAAGATTAGACAGAACTGGAATCTGTCTTTGTACTTGGTATTTTATACATTCCTCTTTAGGAAAGTCTGTCAGACAGACTAATTTGAGGCTTACAGGCAATCCAACTGTGCTAAAATGGTTGTTCAAGTAAACTTTCAGTTAATCCCGAAAAAAATGCCCGAAAATATGACTTTGACCTTGCAACCAACCTTAAAAAATGTTCAGATTAGTGTATATAATCATGATATAATTATATGATGTAAATCTTTTAAAAGCTTTCCATAAATGTAACATAAAATTTGACCTTTAAATGTGACCTTGAATTTTGACCTCCATTAACAAGTGATACGTACATTTTGCTCATGATAGAAAGTAATTGTGCAAATCCATCTATAAATGTAGGAATTGTGGTCAAAATGGCAAGTCTTCTAATGATAGAGGACAAAGTTATATTGAACTAAATCTGAACTTATTCCCACACAATCCAGCTTTTTGAGAGCTTTCAAGAAAAAAACTTGAGGAAAAATATAGAGAAAGATGAAAAAATTGTAATTTCTTCATTTTCTACAATGTTTTCTACCTACAAAGATGTAGATTTTCAAAACTTCATCAACTTGGAATTGTCATCTGCAGCTTCTCTGAATTTTCGACCAGTCTAAAATTCTGTCACCTAGTAATGGGTTATATTCTAGAATTTACAGTCTGGACATTCAGTCTGGTCATTGTGTTTCGAGATCACATCACAGTTTTTGCTACCTCATAATTCAGAATACGATTAATAATTTCTTTTTTTGTCACAAGAAGAGTCTGAAAGAGAAAGCTTTGAATTTTTTAGACAAAATTGGTCATACCATATCTTTCGAAGCTGACATACCTATGTTTTCCATCTACAAAGCCATACACAAACTTAAACCATCTTGAAATATTCCCAAAATATCCAACACTATATGAAAATTACTAGCTTTCAGTCAAGGCATTTAATTCTCAATACACCATCGAATTACTGAACCAAAGCTCTCACAATATAATTCAATAGATCATTATAACACGTTATACAATGGTCGTGTCTTATACTTCGTACAGTATCTTATACACTATAATTTTCATTGTTCAAATAAACTCAATTTAAATATACCTCTTCTATAATAATTGTCCCTCGATAACACCTATATGTTAGATTGGTTCCACCTGGATTAATCGATTAAACCTTTACCTGAACAATAACCCATTCCCACAAAATGATGTTTTTGACATCCCATAACAAAAAAACAGCTATGGTAAACATTGTGGGATGTGAAGAAATTGCTTGTCTTCATTACCAAAACTGTTCTCAACCCATTAAGACAAAGATTTTTTTTAAATTCATTCTATTGAAAATCTTTGTCTGCAACTTTTCTCAATTTGGACAAAACTTAAATTTTGTTGTGTTATAATTTGTTAAGGTTTACAGACAGTAATTTCTACTCGATTTTATACAAACTTGAACAACACTCTAGAATCATCTTCTTCAAAGTTCCCTAAAAATTTTGAGTTTCATCCCATCACCAGAAAATCTCAAAATTTTAGACTGGTCAAAATTGAAATAAATTTCTAACAATTGAAATGTGACCAAATCTTTGATTTTTTTTAAATAGGGTAAATAATATTATTGGAAAAGAAGAAAATTCTCAAGGTACCTTTTCACACTAGTTTTTGAGCAAGAGTTATCTGCCCTTTCAGTGAAAATGATTATAAAGGCTTTACATTATTTTTGACATTTATTCATGAAAATTGTAAAAAACTAATAATACTTGTAGTGAAACAATCTAATTTTCACACAAGGTAATATAACAAAATTTTAGACTGGTCCAAATTGAAATGAATTGCAGAAAACAATTTAAAGTTTATGAAATTTTAGATTTTTTCAACTTTCTGGATAGAAAACATTGTGTAAAATAAAGAAATTGCTTGTTACAAGCAATTTCTTCATTTTACACAATGTTTTCTCAATTGTTTTTCTTGAGGGTCGTCCAAAAGCGTCACAGTGTGGGAATGGGTTAAACAGGTTTTCAAAAGAACCCAATCAAATAATGATATGTCAAAGTTTAATAATGTAACAAGTTGGATATGTTTAGCAGTATACTGTAATACAGTAGTTAGTCTATTCCCGTATGATGAAATTTTAGACCAGTCTAAATTTAAAAAAAGTTGCAGACAAATATTTCAAGTTGATGAAATCTTTAAAATCTTTGTCATTTTGGGTAGAAAACATTGTGAATAATGAAGAAATTGCTTGTGACAAGCAATTTCTTCTTTTTCCACAATGTTTTCTTAGGCATAAAATAAAATCAGACTTATGTAAAATCCCAGGGTTTGTACAGGAAAGGGTTAACCCAATAATAGGCGGCAAAATTTGAGACTGGTCCAGTTTCAAAGAAGTTGCAGACGACAATTAAAAATGATGAAATTTTAGTTTTTTTCGACTTTCAGGGTAGAAAAGCATTGTGTAAAATGAAGAAATTGCTTGTAATAATGTTTTCCCAATGGCATTTCTTGAGGGGCATCCAAAAGCATCACTGTGCGGGAATGGGTTAAAACATACACCTTTGTAATACATAGTTACAGTTATCCTTGGGCAATTATTTTTGCTATAACACAACGTAAATGAAAAAAAAAAAAAAAGATTTGAAATTCAGTTATATGTCTATAAAATATTAACTTCATGTTCTATCCTGAAAAGAGACATTCATGTGAGCTGTAATTGATTTTACGCTTGACTTTCCAATAATTTTGTATAACATTATTATAAATTGTCAATGTGAAATTCTTTTGGTTAATTTTCCCAACTGACCCTGATCTCTTGACCTCTAAGATCAATAGAAAAATATTCTCAAAACTTATAAATAGTTTGTGAGACTAATTTGTAATTGATGATAAACATTACATTTTATTTCTATTTTGCTTCTGCTCTGGCAGGAAGATTACCTTGTAAATAACCATCTTGAATCTAAATATTTTGCATTATTTTGCTTCTCCTGTAACATAGAAATTGTTTAAATTGCAGTGCCTTTGGTCAAAAAGTAGAGCGTCAGCTTTCCTGTCAAGAGGTTCCAAGTTCAATTCCTAGAAGCTTCCATGGAGCTTGTCCAAATTGAAAAAAGTTGCCGACAAAATTTAATAGTTGATGGGATTTTGCTTTTTCGTCTTTTGTGTTAGAAATAAAGAATTTGCCTGTGACAACCTTTTCCTCCAGGGGCATAAAAAAGCATTGTGTTGGAAAGACTTAAACTGAAAACTCAAAGTGCCTTATAGGATATAAAACATAGTAAGAGAAGGAAAAGTTTCTTGTTACAAGAAATTTCTCGCTCCCACAATGTTTTCCATAATACAGCTATTTAGGAGTGTCAATAAAGGGTTGTTTGGTAAAGAGTTCTTTCTTAAACATGAAATGTGTTGAATCTTGAATATTAATCTAGAAGTAGGAAAAAGGTGAAAGTCAAGATAACTTAAAGGTAGGTATGCCTTTATAGTCTTTCGGAGATATATTTATACATTTGTAACCTCTGGCCAACCCGGGACTATGATAAAACACAATTCTATCAGACTGTCATGATGAAAACCATTCCCACACAATGACACTATTTGACGCCTCCCAACAAAAACAGTTTGGAGAAACATTATGTAAAATGAAGAAATTGCTTGCAAATTTCACATCTAGTTTTCTATCCAGAAAGTGGTAATCTGCAACTCCTCTCAAATTGTACCAGTCTAAAACCTTGCCATCTGGTAATGGGTTAAGTAAGTTATCTTATACAAAGCTGAAGATGAAATTAACTTACACAAAATGTCAGAAATAATGGCCTTTCCTATAATTTTCAAAAGGTTTTTGATGGCAGTGGCATAAAAACTTTAAATCAGATAGTATTCAAAACTGCTACATCACCAACAAAAATATGATAGTTTCTTGAGGTAAGAGGGTGAAGTAGAACACTTTGCTTTTTGATACAATACTTATGAAAGACAATATTACTATGTCATCTTTATTATGATAACTGTTAATTTAACCAAGGTGGTATTATTTTAATGATCAAGCATTATTATTGTTATTCTCAATTTAAATCATTTAACATACTTGACCTATAATCTGGTCCCATACTAATGATGAAATGGTTTGAACAAACTAGAGTACTGGCAGTATCATTATTATGCATCAATTTTCAACCCTAGTCCTGCTGATTTTTTTTTTTTTTCAAAACTGAATGAAAATCAAAGGGCTGAAAGCACCAAAAGTACTAATTGTTGGTCAATATTTCCTTTGAGAATTACATTTCTTTAACAAATCTGTCTTGAAATGGACAAGCAGGTGGTGCAGACTAAGATCAGACTGCACTTATGTGCAGGCTGATCTTTGTCTATGCCTTCTGCAAAGACAGGAATATTTGGGGTGCAGCATGACAATGGTTAAGATGAAAAAAAGATAACTTTTGATGGCAGTTTCTAAAATAATGTTTTATTGTAGAAAACTGAAAAACCCAGCTGCCATGGTCTGTAAATTTGGTATAATTCATATCCTTTAACGATTACCACACATTAACTTTTTTTTGACGCCCTCTAGCAATATGATTATAGAAAAAATTGTGGGAAAAGCAGAAATTGCTTGCTTGTTTTTCTCATGTTTTTTACCCTTTTTGGCCTTTAATTTCCAATTTCAGTGCAATTTGAAATGTATTCTTCAACTTCTTTCCATTTGGACCAGTCTAGTTACATAATTTCAAAATTTATAAATGGGTGGGGGTTACTTTCTTAATTTTCCACAGCATATGAGACAGGAGAACCATGATGACTTTAGATTGCTCACCTGAGATACATGATCTCTCTCAAATTCTTCACTGAAAATGGGCAAAGTGGACAACAACCTTTCTGAAAGACTTTGGTCAGTGTCTTTTCAGCAATTTTTCCTTGAAAACCAGAAAGGTACTCACAACATATAGCTAATATGATTCACATCATTTTGGTAGATGACAATGAGGCTTTGCTACATGCAAATTTGAAGGCTCTTGGCCTATAGGGTTACAGAAACTTTTCTTAGAATTCATAAGAAATTTGCTATGGTTGCCATAGCAACCAGATTTTCTCATGTATTCCATTTCTCTAATCTTTTTGTAAAAGCAATCATCCAAGAATATTTTTTTATAGCTCTAGGCCAGTAAAAGTTAAGGATTTTAGATGATTTTTTAAGAATTCCTTAGAAATTATTTTTGGTTGCCATAGCAACTATAACTATAGAGTTATCAACCGATTATGATTCCTTGAATTATTTTGGAAGGTTCACTTCTCTAAAATTTCAATGAAATATGATGGCTTGTTTTCGGAAAAGATTTTTAAAGATTCGTACACAGACAGACAGATGACAAGCAGCAAGTGATCACAATTGCTCACCAGAGAACTTCTTGGTCAGGCAAAGGTAAAAAAAAAAAGATGGTAATAGACATAGTGGGAGAGAACAGCTGTCAAATTTAGGAAAATCAAATTATTTATATTGGTTCATAAAATTTTTATTGCCTTTTTATATAGATAATGATACTGTACTTCACCTCTCATCCCCCAGTGATTGGCCATTTTGACCCATCTAGTGAAATTTTTAAAACTTTAAATTATTTCCTGCAACCATAAAACCCTTTACTTTTGTGAACCCCAAATGTATCAACACAATTCTCTGTAAACATCATCAGGTTTTTACCCATTCCTACAAAATCTTGCCTATAGACACCCCGAAGAAAACGGTTTCAGGAAACTTTGTGAAAAATAAAGAAATTGCTTGTAAAAAGCAATTTTTCCATTATACACAATATTTTCTACTCAAAAAGAAAAAGATCTTTTTTTTAAATTCCACCAACTGAAATTCATTAACTTCTTTCAATTTGGACTAGTCTAAAATTTTGTTGTCAGGTAATTGCCTTAATATGAAAACAAGAGGCCCATAGGGCCTTATCGGTCACCTGAGTCCAAAGAGCACAAAAACAGATAAAAGTCCACAAGATTATGCTACATACCAATCTCTTGTTTGGGAGAAGATTTTCAAAATTTTCACTAAATAAACCTATTTTAAACTTGTGATGTCCAGGAATACATTAATTCTGTCTCTGGGGCCATGATTTATACAATCTTGATAGAAATCCACTAGATGATGCTACATACCAATAGGCCCTCTTGTTTGGGAGAAGATTTTTGAAATGTTCACTATATAAGCCTATGTTAAAGTTGTGATGTCTGGGAAAAGGCTAATTTTGAGCCTGGGGTTATAATTTATACAATATTATTAGAAGTCTACTAGATGATGCCACATACCAAATATCAGAGCTGTAGACCTTTTGGTTTGGTAGAAAAAAGATATTCAGTTGTCACTATGAAAGCTTAGCCCCCCCCCCCTTTGCCTCCCCCTCAAAGCACTGCCATTTCTTGACAGATTATTTTTCTCGTACAAACTTGATATGAAAATTTGAAAATTTCATTAAATTGATTTTGTCATCTGCAACTCCTTTCAATTTAGACAAATGTAAAATTTTCTTGTGTTGTAATGGGTAAAAAGAGGTAAAGGACAACAACTAGAAATTAGTCTTATAATCTTAAAAATCTTTCAGTGTAAAATATTGTGGAAATTGCTTGTTTATTTATCATCCGCAATGTTTTCCAAAGCCTTTCTCAGGTTATCAAAAAATAGGATTATGTTTAAATATGTCAAAGAAAAATTGATTGTAAAAAGACCTAAAATTTTATACAATTCTTCTGATCATCCACAATTTTTTACAAAGCTTTTCTATAGTTTGGCATTAAAAAGCAGAATTGTATGAGAATGGGCTAAATTGGACCATACTTTAATTTGTCCATAATTTCATTTTTAATAAAATCGTGTCTTCCAGCCCTGTATGATTTTTTTGATGCCTTCCAATGTTTAAAACATTACCACACAACAGATTTTCTGACTGGTCCAAATTGAAAGAAACTGCAGGCAGCTTTTTTTTTAGATGATCAAATTTTAAATGGGTAGAACATATTGTTGATAATAGAGAAATTTCTTATGACAAGCAAATGCTTCATTTTCCACAATAATTCCAAAGCTTTTTTTTCAAAGGGGCATCAAAAAGAACTATTGCTTGTGAATGGATCAACCAAGAAAAGAGTTTAGGAAACGGAGTGGAAAACAGAAATCTTTGTTTCAAGCTATTTCTCAATTAACCAAATTGTTTTCTACCAAGAAAGGAAGAGATATTTATATTCTAAGAATTAGGAATTGCCAACTGCAACTTCTTAACCCATTACCAGATGGCAAAATTTTAGGCTGGCCCAAATTGAAAGAAGTTGCAGACCACAATTTAATGTTTACTAATTTTTTTTTCACTTTCAGGGAAGAAAACTTTGTGGAAAATGAAGAAATTGCTTGTAACAAGCAATTTATTCATTTTCCACAATGTTTTTCAAAGCTCTGTTTCTTAGAGTGTCTAAAAGCTTCAATGAGTGGGAATGGGTTCATGTTTAAGCCAATCTGAATTTTGCTGGCTGTTGCTACACAATCCTGCGTTACAAATGCATGCCAAAGGAATATGGGTAGAGAAAGCAATTTCTTCCTTTCTCACAGTTACTGTAGTAAGTCAACCAATAGATTTTGGTAGTTCATGATAGATCATATTTGCTAGTAGAAAGGCAAAAGAGATAAATACCAACATTAGATAAATAGAAATATCCTTTTGAATATAAGAATTCTTATTTCAGCTACATTTGAATAATAAAATGCCCACATCAAAATTGAATACTGAAGAATTTTAGCAGTCTTTTAAGTCACTTTAGTATTTATCCACAAACTGTAAGACATATTAAACAAACATTTTAGTCAAACAAACAGTTGTCAAATGCTGTCGTTTACCACAAATTGAACAAGGAAATCAATTTGTATTTTTCTGTCACAATTTCAATGACAGTTTTTAGAATAATGAAATTTAGACAACTGATTGACAGAGCTAACCCATGCCCAAATGAAAAAACAAATAGATAATAGATTTGTCTTAACCCATTCCCACTCAATCCCTCCTTTTTACGCCCCTCAACAAAAAAGCTTTGGAAAACATTGTGGAAAATGAAGAAATTGCCTGGATCAAGCAATTTCTTCATTATCCACAATGTTTTCTATCCCCAAAATGAAAAAAATCAAAATTCCATCAACTTGAAATTGTCGTCTGCAGCTCCTTTCAATTTGGACTGGTCTAAAATTCCATTGTGTTGGAATGGGTTAATTTAGAGAAGTTTAAGATTTAACCCAATACCAGACTGGAAAATTGTAGACTGGTCCAAATTCAAAGAAGTTGCAGATAACAATTCAAAGTTTTTGAAATGCAAGATTTTTTTTGAGTAGAAAACATTATGGAAAATGAAAAAAAAATTTTTTGCAAACAATTTCTTCATTTTCCAAAATATTTTCCTAACTGTTTTTCTTGTGGGATGTCAGAAAGCATCATAGTGTGGGAATGGGTTACAAAATCTTTGTCTTTTGGGGCAGACAAACAGTGAGAAAAATGAACAAATTGCTTGTCAATTTCTTCATTTTCTAGAATGTGTTGAAAGAGTTTTTTTGAGGGGAATCAAAAAGTGTCATTGTGCTAAAATGGTTTGGAGGCCCTAAAATAAGATGTTGTCTGCGATATCTTTGGATTATCTATCTATTCTATATACACTGCCTAACTCCCCTTTCGGATATTACTGGCAGAATGTGTCTAAATAGTGTTGACTTGAAATGGGTTAAAATGGACTTACCAGCTGGTCTGCAAGCCTGGTCTGAGTTTGCCATTCATATCCATAAATTTTTAATACACTGCATTCATAATTTTAAAAATTCACAGTACCATCACTCATTTACCATATCCAGGCAATGCATACAATTTGTTCAATAATTCACAATAATTCAGGTATTTCTCTTAAATCACAGTTTGAGTAAAACAAGTTGTTACTTATACCAAAACCCTATACACATGGATTAAGCTTTATCACATTTCTTATTTATATGAAATCTAAAAACTGTGAGTGAGCAATAAGGACCCTATCAGTCCAAATCAGTTTAACAATCAAGGTAAATTTACCCTTTACTTTTTTACGTATGACGAAACTTAAAATTTATCCAAAATTAGAAGAGGTTGCAGACTACATTTCAAAGCTTCATAACCTATAACCAAATGACAAAATTCCAATTTCATTTAAGTTGTAGATGATAATTTCAAGTTGGTGAAATTTAAAAATTCTTTTGTCTAGTAGGGTAGAAAACATAGCGGATATTAAGAAATAGCTTGAAACAAGCAATTTCTTTATTTTCCATAATGTTTTCTCAAGCTTTGTTCTTCAAGGGTGCAAAAAGAGGGTTTATGTGGGAATTGGTTAACACTGAAAAATAACAGCAAAATCTGGTAGAAACTATTGTGTGAAAATTACGAAAAGAAATTACTGCTTTTTTGACAACATAATTGGAAACTCTGTTTCATTACAGCATCAATTACCTAATTTGGTTAAAAGGGCATATAAATAAAAGAATGTGTACATTTCTGTACCAAGCAGAAAACATTGTTACAGTTTCTCCTTTTCTAACAATATTTTATTTCACATCATCTCAGGTTTTAGTAAGGCATGTACATGTGTATTAACCCATTACCAGACAGCAAAATTTTAGACTGGCCAAAACTGAAAGAAGTTGCTGATGACAATTTAAAGTTAATGATTTTTTTTATTTTTTCAACTTTCTGGGTAGAAAACAATGTGGAAAATGAAGAATTTGCTTGTAACAAGCAATTTCTTCATTTGCCACATTGTTTTCCAAAGCTTTTTTTCTTAGGGGCATCTAAAGGCGTTGATAAGTGGGAATTGGTTAACCCTTGTCATCCTGAACCTTGAATATTTTGGCAGGAGATATAGACAAAGATCCGTCTGCATATTTCCTGTTTGTCCCTTTTAAGCAAGAGTTGTCTATAAGATAATTTTTCAAAATAGTAATTAACCCACAGTGCTGCCAGCCCTTTGATATTAATGCAATTCTGTAGAGGATTTTATTTAGCATGACAAGGATTAATTTTTAGAACAAAGCTTGATGACTTTAATGGATTGTAACTGTCAATCAAAGAATGAAATGAGATATCAGATCATTCATTTAGAATAGAAGTGAACTTTGAACTCTGACATTGAGCAATGAAGAATTTTTGTTGGTTTGCGACTTATTCAAGCTGAAGTTTTGATGATTTGGTCACCAACCTACAACCATTTTAGGTTTTAGTTACATGTTAGCCCATTATCAGACGACAACATTTTAGACTGGTCAAAATTAAAAGATGGTGAAGAGGGCATATAATATTTGAACATTTTTTTAGATTTTTGTACTTTTTGGGTAGAAAACATTGTGAATAATGAAGAAATTGCTTGTAACAAGCAATTTCTTCATTCACACAATATTTCCAAAGATTTTTTTCTTGTGGCGTCAAAAAGTATCATTGTAAGTGAATGGGTAAATGCTCATAAATTTGAAGAATAACATTTAACTCATTTACACTATCTTTTAAGCACCATGGAGGACATCTAGGAAAACATTGTGGAAAGCTTTTTTCTTGAGGGTTGTAAAATGTAGGTATGAGATAATGGCAGGATAGGGGGGAATCATAGATAAAATCACTATTTCTCTTTAATGGACTAAAGAACCCTACATATCAAATTTCATTCACCTTTATGTAAAACAAATCAAATTCAAGTTAAAGTACAGTTAAAATAATTGTGTCAGCCATTGAAATTGACTGTACTGGTAATTAGGTTGTTTACTTTTTATTCCCTTTTTGTAAGATATTTGTATATTCTAATTTCTTTTAACCCATTCCCACTCAAGCCCTCCTTTTTACGCCCCTCAACAAAAAAGCTTTGGAAAACATTGTGGAAAATGAAGAAATTGCTTGGATCAAGCAATTTCTTCATTATCCACAATGTTTTCTATTCCAAAAGACAAAAAAATTCAAAATTCCATCAACTTGAGATTGTCATCTGCAGCTTCTTTCAATTTGGACTGGTCTAAAATTCCACTGTGTTGGAATGGGTTAACCCTTGTCAAGCTTAATAAAATCCTTTTCAGAATTCGATAAAAATCAAAGGGCTGAAAGGACTAGTAGTACTTGTTGTTCAGTTGTCAATACTTCTTTTGAAAATTAATTTCATAAACAACTCTGGTTTCAAAATGACAGACAGGAGGTGAAGACAAATATCAGACTTCACGTAAGTGTAGTCTGATCTTTGTCTATACCTCCTGCTTAACCTGTAATATTCCGGTTTTAGCATGACAAGGGTAAATAACAAGAGTGCCGTAGTCACAATATAAGCTGCCCTCTGAGGTCCTGTTTTCTGTGACAGTTTGATAATATGTACAAGGTCATGTTGCTAGGAACATTCTGTAAATATTTCATACCAATCTGTCATTGAATGGAGGAGGATTTATGTTAACAATAAATTTTGTATTAAGTCCCAATTTTCTGCAACACAATCTAAAATGGCAAAACCCCAACAATATGTACAAGTTCAGTTGACAGGAAGCATTATATGAAAATCTAATTCAATTTGTTCCATAATTGTGAGAGATGATTTGTTAACAGGAAGTGGATATAAGGACAGATTGACAGACAGACAGACAATAAAGATGCTACCAATGTACGTCCGCCATTTGTGGCATATAAACATCAACATGTTTTTGACTTTGTTTTTCTCTACTGTGAAAGTTGAAAAAATCACAAATTTCATTAACTTTGAACTCCTTTCAATTTGGACCCATCTAAAATTTTGCCTTTTGCATTACGTAACAAGGTATGAGGTTATTATAAAGGTATCTAAGTGAAAGCCTATATATCATTGAATCACTTTTGAAAATGCAAAATAATCTTGTATGATTTATATTGTATTGAAAAAAGCAATTTAAGGTCAGGTGACATTGAGGAACCTTCTGTAAAAATTTCATTCAAATTTGTCCATAAATTTTGGAGATGTGCTAGCAAGATATTGACGTACAGACTGACAGATTGACGTCGGAACAGATGGACGGAGAAGTTGATGCCAATTTACCTCTACCTTCAATACCTTTGTCCTCCTTTGATATGTAGCGCAAGGTCAATTGATGACAATATTTAGTGGGACAATTCACCTGATGAATATTGCATACATGTTATTTGATGGCCATGTAAGAATAAAAATGTTCAAAAACGGAGGTCAGTGGTAAAGGCTAAGGCTACTGGGTCATAGCATTTAGTCTGAAATGAAATCCTACTACTTGGTGAGTGTATATAGTACTAAGTTTGATGATCCAAGGTGAAAGAAAACAGAGAAAATAGGTCATTGTCAAAGGGTCATGGTCCTCAGTGTCAAATGAAAGCCTATCTCTATTACCTAAAATAAACACATTTAAAATAAAGAAATCTTCCAGTAAAAACTCACTGATTAAACCCCTGCATGCAATACCATAACTACAGTGAAAAAAAAAAATCTCCCTCAATTTGATTATATTCAGTAAGTAACATGGAGGACCACTAGCTGCACCTCCACCTCAACCATCAACAAAATACCACTATGCCAGGCAATGTCAAATAATAAACTATTGCACAAAAATAAACCAAGTCAGAAAACAGGAAGTAGATAACATGTAGATCTAAATTTGGAAAGCTCCATGGAGGACCCCTAGTTTGGCATTCATACAAAGTTTAAAGTCAATACTATCTATAGACAAATGCAACTAAAGGACACAAATTTACAAGTAAATTTCCAAAAATAATTGAAGTTTTGTAAAACAGGAAGCAGTAAACTTGAGGACCTAAACTTGATAATCCCCACGAAGGACCCGTAGATGAAGTTCTGCACCAATTTCAAGTCTGTGCTGTGAATAACCGCTGAGAAAAATACCACATAATATACCACATTACCAGTATATGTCTGAACATAAACTAAAAGGTAAAAAAGGAAGAAGCAAACTTACAGACCTAAATTTGGTAAGCAACATGTACGACCCTTAGATGAAGTTCCACACCAAATTTCAAGGCATTGCTATGAAAAGTTGCTGAGAAAAATGCGATGAAATTACACCACTATAGCAGTATACATCCCAAAATAGTAAAAGTTGTACAACAGGAAGTAGTTAATTTGTGGACCCAAATTCAAAAAGTGCCATGTAGGAACCCTAGATGAACTTTAAACCCATTTCAACACAGTGACGCCTTTGGACGTCCCACAAGAAAACCAACTGGGAAAATAATGTGTAAAATGAAGACATTGCTTGTAACAATCAATGTCTTCATTTTACACAATGTTTTCTATCCAGAAAACTGAACAAATCTATAAATTGTTAAACCTTTAATTGTCGTATGCAACTTCTGTCAATATGGACCTGTCCAAAGATGTGTCATCTGGTAATGAGTTAAATCAAATTTCAAGTCATTGCAATAAATGGTTGCTGAGAAAAATGCGACAACAATTATTGGTTACAAAGACAGACCAGGGTATACATTATACCCCCCTTTTTCCTAGATGCAAGGGTATAAGTATATGCCATATAAGAGTTTTTTTCAAAGTTTTTTTTTGCAAGGTCATAGGGTCATGTTTTGGTCATAAGGATTTGTGTTGAATATGAGCCCCTCCCCCCTCAGGTAAGTATGGAGACAATTAAGGGTGCCAACAACCAATTCTAACACGGATGGTATGACAATGCCTCTTAACCCATTACCAGACAGCAAAATTTTAGATTGGACTAAATTGAAAGAAGTTGCAGACGACAATTTAAAGTTTATCAAACTTTAGATTTTTTCAACTTTCTAGGAAGAAAACAATGTTTTCTAAAGCTCTTTTTCTTTGAGGCGTCTAAAAGTGTCACTGAGTGGGACTGTGTCCAATACAAGCTATCAAAGTACAAAAACTTAGAAAACTAGCACAGCACTGGAAACAGACATTCTACATTCATCAAGTTACTGTATTGAGGTTAGGAAAAATTTGCCCTTGACAGACCAATAAAATATTTAAGTAGAAGCAATTTATTTCCTTAATCTTCTCTACATAGGGATAGTTTAAATTCCTTAGGACCCGTATTGATAGAATGTGAACTGTTATCATTTATATGAGTTTGACCATTAAGAGGACAGAGCAACTTTTTTTTAACCCATTACCAGACAAGAACATTTTAGACTGGTTCAAATTGAAAGAAGTTGTAGAGGACAATTCAAAGATGATGAAATTATAAATTTTTTGGTCTTTTGATGTGGAAAATATTGTAGATAATGAAGAAATTGCACAAGCAATTCGTTCATTGTCCACAATGTTTTAAAGACTTTTTTTCTTGGGGGTATCAAAAGGTATTCTTGTCTGGAAATAGGTTAACCCATGACCAAATAACAAAATTTTAGACTTGTCCAAATTGAAAGAAAATGGAGACCAACAAAGTTGCTGAACATAAATATCAGCCTTCAAAGTTTGCTTTTGTCTAAATAAATGATTTGAATGGTCAATTGATACCTTGTCAGACAGGGATTATCCATCAAGAGCTATCACAGGACAGCAATGCTTGACTATTCCGACTACTGGATAGTAAAAGCAATTCAATGTCGACATTGAGTATAATTCCACTACATGAATGTCATAATATTGACTAAATAATAACTCTGAACACATTGTCTCAAATTTCAAACCATTACCTCCTAGCAGTAACAGATATAGAAAATCTTGAACTTGAAATTTTAAGACCAAAATGTTAAAAAACTCCACTAAAGTGAATGTCAGGGTAATGAATATTTGCCTGAAAGCTGAAATAAAATTCACTTTTTACACTGATGCCAGGGTGACTTGAATAGCTTCCTTATTCTTTGAATAGTCACACTATATATGTTGTTTGGATGCTTGTTACAATTTCTTCTTTTTCCACAATGTTTTCTAAAGTATAAAACCACAGGGACGTAAAAATCAAGGATTGAACAGGAAAGGGTTAATGAGGATTCTTGGATTCCATAATGCTCAAAATTTGCAGATAGTTTTAACACATTCCCAATCAATTATTTTATGACCTTATAAATCATACTCAAGAATAATAGTACCAGTAGTTTAACCCTTTCCCCTTTTTTTTTAATTTTAGACTGGTCCAAATTGAAAGAGGTTGCATATGACAATAAAAATTGAATGCAATTTGAAATGAATCTGTCCAATATGGTAAAAAATATTGTGGGAAAAGAAGAAATTGCTTGTCACAAGCAATTTCTTATTTTATTCACAATATTTTCTCAAGTATACAATCACAGTGACGTAAAATACCGGATTTGTACAGGGAAGGGTTAAAAAAAATTGTTATGAAACAATCAAACAATTTTCTCTTTTACTACTTTATTTTCTACTCTATATGATAGTTATTTGGCAAAACAAAAACACCACATGCAGATGCCAACTCTTGGCTGTTGCACGGCTTCATTGTTGAAAATGGCCATAATTCATTCAAAAATGCATGTAGAGTTACCCTCCTTGTTGGTATAAATTGCTCCTTTGGTTCAGAATATATGTTCCAAGTTTCAAGTGAATGTGATAAATTAAACAGAGATATTACAAAATGTCACGGCTCTTCTAAATCAAAAAAGGTGCATGATTTGTTCAAGAATGCATGTAACAGGCTAAAGTGAACATAAATTTCAATACCAAGGAGGTGGGGAAAGAAGAAATTTTGAAAAAACAGTTTGCTTAAAGAATCAATCTTTCCTATTCTTTCAAGGTTTCAGGAAATATATCATCTCAGTTGATTAAACACTAAATTTTGAATTAATTGAGGGATAATTAGAATATGCTGTTAACAAAAATGTTCTTTTCTTGTAACATTTTTGACAACTTGAAACAACATAGTTATATTTGATTGAAATTCATTTTGTCAAAATTAATCTGCTATTGATCTCTGATGATTATTTAATTAGCTCAATAAATTTTAGACTGGTCCAAAATAAAAGAAGTTGCAGAAAACTATTATAGACCTGTCTAAAATTTTATCATTTGGGAATGGAATTAGTGTTTTGTAAAGAACCATTTAACCTTTCTGCTCTTTATACTGTTTTACCTCTGACTAAGGTAATATAGATCACCGATACTGTCAGTTATTTCAAATATGTCTGATTGTTAACTAAGATTATAAAGATAATAGTTATTGTATTTCTGACAAAGATCTTAACAAGTATATAACTTCTTAATTAATCCTTTACTCTATCTTACTCTAAAACATGTTTATAAAGAAACACAACATCCATGTGAAATGTTTGAGGACCCTACCAACTAGACTTTAGCACGGGAAGTTATTAACCCATTACCAGACAGCAAAATTTTAGAATGGTCTAAATTGAAAGAAGTTGCAGAAAGAAGTTGCAGATGACATTTTAAATTGTACTAAATTTTGAAAACAAATGTCAAGTAGGATAATAAACATTATGAGAAAAGGGTCATTGTGTGGTAACGGGTTATTGCGTCACCAAAATAATGTTGTTTTTTTTCAAATTTTTATCAAAGGGCCATAACTCTTAACAAAAGTAAATGGACCATATCCAAAATAAAATATGCTTATCTTTGCTTTGTACCGAATTTCCATCTGAAATTTGAATCAAATCCCCCTGTATTTGAAGAGAAAGAGTGTACTAGAGTTCTGAAATGCATGAAAATGACCTAAGTTGTAAAACAGTTTCTGCATTTTCCACTATGTTTTCTAGTAAGTAAGTGGAAAAAATCTGAAATTCCATAAACTTTAAATTGTTGTCTGCAACTCCTTTCAATTTTGACCCATCTAAAATTTTGCCATCTGGTAATGGGTTAAATTTGGTATCTAGTAGATACTGATGCACCAAACCAAGTTTCATTTTCCTGTAATTCAAACACTTAGAAAAAATTGATGTTGAATTTGCTCTTTTTCCAGTTGGGCACAAAAATAAAATATATTCATAAACAGAAAGTAGATATCAGCAAACTTGACTTTGGTTAACCACATGTAGGACCCAAAGCTGATGCACATTGCTAAGTCTCAAGTCTCTATAGGTCAAAGTTACTGAGGAAAATATGACAAAAATATTGATTACAGGTGATAGGATTTATAGAAAGATAGATGAATGTAAAGCAGTATGCTCGCCTCTTCTTCAAAAATTTGGTAATAAATGTAATTTTACATGGTCATTGGCACAATTATGGAATAATAGCAGAACCTGTTAAGAATCAGCAGAAATAATTGAAAGCTGTTAAAATACTAAATACCAAGTTTATCATTTTGACATTTCACTTTCAGTCAAATCTCTTGATGATTTATGAAGAGCATCACTAATTCCATGCATAGATATGACAAAAATCTAAAGAATCAAGACACAAAACCTCAATCTAGTATCATGACTTCTTGTTCACAAAATAGTCAAGCTTACAACCCAAATAACACTGAAGTGTACTAAAATTAATGCCTATGCAGTGATCTGCAGAGGTTTAGGAAGCAAGGCAAAAAATGTCCCCATGCTCTAAAATAAGAGGGGACATTTTACAATTAAGAGATGAAGAGATTGTTTTTTGTTTTCATGGAGGTATGAACGAAAAACCTAATCACACTGTATGAATCTGTGATAAGGTTTTTCGGTTCATACCTCCATGAAAACAAAAAAAATATTCTCTTCATTTTTTATAATTTAATAGCATTGAGCGAAAAAAAACACTATTTTGTGCGGAAGCATACAAAAGTTTGTTCATGGAGTTATGAATAATTTTTTTCAACCAATCAGAACGCTCGTTTTTGATAGATAAAACTAAAAATTAAATTATATTTGATTGATCGCAATAACAATCTATGTACTAGGGCTTTTGACCAAGGTGATAGTGTCCCCTTGGTCTAAAACAAACTTCGGATATTTATGATTGGGGGGAGGGGGGAAAAATAGTGCAAAACCACCTTGGCATATCACTGGGCCATGATTCAGAATGGAATATGAGCTGGTGACAACTTAATTCCAAAGGTTTGCACCATACCCCAATCTCATTGCTAGACAAGAAATTTTTAGACTGGTCTAAATGGAAAGATGGTGCAGATGACAATTTCAAGAGGTGAAATTTAAAATATCTTTACCTTTTAGGGTTGAAAACATTTTGGACAATAAAGATTCTTCTTGTACAGGCAATTTCATCATTATCCAAAAAGTTCTTCAATAATGTTTTGTTTTGACAGGAAATGGGTTACAGAAACAAATCAAAGGCCAAACAGTGCTGAAGGTAACCTACCTTAGCCCTTTCTTCAAATTCATCCAATTGTGCTATAAGCTCTTCAACCTTTTTCACACTGTCTCCTATATCCTTCATTTTTGTTTCGAGCCATTCAACATCCTTATCTGCCTTAAACTGAAACTAGAAACAGAGAAACAAGATGTGTTTGTGAAACACCATGCCCCCAAAACAGGAATTCTTTAGAAACGGGTGATTTTTATTGTATCTTTCTTTGTTTTAGGGAAAAAGGGTAAAAATTTTGACCTTGACCTTGATGAAATGACCTTCCCCAGTTGCGCCTTGTTGAGACCTATCTACATTACAAATATTAGCATTGTAACTTAATCAGGGTTGAAGTTATAGGAAAATGTTTAGTTGGCAGGTTAAGTTTTGCAGACAGACAGACAGATGGACACTGGTAAAACAATATGCCCCCGATCTATTGATGCAGGGGCATAAAAATTAGGCTTGCCTTGTTTCAAGCCATTCAATATTCCTGTCTGCCATAAATTGAAACTAGATATAGTGAACAAGTTGTGCTAGCCTTGTTTCTATCCATTCAACATTCTTGTCCAGTGTTCTTTTCCTTCTTTCTACAGACCTGTTCCCATTGCCAATAAATGCTATTTTTTCCCGAAATCAGGTAAGAAATTCACACTATAATATCAATTCCTCATGTGGGAGGTAATTAGAAAACATTTTGAGCTATAAATATCTGAGATGTCATTTGTTAAAATTGCAAATTCCAGTAGATTGGTTTATTTTAGTCAATGATCTTACATTGTTCTGAAACCAGGATTTAGTGAATTTATTCTGGATAACTCTGAAATAAAGGCAGACATGCCATACTTTTTTCAAGCAATTCCGGTCATTTGACTAAAATTTCCTAGATTTAAAGAATATTCCAGGACAGACAACCACCCCCACCCCGTAACCCGCCAATCCCCCCCAAAGAAACCTCCCATACACACACAAGCACACTCACACAAACACATTTTTTCAATTCAGCCCCTTAAACTACCAATCAAAATTTTTTAGTAAGTTAAAAAGAGCTTAAGTGGATTTTATTATAGTTGTAACTTACTTTACATAAACTACTTATCCAAAGTTCTGTTTTAAGATCAGTGATTTTAACTTTAACAAAGATCACAGTCATACCAGTTTTCTTTCAGCACAAGCATATGTTAAAGGAAAACCACACCCGACGTCACAAAAATGTCAGGTCTGTCCATTCTACTCTATGGGAGAGCAGGGTCATGATGAACATCAAAGAGACTGATAAGACAAACCCGAGAGGGTCCCCAATGTGTTGCACTAATTTCCCACAGTAGAATTTATGTACAAAACTTGGTCATTACTTAATTGTATAAAATTTGCAATTATTATTCAGAACTCTAACATGGATTCATTTTCCACACATCAAGTAAGATTGACATAAGTATTGCCAACAATTTGCTGGAACTATTTTTTTGCTAGGGTGTATCCTGGTTTTAACACCATGACATGTAGTACTATATGAGAAATACAAAAATACAGAATTATAAAAAATTAGTAAGTTAATAAGTTCTAGGGGAGATAATTCAGCAACCAATACAAGCACTGTCATTAAAATTTCACATGCACAAGTTTACACTTACAGTTAGTGTGTGTAGATTATGCTATATTGTTGGAAAATGCACTAGACAATAGGAATTTAGTAAAATTTACAAGTTCAAGGGAAGTAAATTCAGCAACAAACAAGTAACATGGGAGTCAAAACTCACTGAGTGTACTCCCATATACTCTACTGCATACTACAGTACTAATGAAATTCTCCCTCAATGAAAGATATTAAGTAAGCACCATGTAGGACACAAAGCTTCACCTCCAAATAAAGCATTGCAGAGATACCACAATACCAGGCAAAGATAAACTATTGGCTGCAAATAAATTAAGTCAGAAAACAGGAAGTAGATAACATGCAGCAAAATGGAAGGCCAAAAGATGAACCTACATATAAAGTTTCAAGTCCATGTTGCTGAGGAAAATGAGCGAAAAAATATACCATTATACCAGGCAATGTCTGAAAATAAATGAAGTCGTAAAACAGGAAGTAGTTAAATTGCAGACCTAAATTCAGTAAGCAACATGTAGGTCCTCTAATGAATAGTTGCTGAGAAAAGGGCAATGAAAATATACCAGTATACCAGGTATACCAGGTAATGTCTGAAAACAAACAAAAGTCGTAAAACAGGAAGTACTTAACTTGCTGACCTAAATTCGATAAAGCCATGTAGGATTCAAAGATAAACCTCCACTACAAGTTTCAAGTCAATGTTATGAATAGTTGCTGAGAAAAATGCGACAAAAAAATACCATTGTACCATCAATGTCCAAGTAAAAACAAAGTCCTAAAACAGGAAGCAGTAAATCTGTGGACCTAAATTTGGTAAGTGTAATGTAGGACCCCTAGATGTACCTCAACTAAATGCTATAAAAAGTTGCTTAGAAAAGTGCAATGAAAATACACCACTATACGAGTCAATGTCCGAAAATAAAAAAGACGTAAAACAGGAAGTAGATAAGATACGGACCTAAATTTGATAAGTGCCATGTAGGACCCCATGGAAAACCTCTACACCAAATTTCAAGTCTATGCTATGAAGAGTTAATGAGAAAAGTGCAAAGAAAATATTGGTTACAGATTGACAGATGGAAGGACGGACAAGGGTAAACCATTATACCCCCTTCTTCTTCGAAGCGGGGGTATAATGATAGTATGTATGGCCATAAAAATTTCACATACACCACTTTATACTACCAGTTACATTGTGTTTGAATTTGAGTTCAGTGCATGTTATACTGAAAGAGATATGCTCTGGAAAACAGTAATTTAGTAAAATTTGTGTTCAAGGGGAGATAATTCAGCAACCAATACAAGTACTGTCATGAAAAGTTTGCATGCACAAGTTTACACTACCAGTTACATTGTGTCTAAATTTGAGCTTTGAAAAATTTTCTTAAGATGCTTGATTTTTAAAATCTTTCATTTTATACAGCTGTTTGGTGAAGAAAAGCATTTGAAATTGATATCTTTTGCTTGTATACATAGGGCATTACTTTTTGCTAGACCATAATAAGCATTATGCAGGATTCTCACAATGTACATTGTAATATCAAAATGCTGTGCTTTTTTAGTTTTGATCTTTCTCTGAAAATTATGCATTCAATTAAGTTTAATCAAGAGTAATTTCCCTATGGCCTTTTTTCCCTTTTTTTTAAAATGAGCTTATTTTGAGAGAACAATCCTTATGATTATAAAATTTTTCTGTAAAAGTTTGAAAACTGTGGAATTTATCTACGTAACAAGGATATTCAAATTGAAAATTCATTTGTCCCCTTTTCACTAGACTTTCAACCTAAATCAACTTAATTTGACAACAAACCATCCAGTTGACGGTAAATTCATTTTATAATTTATTCCTCAGTTTCGCCTATCAAAATCAAGCACTCTGATTGGCTCAAAAAAATATCCATACCTCCATGAACAAAATTTTGAGAAAGCAGCTATCTTGTATGCTTCCACACATAATAATTCCAAACAAAATAGTATCAAAATTTGTAAAACGTTTGCTTCTTTAGCTCGTTGTCATTAAATTATGAGAAATGAAGAAAATATTATTTTTTTCATGGAGGTATGAAACAATATATCTAATCTTACTTAAGTATGAATAAAGTGACCACTTTAATTCAGTGACCATAATCAAATATTGCTTTCCAAAAAGCATAAACTTTTGGAAAAATTTGTTGAAAATAAAATACTGTAACTAAATTCCAAGTTATTTCAACTCATAAGAATTGTCCAAATGTGACGATAATAATGAGTTGAATAACTTAGGATTGAAGGAAAATTTGGCAATAAATTATGTATGCAAGCAAATCTATCCATCATATAATCATGTCACAAAAATATATTAACCCTTTCCTGTTCAATCACTGGTTTTTACATCCCTCTTTAACTTGAGTAAATATTGTGGAAAAAGTAGAAATTGCTTGTAACAAGCAATTTCTACTTTTTTCACAATATTTTTATCCTACTGAATGATTATTTTTCAAATAAGATCAACTTTAATTTGTCGTCCTCAAAGCCTTTGAATTTGGACCAGTCTATAATTTTGTAAAAACAGTATAGGGTTAAGCTACCATTCTCTTCAACTACAACATTTTTGCTGTCCGTTGAGTGGTCTCTTCATACAAGTTTTACACAATTTCTGCAATGTGACCACATGATTTCCTCCGGATTAATCCTTTCCTGTTTTTCCAAATTTAAGGCTGGTCCAAATTGAAAGAAGTTGCAGACGACAATGAAAATTGGATGCAATTTAAATAGAAACCATTCCATGTGATAGAAAACATTGTGGGAAAAGGAGAAATTGCTTGTATATTTTCTCAAGTATAAAATCATAGCAACGTAAAATCCTGGGTTTGAACAGGAAAGGGTTAATTAACCAATTACCAAAACAAAATTTTAGACACGTCCATATTGAAGAACTTGCAGACCACAATTTCAAGTTGATGAATTACTAAAAATCTTTGTATTTCAGGCTAGAAAACATTGTAATAGCAATTTCTTCATTTTTGACCATATTTTTTAAAGCATTTTTCTCGAGGGGCATCAAAAAGTGTCCCTATTTGGGAATGAGTTAAAAGATTCACTATCTTAAATTTCTTCATCAGTTTGTATGTGTGTGAATTTTAAGCCATAACCAGATGACAAAATTTTAGACAAGTCCAAATTCAACTAGACATTGTCGTAAAGCGGACTAATACCCCCTAACAGCGCTTATCCATAAACAAGTGCTATCCGCCAAAGGGCCAATCGAACTTTTTAATTAAAGGGCCATAACTCATTCAAAATCAATTGCCCATAACCAAAATAGGAAATGTACATGTCTGACTTATATCGAGTCTTTCTGTGAATTTGAATCAAATCCGCCTAATGGTTGCTGAGAAATTCAGCAGACACGATTTTTCACCAAAGGGCCATAACTCCGTCAAAAATCAATGAACCATAACCAAAATGAAATAGGTACATCTCTGCTTGATACTGATTATATCAGTGAAGTTTGAATCAAATCAGTCATATGGTTGCCGAGAAATTGAGCTGATACGAAAAAGCTACAGACAGACGGGCCGACCGACAGACAAGCTGACTCCTATATACCCCCAAAACATAGTTTTGAGAGTGTATAAAGAAGTTTGAGATGATAATTCATAGATAATGAAAAATGAAATTACTACTTTTCCTTTTTTTTAGAAAATATAGTGGCTAACGAAGAAATTGTTTGTGGCATTTTCCACCATGCTTTCCAAAGCTTTTTTCTTGAGGGGTGCCAAAAGTGAGAAGGTGTGGGAATGGTTAAAACTCTTTTTAGATTTCTCTTGATCACAGAACAGATCTTATTTTGTACTTACCAATTTAAAATTGTCCTCAAATTCTCTCAGTTGTAAAGACTGCTGTAATTTTCTATGGTGTGCATCCCAATATTCATCAAATTTTTTCTTTGTTTCTTCCAGCTGAACAAGTAATCTGTAAATGAAGATAACTTAACCCTCGTCATGCTGAACCCGGAATATTCCGGTTTTGGCAGAAGGTATAGACAAAGATAAGCCTGCACATAAGTGCAGTCTGATCTTGGTCTACACCTACTGCTTGTACTTTTCCTGTCAGAGTTGTTTATGAAATTGATTTATAAAATGAAATATTGAATATTGAACAACAAATTCTTTTAGTGCTTTCATCCCTTTGATTTTACAGCAATTCAGTGAGATAAGATAAGATAAGATAAGATAAGGACAATATTTTCTCCCCTACTGAATGATTATTTTCAAATTAGATCTACTTTAAATTTTGTCTGCAAAAGCTTTGAATTTAGACAGGTCTAAAGTATTGCAAAACTTGAAAAGAGTAAGAAAAATAAAGAACTCCAAAGAAATATTATTCAAAATAGTTCAATACCTCATGAAAATAAGCAATGTTTATACTTTCTGAAGTCAGAATGGACCAATCCCTGGACCCGCCCACTAACTATTTTGGCCACGTCCAATGACTTCGATAGGAAGTCAAGCTTTGATTTTTAAAGACGTTATTTTGCAAAATTTTAGGCCAGTAGTGTGCAACAAAAAATGAGAATAGTTGGTTGGCGATCTAAACTTTGTAACTACAGCTTGAATTAGCTGTAGTAAGACGTTTAATAGCCTCCTTATGCAAGAAAAATCTACTTAACCAATTACCATAAGGCAAATTCTAAACTATTCCAATTTGAAATAAGAATGCAATAATTTTTAGTTCTTGCAATTTTTACAATCCTTATCTTGCTGGGTAGAAAGCAATGTGGGAAATGAAGACAAATTTCTTTATTTTCAAGAAAGCTTTCCCAAGCTATTTTCTTGAGGGGAGTCAAAAAGTAAGAATCGTGCTAAATTAGTTAAAGAACTATTTTCAGTTCAAATTCCCAAACATGGATAACCTGTATAATTATGGTTTCATTATTATTGCTCATCATATAAATCAACAATGTCTGACTATGAAATTGACTTTTTCTCATCCATATTCACTAACCAAACTATTAACCACACAATGAGATATTTTGGTGTACTCAAGAAAATTAGCTATACAAGAATTTGAGAAAAGTAGAAAGTGCTTGTAAAAAGTCATCTCTTTATTTTAAACAATGTTTTTTACCTAATATGGCACTTATTTTTTCTAATACACTTGGAATTAACATCTTCAACTTCTTTGAAATAAACCAGTGTGTCATCTGGTAATGGTTTAACCCTTTCCTGTTTTAAGATTTTTTCGACCTGTCCAAATTCAAAGGTTTTGCAGACCCAAATTTATTTCGGATTTAATTTGAAAAATAACCATTCAGTAGGGTAGAAAATATTGTGGAAAAAGAAGAAATTGCTTGTAACAAGCAATTTCTTCTTTTCCCACAATGTTTTCTCAAGTATAAAAACACAAGGGCGTAAAAACCAGGGATTGTACAGCTAATGTGAAACTTACTTTTCCACCTCTAATACATGGGAAACCTGGACCATTGGTGTTCTGTTGTTGTTCCCTTTAATACAGCTTAACAATGTTTGACCATGAAATGTTGCTGATTCAAGATCTTCTAACAGCTCCCTTCTCTGTGCTGAATGCTCATGTATCTGCCGTTCTGTAGCATCAACATCATTGGGAGTACAGGCTTGTTCAAACTTTTTGATTAAAGTTGTTAGAGATACTGCTATCTTTTCTGTGTTACTGTTGAATTTCTCTACAGCCTGAAGTTGACATAATCCAAGTCATTAGAGATACTGCTATTTTTCTGTGTTACTGTTGAATTCCTATACAGCCTAAAGTAGACATAATACATATTCTAAGTTTAGCTCTATCAGCCAGATTTTTAACACCCCTAAGAAAAACAAGATGTTTTTAAGAAACACCATGCGCCCTTAACAGCTTTCTTTTAAAATAATGTGACCTTGATAAGTGACCTTGACCTTGATGGATGACCTCGACCTGACAACAACCTAGTGCCTATAAATGCAAAGATTCTATGTCCAAAGTATGAACCATGTATCTCGAACAGTGCTGGAATAACAGCAAAGTGTTAAGGTTTTAAATTAAGTTTACTGCTTATGGGCAAAAAGACAAACATTGGCAAAACAACATGTGCTTGAGCTTACTGATGCTAGTGAATAAAAAAAGCTTAAGCGAGCAACCTCCCCATTTTCTCACAAAAATACAAGGATATTTAACAATTTCATCTATCAAAATAGTTGTTGTCTGCAATTTCTCTAAATCTATACCAGTCTAAAAAATTCTTCTAAGAATAAGACCATTGCAGATTTGATTTTTTTGTCAAATTCTGTCAACTTGAAATTATTGTATGCAGCATTTTTGAGTTTGGACCAATCTGAAATTTTTTCCTCCTGTATTTGATTAATGAATGATCAATTTAAGATGATTTTTGAGGTTTTTATCTTTCCCATTCCTCTGATTGAATTTGAGACATTTTAGAGAGGTTTTAAGTGCTGAAACGGATATTTGTGGTGCATAGATGTCAAGTGACCAGTTAGGGCTGTCAATCAAAGAAGAAAAAAAATCAGCCAATCACATCATTCACTTTGATCAGAAGTGGAATTTGAACTCTGACATGTGATGCATTTTTGTTAGTTTGTCAACTTAAATACTTGAATAAGCTGTAGTTACAACATTTAGGTTACAAAACCAACCATTCCGCATTTTCATTCCATGATACTAGCCATGAATTTCACAAAATACCACCATTCAATATTGAAGTGGAACTTCCTGTTATAGAAAATGGGCAGGGTCAACAGAGCAAGTGGGAGGTGCCAACATTTGGTCAACTTATTACTTTGTGGATTTGTACCTTTCTGTTTATGGAAACTAACAGAGTCCTTGAACTTCTCAACAAACAGGTGTTTGAAACATCAGGGTTAAAAAGATATGTATGTCAAACATCAAGATTTTATCAAATATGTATGAAGCACAGATATAAGATAACTCAATTGATAAATGAAAGCCCAACATACAGCTCTATTCTGTGTCCACTCATCAGCATCAAACTCTAGCAGACCACCCATATCTACTGTTATACTCTCTCTGTCCACATAGTCAAACATTTCATCTGGGTTGTCAATAGATACCACCTACAATTTAGAATTACGTTTCTTAGCTATTCTATTAATAATCTGATAAAGGTTCATGCAAGGTTCATTTAGATAAAAAAGTAATTTTATACAGATTTATTTAGTTCAATTGAGAAAGAAGTTTTAAGCTTATAGACTTGCTCTCAAACACTGAACAATCCAGATGTTTTCACATCCTTGAAAGGCAGCCAGTGGTTAAAACCAACTGCTCCTAAATTTTTACACATGGGTAGGCTTGGACTTGCATTTAGTGTTTAGCCCATGAACACGCCCTGGTGATGGAGGGGCTATAACCTGTGGTCTTAACCCTTGTCATGCTGTATAAATTACCTTACTGAATTGCTGTAAAATCAAAGGGTTGAAAGCACTGATAGAACTTGTTGTTCAAAGATCAATATTTCTTTTAGAAAACAATTTCATAAACAACTCTGGCAAGAAAAGTACAAGTAGGGGGTGTAGACCAAGATTAGACTGCACTTATGTGCAGGCTGATATTGGTCTACACCTCCTGCCTAAACCGGAATATTCCGGGTTCAGCATGACAAGGGTTAAGATCACAAGTCAAGTGTCCACACCACCTGGCCATTGGGGCAGTTTACTGGTGGACTGATGTACAGCAGACATACCATGACAATTAAGTCCAGTGGCTTTAGACTAGAGGGGCTAAAAAGAAAGGTTTAGCCTTGCTTTTATTCATTTCATCCTATTGAGTCTTGGACCAAAGATACAAATGACAACGTATTGCTATGTAACTCACATGGAAAAATGGCATGCTTTTGGAGATTTAAGTAAAACAATTTACAGTAAGTCTCTTTTCTTACAATAAAGAAATAATGATAATTGTTTAATTTTGTGTAAGATCAATAAATCCTTCATTAAGAGAACAATATATTTTGCTACATATGAAAACATGATTAGCTTTAAATTTGTTGTTCACTCAGTGTTCAATAAATTAAGCTTATTTTATTAGATATTATCGTTCATGAATGCATGTACTTACTCCTTTCCTGTTCAATCGCTGATTTTTACATCCTTGTGTTTTTCTACTTGAGAATTCATTTTTGATAAAGAAGAAATTGCTTGTGACAAGCAATTTCTTCTTTTTTCACTATATTTTCTATCCTATTAAATGATTACTTTCCGTATAAAATTGACTGTAAATTGCCGACTGCAAATCCTGGTCTAAAATTTTGAAATACAGTAAAGTTTAAACTGAAATGAACAATAATTTATTATCTCCCTATATATTTTACAAACACTCTACAATGTGATCTGCTACTTCTTTAACCCCTACCCACACTACGATACTTTTTGACACTCCTCAACAAAAACAATTGGGAAAAAAGTCCCTTCATTTTCCACAACGTTTTCAGCCAAAAACGTTGTAAAAAATATACAACATCATAAATTTCAAAATCTAATGTATAACTCATTTCAATTTGGACCAGCTTCAATTTTGAAGTCTGGTAATAGTTTAACTCTTTCCCATACAAACCCAGGATTTATACTTGAGAAAACATTGTGGAAATAGGAGAAATTGCTTGTTACAATATTCCACAATATTTTCTACCTTTCTGAATGATTATTTTTCAAATAAGTTTAACTCTAAATTGTTGTCCGCACAAGTTTTCAATTTTGACCATTCAAATATTTCAAAAAACAGGAAAGGGTCAAGATTCAACAACTTGTTCAATTTTATAATCTGCTGATAGAATAAATGGATTTGTGTGCAAATAATTGTATGCATTTATAGGTGCATGTACTTATTTAACCCTTACCCACACAATACCACCTTTTGACATGCCTGAAGAAACAAGAGGCCCATGAGGGCCTGAGACACTCTACTGGTTATTCCGTTAAAGAAATCTGATATTTAAGGAAGTTAATTGCTCAAAGAAGAATGCATAAAGAAACAAGGTGCCAAATTGTCACAAGATACGCCCGTCACACTGCTCAATATTAAAAGGGGGTTTGAATAGAACTGATGTTATTTTAAATGAATATTTTTTGTCAAACAATGTATGAAAAACAACAAAGGGCAATAACTCAAAATATACGCTAGGTAAAGTTATGGTTCTTGTACACTGCACTCCCGCTTGGTGAGCTCTATCCATCCATGAAGTTTCATGATTCTAGCTATTATACTTTTAGAGATATACTCCATACAAGATTCAAGTATGAAAAACAACAAAGGACAATAACTCAAAAAATAGGCCAGGTAGAGTTATGGTTCTTGAACACTGCACTCCTACCTTGTGAGCTCAATCCATCCATAAAATTTCATAATTCTAGCTATTATACTTTTAGAGATATACTCCGGACAAGATTCAAGTATGAAAAAAACAAAGGGCAATAACTCAAAAAATAGGCCAGGTAGAGTTATGGTTCTTGAACACTGCACTCCTACCTTGTGAGCTCAATCCATCCATAAAATTTCATAATTCTAGCTATTATACTTTTAGAGATATACTCCGGGCAAGATTCAAGAATGAAAACCAACAAAGGGCAATAACTGAAAAAATAGGCTAGGTAAAGTTATGGCTCTTGTACACTGCACTCCCACTTGGTGAGCTCTATCCATCCATGAAATTTAATGATTCTAGCTATTATACTTTTAGAGATATACTCCGGACAAGATTCCAGTATGAAATACAACAAAGGGCAATAACTCAAAATATACTCTAGGTAGAGTTATGGTTCTTGTACACTGCTCTCACCCTTGGTGAGATCTATCCATTCAATAAATTTCATGATTCTAGCTATTATACTTTAAGAGATATACTCCATACAAGATTCAAGTATGAAAAACAACAATGGGCAATAACTCAAAAAAATGGCCAGGTAGAGTTATGGTTCTTGTGCACTGCACTCTCCCTTGATGAGATCTATACACCCATGAAGTTTCATAATCCTAGCTATTACACTTTTAGAGATATACTCCGGACAAGATTCAAGTATGAAATACAACAAAGGGCAATAACTCAAAAATAGGCCAGGTAGACTTATGGTTCTTGTACACTGCACTCCTACCTTGTGAGCTCTATCCATCCATAAAATTTCATGATTCTAGCTATTTTACTTTTAGAGATATACTCCGGACAAGATTCAAGTATGAAAAACAACAAAGGGCAATAACTCAAAAAATAGGCCAGGTAGAGTTATGGCTCTTGTGCACTGCACTCCCCCTTGGTGAGATCTATACACCCATGAAGTTTCATGATCCTAGCTATAATACTTTTAGAGATATACTCCGGACAAGATTCAAGTATGAAAAACAACAAAGGGCAATAACTCAAAAAATAGGCCAGGTAGAGTTATTGTTCTTGTGCACTGCACTCCGTATTGATGAGAAGAATATAACTGCCAAGTTTAAAGTCAATCGGACTTACGGTGACAGAGTTATGCTCCAGACAAAGAAGTGGACACCGCCCGGACGACCGGACAACCGGACGACCGGACGCCCAGACACCACGGGTGATCCCATAATACGTCCCGTCTTCGACGGGCGTATAAAAAAAAGGGGCTTTATCCCCTTTATCATTTTAAGCAACAATCCTCAAGGCCCCTTTTCCCATGTTTCATGACGGATCCACTCCATTTCCAAAAGAAAGTTACCTTATGACCCTACAATCATTCTGTGAATATTTCATCAGAATCTGACAATAACTGTGGACTTAATCACATAAACAGGATTGTTTTGAATGAAAATCAGTAAGGCCCCTTTTCCTGTGTTTTCTGATGAATCAATTTCATTCGAAAAAGGAACTTTCCTTACAACCCGACAATTGTCCTGTGAAATTTAAAAGACAACTTGATAATGATTTTGATCTTCATCACATACACAAGAATGTTTTGAATGATAATCTGTAAGTCCCCTTTTCCTGTGTTTCGAATGCCACAATTATTCCATGCATCTTTGAAGAGAATCCAATAAAACTGTTGACTTTATTGTGTTAACAAAAATATTAAATTCAAGTTCTCATAAGGCCCCTTTTCCCGTGATATTTTACTGTTGGTTTTATCATTCTATGAAAGTTAAAAGTGAATCCGATGAAATATTGGGAATTCATTATGTTTACTAGAATATTTAAAAAAAAATCATATGTCCCCTTTTTACATGATACTTGATGGATTGTACCCAGTTCTGAAAAGAACCATCTAAGTATTTGTACAGTCATTCTGTGAAATTTTGAAGTGAATCCGGTGAAATCAAGACATCATTGTATTAACCAGAATATTTAAGAGAGTTTTTCATAAGGCCCCTTTTTATGTGACCCTTGCTATAGTCAGATCCACTGTTAAAATCAACAATTGGAATGATGGTACAATCAATCTGTTTAATCTGTGGAATTTATTGTGTTAATGAGTTTATAGTGAAATATTCATAGGGCCCCTTTTCTCATGATACTTTACAGAACAAACCAAATTTCAAAAGGAACAATTCTAATGAAGGTAGAATCATTCTTTAAAAGTTAAAGAGAATCAATGAAAACAGTGGACTGAATTGTGTCAAGAATTTTTGTAACTAAATTTTCATAAGGCCCCTTTTTCTGTGAAACTTAACAAATCAGACCCAATGTACAAAGGAACAATCCTAATGATAGTTTGAAGAAAATGATAAAGACTGAGGACTTTATTGTAATAATGATGTTTTGTAACAAAATTTTTAGAAGGTCCCTTTTCTTGTGTCACTTAACCAATCAGACCTAATTTACAAAGGAACGATCCAAATGATGGTACAATCATTCTATTAAAGTTTGAAGAGATTCTGATAAAGACTGGACACATTCTTGTGTTTATGAGGATTTGGTAATAATTTTTCATACAGCCCCTTTTCCTATGATACTAGACAGATCCGGCCCAATTTGGAAAGAAACAATCCTAATGATGGTACAAACATTCTGTGAAAGTTTGAACAGAATCTGATGAAAACTGCAGACTTTATCTTGGTGTCAAATTTTTGAGATAAAATTTCATAAGGCTCCTTTTCCTGTGATACTTGAGGGATCAGGTCTCAAGTCAGCCTCAACAATCGTGATTATTGTACAATGATTCTGTGAAAGTTTGAATAAAATCCAATGAAAGCTCTGGACTTGGTTACAAGGATTATAGATAAAAGTCTCTAAAGGCCCCTTTTCCCATGATACTAGACAGATCACGCCTAATTTGAAAAGAAAGAATCCTCATGATGGAATAATCCTTCTGTGAAAGTTTTAACAGAATCTGATGAAAACTGTTGACTTTATTGTGGTACAATGATTTTGAAATTAAATTTCATAATGCTCCTTTTCCTGTGATACTTGACGGATCAGGTCTAATGCAAACATCAACAATTATTATTACTGTACAATTATTCTGTGAATGTTTGAAGAAAATCCGATGAAAGCTCTGGACTTTGTAACAAGGATTTATAAATGAAATTTTCATAAGGCCCCTTTTCCTGTGCTTCTTGACAGTTCAGACCCTGTTTTGAAAAGAATGATAGTTATGACCTTCCAATCATTCTGTGAAAGTTTCCACAAAATCTGATCAAAGCTATGATAGTACAATCATTCTGTGAAAGTTTGAAGGGAATCCGATGAAAACTATTGACTCCAGAGTGTAAAAGAATATTTCTTAAAAGATTTTTCGATTAAATTTTCATAAGGCCCCTTTTCCCCTGTTTCCAGATGGATCATACCAAATTCCCAAAGGAACAATCCTTATGATGGTACAATCATTCTGTGAAAGTTTAAATACAATCTGATGAAAACTGTGGACTATAGAGTGTTCACAAGAATTTATTAATTAAATTTTCATAAGGCCCCTTTTCCCCTGTTTCATGACAGATCAGACCCATTTTCGAAAGGAACGATCCTTATGATTGTACAATCATTCTGAGAAAGTTTGAAGAGAATCCGATGAAAACTGTGGACTCTATCTTGTAAACGAAGATTTTTAATGGAGTTTTTAATTGAATTTTCATTAGGCCCCTTTTCCCGTGTTTCTTGACGGACCATACCCAATTTCGAAAGGATCCATCCTTATGTTGGACCAATCATTCTGAAAAAGTTTGAAGAGAATCCAATGAAAACCGTGGACTCTATCGCATAAACGAGGATTTTTAATTGAATTTTTAATGAATTTTCATTAGGCCCCTTTTCCCGTGTTTCTTGACGGATCATACCCATTTTCGAAAGGAACGATCCTTATGTTAGTACAATCATTCTGTGAAAGTTTGAAGAGAATCTGATGAGAACTGTGGACTCTATCACGTAAACGAGGATTTTTTAATTAAATTTTCATAAGGCCCCTTTTCCCGTGTTTCTTGACGGATCATACCCATTTTCGAAAGGAACGATCCTTATGATGGTACAATCATTCTGAGAAAGTTTGAAGAAAATTAGATGAAAACTGTGGATTCTATCGCGTAAACGAGGATTTTTAATTGAATTTTTAATTAAATTTTCATAAGGCCCCTTTTCCCGTGTTTCTTGACGGATCATACCCATTTTCGAAAGGAACGATCCTTATGATGGTACAATCATTCTGTGAAAGTTTGAAGAGAATCTGATGAAAACTGTGGACTTTATCGCGTAAACGAAGATTTTTTAATTAAGTTTTCATAAGGCCCCTTTTCCCCTGTTTCTTGACGGATCTGACCCAATTTCGAAAGGAACAGTCCTTATGATGGTACAATCATTCTGTGAAAGTTTGAAGAGAATCCAATGAAAACTGTGGACTTTATCGCGTAAACAAGGAAAAGTTTAACGGACGGACGACGGACGGACGCACGGAGGCCGGATGGGAAAAAGCCATCGCTATAGCTCTAGCGGCCTTTGGCCAGTAGAGCTAAAAAACTGTAGAAAGCATTATGGAAATTGAAGTAATTGCTTATAGCAAGCAACTTCTTCATTTCCCACATTAGTTTTAGCACACAAGATGAAGATTTTCAAAATGTTATAAACTTGAAATTGTCTTCTGCAACTTTTTTCAATTTCGACAGTTCTAAAATTTGATGTGTGGTAAAGCGTTAAGAAGAGATCATATACTTACCTTGTATTCTAGATCTTCTTTGAACTTTGACCTATAATCTGAGAAAGCCCGCTGAAAAAACCCGTGTGGTTGTAACAGGAAAACAACTTGGATATGAGATGGAAAATAACCCTGAAACCATCAAGAAAAGTTTTATATCAGATATTAAGGTCATGTTAAAATTTTCAAATGTAGTAAGAACTTGCAGGTACATGTACAACATTTCGTCAACAAAGCTTTCAAATCCGATGATCTGAATTAAAACGTTTCAATGTAACGGATAAATCTTTCACAACAAGAGATAAAGGCTCTTTTTCTTTCAATAGTCAAAGTCAACATTAATGCTAGGATTATGATACTGGAGTTTTCAACGGATTTCAATTCATTTAGCTATCTTTGAAGGGGGCCACCTAAGGAACATTTCTGCCAACTTTGGTTGAAATTGACACTGTGATTTGAGAGGAGATGTAATTTTAAAAGTCCTTCTTTGTTTCCATATAAAATTTCCTCCCACAGGGCTCCACCTCTAACTCAGGGTTATGATTTTGGCTGTTTTGAAAGAGGTCAATATACTGATGTTTCATGCGAAAAATCAAGACTCTATGCCTTCAGGGTGATGAGAATAAAGATTTTAAACTTTTTTTTAAAGTCTACTTTTATTGCCATGGCAACCGGAGATTCAACTGATTTCAATTCTTTTAGCTTTTTTTAAGGGGACAACTCAAGGAACATATCTGCCACATTTAGTTGAAATTGTTCCAGTGATTTGGGAGGATATTGTGTTTAAAGAAATTGTTGACAGATGACTGATGAAGGGTGGTTAGAATAGCTCACATAAATACTCTGTGCTCAGGTGAGATAAAAAGTTGTAAAAAACTTAAGATTTAGTCCTTTTATTGGATGGCCAAATTTAGGGCTGTGGAATTCTCATGCCGGATACTTGGACTATTTCTAAAATTTCTAACAGATGCTAGGATGTGTAAATCGTAGCAAATGAACAGATGGACAGACATGCCAAGTGGTGGCTATACACTCGCTTGTTGGGGACCATAATAAATATCAAATAGGATAGTAAACATGAGAAAAGGAGATTTTGCTTATTATATGATGAAAGTCCTATTTCAACCTATTACACGACAACCAACTTTTAGACTTGTTCAAATTGAAAGAGGCTGCAATCAACAATTTGATTGACACACAGTTTAGTTTGAACTAAATTATTTTTGTTCAGTTGCGACAAAAGCTTATTGAGTAAGTGTTTTCATGTTCCAAAGAAGAATAAATGGCTGTTAACCTTTTCCTGTTCAATCCCTGGTTTTTATGTCCCTGTGTTTTTACACTTGAAAAAATATTGTGGAAAGAGAAGAAATTGCTTGTAACAAGCTATTTCTTCCTTTTCCACAATATTTTCTACCCTCTGAATGATTATTTTTGAATAAAACAGATTTTATATCCTCGCCTGCAAAACCTTTGAATTTGGACAGGTCTAAAATTTTGCAAAATGGGAAAGGATTAATCGATTGTTACCCAATTTAACAGCTAGACAGACTAGCACAGGCTAAAGTCTTGCCAATGAACACATCCCATGACAGTGCAGCTCAAATCAATGATGTCCAGATCACCAGGTAAGCACTCTTACCACTTGGCCACCGTCAAGTAAAGTTCATTTGAGAACTAACCATCGTATAGGTAGAATATATTGTAGAAAAGAAATTCTTTTACAACACTATTTTTCCTGGATATGATTTAATTTTTAGTTTTGTCTATCAAAAACGAGCGTTCTAATTGGTCGAAAAAAATCATTCATAACTCCATGAACAAAATTTTGAGCATGCAGTGATTTAGTATGCTTACGCACAAAATAGTCCCATACAAATAGGTATCAAAATTTGTAAAACTTTTGTTTATTTCGCTCAATGCTATTAAGTTATAAGAAATGAAGAGAATATTTTTTGTTTTCATGAAGGTATGAACCAAAAAAACTAATCACACAATGTATGAATCCGCTTCGTGTATTCATACAGTGTGATTAGGTTTTTCGGTTCATACCTCCATGAAAACAAAAAATATTCTCTTCATCTCTTATGTGATATCAGACATTCATAAAAAAAGAGGTATCATGTTGGCATAGATTAAAAGTGTAGTTAATCCTTGTCATACTGAAAAATATTCTTCGAAATAAAATTAAAATCAAAGGGCCAAAAGAACTATTTGTGAGTCAATATTTTTTTTAAAAAATTAATTTCATTTACATTTATGGTTTGAAAAGGGACAAACAGGTGGTGTAGACTAAGATTAGACTGCACATATGTGCAGACTGGTCTTTGCCTATACATCCTGCAAAAACAGGTTCAGCATGGGAAGAGATAAAGCAACAAAAACTGTTCATACCGAGAATCTCATAAGAATGGTTTTCACAGAGCCCCATCCACTCTGTCTTCTGTCAACTACAAGCACAAACCCCATCTGTGTCTCATGTAAACTGAAAGTACAAACAAAGTGAACACTTTTCTCTGTTTCCTCGAAGAGTTGATCTACTATGCGAGAATTTTGTGAGATGTACTTCTCCTTGATGAAATCTTTCTACCTATTCTATGTCATGATTCTAACTTGCATACTTTATGAGTTATGCTCCAGACAAAAAACAAGTTAAAAATAAACAACTGGAATAAATCCAAAATTATCTCACAATGTTATCTATCCTAAAAACTGCTCGTGTTTAAATTTCAATTAAACTTTAAATATAATTCATAACTTCTTTTAATGTGGACCAGTGTTAAGAGAAGACTTTGAAACTGCTCTTATTGAGCATTTTATGAAACTTGGGGCTTCTAGGGCAGGGCCATTTTGACCCAATGGGTATTACTGGTATTTTAGCAACCTTGGTAACGAACAATCTTGATGTACTATAAACCAAATATGAATGAATCAATGGGAGAGAAAAATATATGAACATGCTCTTTTTGAGTGTTTTATCTAAGTTAGGATGCCTTGGGAAGGGCCATTTTGGTCCAAACGGGTATAACTTCAAGAAACATGGTAGATAACAATAAAGTTATGCAAAGTTTTTAATATAAATTCTCTAGGCCCCATATTCAAGAAGATTTTTTTCAAATTTAGCCATGTTCGCAATTTTCGACCCTGGATCAAAGATCTTTTTGATCATAAGGGCATATTTCCTGTAACATAGTACAAAATTATTTAATAATGTTACATACCAAATATGAATGTCCTTCACCTTATATTTCAGAAGGAGAAGACTTTGAAGTCTTGAGCATTTTCCCAAATTTCGACCTCTTGGGCAGGGCCATGTTTTATCCCAGGGCTATGATTTTAGTAAGCAAGGTAGAAAACCATCTGGTTGTGCTATATACCAAACATGACTGCCATAGACTTTGAAGATTGAGAGAAGACTATTGAGCATAGTCTAATTGAGAATTACTACTACCAGGGAAGGGATGTTTTTTACCCTACTGGCATAAATTACTCAAAATTGATAGATACCAGCCAGGCCATGTTACATTCCAAAAATAAATGCCCTTGGCCTTAAAGTGAAGAATTCTTTTTTTAACTTACTCAAAATTTGCACTTTACCCTATTTTGGTCACCTTTTGCAGGGCCCTTTTTGACCCTATGTGCACAATTTTAAGTGAAATATTACACAACCATCTAGTTATACTACTTACCAATTATGAATGTCCTAGGCCTAATAGTTTACACAGAGAAGTCTTTTTGAATTTGCTCTTATTTAGCATTTCTCCAAATGTCGTACCTCAGAGGCAGAACTTTTTTTACCCCAGGGATTTATTTTTTGAAAACTTTGCAGAGAACCATGTTATTAAGCTACATAATGAACTATAAATGCCTTCTGGCTTGTAGTTTCTGGAAAAAAAAATACTCCAATTTTCAGAGTTTTTCATGGAATGAAAATCTTTTAACAATTTTTGTAGAGCTTCACCCAAGGAACATCCCTGCAAAGTTTCAGCTTGATTGGCCAACTGGTTCTGGAGGAGATTTGTTAGAATTACTGAAAAATACAATTTCCAAATGCAATGGCAAACACAGTTTTTCATAGAACTGGTATTGGAGGAAAAGATTTTTTAAGAAATTGTGGATGGATGGACAGAAGGACAGACAGACGGATGACGGACAATATCTGATCACAATAGCTTGACTCACACTTCGTGCTCAGGTGACCTAACAAAGGGCAATGACTCAAAAAAAAATGATGAGCATAGTTATGGTTCTTGTGCACTGCACTTCTTAATGTTACCTATCTACCTGTGAAGCTTCATATTTCTAGCTTCAACTTACATGAGTTATGCTCCAGTCAAAAATCAAGTTAGAAATTTAACAAAGGGCATAAACTAAAATATTATTTGAAGAGTATTGATTCTTGGGCCCTGCACTTCTCCTACATGAGATATATCCACCTGTGAAGTTTCATGACTAGCTTACATACTTTATGAGTTATACTCAGGACAAAAATCATTTTGAAAATTAACAAAGGGCAATAACTATATCTAGATGGTTGTCCCAGGACAACTGCTGTCAAGACCGCAAAGTTTTGTAGGCACCATGCTCCGGACAAACACAAATTAAGTGTTTGACCTTGAGCTTTGACCTTGAACTTAGTTTATACAAATTTATTTTAGATGATTGCAACGAAAGCTTTAAGCTTATAGAGTCGCTCTCAAAACCCAGATGTATTCACGTCCCTGAAAGAGAGGCAGTGGCTATACCCACTGCTACCCAATTTTACAGCTGGGTAGACTGAGGCATGAACACACCCCTGGTGACAGTGGAGCTTGAACCCACACCTAAGATCACAAGTCAAGTACCCATACCACTGGGCCATCAAGTCAGACCTTGAACTTGAAGCTATCCAAAAAATTCTTTCAAAAGGCACATCTACTCATGATGAATAATTGTGCCAATTTATTTTGAAATCTATCCATAATTGTAGGAGAAATACTCTTGACAATCAATTTTAGTGTTTGACCTTGAGCTGTGACCTTGACATTAGGGCTATCATAAAAATTCTTTCAAATGGCACTTCTACTCATGATGGAGAATAATTGTGCCAAGTTATTTTGGAATCGATACAATAAATGTAGGAGTAATTGTCCGGACAAACACAGTTTGGTGTTTGACCTTGAGCTGTGACCTTGACATTAAAACAATCCCAAAATTTCTTTCAAATGGCACATTTACTGATGATGGAGAATGATTGTGCCAACTTGTTTTGAAATCCATCCATAAATGTAGAAGAAATTGTCCGGACAAATTCAGACAGAAGGACTAACTTACTAACGCACATTCACCGACTTGTCATAGTGACAACTATGTCTCGCTCACTGCAAGCTGGCTTGACAAAATATTGTTCTTGCGCACCACACTTCTCCTACAGGAGATTTATCCACTGTGAAGATTCGTAATTATAGAGTGCATACTTTATGAGGTATGCTCTGGACAAAAATCAACTTAAAAACCTAACAACAGGCAATAACTCCACAAATATGAGCAGGGTTATGGTTCTTGAAATGGTTTCCTTGTGATCTTGACCTTTGACCCATGTGACTACAAAATAATAGGACACTTTCTTGGATCATTGGTAATGACTGTATGGTTGTAGGTCAATTGGTCAATCTAGAGCTAGAGCACATGAATGCAAAAGTCTCCAGATGGAAGGACTGACGGATAGACAGGTACGGTGAAACCAATATACCATGCCCTCTACTTTGTAGGTGTCATATATAAATAGTGCGAGATCATGATCGAGAGATATAGGCAAGATCAAAATTTGACCTTTGACCAGTTGCTGTGACCTTGGTCTTTAGAGTGAGAGTCTGAATCAAGCAAAGTGCCCATGTTAATCCAGATATAAAACAGCTAAAAATACAATGAAAATTGAACAAAAGGATTGAGATATATAGACAGTCAAAATTTGACCTTTGACTTTTGGGCAAGACCTTGACCTTTAAGGTAATAGCCTGAATCATGCGTTCTTAATCTTGATTCACCAGTAGGTGAAATGTAATCGATCAGGCCAAATGTCTCAGCAACATCATAGGATGTCAAAATTTTTGCACAACAACTATGACAATGAAAATGATACAGATGTCAAGATTATAGCAATACCTCAGATTTCCCTAAGATGAAGATATAGAAAGACAAGCTATTTTCAGCTCCTACATACTTTATCAAATTGAGTTTGCTCTGATGCAGAGGACTCTTGATGTTCAACAAAAGTTCAGAGGAGGTAACTTTACAAGTTGTTAAAAAATAGCAGAAAGAGTTATCTTTCATATTTTAGCTTTAACACCCATTATTGTACAATCCTAGGTCCTCAAGTATTGAGAAATAAAGCTTTGAAACACCTTCTTGGATAAGGAAAAATTACTTTCAGGAAAAGGAAAGATTGCTGGTCAGAAGCAATTGCTTGCTTTCCCACCATGTTTTCTACCATTTAAACTCATACCTATTTAGTTTAAATTCCCAAACAATGACACATTTTGACACCCTTAAGAAAAGGGCTTGGGAAAACATTATGGAAAATGAAGAAATTGCTTGTGACAAGCAATTTCTTTATAATATACAATGTTTTCAACAAAAAGAGACATTTATCGCCCAAAAATTGCTGTCTGCAACTTCTTTCAATTTGGACCAGTCTAAATTTTTGTTGTCTGGTAATGGATTAGGAACAAGAACTTTTTTATTATGTGGGTGACACTTGACTGGAGATGCTGAGAGAGTAAAATTTTAAGTAAAACAAGAGGGCCATAATGGCCCTAAAATGCTATCCTGGATTTACTGTTGAGACATTCTGATAAATTTTCAGGTTGATAGAACATAATACAGTAGCCTTTGGAGTATTTACAAATTGTTTCTAGGAAATGACCAAATGACTTTTTTTTATCCCCAGTGACCCTATTTCAAACTTGTTCAGACAAAATTTATACCAAATTTCAGATTGATCAAAAAGAAAATCCTGCCTCTAGTATGTCTACAAGGTTTTTTTTCTAATTATTGACCTAATGAACTAGTTTTTCATCCAAAATGACCAAATTTGCAAATTGAACAAAATAAGATCAAGACAAGAACTACAGCCTCTAAATGTCTACTATGTTTATATAAGAATAGACAAAGTGGCTTAGTTTTTTACCCAAAGCAACACAATTCAGCACTGGTCCATGATTACAAATTGATTGATTTTCAGGATTCTAAAATATCTACTCGGTAAATGCTGATGACAGACAATGGACGTCAAACTGCCACAAAAATTCACCTTGAGCAGGTTGTGTCCAGGTGAGCTAAAAAGGGACATAATTCTTGCACTGAAAGCCATCTCCCTTCTAATTATAATCTTCTCTTTTGTTACTGAACATGTATTACGAGTTTCAAGTGAATATCTTTAAAAGTAACAGGGGCATGAGAAAATAGCAAAGTTTGTTCACACAATTGCTGACAAAGATGAAGCCATGGTGCCAGTTTTTTCTGTTACAGCCAAGACAAGAATACTTACTCAGGTATACTACAGAGATATGTGACGACCTTTCTGTACTCATCATCACTTGGTTCAGGCTGGTTGGGACGATCTGGAAACGTCATAATTGGAGCACCATTCTTCGCTTTGGCACCTGGAATTGAAGAAGGAATTCTCACAAACAAGAGGGCCAGTGGCCCTGGCACTCACCTGAGATAAGGCTCTTTTTTTTCTTCAAGGCCTAATACAAACAGGGTCAGGAGAAGACCTCCTTTAATATTTAACTCAAATTAACTTACGTCACTGTACCAACCAATGCTTTCAACAGATTTCAAATATTTCAGTAATTATTACAAGAGGCCCAGTGGGCCTTAACGGTCACCTGAGTAAAAGAGCACCAAGACAAGTGATTTTGTTTGAAAGAATTAGAAAAAGGTTTGGTTGAAATCCCCTCAGTAGTTCTTGAGAAGAAGATGAAAATGTTTAAAAGTTACCAAAAATGACCCCCTTTTGGTCCCTATTTTAGGCACCTCTGACCTCCAACGTTTTAATTTTCACAAATCTGTATAATCAGTACCCAATGATGCTTTTCACCAAGTTAGTTTGAAATTGGCTTTGTACTTCATAAGAAGAAGATGAAAATGTGAATTTTTTAACATGATGAACTTTGACCTCTGGGTGTGGCCCCATACATGACCCCAGGGGCATGAATTTCACAATTTATAATATACCTGTCCTAGTTGTCATGCACACAAAATATTTAAGCTCTGGCATTAACGGTTTATTAGAAGAAGATTTTTAAAGAAGTACCAAAAATTACCCCTTTTTGGCCCCTATTTGGGCCCCTATGACCCCCAGAACCCCTATTTTCACAAACTTGAATTGGCATCCCCCAATGATGCTTTCTACCAAGTTTGGTTGAAATCCGCCCAGTAGTACTTGAGAAGAAGATGAAATATTTAAAAGTTACCAAAAATTACCCCCTTTTGGTCCCCATTTTAGGGCCCCCTGACCCCACAGCCTTTTTATTTTCAAAAATCTGAATAACCATTACCAAATGATGCTTTTCATCAAGTTAGTTTGAAATTGGCTTTGTACTTCATAAGAAGAAGATGAAAATGTGAATTTTTTAACATGATGAACTTTGACCTCTGGGTGTGGCCCCATACATGACCCCAGGGGCATGAATTTCACAATTTATAATATACCTGTCCTAGTTGTCATGCACACAAAATATTTAAGCTCTGGCATTAACGGTTTATTAGAAGAAGATTTTTAAAGAAGTTCCAAAAATTACCCCTTTTTGGCCCCTATTTGGGCCCCTATGACCCCCAGAACCCCTATTTTCACAAACTTGAATTGGCATCCCCCAATGATGCTTTCTACCAAGTTTGGTTGAAATCCGCCCAGTAGTTCTTGAGAAGAAGATGAAAATGTTTAAAAGTTAACGGACGAAGGACCACGCACGACGGACGACGCACGACGACGGACAAACGATGATTGCAATAGGTCACCATGACCATTCGGTCAGGTGACCTAAAAAGGGGGCAAACTAATGTATTTCTGCCCAATTTGGTTTAAATTGGCTAAATAGTTTTGAAAGGGTTGCCTTTTTTATTTCTATTTAAGCCTAATCACTGTGTGGCTCTAAAATTTTATTAACTTTGAAAGAGGTCAATGTACTGATGCTTCATGCAAAATTCAAGATTCTTTAACTTCCGGGTCGGGAGGAGATGTTTCTTTTTTCTTTTCTTTTTTCAACTTTACTCTTGTTGTCATAGCAACCAGAGTTTTCAACTGATTAAATTCTTTGGTTGAAATCAGCCCAGTGGTTTGGGAGGAGATGTCTTTTTAAAAATCCTCCTTTATTTCTTAATAAGCCCTACCCCCCAGGGGCGGAGGAGCCCCTGGGTACCTGAGGGTGATGATTTTAGTAATTCTGAAAGAGATCATTGTACTGATGCTTCATGCCAAATATCAAGGCTCTAAATCTTCTGGGTCAGGAGGAGATAATTCTTAAAGTTTTCATTATATTTTCAGTTTTGTTGCCATGGCAACCAGAGTTTTGAACGGATTTCAATCTCTTAGCAACTTTTAAAAGGCACCACCCAAGAAACCTTCCTGCCAAATTTGGTTGATCAAAGCGGTTTGGGAGGAGATGTCATTTTAAGATTGTTGACACATGACGGACGATGGACAGAGGACTATCAAAATACCTCACCATGAGCATTTCGTGCTCAGGTGAGCTAAAAACGCAAAAAGGGAACATCTTTTGTGAGAAAGATTTGACCTTGATCAGACTGTAAGGTCTGTGCAGACTGACCAGCGTTGACAGAATTTCTAAGTTTATCTTTTGACAACCTGTCCTGATAAATAATCTGTGGAATTATTTTCTTTTCCAATTTTTTCACAGTTTAGGAATTCCAACATGATATCTCTTCCTAAGATCTGCTGAAAATAAGAAAAAGAAAGACAAGAGGACCATAATGGTCCTAAATATCTCCCCTGACTATGATGGCTCATGGATTTATGATATATACAAAATAGCAAAGCCCTCTGTCTAATTATTTTGGAGAAAAAAATTAAGGATTTTCTCTTTTAATCCTAGGTATATTGATGATCCCACCATATAGAGCTAATTTCAAGAACATGGTATTGCTTTGAAGTACAGACATCAATACATACCAAATATCAAAGCTCTAGGCCTAATGGTTTAGGAGAAGAAGGTTTTCAAAGATGTCATTCTTTATTTCTATCTAAATAAGGAATCACACAGAAAAGGGCTAATTTTCAGAATACGGTAATTCTTTGAAGTATTTTGGTAGAGGGTCAATAGCTGATGAAATGTACCAAATATCAAAGCTCTTGGCCATATGGATATGTACCAATTATCAAAGCTCTAAGCCTTATGGTTAAGGAGGAGAAGATTTTTTAATAATTGTTTATGGACAGACAGACGGACAGATGGACGCCGGACAATTACCGATCACAATAGCTCACATTGAGCATGTTGTGCTCAGGTGAGCTAAAAACTAGAGGCAATGTATTGTTCCACAGGCCTGAATGTACTGATTAAGCAAATGATACATTCAGGAATTCAATATAAACTGAATTGTCTTTGGCATAACTGGCAAATAAATCTGGTCATTAAAATCTTTGAAATAGTTCTTGAGAAGCATTTCAAAGTTTACACTGTTTTCAACAGTCAAGTTTGGTTATGTAAAATCTATTTACTTATTTATAAAGTGTTCATTGCTAACCAAATATGGACATAAGCCATGACATTAAAAGCTTTGTTTTTCAACCAATCAAATTTATATGAAGGAATCTGACAAAAAATCACCTGAGGATCACTCCTGCAATATTTGGTTGAAATCTCTCAACAGTTTTCTCAGAAAAAGATTTTCAAAATTTTCAGAATATATTCCACATAAGGAAATTTGTTCACATAAGGAAATATGTTCTGCCCCACTGAAAATCCATGATTTTCATCCTATCAAATTCAATGAAGAAAACCAATAAAGGGTTGCCAAAGTATAATTCTTGTGAAATTTGGTTGAAATCAATCAAATTGTTTCTGAGGAAAAAGATTTTTTTAAGTTTTCACTATATACCATATATGGAAATAAGCCCTGCCCATTGAAGCCATGTTTTTCATCAGATCAAAATTCTTTTATATAATCTGATAAAAAGTCACCACAGGATGATCCCTGTGAATAAGATGAAATCCATGACATCCTATAGTTGAAGATTAGGAGTCTGATGCGTTACCGACTGCACTGAACTTTGGTTGAAATCTATATATCAAATGGTTTCTGAGTTTTTACCATATATTGAATCTGAAAAAGGGTCACCCAATGATCATTCCTGTAAATTTTGGTTGAAATCCATCATATGGTTTGTGAGAAGAAGATTTTCAAAGCTTTCACCATAAAAAAATTACCCCCGCTCATTAAAGACACATTTATCATCTGATCAAAATTCTTTGAAGGAATCTGATAAAAAGTCATCAAAGGATCATTCCTGTAAAATTTGGTTGAATTGATTGATTGATTGAATGGGGGGTTAAAGCCACTTTTAACAGTATTTCGGTTATATTGTAGCGGCTTGAACACCTAATCATGGATTCCCTGTATTTCTCGCACCAGTACTACCACTACATCCTTTCTGACCCTCCAGCTGCCCATCCCACTTAGATTTACGATTATCCATACATTGGTGAGAGACAAATGTAGGAAAGTATATTTGCCATGGGATTGAGTCCTATGCCCTACCACTGCGCTATGACTGCACTCCAGGAAAGGTGACAAACATACACACAAGAAGAAGTGATAAAAGATTAATGTTGCATGTTTGAGTTAATTTGTTACATCTCAATAAAGGTCATTGCCATTTTGAGAATTATCTGGAGATCACTATCTCCCTTGATGGCCATATAATTCAGTGAAATGACGTCTTTATGTATTGGGACTAGAGGTCATTGGCTTAAGCACAAATTTACACTAATGAACCCTTATAAAGACTTAAGTTATCAAAAAAGAAAAGGAAAACAAGTAGAAATGTGCTTCAGTGCTTGTCACATGACCTTCAGGTGTGACCTTGAACTTGGAAGTATCCAACAGAGCTATGATTTATATCAGTACTCATTGCCAAGTTATTATGAAATCAATCAATTAATGTAGAAGATATGCCCTGGACACAAAAATTAATGCACCCCCAACCCAACACATACGATACACACAGAGACATAGGTAACTCTATAATTAACTATCATAACAAAGGTTCACATAGTAGAGCATTTATGCCCAAAGGGAATTTTTAGTAAAACAAGAGGGCCAGAATGGCCCTAAAATCGCTCACCTGACTAATGTAAGATGATTCAAAATTGAAATTGGCCCAATGGTTACTGAGGAGAAGATGTTTAAAGATTTCAAAGTCAAAAACTGCCCTACCCTTCCAAGCCCTTATTTGGTCATCAATCAAAATTCTAGAACAACTTTTGAAAAGGGTCACTCAAGGAACATTCATACCAAATTTGGTTGAAATTGGCCCAATAGTTACTGAGGAGAAGATGTTTAAAGATTTCAAAGTCAAAAACTGCCACACCCATATTTGGGCGTGAAACCAAATTCTGCAAACAACTTTTGAAAAGGGTCTCCCAAGGAACATTCATGCCAAGTTTGGTTGAAATTCATCCAATGCTTACTGAGGAGAAGATGTTTAAAGATTTCAAAGTCCAGAAAGTGCCTGACCCTGCCACGCCCATATTTGGGCATAAATCAAAATTCCAGGAACAACTTTTGAAAAGGGTCACCAAAAGAACATTCATGCAAAGTTTGGTTGAAATTGACCCAACTGTTACTGAGGATAAGATGTTTAAAGATTTCAAAGTTAAAAAAACTGCCACGCCCATATTTGGGCATAAATCAAAATTCTGTGAACAACTTTTGAAAAGGGTCACCCAAGGAACATTCATACCAAATTTGGTTGTAATTGGCCCAATAGTTACTGAGGAGAAGATGTTTAAAGATTTCAAAGTCAAAAACTGCCACGTCCATATTTGGGCGTGAAACCAAATTCTGCAAACAACTTTTGAAAAGGGTCACCCAAGGAACATTCATACCAAGTTTGGTTGAAATTGGCCCAATGGTTCCTGAGGTGATATGTTTAAAGATTTCAAAGTCAAAAACTGCCATGCCCGGCCACGCCCATATTTGGGCATAAATAATAATTCTGCGAACAACTTTTAAAAAGGGTCTCCCAAGGAACATTCATGCCAAGTTTGGATGAAATTTGCCCAATGGTTACTGAGGAGAAGATGTTTAAAGATTTCTAAGTCAAAAACTGCCATGCCCTGCCACGCCCATATTTGGGCATAAATCAAAATTCCACGAACAACTTTTGAAAAGGGTGACCCAAGGAACATTCATGCCAAGTTTGGTTGAAATTGGCCCAATGGTTACTGAGGAGAAGATGTTAAAAGATTTCTAAGTCAAAAACTGCCACGCCCTGCCACAACCATATTTGGGCGTAAATCAAAATTCCAGGAACAACTTTTGAAAAGGGTCACCTAAGGAACATTCATGCCAAATTTGGTTGAAATTGGCCCAATGGTTACTGAGGAGAAGATGTTTGAAGATTCCTAAGTCAAAAACTGCCACGCCCTGCCACGCCCATATTTAGGCATAAATCAAAATTCCACGAACAACTTTTGAAAAGGGTGACCCAAGGAACATTCATACCAAATTTGGTTGAAATTGGCCCAATGGTTACTGAGGAGAAGATGTTTAAAGATTTCTAAGTTAAAAACTGCCACGCCCTGCTAGCCCATATTTGGGGGTCAATCAAAAATCCGCGAACAACTTTTGAGAAGGGTCACCCAAGGAACATTCCTACCAAGTTTGGTTGAATTCGGCCCAGTGGTTACTGAGGAGAAGATGTTTAAAGAATTGTTGACGACTTCCGACGCACGACGGACAAAAGGTGATACCAAAAGCTCACCTTGAGCACGTTGTGCTCAGGTGAGCTAAAAACAATGTAAACAAGAGGTCCATAGGGCCTTATCAGTCACCGGAGTCAAAAGAGCACAAAAACAGATAAAAGTCCACTAGATGATGTTACATACCAAATATCAAAGCTTTAGGCCCTTGTGTTTGGGAGAAGAAGATGATAAAAGTTTTCACTATTCAAGCCTATGTTAAACTTGTGACATCCGGGAATGGGCTAATTATGACCCTGAGGTAATAATTTATTCAAACTTGATAGAGGTCTACAAGATGATGCTACATACCACACATCAAAGCTCTAGGCCCCTTTGTTTGGAGAGAAGATTTTTAAAATATTCACTATATAAACCCTGTGTAAAACTTGTGACGTTCTTAAACGAGCTAATTTTGACCCTTGGGCAATAATTTATACATGTACAATCTTGATAGAGGTCGACCAGATGCTGCTGCATACCAAATATCAAAGCCTTAAGTCCTCCTGTTTGGGAGAAGAAGTTTTTTTTTTAAATTTTAACAAAATAAGCCCTATGCAAAACATATGTCTTCCGGGAATGGGTAAATTCTAACCCAAGGGTAATAATTCATTCAATCTTGATAGAGGTCCCTAGATGATGCTACATACCAAATATAAAATCTATAGGTCTTTTTGTTTGGTAGAAAAAGATTTTCAAAGTTGTCACTATGTAAGCTTATGAACCCCTCCTTTGTCCCCCCCAATAGCATGGCCATTACTCGACAGATTTTTTTTCCTTTTATTCCTTGGCCTTAAGACTCTAAATACTAAATATGAATCCATTCAAACAGCCGGTTTATTACGAGAAGATTTTTAAAGATGTACCCTTTTTTGCCCCTTATGGGGCCCCAAGGGGAGTTAACTCCATGATGTGCACAATCTGAAGCGCCTTTCCATAGGGATGTTCCCTGCCAAGTTTGGTTGAAATCTGTCAAACAGCTCTTAAGAAGAGGTAGAAAATGTTAAAAGTTAACGCACAACTCACGACGACTGACAAAACATGATTGCAATAGGTCAACATGACTTTTGGTCAGGTGACTTAAAAAAAGCTAGTTTGCTAAGTAAAAGGAGATAATTCCCAAACCAATTGAGCAATCAAAATAACACTTGTGCCATGCAAGGCATCAAAGGGATTCATTATGACAAGTTTCAGTTCATTCCAATATTGACAAGAGGGCAAAGATGACCCTAGATAGATACCAGTATTAACTTTCTCAAGCTAAGAAATCAATTCAAATTGATAACAATGAGATATTTTACAAAGTCAAATGGATATAAAAGCAAATTTGATTGATTGAATGGGGTTTAACGCTGCTTTTAACAATATTTCAGTCATCTCATGGCGACTTGAGCACCTAACAATGGATTCCTGGTATTTCTCACACCAGTACTACCACTAAATCCTTTCCTAGCCTCTAGCTGCTATCACACTTAGGTTTACGATTATCCACCCATTGGTGAGATACAAGTGTCGGAAAGAAATGTGCCGCCGCTGGGGATCAAACCCATGACATCCCATTGTTGCAGATTAGGAGTCTGTTGCGCTACCGACTGCACTATGATGGCGGCACGGATATATAAGCAAAAGGTGTTAATTGGATGAGAAGAAAACTAATATTGCCCTTAATGCCACTGTCTACATTATTTAATTGGGGTTCTTCCTTCATGACAATAAAAGCAATTTCAATAAGTTTGAGAAAGATTGAGCAATATTGAGACACCTAGAGCTGTAACCAGGAAATTGTCAATTTGCCCCTTTTCCCTTGATATAAATTGCCTCTAGATATTCAATAAGAATATTCCTCATGACCATACAAACACCATCAGAAAGAAAGAGAAAGATTGAGACAAAATTGTTAATAAGGCCCTATTCCCTTGGTGTTGGTCAATATGTAACCATATCAATAATATTTTCCCTCATACATACATTAATATTTTCAGCAAGTTTGAGAAAGATTGAGTCTAATTTGTGAACGCAAGACTGGTAATAAGGAAATTGTCAAAAAGCCAGTTTTAGTTTTAATCAGAAAGTCACGATATAAACCCATTCCACACAATCCCACTTTTTTACGTCCTTCAAGAAAGAGGCTTTGGAAAACATTGTGGATAATGAAGAAATGGTTTGTGACAAGCAAATTCTTCATTTTCCACAATGTTTTCTACCATAAAAAGCATAGAATATTAGAAATTCATCAAATTATAATTGTCTTTTGCAACTTTTTTTGGATAAGACCAGTCTAAAATTTTGTTGTGTGGTATTGAGTTAAATAGAGACCTTCCTTGTGACTGTACAAACTTTTTCAGCAAGTTTGAAAAAGAATGGACCAAAATTGTGACCCCTAGAGTGGTAAAAAGGGAATTGTCAATAAGACCCTTTGTCCCATGATATTAGTCAGAATGTCATACTAAATAGGATTTCTGCCTCATTCGAATATTTTCAGCAAGTATGAAAAGACTGGGCAAAAGTTGTGACCCATAGAATGGTAAAAAATAAATTTCAATAAGGCTGCTTGCCTCTTGATATTTTTCAGAATGTGCACCACATTCAACAGAATTCTTCCTTGTGACCCTACAAACAAAGTTTGAGAAGGATTGAGCCACAGTTGTGACCTGTAGACTTGTAACACTCAATTCTTGACAAAGCACGCCGGATGCTGGACAAGCAAGTATACCAAAAGCTCATCATGAGCATGTTGTGCTCAAGACAACTAAAAATGTAGGAGGAGGGGCACACAAAAAACACTGTAATTTTAAGCTATTTCACTGAGCCATGCGTAGATAATTCTGAAACGACTTGAGGGATCAAGATAAGTAATCAAAGAGACTGTGGCAAATTTCAGTTCATTCTGATTGAAAATGTAGGAGTTGCATACAAAAATTACTGACATTTTAAGCTATTTTGCTTAGTCAAGGGCAGATAATTCTGAAACAACTTGAGTCTTGTCTACAAGACATCATGAAAATTCATTGTGGCATATTTCAAATCTAACAGTAGGAGGAGTTGTGCACACAAAAAGTTACAGACAGACAGACAGACGACCCATGCCATATCATAATACAATCCATCAGGTGTATGAACATCATGTTTGGTCCTTAAACAATTATGTGAAAATAATTTTGATATGATCTACAACAGCATTTACATGAACAAACAATAAGTTGCAAGATGCACTCTATCTAACCTTATGACTTAACCCATTCCTACTCTTTGATACACCGTAAGAAAAGAGCTTTTGAAAAAAATATTGGGGACAATGAAGAAATTGCTGGTTAAAATACATTTCTTCAATGTTTACATTTTTCCTATCCTAAAAGGCAAAGGTTCTTAAAAATTTGACAGATTGAAATTTTCTGTCTGCAATGTCTTTAAATTTGGACCAGTCTAAAATTTGTCATATGGTAATAAGTTGAATAACGTAACAGGTAATTATTTTCACATTGTATTATGTGTAAATAAATATTTTTTTTAGCCCATTCCCACACAATGACACTTTCTGACGCCATGAAGATAAATGCTTTGGAAAACATTGTGGAAATGAGGATATTGTCTAAATTTTGACTTAAATTTTGCTGTATGGTAATAGGTTAACAAATTGCTTTTGTTTTCAAGCTGCACATGCCTGTCCTGTTTGATTGACATTGCTGTCATTATATGAGGAATATCATGTTAGAGTTGTAATACAAAACCTTGTATTATATTGAGCCACCAAGGTCAAGTGGTATCAAACTTTCCTCTGGTTAGAATCCAAATAAAGGTTAGGTATCTTACTAATACTTTTATAATAAACCAACAAATTTTGACTTTAAAACAAAAAAGAAGCTAACGAAATTCGTCTAAAGTCAGCCTTTTTATGTTCATAATAACCTCATTTTTGGTATGATGTCAAATATATGGTGAAAAAGACATCATGTAATCATTTCAGTTCAGGACATGTATGATACAGATATTCATAATTGTGTCAAGTTAAATTTTGTCTGAGTGGAATGAATACATTTGTAGGTATATAATACATAATAATGCACATGTTGTTCATGTTAGAATGAAAATACCAAATTGAGATAGGTTGTCTATTTGCAATTAGAATCTTTCAATACACTTTGGGATCAGTGGACTTTTAGTCTGACATTGTCAGATTAAGTTTAAAGATCATAAGATAAGGGATTTGGATAAAGGGAAACTGCAGTAATAAATCCTGTTTAATGATGGCATGTAGTTTTGAATATTATTGCACAAGATTAAAACATATTGATATGTAAGGGCAATCTTTCAGCCGAGGAGCGAGGTGCACATGCGTAGTGTGTTTTAAGGTATAAAACCCTACGACGACATTCACCAGTCTATAAACCAGATTTTTTCTTCAGGAACCTGATAAATAATGTGCATACATGTGACTAAAGCATGCCTGTTGGGTAGATGCAGAAACACCTAATTCGAACTTAAAAGCACTGCAGGAAGATGCCAATGCTCGGCTGTTCAGGTGATTGATAATGGGTAAAACTTCCAAGTCAAAAGGGGCATAATTTGTTCAAAAATGCATTTGGAGTTATGCCCCTTATGGTATAGATTTCTCTTTTGATAGGGAACATATATTCTGAGTTTCAAGTGAATGTGTTCAGTGATAGGAGAGATATTTCAAAAAGTCAAAGTTTTCTGACGTTGACACAGACATAAACCTTGCCATGGCAATACCTTAGGTTATCTCTGAAAACAGTCCCAGGAGCAAAAGTCTTATCAAAATATATTTAGGGAAAATCTGATTGAGAAGGTTAATTCTAATAGGTAATAGTATTATTCCCAGCTTCAAGTAAGTATCTTTAGTTATAATAGGTATAACACAAAGTTTCAGAGCTTTCACTAAACAACTCAGTAGACAACAAGGCAATAGCTCGGGTTAAATCTAGAATCATTTTACTGGCTTATCAATGTCATCATGTCATCTTTTTAGCTTATCTAAGCACATCTTGTTCAACTGGAGGTTTTAGGATCACATTCTCCTCTTGAACCACTTGGCAGATTTGGACCAAATATGACAGGAACTTTACTTACTTGACCCTTTTCAAAACTTGTGAAATTTTTTGATTTGCAAAAAAATGTGGGCAAGGCAGGGCTGGCCTCAATAGACTTAGGGAAATCATGGAAAAATTCTTTAAAAATCTTCTCCTCATAAACCATTTGGCAGATTTGGACCAAATATGACAAGTGACCCTTTTCAAAATTTGTTTGTGATATTTTGTTTTTTTGAAAAAACAGGGGCGTGGCAGAGCAAGCTTATCAGACTTAGAGAAATCATGAAATAATTCTTTAAAATTATTCTCCACCTATACCCAAGTTTTACAGGAACGTTGCTTTTTCAAGACTTGTTAATGAAATTTTAAATTTGCAAAAAATTGTGGGCACGGCAGGTCTGGACCGTGCGTATAAGACTTAGAAAAATCATGGAAAAGTTCTTTAAAAATTTTCTCCTCCTAAACCATTTGGCAGATTTGGACCAAATTAAGCAGGAATGTTCCTAGGGTGACCCTTTTCAAAACTTGTGGACTTGGCAGGTAGGGCTTATCAGATTGAAAAATTCTAAGTTGACTGATTTAGGGCCATTTTGGCCCTCTTTTATACTATAATGTCTAACAGAATTTGATTTTTGATAGCTAGAACCAAAACTAGCTTATTGTCATTTTCTTTCAAAAACCTTGTAACTACAGCTTGATTCTAGCTGCAATTACAAGGTTTTTATAATGACAACAACATTATACTCTTACATGTATTTCACTAAAACAAAAAAAACAACAATAATTACTACAAGGACCCTTATCTTGCAGCTAAATAATGGGTTAATTGGTATGGTTAATAACAGAGTCATATCACTTCATCTTTCTTTGTAACAGAACTAGAATTCATGGCATAAATTCACATTATCACAAAACATAATATGCTAATATCCCCATTATGGAAGGATTTATGCTTTCCATCATAATTACAGACTAAAGGTCCTTCCATTTTGAGGTCTTGTTTTTTAGGACAGTATCAAGTATTACAAAATGTTCAAGAAATTTCGATAATGTTTATCAAACCTATTTGATCTTACCTTGTATTCCTGTCATGCCTTACATACTGGTCAATTTGATTGTTTTGCTTTACCCATTACTAGACAGTCAAAATCTTTGACTGCCCCGAATTCAAAGAAGTAGCAGACGATAATTTGAAGTCGGTTGAATTTTAAAAATCTTTGTCTTTTATGGTAAAAAACATTGTGCATAATGAAGAAATTGCTTGTTACAATTCTTGTTGCAATTTCTTCATTTTCCACAATTTTTTTCTAAGCTTATTTCTTGAGGGATGTAAGATAGCAGACAAGTTTTTAAGAAAAAGAAATCTTGTTGGTCAATATTGAAAGGGATAGCAGACAACATTCAAAAGTGTGTTTAAATTGAAAAATATGTGCAATACTTGAAAGAAAAAAATATAGAGAAAAGAAGACATCGGATCATATGATTTCCTTACCTATTTTTCCCACAGCATTTAAAAAAGAAAATCTGTGTGATAAGGATCATAACTGTAATAATTACCAACTGTTTCTATTTTTGAAGGACCAACCTACACTGATTGAACCAGATTTTTACTAAATAATATTTCTTTGATGGGTTCAATCAATATGAGTTACCAATCTATTTATAAATTGTTTCATTCAAAAAATTAATCTAATGCTTAAAATTCAATGTTTAGATTTGACCCATAAAAGTGACCTTGCCCATAGTACATGACCTTGAACATGGAACAAACATCAAGATCTTTTTACAACAAAATTTGCAAGTGAAATACAAAGCAGCTATCACTAACCATACAAAGGTTTCTCTTTTGCAGAGATTTGACCTTGAAATATGACCTTCTCTGTTTACCTTTAATTGTTTTCAGAAAAGTCCTACAATTAGGATAATGCACTGACCATTCAAAAAATATTGCTAAGTTTTTTGGAACCAGACAAATGCACTAATAAGACAGCACAAAAACTATAAGCCTCCAGTCTCTTAACCCATTTTCAGATGGCAAGATTTAGACAGGTCCAAAATCAAAGATGTTGCAGACGACAATTTTTATTTGGTAAAATTTCATTTTTTTTGTTTTTTGAGATAGAAAACACTGGATAAGGAGAAAAAAAGCTTGTTACAAGCATTTTCTTCATTTCCATAAAGTTTTCTTAAGCCTTTTCTCTTAGGGGTGTCAGAAGAGGTTATTGTGTGGTAATGAGTTAAATCAGGACCATAAAAATGAATTAACCTGTCCCAAAATATATGGCCTTTTCATGCCTCTCAAGCTAAAACCTTTGGAGAGAAATAGTAGAAAATGAAGAAATTACTTGTTTTAATGTTTACTATCCCAAGAGACACAGATTTTTGGAAATTTCATCAATTCAAAAATTGTTGTCTGAAACTTCTCTAAAATTTTGTGGTCAAGTATTGGCTTTATAATTCAATACTGCAAGTGATATTGAGATACAATCCAACATCAGATGCCATGTCAGTTATGGAAATCACTTTTGCCTATAACAGAATATTTATATTCCCCTAAGATGTTTGGAAAATATTCTCATCAACCAGACATAGTGACTCGCTGCTGTTTGGAATAGAACCAAATTTGGGCTTCATTTTGTTTGCTATCTTTTACACAGTAGATGCAATATTCTGTCAGAAAATCATTAGAAAAGATCTAAGAAGGATGACCTATCCTTCCCGACAAATTTAAACCACTTACACATAATCAAATTTTTTTCTGCCCCTCAAGAAAAAGCTTTGAGAAACATTGTGGAAAATGAAGAAATTGCTTGTTACAAGCAATTTCTTCATTATCCACACTGTTTTCTACCCTCAAAGAATGAAAAATCAAAGTTTTCACCAACTAGTAATAGTCTTTTACAACTGCTTTAAATATGGACCAGTCTAAAAGTTTGTTTTTTGGTAATGGGTGAATTTTTTGTTGATTAACCATTGTCATGCGGAACCAGGAGGTTTAGACAAAGATCAGTTTGGGCATATGTGCAGTCTGATCCTAGTCTACACCACCTGCTTGTTTCTTTTTAGCCAGAGTTGTTCATAAGATAAAATTAAAAAATTATTACTCATCTACAATAAGTATATCCAGTGCTGTCAGCCCTTTGATTTCGAACCAATACTTTTAAATAGATAAAAGTTTGAAAAAAACATAGTTCTTAATGTAGAAAATGATTAAACCCATTATTTTCTTCATGAACAACAATATTTTCTACCCATCAATATAAACATTAGGACAATCTGAGATCTTTGGGATCTATATTGTACCATTCCAAGACTTGTCCTGGTATTTACTTGTCCCTTGACAAGGGACCTTGAAAAAAGTTCTTGACCACAAGTAGAAAATCCCACATCTGGCATGTGAATTCTAAACCAATGTAATTTAACCCATTACTATAAACTGCCATTTTTTGATGCTAAGCGATCTTGAAAAAGTACTTGACCACAAATAGAAAAGCCCACATCATTCTGGCATGTGAATTCTGCCCCACTGTAATTCAACCCATTACTATACACTGCCAACTTTTTTTTTGGAAGAAATACATGTATGAGCCTGGAATCTAAAGTTTTTTTTTCTTTCGTTCCAAAATTTCATTTACTTTAGATTGTCAATAACTTTTTTTTTCAATTTGAAATAGTCTACAATGTTTCCATTAAGTAAATGGTTAAACAGACAAACTGTGGTCTCACCTGATATGAATGCAAACTTGGTCTGTAGAAGTTGAGCGACATCCAAAACACTGTAGGGACATATCTCCATGCCCATAGCATCTCCTGCAAGAAGAAATTGAGGCAATTAAGCCAATATAACTGAAAGGCTTACTGTCCATTTCTATACCCAGTGGTTTTAACCCTTGTCATGCTGAACCCGGAACATTCCTGTTTGAGCAGGAGGTATAGACAAAGATCAGCCTGCACACATGTGCAGTCTGATCTTAGTCTACACCACCTGTTTGTGCCTTACAAGCCAGAATTGTTTATAAAATCAGTTTTTAAATCAAATATTGACCTGCAACTAGTGCTTCTAGTGATTTCAGTCCTTTGATTTTGGTGCAATACTAAACAGTATTTTTCATTCAGCATGACAAGGGTTAATCTATGATTCAAACCATCAAAGGACATCAAGTATTTACCTGCTAACCCATCATCAGACAACTAAACTTTAAACTGGTCCATTCTGAAAGATGTTACAGATGATATTTTGATTTGTGTTTAAATAGAGAGAAAACTTTTTGAGAAAAGGAGAAATCATTTTAACAAACAATTTCTTTTGTTCTCACAATATTTTCATCAAGTAGTTTTCTTAAATGCATGAAAAAGGGGTTTTGTTGGAGAATGGGTTAATACAGTGGAAGCTTCCCAATTGCAACTCTGATAATAGCAGTTTACTGCCTATTTGCAACTAAGTCAATTCATAAACAATTTGATTGACTTGTCCAAATTGTAAGAAGTTGCAAGTGACAATTTAAAATTGGTTATTTTTTTTAATTTCCTTGTTAGATGACAAATAGGAAAATGAAGAAATTGCTAATTGCAAGCAATTTTCCATTTTTCACAACATTTTCCAACTGATTTTTTTAGGGGTGTCACAAAGTGTCATTGTGTGGGAATGGGTTAAATAACTAGCATCTCTTCTTAATTGTAACTTCCTGTTTTTTTTTTAAACAAAAATGTTGGCACACTGGAGTTGCAATTAATAGGATTCACTGTATTACATGAAAGAAGTCACAGAAAACATTTCAAACTGAGTTTAGATTGATAAACTAAGTTCTAAAATGTAAATAAATACTTGTACTATGAGAAAAGGAAAAACTGCTTACTAAAAGACAGTTTGATATCATGCATTTGTAACAATGAAATTTGAGATGATACCGAGGGTTCATAAAACTAGAATGTTTGCTAATCAGACTGATACCCCCCATTAGCACTTTGTCACTCATGTAGAACAATTAACCTTTGACTTTCATCACCTAATAACAGAAATGGTTTTCAAACTCAAGTGTGACCTTGTCCTTGACCTTCAACCTACAAGGCCCAAAAATGCTAAGGCACCTCCTTGATGGAAAAATGTGTATTAAGTTTCATGGTCCTAGGTCAAATTGATTATTAGTTAGAGCAAAAAACTGTTTTAAATCAGAGGTCATTTGTGACCTTGACCTTTGGTTTCCATCACCCCAAAACAATAAGATTGTTTGAAACAGTTGTATGAAGTTACAAGGTTCTAGGTCTATTGGTTTTTCAGTTAGAGCCCGGAAACCATTTTCAATCAAAGGTCAACTGTAACCTTGACCACTGACCTTCATAAACCCCCAAAATATGGCATTTCCTTGGGTAATTAGCCACAATTGTATAAAGTTACAAGGTAGCAGGTCTATTGGTTCTTGAGGTAGAGCCTGGAAATGGTTTTCAATCAAAGGTCAATTGTGACCTCGACTTTTGACCTCCATCATCCCAAAAGGATAGGACACTTTCTGAGTCATTTGGAACAATCGTATGAAGTTAGAAGGTTGTAGGTCTAATGGTTCTTGAGTTAGAGCCTGGATACTGTTTTCAATCAAAGGTCAATTGTGACCTTGACCTTTGTGAGCCCCCCCCCCTTTAGGACATTTTCTTGGGTCATTAGCAACAATTGTAAGAATTTCTAAGATTGTAGGTATTTTGGTTCTTGAGTTAGAGCCTGGACAAGTTTTTTTTTTTTATCAAAGATCAATTGTGCCCTTGATCTTTTAACTCCACAAAAATATGATAGGGTACCTTTTTGGGTCATTTGGAAGAATTGTATGAAGTTACAAGGTTGTTGGTCTAATAGTTCTTGAGCTAGTGCACAAAAAGAAGAAGTCTACAGACAGACGTATGAACAGACAGAGGTTGTTAAACCAAATTACCTCCCTCTAGTAGAAGGAGGTATAATGAATACCTGAAAATGAGACTGTTTCCAACAGAGTTATATAATAGGTCATATCCTATGTATCAAAGGATAAGGTAGATTGGTCAATCTAGATGCAGTCTTACCAAGATCAATACTTTTCCTATTTCAAAGGAGGTTCTTTTATTCCTGATGCTGATCACGAATTAAATGAGAGGGCCATTGGCCCTGTGGCTCTCATCTAGGAAGCTCTAAGCCTTCTGGGTCTGGAGAAGATTTTCATAATTTTTCTTTTAATATTTGTTATGGTTACCATAGCAACCAGATATTTCACTAGATTTGAATTTCTTTAGCAACTTTCAAAGGAAGCCTCATAAGGATCATTCCTGCCAAATTAATTTAAGACTGACCCTGTAATTTCAGTTGAGTTGTTGTTTTAAAAGTCGTTCATTATTTTTATATAAGCCCAAAATAGGAGCAATTGCTTGTAGCATGTAATTTTCTCACAATGGTTTCTACTCTATAGGACATTTATTTTTCAATTTAACTGTACTTTGAAATTTTGTCTGCAATTTCTTTGAAATTTGACAAGTGTAATTTTTGTTGACTAGTATAGATCTACATGCATGTGTGAGTCTCAAAAAACCATTACAGCCTATCATTCTTGATCTTTAATCACTCACTCCAACTTGTATATCTATATAATAGTTTAATCATACTCAATTGATATTGTAATATAAAAACACAGGATTTAATCAATTACCACATGTTAACTCTGATTGTGAAGTATCCTGGAGTGTAAATTATAAAGGAAATCATTATGACAAAATTTATAAACAGGGAAAGACTATATTGTATATGTAAGTCACCTAATGTAGAACTTGTCCAGATATTCAAGATTTCCTCAGCTTTACTGCTGCTACTGTCTGAATCAGAATGCTCCATCATACGTACAAGGACAAGTTTGCTACGAGTCCTAAACTTCTTTCTCCTCAAAAAGCTATTTTTCTTTAAATACATGGCAATTATATCTGTCACACACATTCTAGATATACATGTTATTGAAATGTCCAAGGAGGGTGACAGTTGTATTTCTGACTGAGGCAAGCTATGAATCTAAATATTAATACTTTTAACCCATTCCATCTTTTAACCATTTCCCACACAACAAAATTTGAGAGTGGTCTAAATTCAAAGAAGTTACAGATGACAACTTTTAATTGGTGGAATTTTAAATATAATTGTCTCTATGGATAGAAATCATTGTGGATAAGGAAGAAATTGCTTGTAACAAGCAATTTCTTCATTTTCCACTTTGTTTTCCCAGGCTCTTTTCTTGAGGAGCGTAACTAAGCATGCTTGAGTGGGAATGGATTGATTCAGTCTACATGTATTTTACACAATTTACAAAACAATAAAATGTAACATCATCACAAATGCACTCTTTAGGAGACACCAGTATCCTTATTATTAAAGTATTCTTTGTTGGCTTCTAAATGTTCTAATTATACATTACACATCCTCCTATTCTATTGCATGTGAAGTATGAGTCTTATCATCCCAAATAAGTTGTGTAAATTATACAAGATTAATGTCCCTGCAACCACAATTTCATGTCAAAGTAACCTTGAAATTTGACCTTGAGATAAGACTATGAATACTGTACCCTAAAATTTTTTCGATATTCATTCTGAAACTACATGTGAAATATCTAAGCTAAATTATTCATTGTTTTTAAGTTATGATCAATGTTAAATTCTGATAACGCATAGATTTGACCTTGAAAAATGTCTTTGATCTGACTAGGTGGGTTTTTAGTCCAAACCACTAGATATGTCTTGCCAAATAAAATGAACAAGATAAATTAGAATTACTTTCAACTCATGACCTGTCAATACTGCCTTTTGACACCCCTGTAAAAAAAAACATTGTGGGAAAAGGAGAATTGGCTTTTAACAAGCTGTTTCTCCTTCTCCTGCAATGATTTCAACCATAATGAGGCATTATTTTGTTAAATTACATACACATTCAAATGTAATATGAAAACAGACAGAGTAACAAACAAAAGAAAAGAGACATGTTTAGGCCCATAGGAACAGGGGGTGCCAGCCATACCCCCCAATTATTTTAATGTGATCGAAAAACAACACATTTTATACTAATTTGTACATGTACCAACTAAGAAAATCATAAAATTCCATTAGTGAGCTCCCCCCACATCATCTTTAAATGTTTCCTATGGGCCTGAGGGTAACAGACAAACTGACAGGACAAACCCTTTGTGCCCCCAAATTTTGATGCAGGTAGACAAGAAACAAACATGTCTTTGCCAAAACACTTTCTAATTATCTGAAAACAAGTTAAAGCACATCAATAGGCACCCATTTATTCCAATATACATATGTTTATCATCCATATAATTTTTGTAATTATAATTTTGTATGAATGTTAAATATATTTCAACACATAGCAAATAGTTGGATGATCTGTATAATACAGGAAACATCAATACAATATTTTATTGTTTTCAGTACAGACACATGCAGCAGATGTTTCATCAATCTATACCACATCTTGAGTCATGCTCTGTAATTATAGGTATAGCTGTTGTCATACATGAAAAAATTGACAAGTAGGCACAGTCCAGCCATGCCCACTAAGCTCCCACAGGAAGTTCCACTTAGATATTGAATAGGGTAATTTGAAAAATTTATGCCCAGTTACATATAATAACAAGAGCACCGCACACAGGTGCCAACGCTTGGCTGCAGGTGCTTGATAATGCAAACATTCTAAGTCGAAAAAGGGGCATAACTTTTACAATTATCCCCCTTGATAGTCTAGATACCTCTTGTGATGATCAATACACATGCCAAGTTTCATGAGGATATCCTCAATAACAACAGAGATAAGTCCAAAGTTAAAGTTTGTCACGCCAACGCGAACGACGCCAAGGTGATCACAATTCCTCGTTTTTCCCCCGAAAATAGCTGAGCTAACAAGAGCTTCAGTGGTGAGCTGAAGCTCGCCCTTTTGGGCGCTATTTGAAATAGGTTAAATATTATGGGCATATGTTTAGAGAGTCAAGGTCATCATCTTATGATTGCATGAGTGAAATATAGTAGAACCTTGTTAATTCGAACGTCACTGGTTCATAGGTACGTGTTTGTTTGTATACTTTCACGGTCCCAATCTTTTTCCTTCTTTATCTTTGTTAGAAAACACTGTCCAACTCGAGCATCAGTGGTTCGTAGTTTGAAGGCCATTTCAAGTCCCAAAAGTATGATTATAGCACAAACTCCTATGATTAATTTGTAGATAATAGAATACTCTGACTGACTTGATCCAATACATTGTAAAGGGAAATCACTCTGATGGACGTAGAAATATGATACAAGCACTGGGTTAAAATGCCCATTTTAACACAGAGATGAAATCATAAAAATACAAAATGAGTATTTTTAATTCATGTTTTCTTTATTAATATCTACCGGTCTTGTTTAAAATAGTTACCAATTAAGAATCAATTTCCTAAATGGAAGTGAGGAGGGGGTTGGGGGAAATAGAATGTGACCGTGTCCGATTCCGAGTATCTCAAACAGCCGATCACCTGCCCTCCTTTTTGTTCATACTATGCTAAGTTCGTATAAATTTCCTCAGCCCGTGCGATTCGAACTATGGAGGTTTTTCCATTTGTCAAGGTCACAAGGTCACACATCCAAGGTCATTTTATCAAATGAAAGCCCACCTCCTGATAAGTGCAAGTGTGAAATATTAGCCACCTAGGTTGAAACTAACCAAGATAGAAAAATACTTTAGATTAAAAAAAAATATCAGGATAAGGTCATTAGATCACAGGGTGAAGGTTATAGTCTCAAATGAAACCTTGTCCTGGGTTTAAGTTTTTCATAACAGGTTAAAAGATCAAGGTCACATGGTCCAGGTCCATTTCTCAAATGAAAGCATATGTACTGATGAATGATGTGTGAAATATGAGCTCTCTATGTTGCAAGATAATAGAAGTTTTTGATAACACATTAAAAGTCACAGGGTCAAGGTCTTTGCATCAAATGAAAGCCTATGTCCTGAAGAGTACATGTATGAAATACAAGGCTCCTAGCAGTTGTTATGATAGTGATATAAAAATTTAAGCCAAGAAGGATGTTAATACAGAGGGTACGACAATAGTTTTCCAAGACATTCGTCCAGGGCAAGCTATGAAGTAATATGGTTGGATTTCAATTTGACTAGAAAATTACTTAAGCATGATTGAAAATCTTAATATCAGTAAGCCATATTTACCTGGAATATAATCAGGACCTTCTGTAACAGAACTTGTTGCCGTACCGACCGTTCCTGTATTATCCACAGTATCAGATGGATTATTTGCATTACTATGTTTTTTACTATCCTTGTACGCCAACAAAAGTCTTCGAAAATCCTCCTCACCTCCTTCTGAATCACTTGTTGTTGTTGTACTACAATACCGATAACGCCGAACTATTTCTGGTAACAAATATGTTGTCTTTTCTGGACTCTCGTCCGTTAAATCTGATGAGTACATCGAGCTTGAAGGTCGTGATGACCTTGACTGTGACGAGCTGCATGATTCCAAGCTTGGTGGTCGTTGAATCACCTGCGGACTATCCAAATATGATTCCTTCTTCTTGAAATTCTCAACAAAGTTTTCTATGTCTCTCTCAATTTTACAGGCTTCTAGCCCCGAATATCTCTGTCCACGTACACGATGAGGTCTAGCTCCACTTGTACACATTATGATACATGTAAATGGTAAAAACCAACAACCCAAGTATCCAAGCTAAACATTGTTCCTTTCAAATGATCTACCCCTAAACAGTGTCAAGCTTCACATTAAGAAGCTTCTGCTGTATAAGAAAAATTCTATCATGATTCCTGAACTCAGTTAGATGACAAAAAGCCAATTGCAGAGAGCGTCTAAACTTGAATAATAAACATCATGCTCTCTTGGTCTTAACCAATTCCCACTCAAAGATGCTTTTAGATGCCCCTAAGGGAAAACCCTTTTTTAAACATAGTGGAAAAAGAAAAAATTGCTTATTACTAGCAATTTCTTAAATTATCTACAATGTTTTCTACCCCAAAGGTAAAAAATATCCAAAATTCCATCAGCTTTATATTGTCGTCTGCAACTCCTTTCAATTTGGTCCAGTCTAAAATTTTGCCATCTGGTAATGGGTTAATATGTATTTGTAAACAAGTAGCTGCTGCTGTCAAGCTCATGCACTTGATAAACAGTTGACCACCCCAGGACAGGACAGGAGGTTTGACTTAGATATTTAACACCATTATTTTGCAAAATTCATGATCCATAGCATGGATCGGATGGTTAGTTGGCAATTTAAACATTGTAACTGATCTGTAGTTATGACCTTTAAGTCACCAAATTGAACTAAGTAATGAATTTAATGTCCAACAAGAAAAAGACTTTGAGAAAACATTGTGTAAAATGAAGATATTTGCTTGCAAAAAATGAAGAATTGGCTTGCAACAATTGTAATCTAACAGTTAGTTTAGGAGGAGATGATTTAAAAATAAAATCCTATGTAAATTCCAAGTACCCAATAAAAGTAAGCTTACTACTTACATTTGAGTCAGATATTGTCTTCGCTGAAATCTGATAGGCTAAAGTAGCTTATTTTTTGGTTATATTCAAAAGGTTCAGCAGATTTCCAGGTTATCTTTAGATATCACGGAATTCGGTTGTCGACACAGCATGTCTTCATTTGCATACAACCCAAAGTTAATGGAAGGTAATAAATTGACAAGCAAAACAACCAATGTCCTAAATTATGTCAAACCAAATGGTTAGCGCAAAACTACAGTGAGTGTCTATATTCGTATTAACGCTAATGGCAGTTTTGGACTGATCTTTACAGAATTTAAGACCGGCTAGCAAAAATAACTCCAGATGATGTAATGACTACATAGGTTTGAGCAAATCCAAACTGAATACGAGATTCCAATGGTTGTGAATGACCCAATATTCTTCTCAACTGTCTCTTTTAATGTATTAGGGAGATATCCTTGTTTTATTCAGATAAACAACCTCTGATTTTAGTTAAACTATTTTCAGAATATTGAATTGAAATAGTATATGAATAGGAATAAGAATAATCTAAATCTGTGACATGTAAAATCATTGATACAAATGTACCTACTTTTAAAGAATTGTACCATTATACTATATTCTATAAACCCACAATAAAGGGCTTATATAAATCACATCCTAGGAAGAAGTATTTTGGTAGAGGAACATAAGGCAATGCTATATGCAAAATTTGAAATCTTTAGACCCGACGCTTTAGGTGACGATTTTTTAAAGAATTCCTTAGAAATTCTTTTTTTGTTACCATAGCAACCAGAGACAATGATGAATTACAATTTCTTGAAATACTTTAGGAGGAGATGATTTTTGAAAAATTCCTAAGAAATTCCTTTTGGTTGCCAAAGTACTTTGAAAGCTATCACCAGAGGACCGTTTCTGTGAAATTTCAGTGAAAGTTTTGGAGGAGATGTTTTTCAAACCATTTGTTCCTATGTCTATGTAAATTCCAAGTACCCACAATATAAGGCTAATATAAATCACATCATCCTAACCAGAAGTATTTTGGTAGAGGACTATAAGGGGATGCTATATGCAGAATTTGAAATCTCTAGACCTTACTGTTTATGAGGAGAAGATTTCTCAAAACAATTCCGTAGAAACTCCTTTTGGTTACATGATGACAACCAAAGTTATTGATAGATTTTGATTACTTGAAGTATTTGAAAAGCTATCACCATTTCTGTAACGTTTTATTGAAATCTGATTGGTAATTTAGGAGGAAAAGATTTTTAAAAATTTGTCCTAAGACAATGAGTAATCATAATAGCTCCCAATAGCACTCCATGCTTAGTTGAGCTAAAAAGTGGGAGAAAATCAAGTCCCTTCACGTCGGACATCAGACACTGCAATTTTTTCTTTTTCCACAATATTTTCTACCAACTGAATAGTTGTTTTTCAAAATGAATCCTTTTCAAATTGAATCCTCTTCAAATTTTCTTCTGCACAAATATATGAATTTGGACAGGCCAAAAATTTTGCAAAACAAAGGGTTAAGGAAAATACATAATGCTAGTCTTTTGTTTATTCTTCCTTAGTCTGAAAGTAGGAGAAAACTTTGCAGGACAAAAGAAAATTGGTTGTCGTAAGCAATCTGTTTTCGATCGCATGCTACATTTTATGATATTGAAACACTCATCGTCATGAAAACAAAATATTAGAACAAGTAAACAAAACTGTATAAGATCTCAACCAATCACCTCAAACTGCGTCTTTTTCTTTCCTACTGAAAGAGGACATTTTAATCAGTTTCTTAAGTCAGCATTTCCGACTCTGTGTAGGCGTGATAAAATCAATACCAAATTTGGAAACTGTTGGAAATATTTCCTCATATAAGGAGTCAGATATTCAAACAACGTCTGATCACAGATTCCAGAGAAAAAAACTAATGTTGAAGGTAATATTTGTTTTGGGTTTTTTTCACTCATTTTTTGAAAAATCTTCACCCCCACCCCAAAACAGCATGCATAGGCTCTATAACATTTGCCTTTCTAAAAAAAAGTCTATATGAGCCAAAGTTACATGTTTAACCCTTTCCCGTTCAAATACGGGATTTTATGTTCCTGTGATTTTATTCTCAAGAAAACATTGTTGAATATTTTCTACCACATAGAATGGTTTCATTTCAAATAGCATCCAGTTTTCATTGACGTCTGCAACCTCTTTCAATTTGGACTGGTCTAAAATTTACAAAAATGGGAAAGGGTTAACCTTATACAAGAGACAGCTACAGCTTAACCCTTTCCTGTACAAACCTGGGATTTTACGACAATGCTATTTTGTACTTGAGAATTCATTGTGGAAAAAGAAGAAATTGCTTGTAACAAGCAATTTCTCCTTTTCCCACAATATTGTCTACTTCATAGAATGGTTTCATTTCAAATCGAACCCCATTCTTGTTTTCATCCGCGACCTCTTTCAATTTGGACCAGTCTTTTGACAAGTAAAGTCTTCATTTTTCACAATGTACCCTAAAAGAAAATGATTTTCAAAATTCCACCAACTTAATACAATATCTGCAATTTCTTTGAATTTGGAAGCCAAACATTTTGACGTGTGTGAATGCGTTTACACAGTATTAGAAGACAAAAATTTAGGATGGTCCAAATTAAAAGACGATCCTGGCAACAATTGATAGTTCATGATTTTCTTTTGATTTCTTAATTATGGAAGAAAACATTGTGGGGAATGTTACAAACAATTTCTTCACTTTACCACACACAGTTTACCAATGCTTCTTCCCTGGAAATCTTTAAAAAAAGGGGATTGTGTGGGAATATTTGGGTTTTGGGCCTCAAGTGTATAAAATCTGAATGACAACAATCTTATTCAATTCTTAACCCTTGTCATGCTGAATAAATTACCTTACTGAATTGCTGTAAAATCAAAGGGTTGAAAGCACTGATAGAACTTGTTGTTAAAAAATCAATATTTCTTTTACAAATGAATTTGATATACAGCTATTTCAGGGAAAGTGAAAACAGGAGGTGAAGACTCAGTCTGATCTTGGTCTACACCTCCTGCCAAAACCGGAATATTCTGGGTTCAGCATGACAAGGGTTAAAAAATATGTTTTAATTTAAAGTTTTACACTTGTTTTGAATAGTTCACTTGGTTTGAAACTATAGCATCATGATATCAGTAAAATCCCTTCTGGCATTAGTTTTTTCAACAAGATAAAAAATTCATGAGGCAAAAATCAATTAGCAGCATGCTTAATAGTACATGCATATTGAGACCTGAATTTTGCTGTCGATCAATGATGGTTTTAATCTGCCTTTGCATGTAGAGGCACTCCTTCAGTTACTGAACTCAATATTTTTTCAAGGTGCTTTATCTGATTCAGGAAAATCTCTTTAACCCATTCCAACACAAGCCCTCCTTTTTACACCCTTTAAGATAAAAGCTTTGGAAAACATTGTGGATAATGAAGAAATTGCTTATCACAAGCAATTTCTTCATTATCCACAATGTTTTCTATCCAAAAGGACTAGAAAAATTAAGATTCCATCACATTGAAATTGTCGTCTGTAGATTCTTTCACCTTGGACCAGTATAAAATTTTGTTGTGTAGGAATGGTAAAAGCTCTATAGCTCTCGTAGGAACAAAATTTCTGATGAAAAGGAATCCTATCTATTTAAATTTGTGCCCAGTCCCCTCTATAAATAATTTCAGCTCGGTCACAAGCCTGCTATGGAAAGCTTTGCCAAACAGAAACGGTTTTGGTTTGAATGGGGTTTACGCTGCTTTCAACAATCTTTCAGTTATATCGTGGCGGCTGAAGCACCTAACAATGGTATCCTGGTATTTCTCACACCAGAACTACCATTACATCCTTTCCTAGCCTCCAGCTGCTATCCCACATAGGTCTACAATTATTGACCCATCAGTAAGAGACAAATAGTCGGAAAGGATGAGTGCCGCCGTCGGGGATCGAACCCCGGACCTCTAGCATGACGGTCCGACGCGCTACCAACTGCGCTATGATGGCAGCCCAACAGAAAAGGACAAGAGGACCATGATGGTCCTAAATCGCTCACCTGAGGTATCTGCAAATTACAGTACTTTTTAGTATAAAAAAGACACAACTTGAGCAAAATAATTGAAACAAATATAAGATTTTGGGCTTTGTACAAAACAACCCAGTAATGCTTTACAATAAGAATGAATTCCTTTGGCTTTATAGTTTAATCCATTACCAAGTTATCCAAGAATTTTTCACCCTCAGGTTTGAAAAAACATAATGAGAAAGGGAGTGACAAGCAATTTATCCATTTCTCACAGTGTTTTCTACCTGAAATTTGTTGTATTTAGATTTCAATCAAACTCTAATTACTGTCTGCAACTTCAATGGGTGTAATTTTAGCAACCTTGGTAGAGAACAATCTGGATGTACTATATATCAAAATATGAATGCATCACAACTTATACATGAGAAGTGGAAGATATTTGAACATGCTCTTATTGAGCGTTTTTATATCTTTGGGAAGGGCCATGTTTGTCCAAAGGATATAAACATGGTAGATAACAATAATGTTATCCTTTGTTTTTAATGTAAATGCTCCAGAACCTATATTTAAGAAGAAAAATTCTTTCAATGCGTTTTACGCAATTCTTGACCCCCAGGAGCAGAGACATTTTTTATCCTAAGAGCAAATTTTCCTGTTACATAGTACAAAATTATTTAGTCATGCTACATACCAAATATGAATAGCCTAGACCTTATAGTTTAAGAGGAGAAGTCTTTTGAAATTGCTCTAATTAAGCATTTTTCCAAACTTCGGACCTCAGGGGCGGGGCCATTTTTGACCCCATAGATTAAATATTTAAAAACTTGGCAGAGAATCATATGATTAAGCTCTGTATAAAAAATAAATGCCTTTGGCCTTGTAGTCTGTGAAAAAAAAGACAACAGATTTTCTAAAATTTACCATTTTCATATGCTGCTGTTATAAGAGTTTTTCACGGAATGAAATTCTTTTAACATCTTTTGAAGAGCTTCACCCAAGGAACATCCCTGTACAGTTTCAGCTTGATTGGCCTTCTGGTTTAGGAGGAGAAGAATTTTAAAGATTTTTTAAGATATACTTCAGATTCCCATTTTCATATGCCGCGGCTACAACATCCCTGCAAAGTTTCAGCGTGATTGGCCTACTGGTTTTAGAAGATTTTAAAAGATTTTAAAGATTTACTTAAAGAATCCCATTTTCAAAGGCCGTGGCAACCAGAGTTTTTGACCGAATTAAATTCTTTTAACAACTTTTGTAGAACTTCACCCAAGGAATATCCCTGCAAAGTTTCAGCTTGATTGGCCCACTGGTTTAGGAGGAGAAGATTTTTAAAGATTTACTTATGATTCCCATTTTCAAATGCCGCGGCAACCAAAGTTTTTTAACGGAATTAAATTCTTTTAACAACTTTTGTCGAACTTCACCCAAGGAACATCCCTGCAAAGTTTAAGCTTGATTGGCCTACTGGTTAAGGAGGAGAAGATTTTTAAAGATTTACTTATGATTCCCATTTTCAAATGCCGCGGCAACCAGAGTTTTTTAACGGAATTAAATTCTTTTAACAACTTTTGTAAAACTTCACCCAAGGAACATCCCTGCAAAGTTTCAGCTTGATTGGCCTACTGCTTTAGGAGGAGAGGATTTTTAAAGAAATTGTTGACGAAGGGACAGACGGACGGACGACGGATGGACGACGGACAACGACCGACCACAATAGCTCACCTCGCACTTTGTGCTCAGGTGAGCTAAAAATGAAATTCAAAACACCACTTTTAACAGTATTTTAGTATTAACCTAACACCAAGAGTACTGACAATGAATTCCTGGTTTTCTCACCCCAGTGTACTACTGCAACATCCTTTCTAAGTCTCCAACTGCTCCTCCCATTTAGGTTTACAATTATCCACCTGTTTGTGGGGGAACAATGTCAGAAAAAATATTCCCTGTGACCGGGGATCAAACCTGTGAGTTATTGATTAGGAGTCTTACTTGCTAACAAATACAATAAGGCTGCTAGGGACTATTTGACTTTTGATATTAAAGATTTCAACTAATTTCAGTTGATAGAATTTGGATTTTCTTTACTTTTGGAGTAGAAGCATTGTGGACAATAAAGAAATCGATTGTAACAAGCAACATCTTCATTTTCAACAATGTTTCAAAGGCATTTCTTTCTGGAGGCCTCAAAAAGTCATTGTTTGGCAATCAGTTAACAAGGTTTTAATGTGTCAAGAATGTCACTTCAATAGAAGAAGCAGTTACTAGAGAAAAGTGACATGGAAATATCAGGGCAAGATTAAATTATCTATATATGGATCCCCAAAACATCAAAGATAGCCAATACCTATCTTCTATCATCTCATAGAAATCAATCTGGGGACCAGTGAAGCAATTCTAGATTTATTATATAATAAACATGTCTCATAGGGAAAACCAATCCAACCTAGTCAGGCAGACAGGACTCTGATCTACTGTTTTTAAAGTACATCTCCAGAAATTGGAAGAATCTTCTTACATTCTTGAGTTTTTACCCTTATCAGGTTAAGTAGATTCTTCTTCAGATCAAGAGCCGTAAGAGGCAGATTTTGCTCCCAAAATATAGCCCTGTCACAAAAAAAATAAAAGGAACAGTGAAAAGGGTTTTGATGGACCGACAGACAAGGATTGGGGTGTATGCTTGCTGTATGCAGAACATGCAAATTTTAATGTACATCCTTGAGCTGTGACCTTGACCTTCCATCTATCTGAAAAATTGTTTTAAATAGCACATCTACTCACGATACAGAACAATTGTGACAAGTTATATTGAATCCATCTTTAAATGAAGGAGCTATGCTCTTGACATGCTTAATTTCAATGTTCCATCTGAGCTCTGACCTGTACCATGGAACTACATTTGTATATGAATTTTCAAATGGCACATCTACTCATGACAAACAACGCTTGTGTAAAGTTATTTGGAAAGAATTTCATAATTGAAGGATCTATGTTCTGGGAAAGCTAAATTTTTATGTTCAACCTTGAGCTGTGACCTAGACCTTAGAGTTATCCAAAGATTTGTTTCAAATTGCACATCTGCTGATTATAGGGAACTATTGTTTAAAATCATTTTGATTTCAATCCATAATTTTAGAAGCTATGCTCCAGACATGGCTATTTTCAACATTTGACATTGATCTGTGACCTTGGAGCTATCCAGTTTTTTCCAAATGGCATATCTACTCATGACTGAGAACAAACGTGCCAAGTTATATTGAAATCATTCTATAATTGAAGGAACTATGCTTCAGACACGTTCCCCGTGAGAATTCTTGGTGATCATATTTTTTACTCTTGTCGTTATGAAACTAGGCATTCCACCACCTCTGATTTTTTTCAATTATTTTACGATTAAAAGTTACCCACTACAAAGTTTATTCCATTTTTGTACATGTGCAGCTAGTCGGTGTAAATTCTGGATTGGTAAATGACTATGTTCGGATAGAGTTCTTTGTTGATTTATTGTTACCGGTACCTTATTTTTGATAATGGTAAAGAAATAAGAAGAAATTTGGCCAAGTCCATTATCGTGAAAGAGGTTCGGTGGTCAATCCATTTGACATTTTCTCAACGCTTCAGTAACTTCAGGTGTTCAACAAGTTGTTGGTCTCCAAGGAGATGTAGCTATGCGGGATACTTAGATTTTATCCCTTTTGTCTAAGGCTGGAAATATTTACGTCAGCGTAAAACAAAATTCAATTAGATTAATGTCGACAACTATCATAATAAAAAAATATGTTTCGGATGAAAATTCTAGCTTCTTAATATTGGGGGACTGAAGGGAACCACAATTTGTAGACCTATAGACCTGTAGAAATTTACGGATTATTCAATTCCATTAGACTGGGAAGGTAAGGGTAGAATTTAATAATTCTCCACACGCTGAATTTTGTTGGTTTCTGCTAAAATTTCGTAACTACAGTTATTGTTTATCATTTCCTGATTAGAAGCATGTATAAAATTAAATTAAACTTGTTACAGGGGCGTTTTCACAAATTATCAGGTGTTTGGTTCCGATTCTGATGGTTGAAATTTTCAGTTACCGCCTGGGGGGAAAGTGTTATAGCAGAATAACTCCACTTCTTCCACTGTTTCATTTCTTAGACCCCACCAACAGCGTTATAAATCCATCCATAATTGAAGGAGCTATGCTGTAAACAAGGAAAATTTTGACCTTTGACCTTGAACTGTGACCTTGGAGCTAAATTGGCCCAAGGGCTGTGGAGATATCGTGTGGACAAAAAAAAAAAAAACTGAAAGTCTGACGTACAGATGAAGTGTTGACTATATGCTCTCCCTTCAGGGAGCATAATTATTATTACCCATAACCAGAAGGCAAAATTTTAGACTTATCCAAATTTAAAGGAGATGCAGACAACGATATATAGTTTATGAAATTTTAGATTTATTTTTTATCATTATGGTTAGAAAACATTTTGAAAAAATGAAGAAATTTCTACAATGTTTTCCCAATTTTTTTTAACTTTGGGTGCTTTAACCCTTGTCAATGCTGAATAACATCCTTTTCACAATTGTATTAAAATCAAAGGGCTGAAAGCACTAGTGGTCCTTGTTATTCAGTTGTCAATACATCTTTTGAAAATTCATTTCATAAACAACTCTGGTTTCAAAAGGACAGACAGGAGGTGTAGACTAAGATCAGACTGCACTTATGTGAAGTCTGATCTTTGTCTATTCCTCCTGCTAAAACTGGAATATTCCGGGTTTAGCATGACAAGGGTTAAAAAGCGTAATAGAGTGGGAATGGGTAAATGGGATGAAAGTACTGTTAGGCCCTCAGTGTGGTGCAAAGTTTTCTTTGATAATTGACTGTACAGACAACTCTGAGGCAAAAGGTCAAACAGATGATGAACACCAAGATCAATCTGCATGCTATATGCCTTTTACCCTCTGAAAAATCTAACCTAATTATGGTCTAGCATGAAATGGGTAAAATTATGTGTATGATTTTTTTAAGAAACTTTCTATTTTCTATTCAATTAGACTTCTCAATATACAGTCGAATACCTTTACCTCGAACGTCCCTTAGCCGAAGTTCTCTCTACGTCGAAGTTAATCTAAAGTCCTAATCTTATTACTCTTTACTTCTATGTATTTGAACCTCCATACGTCGTTCTCTTTATCTCGTAAACTACCCCTACGTCGAATCAATTGCAAAGTCCCATCACTATTTTTTGCACATATTCACACCTTTTTAAGACGAACCTCAATCATAAAGGTCGACTGTTGCAATCAACTAAGTTTTTCACGCATTTCGACGTGTCAACACAGTTATGTGCGTTACAGTATCGGATATCGATTGCTAACTTGATTTTGTTTGATTGTTTGTCTACATTCTGATAATTTGAAATATTGAGTGAAGTGGAGACAATGTTACAGACGAATTTTATAATGAATAAAGAGGCATCTTACGCCCATACCACGCAGGACTTGTTTGGCGCAGGACCTGGTCTACCAATCGGGATCTGGGGACCAATCTAGATGAATACTTGGACATTTCGATAGGAAAGACAAAATACATGTAGTCAAACTACGCAATCGACACAAAGAATAAGCAATAATAGAAGAAGAAAAAACAAACAAAACAACAACAAAAAGGCGAAATCTAAACAAAACTTTAGCTACGAGTGACAATAATAAAAATATTTATAAAAGAAATTACGATAAATACAACGTCGTTATATCTTTCGTTCGATTAGATAATCATACAAGTACAAATCATTTGTGGCCTAGTATTTTGCTGACATTTTGGTCGTGCATGGAAAATATTCGATTATCTACACGTCGAACTATCTCTACGTCGAAGATTTCTCGTAAGTCCCCTGAACTTCGAGGTATAGGTATTCGACTGTATTTTGAAAATGTATCGAGTATCTTAGTATTCAACCCATTCTAAGACTTTTCTGCTTTTTTACCCATAGATAAAAAGAGGACCATGATGGTCCAAAATTGCTTACCTGAATCATCTGTGAATTAAAGTACTTTTTGTTTAAAAAAAAAAATGCAACTGGGACAAACAATCATAAAAAATTTCATGAAGATTGGGCTCTAAATTGTAAACAAAGAAATGTTTTCTAATGGAACTTCCCCATAATCAGTAGTTTCATTCTTATGACCTAACAATTACTCTGGCCAAGTTTCATGAAGATTGAGCCAAAATTGTGCTATCTAGAGATCTTTCATTAAGGCCCTTTTTTCGGTGTTTTCCAAAAGAGCCTTACCATAAACAATAGGATTCATCCTTATGAACTATCTTCTAAGTTTTATCAAGATTGAGTCAAAACACTTAAATTGTTGATGCCACACAAGGGAAAACAGACATTCAAGGATCACAAAACCTCACCAGGTGAGCTAACACCTTCAGTTGAAAATTATATTTTTCATTATCCACAATGCTTTGTATTCTTAAAGTCAGAGTTTCAAATTTCACAAACTTGTTCTCTGCGATTTGCCTCAATTGGGATCAGTCTGAAATTTTGTTGTGAACTGATATATCTAGAAATTCCCAGGGAGTATACATTCTTGAGTGTTTATGTGTATGTGTTTAAGTGTATGTTTCTGAAAAACTTTCTCTACAAGTGCAGTAAAACCCCTCCTCACGACAACCCTGGAAATACGGGCACCCCGCTATTATGACCAAAATTTTTACAGAACAGAATTTTTTGTTCTTTATTTCAATGGTCGTGAACCCCTTTAAAACGGGCACCCCACTATTCCTAATTACAACCACTAAATTCAGTACCAACTATAGCCGATACATTATTTTGAACCCAACTAAAACGACAAGTATTTTCGCACATTGAGACTAACCACCCAAATTTAACACTTAATAAGAGCAACACTAATTGAGTACAAATACACTGTAAATACATTATCGGATTTTTGATTATTTGATATCGAACCCTTATTATAAAAGGTGATATGATTAAAGTGGCCGATCACTTTTAGAAATTATAGCTTGTATTATTTTTTATTGTTATTAGAATGTGTCACAGGTTTTGAATCGGGTAATAAATTCGAAAGTGAAAACGTATCAGAGAATTTATGATTAGTTTGTTTACGGCGTTCTGAACAGTTAATTAGCAATTAAATTTTGATTTCAATGTAATTGATGCTTGGTATTCGCATTATAGAAGATATGATATCAACAGTTGACACTTTGATTTGTTTGTTTTAATGGGGTTTTACGCCGCTTTCAACAATCTTTCAGTTATATCGCTGCGGCTGGAGCACCTAACAATGGATTCGTGGTATTTCTCACACCAGTACCGCCATCACATCCTTTCCTAGCCTCCAGCTGCTATCCCACATAGGACTACGATTATCAACCCATTGGTGGGAGACAAATAGTCGGAAAGGATGAGTGCCGCCGTCGGTGATCGAACCCAGGACCTCTAGATTGACAGTCCGACGCGCTACCAACTGCGCTATGACAGCGGCAGTTGACACTTTGAGCCTGTACTTACTAATGAATAATCTGAGGTAGGACTTCTGAATCAGATTCAAATGAAGAATAGAGAAAGTAGAACTTATCAAAGGTAAATTTGAAAATGACATAAGATTCCGCTGTAATACATGTTCTTATAGTTTCATTTTTGTATGTATGGTATTAATGTTTTCATGTAACGAAAATAAAATTAACATGAATTACTTGACAACAAACGACCAAACCTCAGTATTTCGACCACCCTGCTATTTCGACCACTTTCAGAAAGTACCCCAAGTGGTTGTATTACATGGGTTTTACTGTACCATACGTCCAAACATGTACAGCATAAGATAATTTACATTTCAGCGCAAAATTTCTGTGCTAAATACAAATGCCACCTAGATAACTATTCCCAATCACTTTTTGATTCCTCTCAAGAAAAATAAGTATAACATCATGAACACCAGTAATTTCTTTTTTTCATAAAGTGGTCTACCCCCCAAAATACTACCAACTTGAAATTTTCATCTGCAACTTCTTTGAAATTTTGAACAATCCAAAACTTTCTAATATGGAAATGGGTTAATAATTTTATCAACAAAAATGTCAAAATCCGGCTACAATAAAAAATCTAACAATCCAGTTGCTTAACCCATTCTCACCCAATGACGCTTTTTGATGCCGGCCTCAAGAAAAACAATTTGGGAAAACATTGTGGTAAATAAAGCAATTGTTAAAATTAATTTCTTCATTTTACTCAATGTTTCCTACCCAGAAAGTTGGCAAAATAAAAATTTTATAAACTTTAAATTGTCATCTGCAGCTTCTTTCAATTTGGATTAGCCTAAAATTTCACCGCCTGACAATGGTTTCACAAGCTTGTCAAATATCACAACTCAAACCAACAGGTTACAACATACTCAATCTATTATTCATAAGTTTTGCCTCTAACCATCCGATTTGAAAGTTTCTCTACAAAAATTCACAAGCGATATCAAACCTTGTAATTCCTCAACGTAAAAAGGTCAAGTTTAACGAAGGTCACACAACAATCACCAATTTTGTAAAACTCCTTTTATGGGAGAAAACATGCTCAAGTCCTAATTCATTAATGCAATGTAATGTTCTGTTTAGACTGGTTTTAAAAAATTCCAGTAAATGAAACTGATGTCTCTTACTTGCAATATAACCAGTCTGGTACTATGTTTAGACTGTCTAGAACTCCATTGATAAACAGGACAGAACCAGCCTACAGGAAATCCTGATATTGGAGAAAACATGGAACCAAACTACAAAATATAGAGTATTGATCTGGACTGTCAGTAAAGAAGCAGAAATCTATTCTTCACTTAGAACTTGCTTTCCACTCATGGTATAAACAGCACAGGAAATAAAAGAGCATTCAATAAAACCTTGACAAACTGTATTTCATACAGTAGAAAATAATACTCATGATTGGGAAACACATGCAGACCTTCTATTGATGACCTTTTGGTTCAATTTACACCTCACTGGCCATGCCAACTGAGCTCCGACTGAAAGTTCTGCTTCGATATCAAACAGTGTTATTTTGTAAACTTTATTGCCAGGAAAATGTAATAAAAAGTAAAGTGCTTGGATGGCCACCTAGACGTTTTGACTACAAAATGTACAACCTGTAGGTAGGATGTTCAAGTTACAAAACCAACAAAAGGCTTCACCTAAGTGTCGGCTAATGTTGGAGTTCAAAGTTCATTTCCATTCTAAATTCATGATTTAATAATCTGATTGATTCTTTGATTGACAGCTGCCATTTGTCAATTAAATCATTGATAGTATGATGAATTAAAGTAAAAGGAACCTAGAAATTGTCCATATAAAATTGAAAACCATGTGCCAAATTGTCACTAGATACATCTGCCACACTGCTTGATGTCGACTAGTGGAGGGGATTTAGATATAAGTCTGAAAAACAATGAAGGGCAACAACTCACAAGGTAGAGTTATGGTTCTTTTGCATGTCATTGTGATAAAAAACTTAGAATGGTACAGCTATGGTTATAATGTACTGAACTCCGTAATCATGCAATGCATATAAGTGTAAAGTTTCAAGTCAGTCATAAGGTTCCAGAGTTATGCTCCATTCAAGCAAATTTACACCACCCACCCTCCCTGGATCATAAAACATCCCATCTATTCCACACAGGCGTATAACAGTGTATCGGATCAATTTCTTTGGAAACTATTGTTAAATCCTGTTCATTTGAGATTAAAGGCCTAGCCCATATAAACTGTGGGAGGAAATACTTTTGTTCTGATATCCATATAATAAGCTCTTTTTCCATTGACTGATTAAATTTATTGTCTAAATAATATCCACATTTGACTATTATTATTCTTATTCAAATATCAACATACTTTTTCTAAAACTATTTTCAATGAACTGATAGGTTCCATCTTATTACATGTACTTAACCATTTACCACACAACAAAATTTTAGTCTGGTCTAAATTCAAAGAATTTGCTGATGACAATCTTGTCAAGAGATGAAATTTTGAAAACTTTTGTGTTTTGGGTTGGAGAACATTGTGGATGAGGAAAATACGATTTATAACAATCAATTTCTTCATTTTCCACAGTCTTTCTAAAGTATTTTTCTTGAGGGGTTAACATTCTAACCCATTCCCACAAAATCCTTTTTGTAACACCCCCCCCCCCCCCCCCAAGAAAGATGCTTTGGAAAACATTTGCCTGTTACAAGCAATTTCTTTATATCCACATTTTCTCTACCCCCAAAAACAAATAATTTTACCAGTTAGATATTTTGTTATCAGGTAATGGGTTAACACATTCCCACTCAGTGACGCTTTTGGACGCCCGCAGGGAAAAAAGCTATGGAAAACATTGTGGAAAATAAAGAAATTGCTTATAACAAGCAATTTCTTCATTTTTCACAATGTTTTCTACCTGGAAAGTTGAAAAAATCCAAAATTTCATCAACTATATATTGTAGTCTGTAACTTCTTTCGATTTGGGCCAGTCTAAAATTTTGATGTTTGGGAATGGGTTAAGGACCATGTATAGGGTATTTTGTTATTACAAAACATTTTATGTTATTTGTGTATATTTTGTCATTTGATATGCAGATTTATCTACATGTACAACCACCAACAATATGTCTAAATATAGAAATGACTTTTATTTGTCATTACTCATTCTAGCAAAACACCAATAAAACACAATTAAGGTCTCTAAAGGTAATCGTACCACTGCAACATTAAATTTGTATAATCTTAACCCTTATCTTGCTGAACATGGAATATTCTCGTTTTGGCAGTAGGTACAGACTAAGACCAGCCTGCACATGTGCAGCCTGCAGTCTGACTTGTGTCTTTACAACCATGATGTTGTATTTCAAATTATATAAAGATTGAAATGTTGACCCACAATTAGGACCTTTTCAAATTGATGCAATACTGAGCAAAGACAAGGGTTAAGCTAATGGGGATGGATCTTGTTTTTGTTTTTTTTTCTCTCTCTCTGAAACTTAGTTCTGTAGATTTAAATTAAAAATTATTTTAATTGGCCGAGAGACCAAGCACTGGTAAATAGATTTCGAGATTTACTTTGTCCCAGTCACCCAAAACTGCCCATCTAAACGCATACAATAAAGCAAATGTTACCAGAAATTTCGTCATTTTACACAGTATTTTCTGCTTTTCTTGAGGGGCGTCAAAAAGTGCCACTGTGTTGGAATGAATTAACCGATTACCACTGTATCCCAACATTTACAGCCTCAAGAAATTATAAAAAGGAAAATGTTGTGATAAATGGTGCTTATTTCAAGCAATTTCTCTTTTTCTGAAAAAGATTTCTAGATTGTTTGACTTTTTTAATTTCAGTATAATTCTACTTTTGAAAGTAGTATGAAACTTTTTTTTAATTTGGACCAATCGAAAAACTTTGTCAACTGATAATAGATTAAACCTGATGACTCTTATTACATCATCAAATAGGCTTGATTAACCAATTCCCAGACAATCCAGCTTTTTTATGCCTCTCAAGAAAATAGTTCTCGAAATAATGTAGAAAATGAAGAAATTGCTTGTTACAAGCAATTTCTGCATTTTCCACATTAATTTCTACCCAGAGCGACTACAGTTAAAAAAAATTCAACAATTTGAAATTGTCAACTGCAACGTCTTCCAATTTGGACCGGTCTAAAATTTCGGTGTGGGAATGGGTTTAATCTCTTTCACAGTTTCTTGTCAAATATAAACAGCTATTTTCAATCAAAAGCTAAAGGCTATCATATATAGTCATGAAAAGGATAAAATCTTTTCCTGAAAAGATATTGGAGAATTTTGACAAATACACAGACTTAATTTAACCCTTGTCATGCTGAACCTGGAATATTCCTGTTTATGCAGAAGATATAGACAAAGCTCAGTCTGCACATATGTGCAGTCTGATCTTTGTCTACAACACCTATTTGTACCACCACCTATTTGTACCATTAAAATCTCTATTATTTATTACATTGATTCCCAAAAGAAATAATGACCAAAACTCCAGTGCTTTAAGCCATTTGATATTAATGCAATTTTGGAAAGAATCAGCATGACAAGGGTTAATTAGATCATGTCTATTCTTATTGAAATATATAAAATGTAGAAATAGCGGATGTCTATAGATTGGCTCAAAATAGTTTATGTTTCAAATACCACTTTATATTACAATTTTTCCTGTCCAAAAATTACTACATGAAAATTTCATACTTATAATCATGAGATTATCTTTTAGAAAGAGGAAGTTGGATTGGTCATATGCAACTGAATACATTTATCTTTTCCACAAAATTACACTATTTGACCCTCATAAAGAGAAACAATTTGGAAACATGGTGAAAAATGAAGAAATTGCAATTGGAACAAGCAAACTCAGCATCCTTTACAACCCTGAATGTTATTAACTATTGTCATTCTTAATAAAATCTTTTCAAAATAGCATACAAATCAAAAGGCTGAAAGCACTGGTAGTTCTTAGTTGTGTATCAATCCAATTTCTCAACAGATGAGTGGTCGTGTGGTATGATACCCAAAGGCCTGAATCTGTCAACACGGGTTCGAAACTGCCAAGAAACCAAAATTGATTTTTTTTTCAACATTGTTTTTTTTTTTTTTTGTTTTAAATCAATTGCGTGTTAGAGAAAGTGCATCTGCATGATTCCACATTACAGTGATGAAATTTATCTGTCAACAGATAAACAGTTAAAATAGTTAATTCAGTGACCATTGTCAGCTGAGGTGAATTTGGAGAACAACGATACAGTATCAAGAATACGCAAAGAAACAAATGAATGAAGAAGCTGTTTTATGTACAGTGCCGAGTACAAATATAAGCCTATTATTCTCTGTTTTGCAGTAAAATCAAACATAAAAAGAAAAGATTGATCTCGCCTCAAACTCCTGACTTTAAGTGCATTGGGACTTCGATCTATCACATTCATGGACATTTCGATTTATGAATTTGTGCATTTAACAAATATTTAAATCTTGTTTTCGACTAGCAGAAAAAAAAGAAAACCTAAGACATTAAGTCAAATGTTTAATTTAAATTATACAAATAGAGGTTGCAGTCCGTCAGGTCAATAAAATCTTACCATACTGTAAATATGCTTGTATGTGTATCCTCCCCACTGCAACTAACTACAATAATGCAGCCTTTCACTCTCCTCTATCAATCTATCAAGAGGTTGGTTTTGTCTGGTTTTTATAGAATAAAAATTTTACCCAAAAGAGTATGCTTGTATCACCTTCTACATACAGAGTTGAAACTTTGAAAAAATATAGCTTTTGTAACGCCTATCCTAGTCCATCTTTTCTCATCTAGATGTTGCATTCAGGTATCCCAGTTATTATAGTGAAAGATGTAGGGTTTGTACAGTTAGCATATGACAATATACTGTTTGGTCTGTTAAGAAATCAAAATCTCGATGGATAGATCACAGTTTGGTCAAGCTGTGGATTCAAGCCCTGGGCTGATCATATCAAATAAATTGTTTTTCGGATGGGACTGATGGGACATGTGTCTGTGCTATCCATCAAGCATGTCAAAGAATCAGGCTGAGCTCTCTGCAGTTTTGTCCTGTAACAACTAGCTGTCTTCTAGGGGCTATGCTCATGTGAGCATATGCTATGGTAGCGACGATGAATAAACGGAAATACACACACACACAGTTTTGTCAGGGTCAATCTAAAGTATTCAACTACAGCTTGATGTAGAATGCTATCTCTTGTTTAATGGAATCTCAGGTTGATCTTCATTGGTATGAGTGGAGAGGAAGAATAATCAAGTAACAGGAAAAACATGCATCAAGTTAAGGCCTCAAACCCAGGAACTATCACTTGAAGGGCAAGTACTATATACTGGCTGGGCCAACTTGGCAGCTTATATGAAATCTCTCATAACTGTTACACAAACAGGGATAACAGATTCATCTGCATATTTTCCCGCACAACTTGACTCTTACAGCATGTTGCACTGATACATAATTGACCCCTTAATCACTTGGTATTCATACATAATGACTCTAAATAACACTTTATATACCATACATAGATGTCTTCCATCCAAGGTAAATTAACAGCAATGTTAAATATTTGAATGTGCATGCTCAACTAATCCTTCTTGTATTCGATATTCAGATGTGTAAAACTTCAACACTCTATTGAAATAAAGGGGTTATATAAAAGGTGACATAGATACGCCAATAAATCAATAAATAAATACCTGTATCACCTGTTATCCGATTGATATCAAAAATGAAATCAGTTGTGGTTTCTGTTTAAAATGTCTTCGGTTTCAGGAATGTTGATAGTTGACGGTTCCAGCTTCCGTTAAATTGCTATAAATAACCAAAAGGATGTGGCTTGTACCTTTAGAAAAGATCCAGGTAATTTCCAGGTAAGTTAAATTCAAGCGTGATCTTTTATCTAATAAATGACGAAAACAGTTCATATAATTGATTAAGAAATTCCTAGTGATTTTATTTCAATAGATGTGATGACAAATCGATGACAGGTGGGTGTGTTATCGTTAATTAATTTAGGTCAGCATTACAGACGACACGCAGTGTTTTGGACGATAAAATCAATTATTCCGAATGTCCAAAATTCGAAAGGTAAATATAGTCTGGATCTTCTACACTGGGAAACCTGTAACTTATTCACTACTTCAATTTAGTATTTTTGTACTTTCACACAACCGTTCTACTCATGTTAACTGATATCTTATATAATAATAACCCATCTCACAGGACAAAATTTTTAGACTGGTCCAAATTAAAAGAAGCCGCAGACAACAATTTGAAATTGATGAAATCTTTAAAATCTTTGACTTTTGAGGTAGAAAACATTATGGAAATTGAAGAAATTGCTTATTACTATTGTTGAAAATGAGGAAATTGTAGCAATTTCTTCATTTTCCACAATATTTTCTAAAGCTTTCATACTAAAGGGTGAAAATGTGACAAAGAGAATTCCACTAATACACTATGGTGTTATATAAGCTAAATGATATAGGCATAGGCCATGTTATGTATCTAGTAAATAAAATCTCCTAGGCTAAACAGCAGCTTTAGCCCAAGTCTTACAGATAACTCTGGCTTAACCCATTCCCACATAGCAAAATTTTAGACTGGCCCAAACTGAAAGAAGACAACAATTTCAAGCTGATGGAATTTTAATTTATTTCATCTTTTTGGGTTGAAAACATTGTGTAAAATGAATAACAAGCAATTTCTTCATTTTCCACTATGTTTTCCAAAGCTTTTTATCCTTGGGGTGTTTAAAAGCGTCACTGAGTGGGAATGCGTTAAAAGAGACAGACAGGAGTTGTAGACTAAGATCAGACTGCTCATATGTGCAGGATGATCTTTGCCTATACCTCCTGCCAAAACAGGAATATTCCAAGTTCAACACGACAATGGTTTAATAAGGTATTGAGTTACCTACAACAATTAGAAAAACTTTTTGTTGAATGAAATGATATATAAAATAAAGTTTTAAATCCACAGTATTCTTAACCTGAATCATTTTCTCTGCTAAGCATCTCTCTGAGAATCAGGTTCGACCGGGGCACTCTTCCTTTCCGACTATTTGTCTCTCACCAATAGGTCTATAATCGTAGACCTATGTAGGATAGTAGCTGGAGGCTAGGAAAGGATGTAATGGTAGTACTGGTGTGAGAAATACCAGGGTTCCATTGTTAGGTGCTCCAGCCGCCGCAATATAACTGAAAGATTGTTGAAAGCGGCTTGAAACCCCATTCAAACAAACAAACAAATCTCTCTGAGAAACACAAGTGTGAGAAACATTTAATAAGATTGAAAGCAACCAAATATAATGAAAGGCCAAGAGTTTGGTCTATTGACTGATCTTAAAGTTACTAATCTTAACTTTTGTCATGCTGATCTTGGAAAATTTCTGCTTTTGCAGGAGGTATAGACCAAGATCAGACTGCATATATGTGCAGTCTGATCTTGGTCTACAACACCTGCTATTCCCTTTAAAGTTAGAGTAGTTTATAAGATAAATTTTCAAAATGAATATTAACCAACAATTAGTGATTCCAGTGCTCAATGCTTTGAGTATATCACCTTATCCAAATGTACACTTCTGTAAAATATTTAGAAAATACGGCTTGAGACTAGGGAGATATATACATTTGAACTTTGACCCCCTCTTCATTTACCTTGACTTTTAGTGTAGATGGAAGATATTTTTGTCAGTCCCTACACATCATCATACAAAATATCAATGTACGAAGATTTTGAAAATTGGCCCACTTGTTAAGTTCAAAATTGGCCTTTAATCCCCTGTAGTGACCTTGACCTTTGGTGAAGGTAACATGTGCTAAGCAAAGCCCTTTATTGAGATGTACAGATGAGTGAAGTATTTTGAACATCACATTAGGAATAATAAGAGATGAAGTCAAGGTAAATATTTCACCATTGACCCACTTCTGTGTCCTTGACCCTTGATGAAGGAGCCTGGTACATGCCCTCAGCATGCCCTCTACAAGACTGGCAATATCATTAGGCCAACACTCATGCAACATGAAAGTTGCGTCTTTCAGTCAATTCTAGTTCAATTCTAACTAATTTTTAACCCTTTACTGTTTCGCAAAATTTTTAAACTGTCCAAATTCAAAGGTTTTGCAGACAAAAAAATTAAAGTGGGCTTAATTTGAAAATAACCTTTCAGTAGGGTAAAAAAAATTGTAGAAAAAGAAGAAATTGCTTGTTACAATCAATTTCTTCTCTTTCTACAATGCTTTCTCAAATGCAAATTCACAAGAACTTAAAACCAGGAATTGAACAGGATAGGGTTAAGTCAAATAAGTACCAACAACTCATTAATTCTCGAAATAAGTACCAATAACTCATTTATTGTTGATATAAGTACCAATGACTCATTATTCTTTCACATAAGTACTAATGACTCATTAATTTTTCAAATAAGTACCAATGACTCATTAATTCTTGAAATAAGTACCAATGACTCATTATTCTTTCACATAAGTACCAATGACTCATTAATTCTTGAAATAAGTACCAATGACTCATTAATTCTTGAAATAAGTACCAATGACTCATTAATTCTTGAAATAAGTACCAATAACTCATTAATTCTTGAAATAAGTACCAATGAATCATTAATTCTTGAAATAAGTACCAATGAATTATTAATTCTTGAAATAAGAACCAATGAATCATTAATTCTTGAAATAAGAACCAATGACTCATTAATTCTTGAAATAAGTACCAATGACTCATGATCATGACTCATGCTTGTTACAATCAATTTCTTCTCTTTCTACAATGTTTTCTCAATTACAACTTCACAAGAACGTACAAACCAGGTATTGGACAGGAAAGGGCTAAGTCAAATAAGTACCAATAACTCCTTAATCTTGAAATAAGTACCAATACCTCATTAATCTTGAAATAAGAACCAATGACTCATTAATTCTCGATATAAGTATCAATGACTCATTAATCTTTTAGATAATTACCAATGACTCATTAATTCTTGGAATAAGTACCAATGACTCATTAATTCTTAAAATAAGTATCAATAACTCATTAGTTCTTGAAATAATTACCAGTGACTCATTAATTCGTATAATAAGTACTAATGACTCATTAATTCTTAAAATAAGTATCAATAACTCATTAGTTCTTGAAATAAGTACCAGTGACTCATTAATGCTTGATAAAAGTTTCAAAGAGTTTGCATCTTGCACATCTACAACTCCTTATGAACACTTCTGTTAAGTATCAAGCAAATGGACTGAAACATTACGAGGATTTAGCTCGACAAGATTTATAAAGTCAAATCAGGGGCAATAACTCTTAAAAGCTTGATAGATTTTCATGAATAAGCATGTTGCACAACGTCATTTTCTAATGAACACTTCTGCAAAGTTTAAAGTAAATCAGACAGAAACCGTAGGATGACTTGTGGGAACAAGCATTTTTTTTTGGTATTTTAATTCAAATCAGAGGCAATAACTCAGTGATTATCATAGAATTCTCACAAAAGTTACTTCCTGCACATCTCCTAATCACTATTTCTGCCAAGTATCAATTGAATTGACCAATTATGACTTTCAATTAAGGAATCAACCGACCAATCAACTCTTACATTTGCCGCTGTTTTTGTTAACCCTTTTTGGCTACTTAAACATCGTAACTACAGCTTATTCAAGCTGCAGTTACAACATTAAGGTTGCCAACCATTTGACTTTTTGTAATGTGCTACTGGTGATGGTCCTAAATCGCTCACCTGTGGCATCTACAAATTACAGTACTTTTTTGTATGAAAAAGACACAGCTTGAGCCAAAAAACATAAATATATACCACTTATCTTGGCCTCATAATTTGGGAAAAGAAGATTATCAAAAAATTTCCTTATCTATTTCTTTGTAATCAGGTATCGCAAAGAAAAGGGATTATTTTCAGAATACGGTAGTTCTTTGAAGTATTTCAGAAGAGGGTCATTAGGTGGTGATATGTACCAAATATAAAAGCTCTAGGCCTTATGATTAGGGAGAAGATTTTAAAAGGTTCCTTCTTTATTCCTTTGTAAAATCAGGGATCTCACAGAAAGGTGCTAATTTTCAGAATGGAAATTCTTTGAAGTATTTAGGTAGGCCGTCAAACACAGATACCGTTTATCAAAGCTCTGGGCCCTATGGTTTGGGAGAAGAAAAATTCCAAAGATTTCCTTCTTTATTCCTTTGTAAAAACAGGGATCACACAGAAAAGGACTTATTTCCAGAATACAGTAATTCTTTGGAGTATTTGGTAGAGAGTCATGAGGTGATGGTACATACCAAATATCAAAGCTCTAGGCCAAATGGTTTGGGAGGAGAAGAAAAATTCCAAAGATATCCTTTATTCCTTTGTAAAATCAGGGATCACATAGAAAAGGACTTATTTCCAGAATACAGTAATTCTTTGGAGTATTTGGTAAAGAGTCATGAGGTGATGGTACATACCAAATATCAAAGTTTTAGGCCAAATGGTTTGGGAGGAGAAAATTTTCCTTTGGAAGATTTCCTTTGTAAAAGTAGTGATCGCACAGAAATGGTTTAATTTACCGGTTACAATAGCTCACCTCAGCAATGTGTGCTCAGGTGAGTAAATAAATTTTGCAAAGTAACACCTAACAAGAGTGCCGTTGGCCCTGGGGCGCTCACCTGAGATAAAAGCTCTTTTTCTTTCAACAGTCTTTCCTAAGGTCAATATACTGATGCTTCATGCAAAATATCAAGGCTCTACGCCTTCTGTGTCAGAGGAACATTTTAAAGGATAATTTTAATATTTCACTTATGTTGCCATGGCAACCAGAGTTTTTAACGGAATTCAATTCTTTTAGCTATTTTCAAAGGCGACCACCTGAGGAACATTTCTTCCAATATTTGGTTCAAATTGGCCCAGTGGTTTAGGAGGAAATGCCATTTAAAAATCTTCCTTTATTTCCATAACCCCCCCCCCCCCCCCCCCCCCCTGGGGCTCAGGTGAGTAAATAAATTTTGCAAAGTAACACCTAACAAGAGGGCCGTTGGCCCTGGGACGCTCACCTAAGATAAAGGCTCTTTTCTCTCAACAGTCTTTCCTAAAGTCAATATACTGATGCTTCATGCAAAATATCAAGGCTCTACGCCTTCTGGGTCAGGAGGAGAACATTTTTAAAGATTATTTTAAATTTCAATTTTGTTGGCATGGCAATCAGAGTTTTTAATGGATTTCAATTCCTTTAGCTATTCTAAATGAGAACCACCTAAGGAACATTACTTCCAAAGTTGGTTCAAATTGGCCCTATGGTTAAGGAGGAGATGTCGTTTCAAAATCTTCTTTTATTTACCCCCTCCCCCCCCCCCCCCCCCGTGGGGCTACTGATGCTTCATGCAAAATATCAAGACTCTATGCTGACCGTCTGCACTACAGACAGGTTAATTTTAGTATACATAATCAAAATTATCTTATTTGCATCATTGGCTGCTACTTAGGGTACATTGATTACCTATTTCTGTCTCCTATTTTGCAAAATATTAGACATGTCCAATTTCAAAGGTTTTACAGATGAAAATTCAATGTGTATTCTATTAGAAAAATAACCATTAAGTTAGGTAGAAAATGTAGAAAAAGAAGCAATTTCTTCTTTTTTCTACAATGTTTTCTCGATTATACAAGAGCCGTCAGAGCAGGATTATGCTCCCCGAATAAGGCTTTTGTCACAGAACTATATGCCATTATTGGACAAAAAACTTTTTATTGAATGCAACTATAGTTTGAGAGTTCAGTTCACAAGAAATTTGGTAGTTTGACAAACATTGAAGGAAGATGTTTGGCTTCACAGGCCTGATTCTAGTAAAATTCAATATCATTATATGGTAAAGGGTTAAATATTTTACCTTCACTATCCAAGTTATCAATGAAAAATGTCTCCATACAAAAAAAAGAAGACTCTAACTTGAGTAGTCTTGCAGAAACTATAGACTGTTTTATTTTAGAATAGGATATATACAAAATGTAAAGCTACATGGCATTTAGCCCCCTTTTAGCATGGTAAGGCTCATTGGGACAAAAATTGAAATAAAAATTACCTAGGGCTTTTAATGAACAGCATTTATGTAAAGAAACAAGAAATTTTGGCAATTAGTAAAGGAGGAATATTTGAAAATTAATGACCTTGACAATTTGACCTTGACCAATGACCTTAAACTTAGTACCAACAGAAAGTCCATGTCATAAGCAATGCACATGTAAAATATGAAGGCTATATCACTTACCATTGTTTACTTATGGGAGATGTTAAAGTTAAAATTTTCTAAATTTTGACATTGAGAAATGACCTTGACCTTGACAGATGACCTTGAACCTCATACCAACAGAAAGTCATGTCATAAGCAATGCACATGTAAAATATGAAGAGTGTGTCACTTATACCATTGTTAACTTATAGACAATGTTATAGTTAAAATTTTCAAATTTTGACCTTGAGAAATGATCTTGATCTTGACTGATGACCTTGAACTTAGTACCAACAGAAAGTCCATGTCAAAAGCAATGCACATGTGAAATATGAAGGTTAAAGCACTTAACATTGTAAACTTATAGACAATGTTTAAGTTAAGATTTTTCTGAATTTTGATCTTGAGAAATGACCTTGACCTTGAATTATGACCTTTGTACCAACAGAAAGGGTTCGTCACAAGCAATGCACATTTGAAATATGAAGACTTCATCTGTAACCAATCAAAAGTTATTGCCAATTTTAGTTTTTGCAGGGAAAAAAGACAGTTAACGTAAAGGTAATAACATTAAGGCCCCTTTTCCCATGACGCATTTTTATAAACGAAAATTCCCGTTAGTTTAAGGTCAAGGGGATCTGATTTGCTACTCAAGTATGAAATTTCATAAAATTCCAACAATTAGTCTTGGAGAAATTGGCAAAAAGCTAGTTTTTACATTAAGGCCCCTTTTTCCATGACGCAGCCTTGAAAAAATAAAAATAAAAAAACAGGTCTTGGAAATTTCCTAGGAAGATTATATATGAAGTTTCGTCCAATTAGGCCCAGGGGTTGCTGAGATATGACTTCGGACGGATGGGCGCACAGGCCGGCGACTATATGCTCCCCTGAAAAATTTTTCAGGGAGCATAAAAATCGAAGAGAAGTAGAAACCAAGGATTGAACAGGAAGGGTTGACAGTATCTCTTTGGAGCTATGCCCTATGTAAACCTATTTGAAGAATACATAATTTTGGGCTGCTAAAATTTGAATAAGGTTGCAGGGACATGAAAGCTATGGAGGTCAGTTTTGGCAACAACCGATTATCAGCTGTAATGTTGCAGCAATTTGTTGAACCCATTCCCACACAATGCCACTTTTTTACGCCTCTATTGAAAAAATATTGAGAAAACATTGTGGAATATGAAGAAATTGCTTATAACAAGCAATTTCTCCATTTCCCTAAATGTTTCTTCCCCAAAGACCCTATAATTTCAAAATTTTGATCAACTTGAAGATGTCATCTGCATTTCCTTTCAATTTGGACAAGTCCACAATTCAGTTGTGTGGTAATTGGTTAATTGACAGGTAAGGTCATAGTATGATTTGTCATGAATCAACTAGACTATCATGGCAAAAATAGTTCCGCATGGTGTTTTGTTATAGGGATAGAAGTACCAGTAATATGATGCTGACAAAACTCGAAAATAACCCTTAATTAATTTGCAAGATAAATCAGTGGCTCTGGTGCTCACCTGAGATAATGCTCTTTTACTTCCAGGCCTAATACTTACAGAGTCTGGAGAAGACCTCCTTTAAAATTTAACTAAAATTAACTTATGTTACCATGACAACCAATGTTTTCAACAGACTACTAATTTAGTGATTATTAAAAGGGGGTAACCTAAGGGAAATTTCTGCCAAATTTGTTTAAAATTGGACATATAGTTTTGGAAGAGTTGCCTTCTTTATTTCTATATAGGCCCACTCACGGGAAGGACTCTGAAATTTTAGCGATTTTGAAAGAGGTCAATGTACTAACGCTTCATGCAAAATATCAAGATTCTACAACTTCTGGGTAGGGAGGAGATTTTTAAAGATATTTTTTTCTTCGATTTTTACTCTTGTTGTGATGGCAACTAGACCTTTCAACAGATTTCAGTTCTCTGGTTGAAATTAGCCCAGTGGTTTGGGAGGATATGTTGTTTTAAAAATCCTTCTTTATTTCTACATAAGCCCATCCCTAGGGGGCTCTGCTCCTTGGGACTTGAGGGTAATGGTTTTAGCAATTTTGAAACAGGTCAATGTATTGATGCTTCATGCAAAATATCAAGGCTCTACACCTTTGCACCTTCTGGGTTAAAAGGAGATAATTTTGAAAGAATATTTTAAAATTTTATTTCTGTTGCAATTTCTTCATTTTACACAATGTTTTCCCATTTTTTTTGCTTGAGGGACGTCAAATCAAAATCTTCCTTTATTTCCATATAAACCCACCCCCACTTGGGCTCCGCCCATGGTGATCCAAGGATCATGATTTTGACCATCTGCACTACAGGCTAATTCCAGTATACCCTCCCAACAAACTTTGTTTGTAAGGGTATAATGAGCACCAAGAAGACGGGGTTCAAGAGATAAATGGTGGATTTACATAATCAAAATTGTCTTATTTGCATCATTGGCTGCTACTTAGGGTACATTGATTACCTCTTTCTATCTCAGTAGGTTTGAAGTATATGTATAAAGCCTTTCCTATTTTGCAAAATTTTAGACATGTCCAAATTCAAAGGTTTTGCAAATGAAAATTCAATGTGTATTCTATCAGAAAAATAACCAGTCAGTTAGGTAGAAAATATAGAAAAAGAAGAAATTGCTTGAGACAAGCAATTTCTTCTTTTTTCTACAATGTTTTCTCAATTATAAAATCTGAGGGAAGTAGAAACCAGGGATTGAACAGGAAGGGGTTAATTGGCTGACAGTGTCTCTTTGGAGCTATGTCCTATGTAAACCTATTTGAAGAATACATAATTTTGGGCTGCTAAAATTTGAATAAGGTTGCAGGGACATGAAAGCTATGGAGGTCAGTTTTGGCAACAACCGATTATCAGCTGTAATGTTGCAGCAATTTGCTGAACCCATTCCCACACAATGCCACTTTTTTACGCCTCGATTGAAAAGATATTGGGAAAACATTGTGGAATATGAAGAAATTGCTTATAACAAGCAATTTCTCCATTTCCCTAAATGTTTCTTCCAAAAAGACCCTATAATTTTAAAATTTGATCATCTTGAAGATGTCATCTGCATTTCCTTTCAATTTGGACAAGTCCACAATTCAGTTGTGTGGTAATTGGTTAATTGTCAGGTCCCTAGTCACACCCAGAGACCTCCATCAAACATTGGTAAGGTCATAGTATGTTTGGTCAGGAATCAACTAGACTTTATTGCCATTTATCATGGCAAAAATACTTCTGCATGGCAATTTGTTATAGGGATATAAGTACTAGTAATATGATGCTGACAAAACTCGAAAATAACTCTTTACTAATTTGTAAGATAAATCAGTGGCTCTGGTGCTCACCTTAGATAAAGCTCTTTTTCTTCCAGGCCTAATACTTACTGGGTCTGGAGAAGACCTTTAAAATTTAACCAAAATTAACTTATGTTACCATGACAACCAATGTTTTCAACAGACTACTAATTTAGTGATTAAGAGGTCAACCTAAGGGAAATTTCCTAAATTTGTTTGAAATTGGACACATAGTTTTGGAAGAGTTGCCTTCTTTATTTCTATATAGGCCCAATCACCTGAGGGACTCTGAAATTTTAGCGATTTTGAAAGAGGTCAATGTACTAACGCTTCATGCAAAATATCAAGATTTTCAACTTCTGGGTTTGGGAGGTGATTTTTAAAGATATTTTTTTCTTCGATTTTTACTCTTGTTGTGATGGCAACTAGACCTTTCAACAGATTTCAGTTCTCTGGTTGAAATTAGCCCAGTGGTTTGGGAGGATATGTTGTTTTAAAAATCCTTCTTTATTTCTACATAAGCCCATCCCTAGGGGGCTCTGCTCCTTGGGACTTGAGGGTAATGGTTTTAGCAATTTTGAAACAGGTCAATGTATTGATGCTTCATGCAAAATATCAAGGCTCTACACCTTTGCACCTTCTGGGTTAAAAGGAGATAATTTTGAAAGAATATTTTAAAATTTTATTTCTGTTGCAATTTCTTCATTTTACACAATGTTTTCCCATTTTTTTTGCTTGAGGGACGTCAAATCAAAATCTTCCTTTATTTCCATATAAACCCACCCCCACTTGGGCTCCGCCCATGGTGATCCAAGGATCATGATTTTGACCATCTGCACCACAGGCTAATTCCAGTATACCCTCCCAACAAACTTTGTTTGTAAGGGTATAATGAGCACCAAGAAGACGGGGTTCAAGAGATAAATGGTGGATTTACATAATCAAAATTGTCTTATTTGCATCATTGGCTGCTACTTAGGGTACATTGATTACCTCTTTCTATCTCAGTAGGTTTGAAGTATATGTATAAAGCCTTTCCTATTTTGCAAAATTTTAGACATGTCCAAATTCAAAGGTTTTGCAAATGAAAATTCAATGTGTATTCTATCAGAAAAATAACCAGTCAGTTAGGTAGAAAATATAGAAAAAGAAGAAATTGCTTGAGACAAGCAATTTCTTCTTTTTTCTACAATGTTTTCTCAATTATAAAATCTGAGGGAAGTAGAAACCAGGGATTGTACAGGAAGGGGTTAATTGGCTGACAGTGTCTCTTTGGAGCTATGCCCTATGTAAACCTATTTGAAGAATACATAATTTTGGGCTGCTAAAATTTGAATAAGGTTGCAGGGACATGAAAGCTATGGAGGTCAGTTTTGGCAACAACCGATTATCAGCTGTAATGTTGCAGCAATTTGTTGAACCCATTCCCACACAATGCCACTTTTTTACGCCTCTATTGAAAAGATATTGGGAAAACTTTGTGGAATATGAAGAAATTGCTTATAACAAGCAATTTCTCCATTTCCCTAAATGTTTCTTCCCCAAAGACCCTATAATTTTAAAATTTGATCATCTTGAAGATGTCATCTGCATTTCCTTTCAATTTGGACAAGTCCACAATTCAGTTGTGTGGTAATTGGTTAATTGTCAGGTCCCTAGTCACACCCAGAGACCTCCATCAAACATTGGTAAGGTCATAGTATGTTTGGTCAGGAATCAACTAGACTTTATTGCCATTTATCATGGCAAAAATACTTCTGCATGGCAATTTGTTATAGGGATATAAGTACTAGTAATATGATGCTGACAAAACTCGAAAATAACTCTTTACTAATTTGTAAGATAAATCAGTGGCTCTGGTGCTCACCTTAGATAAAGCTCTTTTTCTTCCAGGCCTAATACTTACTGGGTCTGGAGAAGACCTTTAAAATTTAACCAAAATTAACTTATGTTACCATGACAACCAATGTTTTCAACAGACTACTAATTTAGTGATTAAGAGGTCAACCTAAGGGAAATTTCCTAAATTTGTTTGAAATTGGACACATAGTTTTGAAAGAGTTGCCTTCTTTATTTCTATATAGGCCCAATCACCTGAGGGACTCTGAAATTTTAACGATTTTGAAAGAGGTCAATGTACTAACGCTTCATGCAAAATATCAAGATTTTACAACTTCTGGGTTTGGGAGGAGATTTTTAAAGATATTTTTTTCTTCGATTTTTACTCTTGTTGTGATGGCAACTAGAGCTTTCAACAGATATTTTTGAAAGAATATTTTAAAATTTTATTTCTGTTGCAATTTCTTCATTTTACACAATGTTTTCCCATTTTTTTTGCTTGAGGGACGTCAAATAGCATAATGGTGTAGGAATGGGAAAATGAAAATATTATTCTTGTAACATTTTCATCCCAACTCGCATAAATTTGCATCCAGATATAAATCCAGTGATATGGTATCCACACCTACACTGCCTGCCTGTGATTATATTACACTGGTCTGAGGTCAATCAACCAACAACTTAAGTTAACCCTTTCCTGGATAAACCAGGGGTTTTACTTCACTGTGATTCTATGCTTGAGAAAATATTGTGGAAAAGAGGAAATTGCTTGTAACAAGCAATTTCTTCTTTTCCCACAATATTTTCTAATCAGTAGGTTGGCTTTATTTCAAATTGCATCTAATTTTCATTGTTGTCTGCAACCTCAATCAATTTGGACCAGTCTAAAATTTCAAGCAAGAGGGCCAGAATGGCCCTAAAATCGCTCACCTGACTAATGTAAGATGATTCGAAATTTTGCCAACACTTTTGAAAAGGGTCACCCAAGGAATATTCATTTAAGTTTAGTTGAAATTGGCCCAATGGTTACTGAGGAGATGTTTAAAAATTTCAAAGTAAACAAACTGCCACGCCCATATTTGGGCATAAATCAAAATTCTGCAAACACCTTTTGAATAGGGTCACCAAAGGAACATTTATGCCAAGTTTTGGTGAAATTGGCCCAATGATTACTGAGTAGAAGATATTTGAAGATTTCTAAATAAAAAATTGCCCTAACCTGCCACGCCAATATTAGGGCGTCAATCAAATTTCACAAACAACTTTTGAAAAAGGTTCACCCAAGGAACCTTCATACCAAGTTTGGTTGAAATTGGCCCAATGCTTACTGAGGAGAAGATATTTAAAGATTTCTAAATAAAAAAACGGCCATGCCCATATTAGGGCATAAATCAAATTTCCTAAACACGATTTGAAAAGGGTCACCCAAGGAATATTCATGCCAAGTTTGGTTGAAATTGGCCAAATGGTTACTGGGAGAAGATGTTTAAAGATTTCTAAGTCAAAAACTGCCCCACCCTTCCACGCCCTTATTTGGGCATCAATCAAAATTCTAGAACAACTTTTGAAAAGGGTCACCCAAAGACATTCATACCAAATTTTGTTGAAATTGGCCTAATAGTTACTGAGGAGAAGATGTTTAAAGATTTCAGTCAAAAACTGCCATGCCCATATTTGGGCATGAAACAAAATTCTGCGACAACTTTTGAAAAAGGTCAACCAAGGAACATTCATGCAAAGTTTAGTTGAAATTGGCCCAATGGTTACTGAGGAGAAGATGTTTAAAGATTTCAAAGTAAAAAAAAGTGCCCGACCCTGCCATGCCCATATTTGGGCATAAATCAAAATTCCAGGAACAACTTTTGAAAAGGGTCACCCAAGGAACATTCATGCAGTGTTTGGTTGAAATTGGCTCAATGGTTACTGAGGAGAAGATGTTTAAAGATTTCAAAGTTAGAAACTGCCACGCCCATATTTGGGCATAAATCAAAGTTTCACGAACAAGGTTCAACCAAGGAACATAATCCACATATATACCAAATTTGGTTGAAATTGGCCCAATAGTTACTGAGGAAAAGTTTAAAGTTTTCAAAGTCAAAAACTGCCACGCTTATATTTGGGCATAAATCAAAATTTTGCTAACAACTTTTAAAAAGGTCATCCAAGGATCATTCATGCCAAGTTTGGTTGAAATTGGCCCAATGGTTCCTGAGGAGAAGATGTTCAAAGATTTCAAAGTAAAAAACTGCCCCACCCTGCCACGCCCATATTTGTGCATAAATCAAATTCGAGGAACAACTTTTGAAAAGAGTCACCCAAGGAACATTCATGTAAAGTTTGGTTGAAATTGGCCCAATGGTTACTGAGGAGAAGATGTTTAAAGATTTCAAAGACAAACAGCAAGGCCCTGCCACGCCCATATTTGGGGGTCAATCAAAATTCTACGAACAACTTTTGAAAAGGGTCATCAAAGGAACATTCATGCCAAGTTTGGTTGAAATTGGCCCAATAGTTACTGAGGAGAAGATGTTAAAAGATTTCAAAGTCAAAAACTGCCACGCCCTGCCACGCCTATATTTGGGCATAAATCAAAATTTCGCGAACAACTGTTAAAAAGGGTCACCCAAGGAACATTAATGCCAAGTTTGGTTGAATTCCGCCCAGTGGTTACTGAGCAGAAGATGTTTAAAGATTTCTAAGTCAAAAACTTCCATGCCCTGCCACGCCAATATTTTGGCAGAAATCAAAATTCCACTAACAACTTTTGAAAAGGGTCACCAAAGGAACATTCATGCCAAGTTTGGTTGAAATAAGCCCAATGGTTACTGAGGAGAAGATGTTTAAAGATTTCTAAGTCAAAAACTGCTATGCCCTACTACTCCCTTATTTTGGGCATAAATCAAAATTTCGCTAACAACTTTTGTAAAGGGTCACCAAAGGGACATTCATATCAAATTTGGTTGAAATTGGCCCAATGGTTACTGAGGAGAAGATGTTTAAAGATTTCAAAGTCAAAAACTGCCACGCCCTGCCACGCCCATATTTGGGGGTCAATCAAAAAACGGCGAACAACTTTTGAATAGGGTCACCCAAGGATCATTCCTACCAAGTTTGGTTGAACTCCGCCCAGTGGTTACTGAAGAGAAGATGTTTAAAGAATTGTTGACGCTTCCGACACACGACACACAAAAGGTGATAGCAAAAGCTCACCTTGAGAACGTTGTGCTCAGGTGAGCTAAAAACGGGAAAGGGTTAAAGAAATGAATAAAGGTCAGAACAGCAAGTAGTTGATCATTTCACTTTATTTGTTCCCTTTAGCAGCATATGATATGTACTATCCAATCACAATCTTACATAATGACAGTAAAATGTATAAATAAATCATTAAATACACAAAATAGGCAAAAATTATATAAACATTATATTATGAATCTTCAACAAGAGGGTAGCGCCAATTTTACACATAACATGTATAATAAAACCAGAAATTTGCCGTGAGTTATGCTGCTTACAAATAAAGTTCCATGGTAAATTCTCTCCTACACAGCTCTTATCAACACACTGCATACTTACACTTTGCATATATCAAACAAGGTGCCAAATTGTCACAAGATACGCCCATCACACTGCTTATTATTAACTGGGGGGTTGAATAGAACTGATGTGATTTTGAATGAATATTTTTTGTCAAACAAAGTATGAAAAACAACAAAGGACAATAACTCAAAATATACGCTAGGTAGAGTTATGGTTCTTGTACACTGCACTCCCACTAGGTGAGCTCTATCCATCCATGAAGTTTCATGATTCTAGCTATTATGCTTTTAGAGATTTACTCCGGACAAGATTCAAGTATGAAAAACAACAAAGGGCAATAACTCAAAAAATAGGCTAGGTAGAGTTATGGTTCTTGTACACTGCACTCCCACTTGGTGAGCTCTATCCATCCATGAAGTTTCATGATTCTAGCTATTATACTTTTAGAGATATACTCCGGACAAGATTCAAGTATGATAAACAACAAAGGGCAATAACTCAAAAAATAGGCCAGGTAGAGTTGTGGTTCTTGTGCACTGCATTCCCCCTTGGTGAGATCTATACACCCATGAAGTTTCATGATCCTAGCTATAATACTTTTAGAGATATACTCCGGACAAGATTCAAGTATGAAAAACAACAAAGGGCAATAACTCAAAAAGCCAAGTAGAGTTATGGTTATTTGGCACTGCACTCCCCCTTGGTGAGATCTATACACCCATGAAGTTTCATAATCCTAGCTATTATATATATATACTTTTAGAGATAAACTCCAGACAAGATTCAAGTATGAAAAACAAATAAGGGCAATAACTCAAAAATAGGCCAGGTAGAGTTATGGTTCTTATACACTGCACTCCTCGTTGGTGAGCTCTATTCATCCATGAAATTTCATGATTCTAGCTATTATACTTTTAGAGATATACTCCGGACAAGATTCAAGTAGGAAAAACAACAAAGGGCAATAACTCAAAAAATAGGCCAGGTAGAGTTATGGCTCTTGTGCACTGCACTCCCCTTTGTGAGATCTATACACCCATGAAGTTTCATGATCCTAGCTATAATGCTTTTAGAGATATACTCCGGACAAGATTCAAGTATGATAAACAACAAAGGGCAATAACTCAAAAAATAGGCCAGGTAGAGTTAGGGTTATTGTGCACTGCACTCCCTATTGGTGAGATCTATACACCCATGAAGTTTCATGATCCTAGCTATAATAATTTTAGAGATATACTCTGGAAAAGATTCAAGTATGAAAAACAACAAAGGGCAATAACTCAAAAAATAGGCAAGGTAGAGTTATGGCTCTTGTGCACTGCACTCCCCCTTGGTGAGATCTATACACCCATGAAGTTTCATGATCCTAGCTATAATACTTTTAGAGATAAACTCAGGACAAGATTCAAGTATGAAAAACAACAAAGGGCAATAACTCAAAAAATAGACCAGGTAGAGTTATGGTTCTTGTGCACTTCACTCCCTCTTGGTGAGTTCTATACACCCATGAAGTTTCATGATCCTAGCTATAATACTTTTAGAGATATACTCCGGACAAGTTTCAAGTATGAAAAACAACAAAGGGCAATAACTCAAAAAATAGGCCAGGTAGAGTTATGGTTCTTGTGCACTGCACTCTGTATTGATGAGAATGATATAATTGCCAAGTTTAAAGTCAATCGGACGCCCGGACGAAAGAGTTATGCTCCGGACAAAGAAGTGGACAACTGGACGCCCGGACAACCTGACGCCACAGGTGATCCCATAATACGTCCCGTCCTTGACGGGCGTATAAAAAGAAGCAAATCCGTATTTCTACAAATAAGTGCTTCCTCCCGAATAATACTAAAGAAGTATCATAGCCTAAATGTAAATAACTTGATTAATTTTTTTCTCAATTTGAAGATAAGTAACTTTTTTAACATTGACCAGTCTAATTCTTGTCAAATGGTTATGAATTAGATAAATATGAACTAGACTATCACTGAATGTGATTAATACCCATCCCCCTAGGGTTCCATGTCACAGAAAAAATATGTTGTCGCTGAAAAAGAGCCTTTTTTTTTCAAACAAGGGCCATAACTCCAAGAAAAGTCAATGGACCATTACCAAAATAGAACATTCAAATCTTTTGTTAATACTTCGTACACTTGTGAAACTTGAGTCAAATCAATTCAGTAGTTGAAAAAATGAGCAAACAAGATCTTTCATTAAAAGGCCATAACTCTGTTAAAAGTCAATGAAATGCAACCAAATTACAATATGCACATCTCTGCTTGATACCGAGTCTATCTTTAAGTATGAATCAAATCCATGCAATAGTTGCTAAGAAAAGGAGCAGACAAGAATAAGCTACAGACGGACCAACCAACAGACTAAACGTACAGCTAACACCTTTATACCCAAACAATACCCAAACAAAGTTTTGGGGGTATAAAAATAAATATGGGAAAAAGGGTGGGATAACTGTATAACATTAACAAGGTGAGCAATAAGGCTTAAAGAATGATTTAAGGATATCACAAAACTTTGGTTCATTAGCACTTTAACTTTCCATAATTTACAAGGGAAAAAAAGATTTAGGTTAACCGACATGAATAATGCAGGTTGTCCCTGTTGAACACTAGTGTAAACTGTGATCATTGAAAAACATGTGACGGAAAGGGACTATCTCAGAAGTGCAAAAAAATTGACCCAAATACCTACGCAAAAGCAAAAAATACAATATTTTGTAATATACACTGTACCTACCAAATTTCCTCATCAGATACATTCAATGCACAAGGATAAAATTGGACTACGTAAAAACAAGAGGGCCATGATGGCTTTTATCGCTCACTTAAATCACTTTTATCAAATTCAAGAAGGCATGGTTCATGAGTAACATGGTGGTGGATCAAAATGTTTTTGATGATGTCAATGCTAAGTGACGAGACATGAATAATCCTAACTAAAAAATAAAACACTTTTTTTAGTAGCTGGGTGGCTTTTTTGTTCTGGGAAGATGAATTTATAAATTCTAAATCAAGTGACTCTTTATATGGTGCCATTATGACCCCTGGGGTCATGATTTGAGCAAACTTAATACAGGTCTACTAGGTAATGCTTCATAATTATAACAAGAGGACCATGATGGTCCTAAATTGCTCCCCTGAGTACGATGGTTCATGGCTTTCTGATATAAACAAAATGGCAAAGCCCTCTGTCTAATTATTTTGGAGAAGATGTTTACAGATTTCACTTTTAATCCTAGGTATATTGATGATCCCACCATATAGCACTAATTTCCTGAATATGGTAATGCTTTGAAGTAAAGACATCAATACATACCAAGTATAAAAGCTGTAAGCCTAATGGTTTAGGAGAAGAAGGTTTTCAAAGATATCATTATTTATTCCTGACTAAAATTAGGGATTGCTCAGAAAAGGGCTAATTTTTTAAGTAATTTGGAAGAGGGTCAAAAGCTGATGGTATGTACCAAATATCAAAGTTCTAGGCTTTATGGTTTGGGAGAAAAAGATTTTCAAAGATTTCCTTCTTTATTCCTTTGTAAAATCAGGAATCGCACAGAAAAGGGCTAATTTTCAGAGTATAATAATTCTTTGAAGTATTTTGGTAGACGGTCAATATATCATGATATGTACAAAATATCAAAGCTCTAGGCCTTATGATTTGGGAGAAGAAGATTTTTAAAGTTTTCCTTCTTTAATTCTATGTAAAATCAGGAATTGCCCAGAAGACGGCTAATTTTCAGAATATGGTAATTCTTTGAAGTATTTTGGTAGAGGGTCAATAGATGATGATTTGTACTAAATATCAAAGCTCTAGACCTTCTGGTTTGGGAGAAGAAGATGTTAAAAGATTTCCTTCTTTCTTTCTATGTAAAATCAGGGATCGACCAGAAAAGGGCTTATTTTCAGAATACAGTAATTCTTTGAAGTATTTTGGTAGAGGGTCAATAGATGATGATATATACCATATGAGCATTATGTAAGTTAAAAAAAACCTGTTTCATACATGTACTGAACAGACATGATACTGATAGATGACATCATTTCAAAGTAATTGTCTTGTCAAGTAAAATGACGTTGCCACACCAAGAATAACATTACTATGATTTTAACCCTTGTCTTGTCAAGTAAAATGACGTTGCCACACCAAGAATAACATTACTATGATTTTAACCCTTGTCTTGTCAAGTAAAATGACGTTGCCACACCAAGAATAACATTACTATGATTTTAACCCTTGTCTTGTCAAGTAAAATGACGTTGCCACACCAAGAATAACATTACTATGATTTTAACCCTTGTCTTGTCAAGTAAAATGACGTTGCCACACCAAGAATAACATTACTATGATTTTAACCCTTGTCTTGCCAAGTAAAATCCTTGGTGAGAATTTCATCAAAATCAAAGGACCGAGAGCATTGTAAGGCTCTTTTGTGTGTCAATTTTTCTTGTCTTTTAGATTTTAGATTTTATAAACACCTCTTGCTTGAAAGGGACAAAGAAGTGGTGTGTACAAAGATCAGACTGCACATAGGTGCATGCTGATCTTTGTATATACCTCCTCTCAAAAGCTGGAATACATGTATTCCAGATTCAGTATGATCTGGGTTAAAAAAGGGTTGATTCAAGACAAATTATTATCGGTTCTATTTATTTGTTATAGTCAAAATTTGTTGGTATATAAATAATCGAATACTTTGATGAAGTAGTGTTATAAAACCTTGCAGTGGATTCTGATCGTTTAGGAAAAATTGTATTTCATGAGATCACACGTCAAATATCCAAATTTTCTGACTTGACAAAGGTCCAATGCAAGGCTTGTATCACAACTATAACATAATGTTTGTTATTTCTCTATTTCTTACAATTCAATATTATCTAGGCACATGCTGTATAGTGATGACAAATAAGTAACAATGCAACTATTTAACCCTTTCCCGCTTTTTGAAATTTTAGACTGGTCCAAGTTGAAAGAGCTTGCAGACGTCAATAAAAGTGGGATGCAATTCGAAAAGTAACCATTTTACAGCTTAGAAAATATTGTGGGAAAAGAAGAAATTGATTGTAACAAGCAATTTCTTCTTTTTCCACAATGTTTTCTCAAGTTTAAAATCATAGGGACGTAAAATCCCAGGTTTGTACAGGAGAGGGTTAAGACCACTTTTTGCGGAACTACTTTGTGTAAGAATACAAAATATACTTTATTTCGCCTAACAAATACTTCCTAACAGTAGCTCCCATGTTAAATATCAAAAGATTGTTCTCTTATTTGAGAATTATTTCCTCGAAACAGTCAGTCTAATGATTGTTTAATTCTTTACTGATTTATAGAATTTAGGCTGGTCCAATTATAATGGTTTTGCAGACAGAAATTTAAAGTGGATTTGATCTGAAAGATAATCATAAAGTAGGGTAGAATGTATTATGGAAAAAGAAGAAATTTCTTGCTACAAGCAATTTCTTCTTTTTCTACTTTTTTTTTTCTCAATTATAAAATCACAGGGACGTTAAAACCAGGGATTGAACAGGAAAGGATTACAGGAAGTTATCTACATATCAGAGGAAATCATGCAGAAATAATTATTTGAACTTTCGGTATGAAAATAAGGCACAAAACAAGAGTACCTGTGTGTGTTTTAAATGCCTTTCGGAAGTATTTATTAGGTGAAAATGGTAGCTTTGTACTAATTTTTTATTTCATTATTTATTAAACAAAATGAAGCCAATCACAATTCATGATCTGGATGGACACAGTTAAAATAAAATTATTGAAAATGGACAAAACAACCTAGAAGAATGCAATGAAATAAATGGCTTATAAAAATATTGCACAGCCCCACATTGAGCCTTGAACATCTGTTAACCCATTACCACATAAACCCACATATTGATCCCTAGCGTCACTACAAACCCTCCATTGTTCCAATGGCCATGAATTTATGTATAATCCAGATAATAATTATGTGCTTATCTTAACCCTTTCCTGTTTTTTGAAATTTTAGACTGGTCCAAAAGAAGGTACAGGCAACAATGAAAGTTTGATACAATTTGAAATGAAACCATGCTGTGTCGTAGAAAATATTGTTGAAAAAGAAGTAATTGCTTGTTACAATCAATTTCTTCTTTTTCAACCATGTTTTCTCAAGTATAAAATCACAGGAACGTAAAATCCCGAGTTTGTATAGAAAAGCGTTAAACAAGTAAGCTTGAGTCAGAATGTATTAATTCCCTTGCAATGTAGTTACAAGGGAGGTAACAATTTTTACACAACAAAATTACTATGTCCAGCAGTACTGGTTTCCTCCTTTGCCTTTTCTTTTGCTGAAATTAGGCCCCACAGCAATTTTTTAACCCAATATCAATTTCAAGTTTATGAAATTTTCAACTTTCTGGATAGAAAACATTGTGGAAAATATGAAGAAATTGCTTATTGCAAGCAATTTCTTCATTTCCCACAATGTTTCCCTAATTATTGTGTCTGAAGGGCATGTAAAGTGTCATTATGCAGGAATGGGTTAACAGATCAATTTTTTCAATAAAAATGATTATGGATCATTCTAGTGAAATTTCTTTGTAATTTTTGAGAAGAAGATTTTCAAAGTTTTCACTATATACCTTTTAGGGAAATTAGCTCCGCCTAAGAAGCAAGGTTATTCTGTAGGTTGGATACTTTTCAAATTGCACCCACTTTTAATTGTTGCTGCAACTTCTTCCAAATAGGACCAGTCTAGATTATGAAAAATTGGAAAGGGTTAAGGTAACCAGAGTGATCCGACAGACATAAATATCAATACTGAAACCGTTAGCTTCTAATCTATCTAACAGTAATAAAGCTTTGGAATGTTAGTCGCACAAGTGTCATGCAAATGCTCTTGTTAACTCATTACCAGATGGCAAAAATTTAGACTGGTTGAAATTAAACAAGAGGATCATGATGGTCCTATATCGCTCCCCTGAGTATGATTGTTCAAGGCTTTATGATATAATATTCAAAATATCAAAGCCCTACACCTAATCCTATAGGAGAAGAAGATTTTTTATAGATTTTCTCCTTTAATCCTAGGTATAGTGAAGATCAAACCATATTGAGCTAATTTAAGAGTACGGTAATTCTTTGAAGTACTTAAGTAGAGGGTCAATAGGCATTAATACTTACCAAATATCCAAGCTCTAGGCCTTATGGTTTAGAGGAAGAACATTTTCTATGATATCCTCCATTACTTCTTTCTGGGATTGCACAAAAAGCCCTTATTTTCAGAATACAGTAATTCTATGAAGTATTTTAGTACAGGGTCAATAGGTAATATAACACACTAAATATTAAAGCCCTTGGCCTTATGGTTTGGGAGAAGAAGACTTTTAAGATTTCCTTCTTTATTTCTATGTAAAATCAGGGATCACTAAGAAAAGGGCTAATTTTCAGAATACAGTAATCCTTTGAAGTATTTTGGTAGATGGTCAACAGATGATGATTTATACAAAATATCAAAGCTCTAGGACTTATGGTTTGGGAGGCCAAGATTTCCAAAGTTTTACTTCTTATTTACATGTAAAATCAGGGATCGCCCAGAAAAGGGCTTATTTTCAGAATAGGGTAATTGTTTGAAGTATTTTAGTAGAGGGTCAATAGATGATGATTTGTACCAAATATCAAAGCACTGGGCCTTATGGTTAGGGAGAAGAAGATATTTAAAGTTTTCCTTCAATATTATATGTAAAATCAGGGATCGCCCAGAAAAGGTCTAATTTTTTAGAATACAGTAATTCTTTGAAGTACTTTGGTAGAGGGTCAATAGATGATAATTTATACAAAATATAAAAAGCTTTAGGCCATATGGTTTGGGGTAAGAAATTTTTTTAAGATTTCCTTCTCTAATTCTATGTAAAATCAGGGATCAGCCAGAAAAGGTCTTATTTTCAGAATAAGGTAATTCCTTGAAGTATTTTGGTAGAGGGTCAATAGATGATGATGTATACCAAATATCAAAGCTGTAGGCCGTATGGTTTAGGAGGAGAAGATTTTTAAAGTTTCCTTCTTTATTTCCTTGTAAAATCAGGGATGCAAAGGAAAGGGCTAATTTTTAGAATACTGTTATTCTATAAAGTATTTTTGTAGAGGGTCAATAGATGATAATTTATACAAAATATCAAAGCTCTAGGCCTTATGGTTTGGGAGGAGAAGATTTTTTAAGATTTCCTTCTTTATTTCTATGTAAAATCAGGGATCGCCCAGAAAAGGGCTAATTTTCAGAATAGGTTAATTCTTTGAGGCATTTGGTAAAGGGTCAAAAGATGATGATTTTTACCAAATATCAAAGCTCTAGGCCGTATGGTTTGGTAGAAGAAGAATTTTAAAGTTTTCCTTCTGTATTTCTTTGTAAAATCAGGGATCGCCCAGAAAAGGGCTTATTTTCAGAATACGGTAATTCTTTGGCGCATTTTGGTAGAGGGTCAATAGATGATGATTTGTACCAAATATCAAAGCTCTAGGCCTTACCGCTTTGGAGGAGATTTTTAAAAAAAAATTCACTCTGTTGTCATGGCTACCAGAGTTCTTCATGGATTTCAATTCTTTGAAGTATTTTGAAAGAGCATGACCTAAGGATCATTTCTATGAAGTTTTGTTGAAATTCCACGGTTAGTTTAGGAGGAGAAGATTTTTTTGAAATTGTGAATGGACTGACGATGGACAATGACCAGTCACAATAGCTCACCCAGAGCACTTTGTGCTCAGGTGAGCTAAAAATGCAGACAACAATATCAACTTGATGGAATTTCAAATATCTATGTATTTCTGGGTAAAAAAACAATGTTGAAAATACAGAGCAGAAAAGCTTATTTCTACACTTTCCACATTATTTCCTTGAACCTTTTTGTTGAGGGGCGTTTAAAAGCATCAAAATGTAGTAATCAGTCGTGGTCAGGTAAATTCATTGTGATACATATTCACTTCACCATCATTTATAAAAGGTCCTTTTTCACCATTTGACATTACAGTGTCACCTTGACCTTGAAGATATATTGACAAATGTTTCACTGAAGACTAGAACAAATCATGAGGAAAAAAACTTATGCTAAATTACATCATAATTTCACTGATAAAGGAGCAGCTAGACAGAGAGACAGATGATAGGAGAATTCTGGCAAAGACAAAAAAAATCGTGATTCAAAGGTCTTTGAAAAATAAAACAAGATATTGTTGTGAAACACTAAAACTGTTGAAATGCAAATTTTTCAGGAAATTGACCTTGAAAGATGACTTTACATTGTCTTATGACCCTTACTGAAGCACATTTATGGTATGTTTGTTCATCCTAAATATGGTGTTGTATCGTAAATGGTTTTGAAGTTACAGGGAACTTTTGGTGAGACAGATGATTGGACAAACAGATAGATACCCATCTTGTTGATGTGTGTATGAGAGGCATAAAAATCACAATTGATATTCAATATGACATGCAAGAATATTATTTAGAAATCTAAGATTTCTTACAATGTATACTCAGATTGTCATGTGGGTCTAATAAATTACAATCTTATTCTAGAGATCCCTGATAAAAAATTAAATATGGTAAGTGCTTATACAGGTCAGCTTGCTTTTTCTGTGCAAAATGATTGGGCAAAAGAGGCTACTGTATTTCTGCTAATCAAGACTACTTCCCCAAAAGAGGCTACTGTCTTTTTCCTTATGAGGACTACTTCCACAAAAGAGGCTACTGTATTTCTCCTTATAAGAACTACTTCCCAAAAAGAGGCAGCTGTATTTTTCCTAATGAGGACTACTTCCCTAAAAGAGGCTACTGTATTTCTTCTAATGAGGATTACTTCCCCAAAAGAGGCTACGGTATTTCTCCTAATGAGGACTTATTGTTGTCTGCAGCCTCTTTCAATCTGGACCATTCTAAAATTTTGTTGTGCCAGATTTAGTTATGTGATTTAGGTACTTAACAAATTAAGAGTCAGTTGCAATACTGTTCTAAGTATCAATTCAATCTATTGACACTTAGAACAGTATGCTGATTAGTCCTCGAAATGTTCCCTGTCTGTTTTTCATGGCTCAAAAGGGTGTTTATCAGGAGATATACAATATTTCCTAGTTACAGTGAATACTTAAAAAATTTCTAGATATATATAGGATTTTAAGTAAAAAGAAATTACTAACATATTTGTTCTGATCTATAAAAAGAGCAAGTTAATTTAATGAACAGAAATCCTCCTCTAGAACTGGCATTGGATCCTTTTAAGACATCACCAGATGACAAATTTTTAGACTGATCCAAAATCAAAGAAGTTGCAGACAACAATTTCAAAGTGATAGGATTTATAATTTCTCTGTCTTTCTGGTAGAAAACATTGTGGAAAATGCAGGAAATGCGTGTATCAAGCAATTTATACATTTTCCACACTGTTTTCTTGAATCTTTTTTCTAGAATGGCGTCAAAGATTGTATGGTAAAGGGTTAACCCATTACAAAATGACAAAATTTAAGAAAGTTGCAAATTAAAAGATGTCGCAGACATTATTTCAACATTATTTAAAAATAGGTATAAATTGAAAAATTAAAGCCAAAAAGAGTAAAATCATTTCTCCTTTTCCCACAATATAACTGTATAAGACATTGAACTTGAATGTATCCAAATGACACAAATGCTAATGAAGGAGAACTATGATAAATCATTGTATATCAATTAACCCATTCCCTTACAATGTCATTTTGCCATCTGGTAGTGATTTAACAGACACCCCCAGTCTACTCAGTGTAAAATTGGGTAACAGTGGATTGGTTAGCCACTGCCTTTCCCTCAGAGACATGAAAACATTTGAATTCAGTGTTCAAGAAAGACTATAAACTTAACCCATTCCTACATAATCCTGCTTTTCATTACCCCTGAGGAAAAGGCTACGGAAAACATTGTGGAAAATGATGAACTTGCTTGTTACAAGCAATTTCTTCCGTATCCATATTGCTTTCTATCTCTACATACAAAGTTTTTTGAAATGTCACTGACTTAAAATTAGCGACTGAAATTCTTTCAATTTGGGCCAGTCTTTTCTTCAAAGCTTTTATCACAATCCACCTACATTCAATTTGTTTAAACTGAACTACATAACGGAGTTTTGACTCAAGTAACTTTTAACAACCAAAGACAGACAGGCAAGAAAAAATGCCTTTTAGCTGGGGATAATAATTTCAAAGTAAACAAAACATGGAATTTTAAATCAATAAACGGAAGAAAATAAGGTTGGTAAGAAAAATCACAAATTGATACATTAAATACATAACTTCATTACTAAACAATAAATACATGTTTCTGTAGTATATCAAAGACCATATTCAGATGTAAAATATGTTCAGACTTATCTTGTTCCAGGCTGCCTGCATTTCCAGGCAAATTTCGTCATTAGTTAGTTCAACTTGCTTAACCCTTTCCTGTTCAATCCCTGGTTTTAACGTCCTAGTTTTTTTGTACTTGAGAAAACATTGGGGAAAAGAAGAAATTGCTTGTGACAAGCAATTTCTTCTTTTTACACAGTATTTTCTACCCTTTTGAATGATTATTTTTCCAATAAAATCAACTTTAAATTGTGGTCTGCAAGATCTTTCAATTTGGACAGGTCTAAAATTTTTCAAAACAGGAAAGGGTTAGGTCATTACCAGACAGCGAAATTTAAGACCTGACCAAATTCATAGGAGTTGCAGACAACAATTCAATGTTTATGAAATTCCAGATTTTTTCAATTTTCTTGGTAGAAAATATTGTGAAAAATAAAGAAACTGCTTGTTGCAAGCAATTTCTTCATTTTCCAAATTGTAGTCCGAATTGTTTTTCTTTAGGGGTGTCAAAAGGCATCACTTTGAGAGAGGGTTTAAGACTAGACATAAATGTATGGGACTCATTAACACTAACAATGTATATATAAAACAAAAAGGCCATTGGCCCTGAGGCGCTCACCTGAGATAAAGGCTCTTTTTCTTTCAACAGGCTAATTTCATGTTAAGGTAAGGGGGAACATACTTTATACATATACATAGAGAGAGAGACTATGTACCAGGGGATCCAAAAGTCTAAATTACAAATTCAAAGGCTTTATGGCAAATGTGAAAGGAGGAGAAAACTTTTTTCCTCCCTATGGTTCCATGGGTTATAATTTCAGAAATAAGAAAGAGGTCAATATACTGATGCTGCATGCAAAATATCAAGATTCTACACCTTCTGGGTCAGGAGGAGAAGAATTTTAAAGATTATTTTAAAATTGCACTTTTGTTGCCATGGCAACCAGAGATTTTAACAGATTTCAATTCTTTTTGCTATTTTTAAAGGGAACCACCTAGGGAACATATCTGCCAAATTTGGTTCAAATTGGCCCAATGGTTTGGGAGGAGATGTCGTTAAAAAATCGTTCTTTATTTCTATATAAACCCCACAGCCCTGGGGCTCCACCCTTGGGGACCCGAGGAAATTGATTTTAGCTATTTTGAAAGAGGTCAATATACTGATGCTTCATGCAAAATATCAAGGCTCTATGCCTTCTGGGTCAGGAGAAGTTTTTTTTAAAGATTATTTAAAAAATTCATTTTTGTTGCCATGGCAACCAGAGTTTATAATAGATTTCAATTCTTTTTGCTATTTTTAAAGGGGACCACCTATAGAACATTTCTGCAAAATTTGGTTCAAATTGGGAGGGGATGTCGTCTGATGAAATGGATGAAGGACGACGCATGCTGGACGGACGCTGGGCAAAAGGTGATAACAATAACTCACTTGAGCACTTCGTGCACAGAAAAGCTATAATGAATACTAAAGCCATTTTATCATGTCACAATAAAATATTTCAAATCTGGACCCAAGATTATAAAATTTCTTACATTCTCAAATGAGAATTTACTCAAACTTCGAGGTGAAATCAAATATGTATATCTTTAAAATACATTTGCAAGAGTATGAAATCAGAACAATACATTGTAAATTCAATAATTTAAAGCCTTGATGAGCAGTTAAAGTTTAATAAAACTTCATATTCAAAGTTTCAGTAAAACTAGAAATGTGACACAGACATGGATGCCCCCACTTTAGTGCTCGTCACGTGACCTTCAGCTGTGACCTTGAACTTTGAAGTAATCATCAGAAATTTACGCATGCACAAGCACTCATCAATCAATTACCACATGAGAAAATTTTAGACTAGTCCAAACTGAAAGATGCTGCAGACGATAATTCAAGCTTGGTGCAATCCTAACAATCTTTGTCTTTTAGTGTAGAAAACATTCAGGATAATGAAGAAATTGCTTGTAACAAGCAATTTCTTCATTTTCCACAATATTTTCCACAATGTTTTTCGGAATATTTTCTTGAGGGTGTAAAAACATTGGATTATGTTGGAATGGGTTAAATCCATGCCAAGAAATAGCCACATACATACACGCAGAGAGAGATAACTCCATGTGCCTGTAACCTTTACATGGCAGGTGACATAAAAAGTCCTATGATCTCAGTCTCAGAAATGCTTAGAATTTTTTAATCTGCTTAGCCCAATACATGTACCAGACAATTATTTTTTAGATTGGTTTATACTTAACCCATTCCCACTCAACAGAATTTCAAGTTCCAAAAACTAAAAGAATTCTGACATATGTACTGCAGATATACTGTAGTGAAATGTAAAAGGCTCTTACAAGTAAAAAAATCAAAAACATGAAAAAAGAAACACAGGAAAAGGAAAAATTGCTTCTCAATTACAATTTGATATTTCTTAAGAGTGTTTTCATTATATTTATTTCCAGAAATCACTCACTGGGAGCTGATACCAAGACACCTGCAATATTGAAAGATCTTGACTGTCAATCAAAAAAATCATAAGACCAATCAAATCATACAATTAGACTGGATGTGAACTGTGAACTCCGACATTAGTTGACATTTATGTGAGCAATTTTGTAAATTTGGCAACTTAAACATTTACAACGCAAGTTACAAAACAAACAAGCAAATCAAATTTAAAAATATTTGTCTTTCAGGGTGGAAAACATTGTGTGACATGAAGAAACTGTTTATTACCAGCAATATCTCCATTTTCCATGTTTTCTAAAGCCTTTTTCTTGAGGGTATTAAAATAAGGATAATGTGTATATAGGTTAACACCTCTCACTGGACCATAACTCTCAGGGAGTGGTAATATGTTTGAAGATGTAAGAAAGCTTTTGAATATGGTTTAGATACTATAAGCCCTTACATAATTGACCATTCTAAGACAAAAATGCTTTGGTAAATATATCAATGCCTAATCAACAGCCAAATTATGAAAAATACCTTGAACTTGACCACCTTGACCTTGATGGATGACCTTTACCTAGTCAGATAGCTTTGATGACCTTGTCAGATAATTTTGATCTTATCCTCTTCTGCAAGGTAGTTTTATATTAAATATTGTTCGCTTAGTGTAAAAACATCATAAGAGTCTATACTGTGTATATACACATATGATGTTTTTCACTAAGCCTCCGATATGACCCTTGGTACTAAAATAGCTGGAAATAGTATTTTTTCAACAAAAATATGTACAGATGGTAAAACTGACATTCAGCTAAAAAAAGTGCTCAAATCCTGTTGTTCAAATGTAGTGTAAAAAGAGGTATTTACTTATCTCTCCCGTAGGAAGAGTATGGAATGCGTAAAAGGAGACAGATATAACTTCAATAGAGTATTATCACAGTTCTGTTTATACCCGTCCAGTAAATTCTGTGCGTAACCTGTCAATTCTTGACATCGGCAGTGAGCCTACGTCTTTAAACATACTCTGTAAGAAGAAAAAGAATTTACTTTTACATTCCTATAAATCATCAATATGTGAAGGCACAATGACAAAATAACTATCATTATCTTTTGCTAACAATTTGATAACTGTAGGGTAGCAAATAAATTTTGGATTTCAAACCGGGAAAAAAACATATTCTTTTTTATAATACACAAGGTTACAAGATCACAAGATAAATTGAAAAAAAGAATTACTCCAATGCAGCCCTGGTAGATTTACAGAGAATATACAAGGTTTAACTGAAAAGTCTGCAGAAACAGACCTCTTATAAATATTCCAATTGAAGTCTATGTTATTAAAGGTGCATGTATTATGATCACTTTGCAGTGACAGTAGTTTTTTTCTCTCTCTCTCTTTTATCATGAATGATTCTCAACTACCCATTATGATTAATTCTAAACAAATAGATAATATTGGTCCTCGTGTTATAATGAGGAAATTCTTGAGGACATGGTATCAACATTCAAGGAGCATGCCACTTGTTGTAGCATGGTAATGCCAGTAGTAGAAAGAGAGTTATTAGAGAATGTCAGAGTAATGAAACCATGTCTAGAAGGTGATATTATTGTCACAATAACATGCATAAAGTTTCAGAGCAATAGTATTATTAGAAACTGAGATATGACACTTGCACGTAAGGTTTAACCAAACCATTACGCAGATGACGATGCCCAGGTGACTGAAATAGCCCCCCATTCTTTGAATAGTCAAGCTAAAAAGGTCGCACTATAACAGTGAGGTATTATACTGCCTCATGAGGCAACTGTGTGAAAAATCAAAGAGAAAAGGCCTTGAAAATTGTCATTAACCCTTTCCTGTTTTGCACAATTTTAGAACTGTCCAAATTCAAAGGTTCAGACGAAAATGTAAAGTGTGTTTAATTTGGAAAATAACCATTTAGTAGGATAGAAAATAGTGTGTAAAAGGAAGAAATTGTTTGTATCAAGCAATTTCTTCTTTTTCTACAATGTTTTCTCAATTGTGAAATTAGATTGACATAAAAACTAGGGATTGAAGAGGAAAGGGTTAGGTGTGTTCTTCTATCAGGACAATACTCAAGTACACAATTCCACTATAACATTTACTGCTATTCGAAAAATATGATTTCTAATTGGTTGAGAATCTACCTTATTCATATGAATTGACATCCTTTGACTATGAACTATTCCAAAAGTCCCAATTTTCACACTGGTAATGGCATCAAACAAGTTATTGAAATATTTTGGGTTACAACATGCTACCTTTTACAAGGAAAATATACAAATGCTTCAACACCATTTTGGTAATTTCATGATTGTACAATAGTAATCAAAACTTCAAAATGTTTTATACTACAAAAATTTTCCTAGTAATGATTTTTTGACGATACTACAGGTACCACAAGACTGACACAATAGATCATTTAACCCTGTTTTTAGAAATTTTAGACTGGTCCAATATCAAAGAGGTTACACACAACAATGAAAATTGGATGCAATTTGAAATGAAACAATCCTATCGGGTAGAAAATATTGTGGAAAAAGAAGAAATTGCTTGTTACAAGCAATTTCTTCTTTTTCTATCACTTCTTGCTCAGGTGAGCTAAAAACTAATCACATTGTATGAATATGCAAAGCTGATTCATAAATAAGTGTGGTTTGGTTTGGTTTTTTTGGTTCATACCTCCATGAAAACAAAAAATATTCTATTCATTTCTCATAATTTAATGGCCAGCCAGCGAAAAAAACAACAACTTAACAAATTTTGCTCCCTTTTTGTATGGGCCTATACTGCGCGGAAACATACAAAATTACTAGGTGCTCAAAATCTTTAATTTTGCAATCCCTCACCTGTAGAAATGTATGACACTCTATTGTCTGACTACTTCCAACCATGTTTTTAAACAGATCTGTCATCTCGGTGAAGTTCGTACATCGAAGTAACTTCTGTCTATTTGCCAGAACCAATGCTAAAGAGGCGCGTATCAAGATCTTTGATCCTTCGTTAAATAAACAGTCCCAGACTCTGTACACAGTCTGAATTTAGAGAAAAATGAGCCAGTAAGTGACATTTTAAACAAACTAACCCTCACAATACAATTCTTTAGACTGGTCCAAGTTGAAAGAAGTTGCAGACAACAATTTCAAGTTGATGGAAAATTAAATTTTTCATCTTTTTGGATAGAAAACATTGTGGATAATGAAGAAATTTCTTATACAAGCAATTTCTTCATTTTACACAATGTTTTCCCCATTTTTTTTTCTTGAGGGGCATCAAAAAGCTTCATTGTGTGGGAATGAGTTAACTTATGCCAAGTAAAGACTTAGACCAGCCTGATAAGAGTCTTCTTTATGCACTCTGTAGATAGCTAATGACTCCAAACCCCATTTATCCAAACACACACAGTGACGCTTTTTGACACTCCCTCCAGAAAATTCTATGAAAAACATTGTGGAAAATGAAGAAATAGCTTGTTACAAGCTATTTCTTCATTATCCACAATGTTTTCTGACCCAATAGACAAAGATTTCATCACTTAGAAATTGCCGTGTGCACTTTCTTTGAATTAAGACCAGTCTAAAATGTTGTTGTTTTGGAATGGGTTGAATACTCAGCATACACTTTAGATCCATTTTGTGGATTCCAGGTTGTTCAGAGTCTAGGCTTCACAAACGTGATTTTTTTTAATTGATTGATTGATTGAATGGGTTTTAACGCCACTTTTAATAGTATTTTAGTCATGTCACATGGCTGGAGCACCTAACCATGGATTTCTGGCATTTTTCACACCAGTACTACCACTGCATCCTTTCCTAACTCAAGCTGCTATCCCTCTTAGGTTTACGCTTATCCACCCATTGCTGGGAGACAAATGTCTGAAAGGATATGTGCTGCGGGGGATTGAACCCATGACATCCCATGATTGAAAATTAGGAATTTGATGTGGTACCCACTGCGTTATGATGGCGGTGTTTTTTTTGAAATGTAATACACAAGTTCAAATGAAATTCATTTTGGTTTAAAATTCTCTCAAAACACAAACATACATTTGTGAAAATGTCTTGAAAATATTCAGCTTTTCTATCATTAACTAGAAATTGTTGCAAAGCTGACTAATACCCCCGTACAGCACTTGTCCATATACAAGTGCTATCCGCCAAAGGGCCGTAACAAAAAATGAACTTTTTATTAAAGGGCCTTAACTCCGTCAAAAATCAATGGACCATGACCAATACAGGATAAGCACATGTATGACTTATACCAAGAGTTTCTATGAAATTTGAATCAAATCTGTCCAATGGTTGCTGAGAAATTGAGCCGACAAGATTTTTCACCAAAGGGCCATAACTCCATAAAGCATCACTGGAATGTAACAAAACTAGAAGATGCACATCTCTGCTTGATACTGATTATATCAGTGAAGAATGAATAATATCCGTTCCATAGCTGCCAAGAAAGTAAGCAGAAACGAAAAAGCTACAGAAATGAAACAAAAAAATGGACTTATTTAATTAAAGGGCTATAACTACATCAACAATCAGTTGACAATAACCAAAATAGGATATGCAAATGTCTGACTTATACCAAGTGTTTCTGTGAAATTTGAATCAAATCCGTCGAATGATTAATGAGAAATTGAGTGGACACAATTTTTCACCAAAGGGCAATAACTCCCTCAAAAATCAATGGACCGTAACAAAAATAATATATGCACATGTCTGCTTAATACTGATTATATCAGTGAAGTTTGAATAAAATCTGACAAAAAGCTGTTTAGAAATTGAGCAGACACCATAAAAGCAATAGAAATGTAACAAAAAATGGACTTTTTAATTAAAGGGCCATAACTCCGTCATAAATCAATGGACTATAACCAAAATAGAATATGCACATGTCTGACTTATACCATGTGTTCCTGTGAAATTGAATGAAATCCGTCCAATGGTTGCTGAGAAATTGAGCCGACATGATTTTTCACCAAAGGGCCATAACTCCATCAAGCATCACGGGAATGTAACAAAACTAGAAGATGCACATCTCTGCTTGATACTGATTATATCAGTGAAGAATGAATAAAATTGGACCAAAAGTTGCTTAGAAATTGAGCAGACCATAAAAAGCCATAGAAATTGAATGGACATGATTTTTCACCAAAGGGCCATAACTCCCTCAATAGACCGTAACAAAAATAATATATGCACATCTCTGCTTTATACTGATTATATCAGTGAAGTTTGAATAAAATCTGACCAAAAGTTGTTTAGAAATTGAGCAGACACCATAAAAGCAATAGAAATGTAACAAAAAATGGTCTTTTTAATTAAAGAGCCATAACTACGTAATAAATCAATGGACTATAACCAAAATATATTATGCACATGTCTGACTTGAACCAAGTGTTTCTATGAAATTTGAATCAAAACCACCCAATGATTGCTGAGAAATTGAGCAGACACTATTTTTCACCACGGTCACTAAGCATCTTAGTTGACCTCTGACCTATTTAACCCTAAAACAATAAAGCTCCTCCTTGAACCATTTGTATAAAAGCTTCAAGATCTTTTGGTAAAATTGCTTATGAGTTGAAGCAAGCGAATGGTTTTCAATAAAAGTCCAATTGTGACCTCGAATTTTAACCTATGGGACTCACAAGTAATAGGGAACCTCCTTGGGTTATGGATGACATTGTATAAAATTTCAAAGTCCTTATTCAAATGGCTTATGGCTATGAACACAGAATTGGTTTTTAATAGTTACCTTGACCTTTGACCTACATGACCCAAATGTTGGCAGTCTTGCTACATAATTAATGAATTGCTTGCCACGTCCATTGAGCTCTGACAGAAAGTTCAACTTACATATTAAATGAAATTATTATGAAGAATCTAAGGTCAGTAAAATCTAACAACGTAAGTTTCCTGTCCGTAAAATGTATCAACAAGAGTGCTATAGTCACAATATACACAGCCTTTTGCATTAAGCCCCATCTTTCTCTCATGCGGCCTAAAACAGAGAAAACCAGAGACTAAGCAAGATCAAGTGACTAGGAGTACTGTGTGAAAATTTAAAGCGTTATCCTCAATAAACATAGGAGAAGATGTGTTTACAAGATTCCGATGTTCAGGACGGACAAACATTGGATCAGACAGACAGATGGAGAAGATAATACTAATATATGTCCATCTTTGAAAGCCTATAAAAATAAAACGAATGGTTGGTGACCAATACCTTGTAACTACTACCTGAATATAGCCAATTGATTCTTTTATTGACAGCCGACGCAATTTGTAAATTTTATAGCATTGATAAAAATGTTAAATTGTGTCAGAATTATAAGGTAAAAAAGATATAATAATATTAAATCTACTGAATTTGTTCTAAAACTAGAATTGTAGCAATTCAAGCATTTTCTCCCTCAAGCTGCAAAGTTAACCTTTGACCTACATTACCCAAAAATATTACGGCACTTCTTGGGTCATGAATAATGTGTATAAAGTTTCAAGGTACATTACATTATTAGGTCATATACAATGTGTTGATGAATTGCATCCCTCTTCCATTTATATAACAAGGTATTTAATGAAATTTAAAGCATTTTCTAAGCACCTATTAAGGGTAGTAATAAGATTTTCAAAGTTTTCACTGTAAACCATATGATTATGGAATAATCCATTCAACTAAAAGCGAAGTTTTTCAACCGGTCAAAATTATATGATGAAATCTGACAAAAGAGTCAATTTAGGATCATTCCTGTAAAATTTGGTTTCTGGGAAGATTTCAAAGTCTTCAATATACACTATAAATGGTTATTCTGAAATTTTTTTTTTTATAGTTTTGACTAAGTACAACATATGAAAATGAGTCATAATTATCTGATTAAATTTCTTTAACCCATTCTCACTCAATGAAGCTTTTAGAAGCCCCCAAGAAAAAATAATTGGAAAACATTGTGGAAAATGAAGGAATTGCTTGTTACAAGCAAATTCTTCATTATCCACTATGTTTCTACCCCAAGATTCCAAAAATTCATAACTTTTGAATTGTCGTCTGCAACCTCTTTCAATTTGGACCAGTCTAAAGTTTTGCCATCTGGTAATGGGTTACAATAACCTGATAAAAAGGATCATTCCTGTGAAATTTGGTTGAAATCTATCAACTGCCTTCTGAGAAAAAGATTTTCAAAGCTTTAATCATATATGGAAATAAGGCCCCCCTTTAAAGCCATGTTTTTCCATCCATTTAAATTTATCTGGAATCTGATAAAGAGTTATATAAGGATCATTCCTGTAAAATTTGGTTTAATTTATCACCTGGTTTCGGAGAAGTTTTTTAAAGCTTTTACCACACAGAGTAATTCAAGATTCTTTGCAGGAATCTGATAATGGGTCACCCAAGCATCTTTTCTGTAAAATTTGGTTGAAATCCATCCCTTAGTTTCTGAGAAAAAGATTTTCAAAGTTTTCACCATATATGGAAGTTAGCCCGGCCAATCAAAGACATTTCTTTATCCGATCAAAATTTTTGGGTGGAATCTATTGAAAGGTCACCCAAAGAACACTCCTGTGAAATTTGGTTGAATGCTGTTCAGGACTTTTTGAGAAGATTTTTAGAGAAAAGGTAACGGAAAGATGGATGTAAATACGGATGGACGGGCAATGGATACAACGCCATGACAATAGCACGCTGGCTATCAGCAAGTGGAGCTAGACAGAGTGATCAATAGTTTGAGAAGGGATAAAGTTAATTTATTTGGAACAATAAAATCGCAACAAAGTCCTGTCAAAATAGGTGACAGTGAGCCATCACGTACTAGTCTTTCTACCAGTTTAAAATTGGGAATAGATTAATGGGCTTTATAAATATTTATTAGATTGTTTGATTTACAGAAATTAAAGAAAAAATATATAAGGAGCACAGCATTTACTTACATCCACTGGCATGACATCAGCAAATAGACAGATAAACCACTTCATTCCTATAAGGCACCAAGATAACCCTATATGTTCTATATGACTAGCTATGTCTGGAGCCTTCCACCTTAAACAGAAAAGAACATGCATTTCGAGAAAATAGCATGCATTTCATTCCTATAAGGCACCAAGATAACCAGGTAAGTTCTAGGCAGCTATGCCTTGATCCTTCCACCCAAACCCATTACCAGCAGGCCAAATTCTAGACTGGTCCAAATTGAAAGGAGTTGCAGGCAACAATTAAAAGTTTATGGGATTTTAGATTTTTTCAATTTTTTTGGATAGAAATTATTGTGTTAAATGAAGAAATATCTTTTTCCAAGCCATTAATCCTTTTACACAATGTTTTCCTAATAGTTTTTCTTGAAGGTGTCCAAAAGTATTATTGTTTGGGAATAGGTTAACAGAAAAGAACATGCATTTTGAGAGACTAGCACGCATTTCAATCCTAAAAAGCACCTAGATAACCTTATATGTTCTATATGACTAGCATTGCCTGGATGTTTTCACCATAAACCCATTCGAAAGACCAGCATGCATTTTATTCCTATAAGGCACCAAGATAACCCTATATGTTCTATATGACAAGCTATGCTTGGAGCCTTCCACCTTCAACAGAAAAGTACATGCATTTTGAGAGACAAGCATGCATTTCCTTCCTATAAGGTACCAAGATAACTCTATATATTTTATACAATTACCTATATCATGAGGTCTATGATGGACCTATATCGCTAACCCGAGTAACAAAGTCTCAAACACGGAGGTAATGAACAAAACAATTAAAGTTGTGCAGCCAAAATGTAACCTCCGGATCAAGTTTTTTAACAACTTGTGAAGTCTGTAATGCAGCATGTATAAACGAAAAAAGTCCTTTATTTCTATGTAAAATAGGTTGTGCCCAAGCAGAGCCTAAATGAGACCCAAGGGGCATGATTTTAACATCTTTTCTTGAGGGTCATCAGATTAGGCTACATAAAAAATATCAAACCTCTATGCTATGCCTTATTGTTAATCAGAAGAAGAACTTTTAAAGATGTTCTTTATTCCTATGTAAAATAGGACAGAGCCAAAATGAGGTCCCAGGAGAATTATTTTCTGTAATGGAGGGCCACCACATTATATCACATGCACAATATCAAACGCCTCATTGTTTGTCAGAACAAGATTTTTCTTTCATGATTTCAATGTAAGACAGAGTTCACCCAAATGAGACACTTGGGGCATTCTTTTACCCTTGTCATGCTAAGCCGTGAAATAATCCAGTATTGGCAGGAGGTGTAGACCAAGATCAGCCTGCACATAAGTGCAGTCTGTTCTTGGTCTACTCCCCCTTCTTGTCAGAGTCATTTATGAAATTGATTTCTAAAAGAAATATTGATTTTTGATTTACAAGTTCTATCAGTCCTTTCAGCCCTTTGAATTTAGAGCAATTCAGTAAGGTAATTTATACAGCATCACAAGGGTTAACAACATTCTCAGAGGTCCACCATGTGATACCAGGGTTAGCTCTGGCTAGAAAAAAGTTGTCGCCATCACTTTCGCCAAATTAAAAAGTTGGGGCCAAATGGAAAAAGTTGGGCCAAATTGAGAAGGAGTTGGTGCCAAAGTTGAACATTTCATAACTGCACATTTATTTTTTTTAACTTATACGTTGTAAAATAAACAATATACATATTAAAGAGGTTGTAAACATGATAATTCATTCGTAATTTAGTCTTGAATGAATGTACCTAAGTCATACACCTACAATGAGTTGAACTATCTTCAATCAGTGCTTTCAGTACTTTGATTAGAAATTTGAGACTTTGATGAGAAATATAGAGAGAAGGAAATAACAATAAGCCTTACATAATATGCCTGATTTGATGATAGAATATCATAGACATCTGTTTTAAAAAACGGTTTATGGATGAACATTCTTGGGTACGAATGAACAAAAAAGAAATGGTTTGTCTGCTTTTAGGACAGTAGAACTCTTGGTATTTCTGACAAATTTTGACAAACTACCACTGTTACTATCAACAGCTCATCAGAATATCCTTCTTATAACCCATGAATTCCGATTCGGTGTTTAAGCAAGGATTCACGGTAGCGGTGCCGAGATTAGAAACTGACTGAAACTGTCAGCAGAAATTTACGAAAATATGCACGAATACATCCAATGTATTCACCAAGAAAAGGCAAATGGTGGCCAGTTTGATTGAATTTTTGTTAAAGAGAGCCAATTCATGCTGATAAATGTATTCAATTGTAGCTGTTATCTGAGGTCATCTCTAAAACTAAGTCACGCCCTCAACACAAAATCAATACAACCCGCCAACCAATGAGCGCATTTCATTAATCTGATTTGCTGTCAATCAGAAGTGTAACTAAATTTGGCAATGTGTCGGTCTTGTGTCAGACTTGATGACAAAATTGACCTGATATACAAGCCTTTGAGCAATTATACACACTTAGCCCTCGGCCTTGGTTTCCATAGATTAGTCAAAGTGAAAGCATGTATAAAAAAAATTGTCATTTGTTTTTTGGCGCCACGAACTTTCGCCAAATGAAAAAAACTTGCGTCAGAATTTTATTTTTGTCGCATTGGCGACAATGGCGATCTGCAGCGCTAAACATGCAAAATATCAAGTGTCAGCTTTATTGTTTGGCACAAGATTTTCAAAGGTTTCCTAATTTGTGTCTAAATAATATAGATTCATCCTTTCTATTGCCTTGGCAAACAGAGTTTTTGTTGAAATTTAATTTGTTTAACAACTTAAGTACAGCTTCAATCAAGGAACATCCCCATATAGTTTCAGTCCAAATGGCTTGGTGGTTTATGAGGAGCAGATTTTTGACGAAATTGTGGATGGAAACTAAACCAGGCAATGCCCAATGATAAGACAAGAGCAAGGCCCAAGGGTGCTAACGCTCAGCTACAGGTGCTGGATAATGCAAAAATTCTAAGTCGAAAAAGGGGCATAACTCTTACAAAAATTCTTTAAGAGTTATCCCCCTCGATAGTCTAGATCTGTGATGGTCAATACACATGACAAGTTTCATGAGTATATCTTCAATAACAACAGAGATATGACCAAGGTTAAAGTTTGTCACACCTATCCCAACACCTACGCAACGAGAACAAGGCTCAGGTGATGACAATTCCTCGGGTTTTAACCAAAAACAGCCGAGCTAAAAATGAGCAGACAAGAATAAGCTACAGAGTGACACGGACCAATCATCTAATCTATAAACCGACTTACAAGCCAACTTCTAGATACCCTTAACCCATTACCTGTCTGCAAATTTTTGACTGGTCCCAATTGAAAGTAGTTGCAGTCAACAATTTAAAGTTTATGAAATTTTGGATTTTTTCAACTTTCTGGATCGAAAACATTTCGGAAAATGAAGAAATTGCTTTTAACAAGCAATTTCTTCATTTTCCACAATGTTTTCCACAGCATTTTTCCTTGGAGGCATCTTAAAGCATCACTGAGTGGAAATGGGTTAAAAAAAGTTTTTTTGGGGGGGTTTAAACAAGCATATTGAGTAGACTGGCATGTAATTCATTTTTACAAGGCACAAAGATTTACCTATAAATAACAGGACTTGCTATGTCAGAAGCTTCCCATTTCAAACTGATATAAACACATTTAGACTGACTTGCAGGTACATCATTCCAATAAGGCACCAAGATAACCCCTATTTGTCTACATGACTAACTACGCTAGAAGCCTTCCAATTCAAAACATGAATATTGTACAGCCTCTCATATACTTCATTCCTATAAGGCATCAAGATAACCCTTGTATGTTCTTTATGACTAGCTTTGCTTTTAAACATGGATATTATACAGCCTTTTATTTTCTTCATTCTAGTAAGGTCCTAAGAAATTCCAATAGGACACCCCCCCCCCCCCCCCCAAAAAAAAAGCATGCTTAGAAAAGCATTGAAAATAAAGAAATAGCTTTTACCAAGTAATTTACTAATGTCACGTGATAATGAGTTTTTGCCGTGTAATTGTATTCTTTTATATGCCTAGCAATGTGAGGAGCTATTCAATGTTCTGGTGGTGGTTACCCCATTAAAACGAGTCTGAAGAGGGCCTCATTGCTCCGCTTGCTGCAAGATGGATTGGTTCAATGTAGTTTAACACCATTTTTAACAGTATTTCTGTCATATCATGGCAGCTGGAGCACCTAACCATGAATTGCTGGTATTTCTCACACCAGTACTACCACAATAACCTTTCAAAGCCTCTAAATACTCATCTTTCTTATGTTTACTTTTATCCACCCATTGGTGCTAATTGTATGATATCTAACCATGAAATACTCAAAGTTTTAATTAATGCATTGATGCCTTTCAAAAAAGTTTGATATAAAAAGATCTGACTTTCTTAAAGGAATTCGATAGACTTCCTTCAATTAAACAATAACTCAGAGTAACTATAAAATCCAAGAAGTAACAACCAAATTTGAGTTTTCTCACAAATGGCTTTGACCAAAGGGAACTTATTTTCAATATAAACATACTTTGAATTGTCATCTATAACTTCTTTTGTTTCGGACCAGTCTAAAATTTGTCATCAAAGTGCAGCTGATTTTGGACTTACTTGACAATTTCTCCCAACACTTCTTGGTCTATTTTAACTGCCACCATGTTGGGCTCATAGTAGGCTACAAAACAAAACACCAACTTTATTCAGATGACAAAATGTTTGACTGCACTATGCTGAAAGAAATTGCATTCAACATTTTCAAAAATCTTTGTCTTTTGGTGTAGAAGATACAAGAAGAAGCCTTTTTTTCTTTTCCACAATGTTTTCAAACGCCTTTTTAAGGGGCATTAAAAAGCTGAATTGTGTGAGAACGGGTTTGGTATAAATTCTCCAATTCTCTACTCCATAATTGCCTGTTTCAACAAGAGCCCAGAATATGGATGCCAATACTGGACTGTTCAAGTGCTTCATAGTGGGTAAAACTCCTAAGATGAATAAGGGGCAAACTTCATTCAAAAATGCATTTAGGGTTATCCCCTTTTTAGGTATACATTGCTCTTTTGATAGTAAATATATAATTTCAAGTGAATGGGATTAGGAATACCAGATATATATAAAAAATGTCAACATTTTCAGAGGACAACATTGCTGACACAAATGTGGCTAAAGCAATACCTCAGGTTTTCTCTGAAAACAGTGAAACTCAAGGACAGCATATATGCAAAAGTTTGACCTTAAAGCCTGACCTTGAAATTGAATGTTTCAACTTCTGGTTCTTCAGATAGATAATAGTATTTACAGTATCCATAAATGTAAGAGTTATGCTCCAAAGAAAATTATCACCTTTAATACATCAACTGAGACATTGACCTTCAACCAGTTAGTACCTGATTAAATGTTTCAATTGGTACAATTACTCATGATGGCTGTTAACCCTTGTCATGCTGTATAAATTACCGTAAAATCAAAGGCCTGAAAGCACTGATAGGACTTGTTGTTCACTAATCAACATTTCTTTTAGAAATAAATATCATAAACAACTCTGGCAGGAAAAATACAAGCAGAAGGTGTAGACCAAGATCAGGCTGCACTTACCTGCAGACTGATCTTGGTCTACATCTCCTGCCAAAACTAGAATATTCCGGGTTCAGCATTTCAAGGGTTAAGACAAAGTGTAAATTCATTTGAAATCTTACTTAAAACATTTGCTTCATCATTATTAATCTATTTGCCTCATTACCAGATGGAAAACATTTAGACTGGTCTATTTTGAAAGGTGTTGTAGAAGACAATTTTATGTTTATGAAATTTTAGATTTTTTCAACTTATTGTATAGAAAACATTTTGTGAAATGAAAAAAATTGCTTTTTACAAGCAATTCCTTCATTCTACACAATATTTCCCATTTATTTCTTGAGTGTCATAAAAAGCGTCATGTGTTGGAGTGGGTTAAATGACTTTAAATGCATGAAAGTTAACCCATTCCCACACAATGACGCTTTTAAACACCCCTCTATATAAAAGTTTTGGAAAACATTGTGGACAATGAAGAAATTGCTTGTTACAAGCAATTTCTTCATAATCAAAATTTTTCTACCCTAAAAGACCAAGATTTTAAAAATTTCATCAACTTCAAATTGTTGTCTGCAACTTCTTTGAATTTGGACTAGTCTAAAATTTTAATGTGTGGGAATGGGTTAAGACTAAAATTTGTCATTTCCAATACCTGGTAAAAGATTATTTATAAGTGTGTCCATCAACCAAAATACTTTTTCTTCTTCTTTAATGACTAGTAATAATAAACCCGCAATAAAATTCATCCCCTGTAAAAACATAAAGTAAATTAGCAATTAACTTTATTGGTACTAAATGTTATATTTATACAATCTGCATACAAGGTGGCAAATTGTCACAAAATACGCCCGTAACACTGCTGGTTGTTGACTGGGGAGGGGATTAAAATTTAAGTCTAATTTCAAGAAAGAGTAACATTCACAATGATAACTTATGGTTCTGGTGTTTTTCTTGTTATAATGAGGTTTTGAAAACCATAGGCTGTAACACTATAAGAGATTTGAAAAAAGATATGTTCCTTGATGATATCTATCCACCCATGCAATTTCATGATCATAGCTATTATACTTTCAGAGATATGCTCTGGACAAAATCCAAGTATGAAAAACAAAAAAAGAGGAATAACTCAAAAAGTGGGCAAGGTAGAGTTACGGTTCTTGTACACTGCACTTCCCCTTCATGACATCTACCCACCCATAAAGTTTCATGATCATAGCTATTATACTTTCAGAGATGTGCTCTGGACAAAATCCAAGTATGAAAAACAACAAAGGGGAATAACTCAAAAAGAGGGCAAGGTAGAGTTACGGTTTTTGTACACTGCACTTCCCCTTGATGACATCTATCCATCCATAAAGTTTAATGATCATAGCTATTAAACTATAGGAGAAATGCTCTGGACAAAATCCAAGTATGAAAAACAACAAAGGGGAATAACTAAAATAAATAGGCAAGGTAAAGTTACTGTTCTTGTGCACTGCACTTCACCTTGATGATATCTATCCGTCCATAATGTTTCATAATCATAGCTATTATACTTTCAGAGTTATGCTCTAGACAAAATCCAAGTATGAAAAACAACAAAGGGGAATAACTAAAATAAAATAAGCTAGGTAGAGTTACGGTTCTAGTGCACTGCAATCTGTAATCATGAGAGGAATATAACTGCCAAGTTTCAAGTCAATCGGACTTAAGGTGACAGAGTTATGCCCCGGACAAAGAAGTGGTCGCCGCGAGACACCGGACGCCACAGGTGATCCCAGTATATGTTCCGTCTTTGATGGGCGTATAATAAAGTATTTGCTGTGCCTAGAGTTTCTTTTGCCAAATACAAGATGACAAAATCTTAGACTGGTCCAAATTCAAGGAAGTCGCAGATGTCTATTTAAGATGTTGAAATTTTTTAGGCTGAATACATAGTGGATAATGAATAAATTGTTTGTCACAATCATTTTTTTCAGTTTCCACAATATTTTCTAAAAAGCTTTTTTCTTGAGGGGCCTAAAAAAGCAGGGTCGTGAAGAAATGGGTCAAGCAGGACTTTTTTTCTGATGTCAGCACATTTTGTTTAGCATTAGTGAACTGAACTCTAATTTATTATCCAATAACGTCAATTTAGTCTTTACATCCCTTGAATGATAGCATAAAGAGAAATGCGTCACATCCACGGACCCCCCCCCCCATGCAGTGATTTGTATGCTTCCACACAATATAGTCCCAAATAAAAGGTATCAAAATTTGTAAAGTTTTTTCTTTTTTCACAATGCTATTAAATCATAAGAAATGGAGAGAATATCTTTTGTTTTTAAGGAGGTATGAACCGAAAATCCTTATCAAACATGTATGAATCTGCTTCATGTATTCATACAGTGTGATTAGGTTTTTTTTTTGGTTCATACCGTAAAAAAACACAAAAATAAATTCTCTTCATCTCTTAAATGAAGACCTCTGAGTCAAGCACTGTACCACTAGACCATATAGGTTCTCAACATAGGAACAAATATAGTAAACAGATTCCCAAACAATCCCAATTTTGGATGTTGTAAAAAGCTTTGGAAAATAATGCTGAAATTTAAAATTTTGTCATCCGATAATAGGTGAAACTGCGCGTTCCAATTAGAACACTCTAAACTCATAGGGCATGATTTATCTATTCTTGATACGGTTATTCTAGGCAGCCCTACAACAATGTATTGCAAACTTGAGTCCTTTTTGCAGTAAAGTCAATGATTATTCAAATACAAGACAACAAAAATAAAATCTGATTCAAATCGAAAGCAATTGTAGACAATAATTCAAATTTGATAGAATTTATTGTTTTTATCTTTTGAGGTAGAAAAAAATGTCCAGAATGAAGGAAGACTTGTAACCAGCAAATTTTTCATTTTCTACAATGTTATCAAAGCTTTTCTCTTCAGGGGCATAAAATTCAGACTTGTACAGGAATTCTTCAGGGGAAGCACTGTATTGATGCATAAAAAGGTCATAATAGACAACTGAGGCCCTTTTTTCTCCCTACCTGACAATATCCCAAATCTGTGTTTCTGTGTCCTATGGCAACTAGGACTCTAAACAAAGGTTGCTTTAGACTTCTTGGTCCCCCGTCTGTGGCAAAATAGATGTTGTCTGGAAATGTTCTGTGTAAATCTGAAACAGAAATTCTCACTCTGTAATGAGGAAAAAGTGTGTAATACTTTATAATTGATGGATGCAAGCTGTCAATCAAATAATCAAGCGACTAATCCATTCATTCATTTAGATTAAAAGTGAACTTTGAACTCTGACTTGGCTGCTATTTATGTCATGCATTTTTGATGGTTGTGGAACTAGAAATATTATGAGGTTTAGGTTGCCAACCATTTCACTTTTTTGTTACATGCTACTGACCATAAAATAAAAAGTGAAGGGTTTCTTCAGGGCATCAGAAAGTGTCTTTGTGTGGTAATGGGTATAACATCTTAAAAATAATTCATAATTTACAAAAGATCAAAATTTTAAGGAAGGTAGATTGAATGCCATCCAAGGCACATTTCTTGTACAATTTTTTTGATAACTATGTCATAATTTCTGAAGAAAAATATTCTCTCAAACCTAGGACCATTCCTGCAAAATTTGGTTTTATTGATTGAATGTGGTTTAACACCACTTTTAACAGTATGTCAGTCGTATTGCGGTGGCTGGAGAACCCAACCATTGATTCCTGGGGTTGCTCATACCAGTACTGCCACTACATCCATTCTGAGCCTCAAGCTGCTTGTCCCATTTACGTATATCCGCCCATTGGTGGGACACAAATGTCAGAGAAGATATTAGCAGCCATCATGGATCAAACCTGTGACCACATTACTAGGTGTAGATGCACTTCCACTGCGCTATGGCTGCAGCGTCAAATTTGGTTATAATCCAGCTTGTATTTTCTATACCACCAATGGATGGATAATCATAAACCTACTTGGAATGAGCAGCTGGAGGTTCCAAAAGGATATAGGTGTAAGAAATACATTTACAAGGAATCCACGGTTAGGTGCTCTAGCCACCATGATGTCACTGGAATACTGTTAAAAGCTGCGTAAACCCCATTCAACCAGACAAACTATAGTTCCTTTTTTCTTTTTCTTTTTTTAATGGTACAGATAGGCAGGCACAGTTCCATGACAATAGCCAACCTTTGACAGTGGAACTTTAAACTAGGATATTATATTCTTGCAATAACCATTTCATCCATGAGGTATGTAGATCTAAAAAATTGTTGGTCAGGATGATGATTTCTATTACAGCTTATTATCACTATCTTACCCATGTTTATTGTTTCCACTAATTCGGACTTTAATTTTTTTGACAACAGTTAATTATTTGTATGACAATCTAACTCATGGTGTTTATTTCTGCCAATTCAGGGCCATATTTATCTAATAACAGTTCACCCTTGTTAAGCTGAATTAAAAATCCTATACAGAATTGCTATAAAATGAAAGGACAGACAGCACTGGAAAGTCTTAATGAGGGTCACTATTTTTTTTGAAAATTGATTATTCAAACAATTCTGGAGAGGGGACAAAACAGGAGGTTCAGAAAAATATCAGACTGCACATATGTGTCTATACTTCAAGCCAAAACAGGAATATTCTGGGTTCAGCATGACAAGGGTTAACTATTGATATGACCATCTTATACATGGTGATTATTTCCACCAATAAAGGGCTATTTTTATCTAACAACAGTTAATTATTGCTATGACAATCTTACCCATGTTTATTGTTTCCACTATATCAGGACTATATTTATCTGACAACAGTTAACGTTTGCTATGTCAATCTTACCCATGTTAATTGTTTCCACTAATTCGGGACTATGTTTATCTGACAACAGTTGATTATAAAGACTAGGATTTCTGTCCATTCTTGCTTGAGCACCACTTAAACACATCCAGGCCTGGAATAAAAATAGAACAGACACAACACTAATTCTTAGGTGATACAGAATATTTAAATCGTTATTTGATGGAATGTCTCATAAAGACATACTAAGGTTTTAACCCTTGTCATACTGAGCCTGTGATACTTCTGTTTATTCTGGCAGGAGTCATAAACAAAGATAAACCAACACATACATGCAGCCTGATCTTAGTCTTCACCACCTATTCACCCCTTTTAACCGATTAAGAGATAAAAATTGTAGACTGGTCCAAATTCAAAGAAGCTGAAGAGGACATTTCCTATTACATGAAATTTTAAAAATCTTGTCTTTTGGGCTAGAATGTCCACAATGTTTTCAGAAGCTTTTTCATATTAGGTGTCAAAATTTTGTTATGTGGTAATGGGTTAAGTCACATTTATTTAAAAAAATTGATTTTAAAAGAAAAGACATGATAAACAATAATACCTTCCAGTGCTTTAAGCCCTTTGAATTTCATACAGTTCTAAAGAGGATTTACTGCAGGTTAGCCCATTTCCAGACAGCAAAATTCTGGACAGGTCCAATTTGAAAGGAGTTGCAGACAAAAATTCAAAGTATGGGAAATTTTAGAGTTTTTCAACTTTCAGGGTAGATACCATTGTGTAAATGAAGAAATTTCATGTTGCAAACTACATGTATTTTTCTTCATTTTACACAATGTTTTCCAAATTTGTTTTCCTTGGGGTGTAAAAAAGAATCATTGCCAGGGAATAGGTTTAGATACCTTGATCAAATCAAAGCACTGAAAGTATTGATGCTGGATGTCAGTGTTGGCATAGTAGAGTGATATACCAATTTTAGTGTACAAAATAGCAATTTTCATTTAGATAATTTTTTTAAAGCATAACCCCTCCTTTTAGCCTGGATTGTACATATCATACGTGATCTTTCTGTTCTAGAATCCTGAGAACAATCAAAAGTTTAAAAAACAAGAGGCCCATGAGGGCCTGAGACGCTCTACTGGTTATCAAGTTTCCGTTAAAGAAATCTGATATTTAAGGAAGTTAATTGCTCAAAGAAGAATGCATAAAGAAAAAAAAGGGGCTTTATCTCCTTTATCATTTTAAGCAAAATCCTCAAGGCCCCTTTTCCCATGTTTCATGACGTATCCACTCCATTTCCAAAAGAAAGTTACCTTATGACCCTACAATCATTCTGTGAATATTTCATCAGAATCTGACAATAATTGTGGACTTAATCACATAAACAGGATTGTTTTGAATGAAAATCAATAAGGCCCCTTTTCCTGTGTTTTCTGATGGATCAATTTCATTTCAAAAGGAACTTTCCTTACATCCCGACAATTGTCCTGTGAAATTTAAAAGACAACTTGATAATGATTGTGATCTTCATCACATACACAAGAATGTTTTGAATGATAATCTGTAAGGCCCCTTTTCCTGTGTTTCAAATGCCACAATTATTCCATGCATCTTTGAAGAGAATCCAATAAAACTGTTGACTTTATTGTGTTAACAAAGATATTAAATTCAAGTTCTCATAGGGCCCCTTTTCCCATGATATTTTACTGTTGGTTTTATCATTCTATGAAAGTTAAAAGTGAATCCGATGAAATATTGGAAATTCATTATGTTTACTAGAATATTTAAAAAAAAACAAAACATATGGCCCCTTTTTACATGATACTTGATGGATTGTACCCAGTTCTGAAAAGAACCATCTAAGTATTTGTACAATCATTCTGTGAAATTTTGAAGTGAATCCGGTGAAATCAAGGGATATCATTGTGTTAACCAGAATATTTAAGAGAGTTTTTCATAAGGCCCCTTTTCATGTGACCCTTGCTATAGTCAGATCCACTGTCAAAATCAACAATTGGAATGATGGTACAATTAATTTGTTTAATCTGTGGAATTTATTGTGTTAATGAGTTTATAGTGAAATATTCATAGGGCCCCTTTTCTCATGATACTTTACAGAACAAACCAAATTTCAAAAGGAACAATTCTAATGAAGGTACAATCATTCTTTAAAAGTTAAAGAGAATCAATGAGAACAGTTTACTGAATTGTGGCAAGAATTTTTGTAATAAAATTTTCATAAGGCCCCTTTTCCCGTGAAACTTAACAATCAGACCCAATGTACAAAGGAACAATCCTAATGATAGTTTGAAGAAAATGATAAAGACTGAGGACTTTATTGTAATAATGATGTTTTGTAATAAAATTTTCATAAGGTCCCTTTTCTTGTGTCACTTAACCAATCAGACTTAATTTACAAAGGAACAATCCAAATAATGGTACAATCATTCTATTAAAGTTTGAAGAGATTCTGATAAAGACTGAGGGCATTGTTGTGTTTATGAGGATTTGGTAATACTTTTTCATACAGCCCCTTTTCCTATGATACTAGACAGATCAGGCCCAATTTGGAAAGAAACAATCCTTATGATGGTACAAACATTCTGTGAAAGTTTGAACAGAATCTGATGAAAACTGCAGACTTTATCTTGGTGTCAAATTTTTAAAATAAAATTTTCAGAAGGCTCCTTTTCTTGTGTCACTTAACCAATCAGACCTAATTTACAAAGGAACAATCCAAATGATGGTACAATCATTCTGTTAAAGTTTGAAGAGATTCTGATAAAGACTGAGGACATTCTTGTGTTTATGAGGATTTGGTAATAATTTTTCACACAGCCCCTTTTCCTATGATACTAGACAGATCAGGCCCAATTTGAAAAGAAAGAATCCTTATGATGGAATAATCATTCTGTGAACGTTTTAACAGAATCTGATGAAAACTGTGGACTTTATTGTGGTACAAGGATTTTAAAATTAAATTTCATAATGCTCCTTTTCCTGTGATACTTGACGGATCAGGTCTAATGCAAACATCAACAATCATTATTATTGTACAATTATTCTGTGAATGTTTGAAGAAAATCCGAGAAAGCTCTGGACTTGGTAACAAGGATTTATAAATGAAATTTTCATAAGGCCCCTTTTCCTGTGCTTCTTAACAGTTCAAACCCTGTTATGAAAAGAATGATAGTTATGACCTTCCAATCATTCTGTGAAAGTTTCAACAAAATCTGATCAAAGCTGTGGGCTTTATTGTGTTAACAGGGTTTTATTAATTGAATTTTCATATAGCCCCTTTTCCCATGTTACTTGATGGATCTGAACCAATTCCAAAGGGAACTCTTCTTACAAAAGTATAATTATTCTGTTTGAGTATAAGACAACCCCATCTCATCTGTGGACTTACAAGCATTAATTAAGATTTTTTTAATTGAATTTTCCTAAGGCCCCTTTTCCTATGTTTCTCAATGGATCAGACCCAATTTGAAAGGAACAATCCTTATGATGGTACAATCATTATGTGAAAGTTTGAAGTCAATTAGGTGAAATCTAGGGCCATTACATGTTAACTAAGATTTTTTTTATTAAATTTTCATAGGGCCTCTTTTCCCATGAAACTTGATGGATCAAACCTACTTCCGAAGGAACAATTCATTTAATGTAATAATCATTCTGGGAATGTTTGAAGAGAATTTGTTGAAAAACTATGGACTCTATTGTGTTAACGAGGACTTTTTCAATCAAGTTTTTATCGGGCCCCTTTTTCCCGTGGTCCTTGACTGATCATACCAAACTTTGAAAGGAACAATTCTTATGATGGTACAATCATTCTGTGAAAGTTTGAAGTCAATCAGATGAAAACTGTGGACTCTAGAGTGTTAACAAAGATTTTTGAATTAAATTTTAATAAGGCCCCTTTTCCTATGTTTCTTGAGGAATCATATCCGATTCCAAAAGGTACAATCCTTATGATGGTACAATCATTCTGTGAAAGTTTGAAGAGAATCCATTGTAAATTGTTGGCTCTAGATTATAAATGAGAATTTTTTATTAAACATTTAATAAGGCCCCTTTTTCCTGTGATTCTTGAAGGATCATACCAAATTTCAAAAGAAATAATCCTTATGATAGTACAATCATTCTGTCAAAGTTTGAATGGAATCCGATGATAGCTATTGACTCGAGAGTGTTAACAAGAATTTTTTAATTAAATTTTCATAAGGCCCCTTTTCCCGTGTTTCTTGACGGATCTGACCCATTTTCGAAAGGAACGATCCTTATGATGGTACAATCATTCTGAGAAAGTTTGAAGAGAATCCGATGAAAACTGTGGACTTAATCGCGTAAACGAGGATTTTTAATTGAATTTTTTATTTAATTTTCATAAGGCCCCTTTTCCGGTGTTTCTTGACGGATCATACCCATTTTCGAAAGGAACGATCCTTATGATGGTACAATCATTCTGTGAAAGTTTGAAGAAAATCCGATGAAAACTGTGGACTTTATCGCGTAAACGAAGATTTTTTAATTAAGTTTTATTTAGGCCCCTTTTCCCATGTTTCTTGACGTATCTGACCCAATTTCGAAAGGAACGATCCTTATGATGGTACAATCTTTCTGTGAAAGTTTGAAGAGAATCTGATGAAAACTGTGGACTTTATTGCGTAAACAAGGAAAAGTTTAACCGACGGACGGCGGATGCACAGACGCCGGACGGGAAAAAGCCATCGCTATAGCTCTAGTGGCCTTCGGCCAGTAGAGCTTAAAATGCCATTGTTACACATATTGCCATTGTTACACATATCATTTGTCTTTCACTGTTTGTGATATGATAAGTAATTTGCCCATAAGGTTTGCTGAGCAGCTACACAATTACTGAACCAAATTTGTTGTTGCATTTGCACATGTTACTGGCATGAAAAATGACAGGAAGCCATAATTGGGTGCACCTACCAGCCGCAGTTTTACTGAAATACTATTGAGTCATGTTAAACCAAATTCACTTGATTGCAGACTACTAGCTTTCAAGATCAATACCTTTTTTTTTACTTTTCCGAGATAATCCTTTTCCCGAAGACTTTCCACAAATAATCAAGACCTTGGATAATATTAGATTAGCAATATTCATTGAGAATTATTACCTGTAATAAACAAATGAGAGGTTCTTTATATCTTTTAAGCCTACCATGATCAAGTAGAAGCTTATCCCGTTCCCACACAATAACGTTAGAAAAGGAGAAATTACTTTTTTCACAATGTTTTTTACCCTATCTGGGCCTTGGTTTTCATCTCAAAGCAACTTGAATTGTTGTCTGTAACTAGTCAAAACTTCTGTCGTTTGGTAATGGATTGAAAAGGCTAATTCAAAATAATAATAGACATCAGTAAGTGCATAGCTTATCACTCCAATGGTATACAACTGGTATGCTAAATTCTCAAAGAAAAGGCAAATTACTGACTATTTAAATGGAAAGACTCCGCGTTTTTTTAAAGTTGTGACAGGATCTACCCTAAGCCGGTAGGTGTTTTCGTATTTAAGAGGAATCTTTACACATTCTAACAATTATATACAATCATTGCATTACGCTATTTTCAAAATGTACAGTTGTTTGGGGGAGACAAGTTTTGAACAAGGTGCCAAATTGTCACAAGATACGCCAGTCACACTGCTTAATATCAACTGGGGGTTTGAATAGAACTGAGGTTATTTTGAATGAATATTTTTTGTCAAACAAAGTATGAAAAACAACAAAGGACAATAACTCAAAATAAAGGCTAGGTAGAGTTATGGTTCTTGTACACTGCACTCCCACTTGGTGAGATCTATCCATCCATGAAGATTCATGATTCTAGCTATCATACTTTTAGAGATATACTCCGGACAAGATTCAAGTATGAAAAACAGCAAAGGGCAATAACTCACAAAATAGGCCAGGTAGAGATATGGTTCTTGTGCACTGCACTCCCCCTTGGTGAGATCTATTCACCCATGAAATTTCATGATCCTAGCTATAATACTTTTAGAGATATACTACAGACAAGATTCAAGTATGAAAAACAACAAAGGGCAATAACTAAAAAAATAGGCTAGGTAGAGTTATGGTTCTTGTACACTGCACTCCCACTTGGTGAGCTCTTTCCATCCATGAAGTTTCATGATTCTAGCTATTATACTTTTAGAGATATACTCCGGACAAGATACAAGTATGAAAAACAACAAAGGGCAATAACTCAAAAAATAGGCCAGGTAGAGTTATGGTTCTTGTGCACTGCACTCCCCCTTGGTGAGATCTATTCACTCATGAAATTTCATGATTCTAGCTATTATACTTTTAGAGATATACTCCAGACAAGATTCAAGTATGAAAAACAACAAAGGGCAATAACTCAAAAAATAGGCTAGGTAGAGTTATGGTTCTTGTACACTGCACTCCCACTTGATGAGCTCTATCCATCCATAAAGTTTCATGATTCTAGCTATTATACTTTTAGAGATATACTCCGGACAAGATACAAGTATGAAAAACAACAAAGGGCAATAACTCAAAAAATAGGCCAGGTAGAGTTATGGTTCCTGTGCACTGCACTCCCCCTTGGTGAGATCTATTCACTCATGAAATTTCATGATCCTAGCTATAATACTTTTAGAGATATACTCCGGATAAGATTCAAGTATGAAAAACAACAAAGGGCAATAACTCAAAAAATAGGCCAGGTAGAGTTATGGTTATTGTACACTGCACTCCATATTGATGAGAAGAATATAACTGCCAAGTTTAAAGTCAATCGGACTCAAGGTGACAGAGTTATGCTCCGGACAAAGAAGTGGACACCGCCTGGACAACCGGATCCCATAATACGTCCCGTCTTCGATGGGCGTATAAAAATAATAAATCAAACCTAACTGGACACTACTTCTGTTCTAACATAGTACATGTATCAACCTACTGGATTTTCCAAACTGGGTAACACTGATGGACACCTACAGGGACCATCAATAAAATAGAATAAATTCTATTTCAAATTCATAGAATCTCACTCAAACTTTTTGAATACATGGAATGTAGGAAGAATACCAGTTAATATGTTTAAGACATGCAGTTTGTTCTTTTCCAACAGGGTTTCATCATAAAATAGTTTGGGGGTTATGAAAATCACAGTGATTAGACTGGAAAAGAAAATATGTTTTAACTTACCATAGGTCTGTGTTCAGCTGGAATTCCTTTTCTACAGAATCTCTTCACTGAAGGATAAAGATATGTTAATATTGTTTAATCCATTCCCATACAATGCTGCTTGTGGGCACCCCTAGAGAAAAACACTCGAGAAATTGTTGTGTAAAATGAAGAAATTGCTTTTAACAAGTATTTTCTTTATTTAACACAATGTTTCCTACTAAGAAGGTTGACAAATTCTAAAATTTGATAAACCTTAAATTGTTGTCTGCGACTTCTTTCAAATTGTACCAGTCTAAAATTTGTTGTCTGGTAATGGGTTAACTCATAACAGGGGGATATTTGAGACTGTTCCAAATTGAAAAAGAAGGCAGACGAAAATTCAGTATGATGAATTTGAAATGCAATATGCCAAATGGCGCAGAAAATATTGCTTTTTAAAATTATCAACAATCCTCGAGGCCCCTTTTCACGTGTTTCATGACAGATCCACTCCATTTCCAAAAGAAAGTTATCTTATGACCCTACAATCATCCTGTGAAATTTTCATCAGAATTTGACAATAATTGTGGACTTAATCACATAAACAGGATTGTTTTGAATAAAAATCAATAAGGCCCCTTTTCCTGTGTTTTCTGATGGAACAATTTCATTCCAAAAGGAACTTTCCTTACAACCCTACAATTGTCCTGTGAAATTTAAAAGACAATTTGATAATGATTGTGATCTTCACCACATACACAAGAATGTGGAATTTATTGTGTTAATTAGTTTATAGTGAAATCTTCATAGGGCCCCTTTTCTCATGATACTTTACAGAACAAACCAAATTTCAAAAGGAACAATTCTAATGAAGGTACAATCATTCTTTAACCCATTCCCACTCAGTGACGCTTTCAGACGCCCCCAAGAAAAAAAGCTTTAGAAAACATAGTGGAAAATAAAAGAAATTGCATGTTACAAGCTATTTCTTCATTTTCTACAATGTTTTCTACACCGAAAGTTGAAAAAATCCAAAATTTTATAAACCTTAAATTGTCATCTGCAACTTCGTTCAATTTGGGCCAGTCTAAAATTTTGCCCTCTTGTAATGGGTTAAAAGTTAAAGAGAATCAATGAAAACAGTGGACTGAATTGTGTCAAGAATTTTTGTTATAAAATTTTCATAAGGCCCCTTTTTCCGTGAAACTTAACAAATCAGACCCAATGTACAAAGGAACAATCCTAATGATAGTTTGAAGATAATGATAAAGACTGAAAACTTTATTGTAATAAATTTTTATAAGGTCCCTTTTCTTGTGTCACTTAACCAATCAGACCTAATTTACAAAGGAACAATCCAAATGATGGTACAATCATTCTGTTAAAGTTTGAAGAGATTCTGATAAAGACTGAGGACATTCTTGTGTTGATGAGGATTTGGTAATAATTTTTCACACAGCCCCTTTTCCTATGATACTAGACAGATCAGGCCCAATTTGAAAAGAAAGAATCCTTATGATGGAATAATCATTCTGAATTTGAAAGGAACAATCCTTATGATGGTACAATCATTATGTGAAAGTTTGAAGTCGATCAGGTGAAAACTAGGGCCATGAGGTGTTAACTAAGATTTATTAAATTTACATAGGGCCCCTTTTCCCATGAAACTTGATGGATCAAACCCACTTCCGAAAGGTGCAATCCATTTAATGTAATAATTATTCTGTGAATGTTTGAAGAGAATTTGTTGGACTCTATTGTGTTTACGAGGATTTTTTTAATCCAATTTTTATCAGGCCCCTTTTTCCCATAGTCCTTGACTGATCATACAAAATTTTGAAAGGAACAATTCTTATGATGGTACAATCATTCTGTGAAAGTTTGAAGTCAATCAGATGAAAACTGTGGACTCTAGAGTGTAAACAAATATCTTTGAATTAAATTTAAATAAGGCCCCTTTTCCTATGTTTCTTGAGGAATCATATCTGATTCCAAAAGGAACAATCCTTATGATGGTACAATCATTCTGTAAAAGTTTGAAGTGAATTCGTTGAAAATTGTTGACTCTAGATTATAAATGAGGATTTTTTATTTAATTTTTCATAAGACCTCTTTTCCTGTATATCTGGACTCTAAAGTGTTAACGAGGATTTTTTAATTAAATTACGTATCATACCAAATTTCGAAAGGAACGATCCTTATGATGATACAATCATTCTGAGAAAGTTTGAAGAGAATCCAATGAAACTGTAGACTCCAGAGTATTAATGAGGATTTTTAATGGAATTTTTAATCAAATTTTCATAAGGCCCCTTTTCCCATGTTTTTCAATGGATCAGACCAAATTTGAAAGGAACCATCCTTTTGGTGGTACAATCATTCTGTGAAAGTTTGAAGAGAATCTGATGAAAACAATGGTCTTTAGGTAGTTAACGAGGATTTTTTATTGAATTCTAAATGAAATTTTTATAAGGCCCCTTTTCCCACGTTTCTAGACCGATCATACCAAATTTCGAAAGAAACGCTCCTTATGTTGGTACAATCATTCTGTGAAAGTTTGAAGGGAATCTGATGAAAACTGTGGATTCTAGAGTGTTAACGAGTTTTTTAATTTAATTTTCATAAGGCCCATTTTCCAGTGTTTCTGGATGGATCATACCCTTTTTGGAAAGGAACGATCCTTGTGATGGTACAATCATTTGAAAGAAAGTTTGAAAAGAATCTGATGAAAACTGTGGGCTCTAGAGTGTTAACTAAGATTTTTAATGGAATTTTTTATTAAATTTTCATAAGGCCCCTTTTCTCATGTTTCTTGACGGATCATAACCAATTTCGAAAGGAACTATCCTTATGATGGTACAATCATTCTGTGAAAGTTTGATGGGAATCTGATGAAAACTGTGGACTCTAGATTGATAGCGAGGATTTTTTAACTAAATTTTAATTAGGCCCCTTTTCCCATGTTTCTTGACAGATCTGACCCAATTTTTGAAAGGAAAGATCCTTATGATGGTACAATCATTCTGTGAAAGTTTGAATGGGAATCCGATGAAAACTGTGGACTCTAGAGTGTTTACAAGGAAAAGTTTAACGGACGGATGCCGGACGGACAGATGCAAGGTCGCCGGACGGGAAAAAGCCATCGTCATAGCTCTAGTGGCCTTTGGCTAGTAGAGCTAAAAAAGTAAAATTGATGGTTGTCAACCTAAATGTTGTAACTACAGCTTGAATATATACCAGATGTAAAATTTTAGATATGTCCAAAATCAAAGAACAATTTAATTATGAATAATTTTCATTTTTTTTGGTGGGGGGTAGAAAACACTGTGGATAATGAAGAAAATGCTTGCAACAATAATTTTTTCTTTCAATCTCCACAACGTTTCTGAAACTTTTTTCATGAGGGCCGTAAAAAGCGGTATTTTGTGGGAATTAATTAAAGCCTAAGAAAAGAGTTAATTCGGTATCCAATGCAAAGTTACTTTGTCTTGTAATAATTGAATAAACATGAGTCCTGTCAGACTGAAGTAACAGATGGTGATTGATCAATTCAAAAGTATGTATCAATCAATTCCTGACAAGATTATAGACAAGCCAACCACAGATAGAAGGGACAGCTAACAACTTCACAGTAGGGGTAAATAAAAGCAGAAGCATATTATAGGGTAGAATACATTCTGGGAAAATCAGAACCCGCTTGTTATATATCTATATTTCTAATTTTCCGACAATGATTCCCATACAATCCTGCTAATTTACACTCAGTTATCATATTTAAGAAATCATTGAAAGTAGCATTTTTTTCTTTTCCTCAATGTTTTTTTACTATAATATCCTGATTATTTTTTATCAAATTAAAACCATTTGATGTCTATTTCAAGTTAGATAAGTCTGATATTTTGAAATAAGGATCATTCAGTTATCGCAATTTCATGTATGGGCAGGGCACATGTTTGACTCATAACCCCAAACAACACAATTTTGGACTTGTCCAAATAGAAAAAAGCTGCAGACAACATTTCAAAGTATCTTTACTATGAAAAATAATGACTGAATATTGTAGAAAACATTAAGGGAAAAGAAGAAATGGCTGGTTAAAAGCCATTTCTCCTTTTTCCACAATGTTTTCCTTAATACTATTAAATAGAGGAGTCAATAGGTGTCACTGAGTGATAATCTGATGAAATACCTCAGCATGAAGACATTTTTTGTCTACTTTCATAATGCTGTCTATCATCTCACCCACATGAAATATTCCACCCGGCTATTTTTTTTTTAGAATTGGTCTACACTCAGAGAGCTTAATGACTAAGTAATATGTGGCAAAATAAGATTTAAACCATTACCAGACAAGAAAATTTTATACAAGTCCAAATTGAAAGGAGTTGCAGACAACAATAATAAACCCTGTGAAAGTTTTGATTTTTTTCAAATCTCTGGGTAGAAAACATAGTGGAAATGAAGAAATTGCTTGTTACAAGCAGTTTCTTCATTTACACAATGTTTTCTAATTTTTTAGGGGTTTTAAAGAGCATCATTGTGTGGGAATGGGTTAAAACAGACAGAAAACAGTTTGGGAAAAGGAGAAAATGTTGTTTATCAACAATTTCTTTTTTTACACAATATTTCTCATATTCGTAATATAATACATGTAGTAAGTTATCAATGGGTGAATACTTAGATTCAATTAGACACCCTTTTCATTTGAAATCACTAATGTTAAAAGTATGATAATTCAGATAATCTAATGTTCTAGATAAGTTAAAAGCCCCTTAAAGCCTCTTAAATTTAATAAACCCTATAACTCTTTTGATAACCAGATGGAATAAATTAAGCTTGTCCAGATTTAAAAAAGCTGCAAACATTTTCACATCAGTAAAATTTGAAAAAAATCTTTGTCTATAGGGTAGAACATTTTGTGGACAACGAAGAATTTCCTTGTTATAAGCAATTTTTTTCAGTGTAACTAATGCTTTTCTTATCTTTGTTTCTAGTGGGGTGCCAAAAAAGGGGCAGTAAGTAGACAGAAAAACTGACTTTTGCCACAAGCCTGTAGGACCAGTGGTGTCCAAATCTAACAGGTCCTTCTTTATGATTGAAGGTCTGCAAAATCTATGGTTATTTTATGAAATAACAAGATGTGTTTGTGAAACACAATGCCCCCAACGTACATGAGGATTTCTTTGGTGTTTGACCTTGGTACATGACCTTGACCTTATCACATGACCTTGACCATGAGGAGATGGTTATAATGAAGATGTATCATCATGCAAAATATGAGCATTGTATCTTGAATAGGTTGGAAGTAATTGGCAATGTTAAGTTTTTTGGTTAAGTTTTGCAGACAGACTGACAGATGGAGAGCGGTAAAACAATATGCCCCCAATCTTTCGATGTAGTGGCATAAAAAATAAATGTATAGTGAAGTTATATGATACAAGCAATTTCTACTTTCCCACACCAATTTTCCTTAGTAAAATTGTAAATATTTGTTTCATGAAAACCAATGATTGAGTTGATAAGGACAATAGGTGGAGATTTATATGGATTGTAGTTGAATAAGAAAAAACACAGACCCAAAGGACTTGAAACAAGGAAAACCTGTCAGTCCTTGGATTGGAGGACTGGTGTTTGTGTTTTTAACCCTTTCCTTTTCAATCCCTAGTTTTTATATCCCTGCCAATTTATATTTGAGAAAATATTGTAGAAAAAGAAAATATTGCTTGTAAAAAGTTTTTCCACAGTATTTTTACCCTACTGAATGGTAAATTAAATCCAAATTCAATTTTGTCTGCTAAGCTTTTGAATTTGGACAGGTCTAAAATTTGGCGAAACATGCAAGGGTTAATTCAATTCCTGGGGTCCCTGTATAAACTCATTTCCACACAGTTCCACTTTTTACACCCCTCAAGATAAAAGCTTTAGAAAACATTGTGAAAAATTCAGTTATTGCTGGTAACAAGCAATTTTTTCACTATCAACGATGTTTTCACCACAAGACAAAGAGTTTTAATTCAATTCCTGGGATCCCTGTATAAACTCATTTACACACAGTCCCACTTTTTGCACCCCTCAAGATAAAAGCTTTTGAAAACATTGTGAAAAATTCAGTTATTGCTGGTAACAAGCAATTTTTTCACTATCAACGATGTTTTCACCACAAGACAAAGAGTTTTAAAATTTCATCAACTGAAAAATCTTGTCCGCAACACCTTTTAATTTGGACCAGTCTAAAATTTTGTCATCTGGTAATGGTAAAACATTAACTATGTTTAATACTATCATTATTTTATTTTTAAGTTCTAGCAATACACATTATAGCTCTGGAAAAAGTGAAAAACTGTATGATTCATAACAAACATATACAAGTTATTGCCACAAATTGTATGAAGCAAAGACAACTACCAGTTGCATTCTTGTTAATCTTCTCCTTTTTCCCCATCATCCGACTCCATCTCATTGCCCGTCTGGTTAAAACAGGCAAATAATTTTTCATGAACTCCTCATAGGTTTCATAATCAAAATTTTCAGGTCTCTCAAATCCATAACCATCTATCTTGCTGTGAATATAAAAAAGGTAAATAATTTGATTTGCATTCAATCATTCTCCGGTTCTCCGAAAATGTAAACGATTAATCATTTCATATGCATTGATAAGCCCATGCAAAGTCAGTACTTTCTTGTAAGGTAACCTCGAAGTAATAGTAACATTAGTGTTGTTTTGGCATTTGTTGTATTATAACCTATATAATCATTTCTAGCATGACTAGGTCGGAGTAGACTTGATTTTTGCCCTAATCACTTCTTGATGGTCCTAGATCGCTCACCTGAACTGTCTGCTGTTCAAAAAAATGCACTAGAGACAAGTAACTATAATCAGTTTCATGAAGATTGAGGCAAAACTGTGACTTCTATATTGTAAAGAAAGATATTGTCATTAAGGCCCCTTTTCCTGTGTTTTCAGAAATATCCTTCTAATAATCATTAGGGTTCATCTGTATGACCTAATATTTATTCTGGCAAAGTTTCATGAAGATAGAGCCATATTTGTAGCCTCTAGAGTGTAAACAAAGAAATTGACATTAAGGCCCCTTTCCTGTGTTTTTAGATAAAATGCTCCCATAATCAATAGGTTTCATTCTCATGACCTAACAATTATTCTGACCAAGTTTCATGAAGATTAGGTCAAAACTGTGGCCTCTAGAAAACACTTCAAATGTTGACGCAACACGACGGACGACGCACAACAGACATTCCACGATGACAAAAGCTCACCATGCGCACTTTGATCTCAGGTGAGCTAAAAATGTAAAGTTTGCCCATTTTTTTTTATTCTTATGGTGAAAGATTTCAATCGTATGATAAACCAAAATAATACCTATAAGTATGACTGGATTTCTTATCTTCAGGTACTTGAATTTTAGACTATTACTCTGCAACCCTGTTATAATGCTCTCTGCTATAACACTGACCACAGTATAATGCTGGGTCGTCTTGGCTTCCAAAATTAAGGGGCGGGTGGCCATTTAGCTTTTCAGCCACAATGATAATTATGTGATTCGATATTTATCCTGATTTTCACGATCAGATTGGAAAAATATGGGAACATCAAAAAGATTGACATTTACCTGAACCCAGCATTTAACACCTACAGGCTATGAGTGGATGTAGTGATTTTTTTTTTCTTTCTTGCTTGATGCCGCTTTTAACACTTTTCTGTCATATTGCGGCAGCTGGAGCACCTAACAATGGATTCCTGGTATTTCTCACACCAGTACTACCATTACATCTTTTCCTAGCCTCCAGCTGCTATACAACTTAGGTTTACGATTATCCACCCATTGGTAAGAAAAAAATATCGGAAAGAATATGTGCCACCGTTGGGGATCGAACCCATGACACCCCATTATTGAAGATTAGGAGTCTGATGCGCTACCAACTGCCCTATGACAGCAACATAAGTGGTGATTTATGCCATAGGTCAGAAATAATGGACTTTTCAATTTAAATCATTATTGCTATTAATAAGTTTGGTAAGTAGAGTCTACAAACCACTTTGATTTTTGAAAATTTGCATCAGACATGAACCCAATTCAAAACCTTTTGACAATAACTTTTAGTTTCCAGGAACTGAAATACAACAAATACTCTAAGGAGAAACTAAAAATCTTAAATTAAAGCAAACATTTTTGTGCCCCCATTACAAAATCAAATCCAGCTTTGTCCATGTGCAGCTGGTTTGTGTAAAATCCCCATTGTAAAACACAGTTTAGATCATACTTTGAGCGATGATTTGAACAATTTAGGTGTATTAATTAAATAAATATCAGCAACTAGAAATAAGAATAAAACATGTCATAGTTGAAATTCTACCTGTTTGATATTGAGGACCCAAAGAGTAAAGAATTTTTGTTTGTAGAATTTTATGGATTAATTAGCTTCAACAGATTTGGAGGGCAAGTGTACAACTTTTCTCACTCTTTTTACACATAATTCTGTCAGTTTCTTGCTAAAACCTTGTACCACACAATTTCAGTGCTTTCTCCCCAAATTTATATTTTAGTCAGTTTGAGGGTATTATCATGGTTCATCAGGTGCCTAATTCTGATCCACAGGTCTAATGTCAATGCAGGTTTGGGTTGTGTCTGTGAGTGTGTGTGTGTGTGGGGGTACAGTAATACAACATAAGAACCCCATTTTTTCACTGTTTCATTTCTTGAACCCACCTACAGTGTTGTAACAGGGTTGCAGCAGGGTTTTCATTAGTTCCCAAAGCTCAAGAGTCATTGACCCTTGGGACAAAATGTTTAAGAGTCAAAATGCGATATGACCCCCTGCCCCAGAAGCAATTTAGAAAATCAATGAAAACAGATTTAAAAAATGTTTATATGTTTTTTGGCAGATTGAAACTTTCTCCAATCTGACAGTATTCTGTTTTCAAAATAAGATAAATTTTAAGGAAGGTTTAGTATTTATGCATATATTATTAGTTTGAATCAGTTTTAGAAAATCTCAAGAGTACTAAGAGGATCAAATTATTCTCATTTTTAATTTTATCCACGGAATCCAATGATATTTCTTGGGCAACATTTTCTTTGATTTAACTTTACTTCTTGATTACATTTGGAAGTTTTTTGATAAAGGTTGCAGCAAATAATTAAATTTCAGTAGGATTAGGACTCTGACAAGGGGTTTCATCATTAATTTCACAGGTGTCAAGTACCTGTCAATTACGATGGCAGATGCAAGTCCATCACTTGAGAGTGTTAATTACCAATCAAGCTTGGTGTTATCCTTGATGGGGTGTATATTTTCATAATCAATTAACCATTTTCCAATAATTTGGCACACTTATGATGACCTTTGATGCATGGCTGCTAATTTTCGAGAGTCAATATGACACAGTGACAAATTTTCAAGCGTGAAATTGCTTCTTTTTGAATTTCTGTGCATCAAAACCTGGGGTTCAATTGATCTGGCAATTATCAGAATGGAATGTTAGGTATTGTTTTATTCCCTCTACAAAGCAGGGCTCTGCAGACTCTCAGAATTTTGGGAGAAGAAGCATCTTAGAATTGGGAGAAGTTTTACAAAATAGGGAGAAGTGGTGAGACTTTCAGGAGAAGTGGATCATGTTAAATAACACTTTTTTGCGCGTATTCCTTACTTGTATAGAAAATGAAAATAGCTTTGCAAGAAAGTAGCTGCATATTTGTTGTATATAGTGTGCAATCAATTTAAAAAGTACTGCTCATCCTTTCTTTTACTCCTTATTACAGAGATCTATGAACACATTTTTTTTCTTCTTTCTTCAGGTTTGAGAATTAAGAAATATGATCCTAAATTTTTTGTCTTGAATATTTAAAAAAACTGCCCCACCCTGCCACACCCAAATTTGGGCATAAATCAAAATTCACGGAACACCTTTTGAAAAGGGTCACCCAAGGAACATTCATGCTAGGTTTGGTTGAAATTGGCCAATGTTTACTGAGAAGATGTTTAAAGATTTCTAAGTAAAACACTGCCCCACCCTGCCACGCCAATATTTCGGCACACATCAAAATTCCATGAACACCTTTTGAAAAGGGTCACCAAAGAAATATTCATGCCAAAACAGAATATAAGTGCCAGAATAGGTAAAAAATATTCTTGGGATTGTGTAGTAATGGGTTACTGTCCAGTCAACTTTACCTGTTTATAACAAAAACGAATAAAAAGCTTGAAATTAATAGATTTAAAAAAAAGAGTTCGATCTGACAGATAAGTAAAGGGTAAATATACCAGACAGCTGAATACACAAATCACAGACTCTGAGACTGTGAAGAGAAGGTTTAAATTTGAAACAAAGTTAACATGGAATGTGCACTAGTTGTTCGGATTACGTGTCATTGAATGGATTAATTACCAAAACAAAATAAGTGAAATTTAATTTCTGGAAAGAATCCTAACAATGTTACCAACAAAAGGATTGTAGAAACCTTAAATTGTTTTTCTACATTTGTTAAATCAAAGTAGATAACTAGAATCAAAGGATTTTGTTGAAAAATGATCCCCCTATCTTTTTAGTTTTCAGTTCTCATCACCAAGATTTAATTCAATGAATTTTGGACTCTGGTAAATGACATGGCGTCGTAACAAAAATTGCCATTAATCTCACAGCATGAGAGTGCACAACAAATCTCATATATTGATAAAATAAACATGATATGCCACAGAAAGAATTTGATTCTTCAGAAGGAAAAGGGTTTAACAGGGTTTCAAATCAGCAGTTGTAAATGATAAACTCTCCCCTAACTTGATTGCCTCTTTGCAAAACGTGATTGTCGCCTATCATAACAGGGCGACTTCCCGTATTTGTCAGGCATTTGATCAGCAACTAGGATGAAGTTTAACGAAACAAGGCAACTTCTTTGACAGGGATAGAAAGGACATACGAACCAATCTCCTAAACTACCAAATGTGATTGAGCTCAATTTCCCTTTGATTTACTTCACTGGTGTCAGAGTGACTGGGGAATGCTGGGATAGGCCAATGGCAGTTTGAGGTGGACTAGAAATGAGCAGAAAGTTATGCTTGGTTATAATTGGTTAAAAGGGGGAAAAGTGTAGTATTTCACTTGTATATGATCATTACGCTCTAGTTCAGTTGACTCATTAACACACAAGAAAATTTAGACTGCTCCATATGGGAAGAGGTCACAGACGATAATTTAAACTTTATGAATTTTCAGATATCACACAATGTTGTGCCAATTATTTCAAAAAGCATCATTGTGTGGGAATGGGTTAATCTAGTCCATTGGTATTCAATAGGTCATAGTTTTGAGTTCTACATCTGGCACGCTTGACATCCTGGATTAACTCGATTTGCAACATTTAAGAGTTGGAAGACCATAGCTCTTGCTACCCAGTTCTACAGCTTCATGAACTGAGTCATTGACAAATTGATTTGACATCCTGTGGTCTGAGTGGCTGGATATGAACTTATAATGCTAAACCTGTTCAATTTTCAGCAAACTACGTCATGTAGGTAATAAGACCAAAATTTTAATCGAAAACCATAATAAAAATCGTATTTAAGCGAGATCGATTACATTTTTAGACTTACTATCCGGGTACTGGTCTATCTCGAAAATATGTCATGTCATACAATTTACCCGTTTTGGATAGTACAAAGAGTTTATTTATCAAATGCAAGACAGCAATGTTTGTTCCTAATAGACTGATTTATTACTCACCTACGAACAGCATTTTCTGACATCATTTTCGCTCAACTGTGAAAATATCGATTCAAATAATCGATAGACAAATTCTACCTGTACACCGTTCATGTGAGTCGGTGCCGCCAGAACAACTAATACAAAAGATTTTCACGAGGGAATAAGTAGCGGGGGGGGGGGAAAGAAGCTGTACGGCATCACGAGACAAATTTATCTCTTCCAGTTCAAAATTGAAATATTTTGGACCATTTTTTCTTTTTTAATGAACACATTGATTTTTGACTTGTCCATGATTTCTGATCTATAATTGGGTTTAATCTTTCAATAAACATCTCTTTTTAACCTTTAATTCAGACTATTCAGGCAATTCAAACTATGACAATTAAGCAACATCTCTTATCCATCCATCAAATCCTAGACGTATATTTGAATATTCTATGCAATTGCTACTTCTTTTTATATTTCGTGATGTTTTTTTCATTTGACAATTTCGTTTGAATTTTTGTATGAATTATTTGTTGTGCTAATTTTGGATTCAATTAATTTGTAAATTGTTACACTTCGGGTAATAAACCTGCATTTTTGTGAATTTAACAGATGGATTTCGTTACATTAAAATGGATTTCCAGGAAAAATTAGGGGTTCCTTGCCTGAGATTTAGCTATTATAGCACAAAGAAAAAGTGTCTCATTAGGCAAAACAGACTGGCCCTTTAGATAAGGTTGACCCTTCAATGAACATAGCCATTGTATTGAGGAAAATATTTTGAAGAAAGGAAAAATTGCTCAAAGACTTGAAACTGAAAAATCTTCTTCTATGGTAATAGCAGATGTAACCAATTCCCACACAATAAAATTTTAGACCAGTCCAAATTCAAAGAAGCTGCAGACGAAAATTTTAAGGTAATGGAATCTTTAAAAACTTTGTCTTTTGGGGTAGAAAACATTGTGTATAACTAATTGCACCCAATTACTTAATTGCTGCTCCCATGGCCCAGCGGATTAGGGGCGTCCAATCTTTGGAAGCACCATGTCTATGTCTAAACCCGGCTCAATAGATTAAAACTGACAAAGACTAGTTGGTGAGCCACTAGCTAGTTAAACAAATGGATACTCTGCCAGACGCCTAACACCAAAAAGAAAGGATTTGGGAGGTACTATGCACTCAAAGACAAAGTGTCCTATAAGACTACAGTAACAAAGCCTTTACGGTTTACCTTTTACTTCAATACACCTAAATAACTACAGTAACTGCTAATTACAATTACTTATTTTCCATTTACCCTGGTCTGATTTGAGGTGATAAACTGTTAGTCCAGTAAATCTGGCGATTAATTCCACTGTTTATCCCATTCCCACTCAGTGACACTTTTAGACGCCCCCAAGAAAAAAAGTTTTGGAAAACATTGTGGAAAATGAAGAAATTGCTTGTTACAAGTAATTTCTTCTTTATCCACAATGTTTTCTACCCCAAATGCAAAAAAATTCCTAAATTTCATTAGCTTTAAATTATTGTCTGCAACTCCTTTGAATTTGGACAAGTCTAGAATTTGGTTGTGTGGGAATGGGTTAAACCTATATACCCAACAGAGTACATGTATCTTGACCAGTTTCAAGATATTTCCAAAAGGTAATCAAGGTTGATTTTCATGTTGTCATTTACCCATTCCCAAACAAGGAAATTTTAGACCATTCCAAAGTGAAAGGAGTTGCATACGACAATTAAAAGTTCATGAAAATTTAGAAAACATTGTTACAAGCAATTTCTTCATTTTACACAATGTTTTCCTTGAGGGGCGTCAAAAAGTGTCATTGTGGGTTAAACTATTATCATGCAGGACTTCTGCTAGTGTCTAGAGAAAAAGCTCGGTGGATATGAATACCACTTCTATAATAGATTCTTTCGGTTGTCCTGGTTTGATACTCTCATAATTACCATCTTGTAGTCTGTCTATTAGTATGATGTTTGTCATTTATGCTTTGCATTATATGGTGTAACTGATGTTTTAAACAATTTCTTAACCCATTCCCACACAATAGAATTTTGGACTGGTCCAAAGAAGATACAGACGACAATTTAAATTGATTTGAAATTCAGAAATCAGGCCAAAATTGGGTAAAAAACATTTAGATAAAAAGAGAAATTGTTTTTCTTTGATATGATTCTTCCGGTACATGTACTGTACATGTATATTTATGTGATGTCTTGGGGTCATATTTGGACACAACCTATCTCTAAGGAAACAAACAAACAAAAATCTTAAAGCATTGTCTTCTCAGAAACCAGAAGGCCTGCAGCATTGATATTTCTTACATAGTACAGGCTACAGTAGCTCTACAAATATTGTTCATGTGATCTCCTGTGGGTAGTGGTCTCTCAGTGAGCTATACAGGACCATCATGGTCCTCTTGTTTAACTAATACTAGTATTAATCTTTTAACTAGTGGAGCGCATTCATTTGAGGATCACAGAAGCCTAAATCACTAAAACATAGCTGGAAATTTTAGAGTTGTCCAAATTCATAGAAGTAGTAGTCAACAAGTTTTAGTTGATAAATTTTTAAGTCTGAATTTTTGGGTAAAAAATGTTATAGAAAATCAAGAAATTGCTTTTTATAAACAATCTCTTCATTTTCCACTATTTTTTCCTAAGCTTTTTACTTGAAGGGCATAGCGATATTCAAACAAAATTTCATCAACTTAAAATTTTCGTCTGCTACTCCTTTGGTCCAGCCTAAAATTTTGTTGTGTGGTAAAATCTAAAGGGGAAAAGGGACAACTCTCTTCTTCAGTGGCTCTTTGATAGAGAAATGTATCCCAAATTTCAAGGTTACAATAGAGATATTACAAAAAGAATAAAATTTGCACAAGATTACAGACAAAGCAAGTATTCCTTGCCTAAAGCAATGTACTGAGTTTGTTTGAAAAACAGTGGAGCTAGAAAATTAAAAAGAATCCATGCATATATAACTTAAGATTAGTGTTTATTTTCTCAAAATTTTACAAACACATACATTGTATTGTATAATTTAAAAGTTCCCTTTCTTATCACAGATACAGACAAAGAATTAATAAACAATAACATAAAATAGATTATTAAACTTGGCAGTTGTTCAATGCAGCCTATCTAATTGATGGATCGTGATTGTCAATCAAATAATGGATTGACCAATCATATACATTTAGACCTTAAGTGAACTTTGAAGCCCGATATTGATAGGGATTTATGTGAAGCAGCTTGTTGGTTTGACAACTTAAATGTGGTAACTACAGCTTATTCAAGCTGTGGTTGTGATATTTAGGTGGCAAACCAACTGCTTTATTTTTATGCTAAATATTAATGATCATATAATTTGAAAATTTTTGCTGTGTAACCAATTCCCACACAATGACACTTTTTGATGCCCTTCAAGCAAAACAATTTGTAAAATTTGACAAAAAAATTCTTTATTCTAAACAATGTTTTCTACCAAGAAAGTTGAAAAAAAGTCTAACTTTTCATAAACTTTTCATAATCTTTAAATCGTAGTTTGCAACTTCTTTTAATTTGGGACCAGTCTAAAGTTTTATTGTCTGGTAATGGGTTAAGTGATAAAGACATTTTTTTCATTACTGTATGAAACAAAAATATTTTCACACTGTATGAACCGTTAATCTTAAATACATATTTTCTGTTTCATTGCTAAAGATCACAAGAAATATGTTTTTCATTTATTACAATTAGAAAAATGATGTCAAACAAACAAAATTGTACTGGTTCGAAATAGTTTTTATGAAAATATTTCAAGCAAATGCATACAAAATAGTTTCATACGTTTATGGAGGTATGAAGCAAGTTTTTCAGCCAATCAGAATGCATAAATTTTGATAAACTAAACTAAAATTAAATGGTATACTCTTACAGTATTTTTTTTTTCTTGATAACTGTTCCAAACAATTATCAATTGATAATCAAGACCAAAATATTTACAGCAAGATTTTTATTTCAAGTGATAAATGCAAACAAGTGCAAATAAAACACTGCCTTAAAGTTAAGATAATAACAATTAATGTTTAAAAATCTAGCCTCTACTTCTTCTTCTTGCCCTTTTTTCCTTTCTTGCCTTTTTTTCCTTTCTTTTTCTTTGCATACGGACCAAATCCTTTACGCACCATTACACCTCTCCACCATGACTGAACCTGTAAAAAAAGGTTACTCTCGTAAATCTACCATATTTCTCATAATAACTCATTACCTGATGACAAAATTTAAGATTGGTCCAAATTCAAAGATGATGCAGACAACAAAGTTTAGTTGGTGGAATTCAAATTTTCTTTTGTTGTAGAAAACATTTCAGATAAGGAATAAATAGTATGTAACAAGCAATTTCTTCATTTTCCAAAATGTTTTTTTTTTTTAATTTTTTTTTTTTTTCTGGAGGACATCAAAAGCATCATTTTGTAGGAATGAGGTAAACACTTCCAGTATCTACATTAACCCATTACCAAATGACACAATTTCAGACTGGCCCAAATTGAAACAAGTTATAGACTACAATTTCAATTTGAGAGTATAATGAATATCTCTGTCTTTTCTTCATTTTCAACATTTTTTCCTTAACCCATTACCACACAGCAAAATTTTACACTGGTCCAAATTCAAAAGAGTTGCAGACGACAAATTAAAGTTTATGAAAATTTTTGGGTAGAAAACATTGTGGAAAATGAAGAAATTGCTTGTGTCAATTTACTACCTTTGGCCACGCCCACTGACTCCGATTTTAACCCATTCCCACACAGTGACACTTTTAAATGCCTCTCAATATAAAAACTTTGTTAAACATTATGGAAAATGAAGAATTTGCTTGTTACAAGAAATTTCTTCATTATCCTTAATGTTTTCTGAACCCAAAAACAAAGATTTTTAAGATTTCATCTACATGTACTTAAAATTGTTGTCTGCAACTTCCTTGAATTAGGAACAGTCTAAAATTTTCTCGTGTGGGAATGGGTTAAATGGTTTTATTTTGCAAAATTTATGGCCAGTAGCATGCAACAAAAAAGTAGAATAGTTGTTTGGAGACCTAAATGTCATAACTACAGATTAAATAAGCTGAAGTTACGATGTTTAAGTCAACAAACCAACAAAATAAGCTAACAAAAATGGCGGCCAGTGTCGAGTTCTGGTCTAAATGAATGATTTCATTGGCCGACTGGTTATTTGATTAACAGCCATGATTGGTCAATTGAAGGGGAAATTTCAAATAGGGACTTCATAGTTCAAGGATATTTAAGATTCAATTTAGCATGTGTACTCAAGAGCATTAATTACTGATCCTTGTGCTTCAGATATGCCAAAAAAAACACAAATATTTAAAATATTTTGAATATGACGGAACAAAACACACGCCAACTTCATTCAATGAAGGGCAATGTGCCTGAAATATCAAACAATCTAAGTTTACAAAATACAATGTATGGGATAAAAAAATTTTTTGCCGAGATACAAAATCATAGCAGCTGTAGCTTGATTTAACTGTCAATAAGACCTTTGCGTCGCCCACCAGCAAAAATTTTTACATTAATGTCTAAGGTCAACATTATATTATCAATTTAAATATATGGTTTGATTGTTTATCCCATTACAACACAATATGGCTTTTTTACACCCCCCCCAATAAAAAAAGCATAGGAAAACATTGTGGATAATGAAGAAATTGCTTGTCACAAGCAATTTCTTTTTTATCCACAATGTTTTCTATCCAAAAACACAGGGATAAAATAAATTTCGATCAACTCTAAATTGTCGTCTGCAGCTTCTTTCAATTACGGTCAGTCTAAAATTTGTTCTGTGGGATTTGGTTAACCAACTTTTAGATTGGCAGTGGCAACCTATCAATTAGTTTCCTGTTTTTCAAAATTTTAGACCTGTCCAAATTCAAAAGTTTTGCAGACAACAGTTTAAAGTCAATTTTACTAAAAATTTACATACAGAAAAAAGAAATTCTTTGAAAATAGACACAGGACTTCCTGACAAGCAAGACTGTTTCATTAACATAATCTAGCCAATTTCAAGCCAGTGATAGCAATAACTTCTTTATCTTGGACCCTGATATCGTGTCTGATCCCATGGAATGAACTTTCATTTTCTTTATAACCAATTACTAAATGCCAAAATTTTAGACTGATCCAAATTGAAAGGACTTACAGACAACAATTATCAGTTGATAGATTTTTCAAATTTTTTTCCATCTGTTTGGTTTGAAAATATTGTGGATAAGGAACAAAATGATTGTAACAAGCAACCTCTTCTTTTTGAACAATGTTTTCCTAAGCCTTTTAGTCTTTTAGTCTTATGGGACCTTAAAAAGTAATTGTGTCAGAATGAGCTAAATTATGTATGTATCATTTCAACTTAAGCAGCAAATCAAAGAAAAGGACAGATTGATTGAGGGGGTTTTAACGTCATTTTGAAAAATCTTTTGATTTGTATCTTTGCAAAGTCCATTTGTTTTTTGCTCCATTGGTATCACTAAAACAACACTCGGGCACTGAATGCCATACCCACTTGACCAGTGGAATAGCAAGGACTCAAACCCATAATTATTTTTATCTATAAGAATACCAGTCCACCATCCTGACCACTGAACCACAGTTGACTGCTTCGATGGCTGGTATAGGCACTTGACTTGTGATCTGAAGGTCACGGGTTCGAGCCCCAGCGTCACCGAGGTGCGTTCATGGGCAAGACACTTAATAGTCAGCCCCAGTCTACCCAGATGTAGAAGTAGGCAGCAGTGGGGTTACACCACTGCCTCTCTTCCAGGGACGTGAAAACATCTGGTTTGTCTGCTCGAGAGTGACTCTATAAGCTTAAAGCTTTCGTCACAATCAAACTAAAATACATTAGTATAAACTAAAGAAAAGGAAAGTTACCTTGATGGAGGCTTTAAGCTCAATAGCTTCTTGTTCTTGCTTCCTTCTTGCCTTCTCTTTCTCAATTCTGTCTTCCACAACCACTTGTTCATACTCTTTGTACTAAAAACAGATAAAAAATTCGTTAACCCATTACCAGACAGCAAAATTTTAGACTGGTCCTAATTCAAAGAAGTTGCATAGGATATTCTACAGTCTATGAAATTGTAGATTTTTTAGACTTTCTCAATAGAAAACATTGTGTAAAATGAAAAAATTGCTTGTCACAAGCAATTTCTTCATATTAATGTTTTTCTAGTTGTATTTCTTGAGGGTGTCCAAAGGCGTCATTGTGTTGGATTGGGTTAAGTGCCAAAACGGTCACCAATCAGCCAAGGATATAACCTACGATGAGACCACAAAATCAAAAGGGTCATTGATAATTCACACACTTGCTGAATACTTGCTCTACTTGTTTCAGAACTGAAAATAATTCAAATTACCCATTACCAAATGAGAAAATTTTAAACTGGTCCAAATTGAAAGAAGTTGCAGACAATAATTTCAAGTTGATGAATTTTTAAAAATCTTTTTCCTTTTGGAGCGGAAATCATAGTTGATACAGAAGAAATTGCTCGTTAAATGTTTTTCAAAGCCTTTTTATGATGGGCCTCAAAAACATAATAGTGTCGTAATCAGTAATTAAAGGTCACAGCTTAAAGATTTAAATAAAATATAATGCTTTCCACTCAACAAATACCTTTATGACCCCTGGACCAGTTTTTGATTGAATTTCAATATATACTGAATACAAGCCATAATTATGCAAACAATAGTAACAATATCATTTTCTTAACACATTCCCACTCAATCCTGCTTTTTATGCCCCAAAGAAAAAAGTTCATGAAAATGTGGAAAATGAAGAATTTGCTTGGTACAAGCAATTGCTGCATTTTCTGCATTGTTTACAACCAAGTACTGTATGAGCATTTTGAAATTCTATCAACTTGAAATTATTGTCTGCAGTTTTTGAATCTGAACCAATCTAAAATTTTGTCATATGGTAAATGGTGAAATTAAAGGTCACAGTTCAAAGCCAATACTAAAATTTGAGTACCTAGACCTAAAGAATTCTTTTGAACCCTTGTTTGATGTTATTTACAAATCCTGTTTGGTATCAAGCAAGAATGAAAAATTGATTCAAATCATTGTTGAAGGTCAAGTTCTAAAATTCAACCAAATCATCTAGAAAAATTCCTTGAATCACTTTATCAAATTTGGTGTAATTTCACAGACATGTTAAGTATCATGGATCCATATTTTCATAAAATGAATCAAAGAATCAATGGACCAATCAAATCTTCCTTTAGACCAGACGTGAACTTTGAACTCAAACATTGGTCAACATTGATGTGGAGCATTTTGTTGGTTTGTCAACTTAACCGTCATAACTACAGCTCATTATAGCTGTAGTTACAATGTTTATGCCGCCAACCAACTGTTTGACTTATATGTTACATGTTACTGACCATAAATAACACTGTTTAATTTCATAGTGGAATTTCCTGTCACAGCCCAGTGGGTATGGCAAATGGCCAGTCAATTAGACAAGTCATATATTTGACAGTCTTGTTAACCACCCTCTACCTACCAGTTTTGTTAACTCCTGCAGTTTTTCTAAATCTTTGGCTTTAGAGGCTTTCAGTACATCCAGTTCATGTTGCTTGGCATCAACATCTTTCTCATATTTCTCCATCCAAAAATCTACCTTTCTTTCCAACTCCTTGAATAGTCATAAGTCAATTACAAACCGACAAAAGAAATAAAATTATAATAAGCAATTTTTCTTCAATCACAATGCTTTCTATCCAAAAAGACTATCACCTGCATCCTGCCAAGCCCACTTAACTCTGACAGAAAGTTTCAGTTAAATATTTAATGTTGGTATTTTGCAAAATTTATTGTCAATAACAGTTAAATGGTTGGTTGAATAGGTTGTAGTTAGGATATTTAGGTCGTCAAACCAACAAAATTGCTTAACATACGGGTGGGCTATGTCGGAATTTAAAGTTCACTTCCTGTCAAAATGATTGACCTAATTGGTCAATTGATTCTTTATTTGAAAGCCATGATCTGTCAATTTTAAGTCTGATGGAAGATTATTCTTGAGAATTGATCTTTCAGAAATTAATAGCACATAGAAATATCTATATATTGGCATCAAAAAATCACAATGTTTTCTACATTTATACTATAAGACATCTGATTGAGAGGTAACAGGTTAAAATAGCTATGATAAGGTGTCAACTAAGGTTTCTGAGTACTTACAGACTGATGTGTACGAAGATAGGATTCTATCTCTGCGTTACATCGAATTTCATCATCAATATCATGTCGCAGTTTCTAAAAATATAAACATACATAAAAAATTAGTACAACACTAATTGTTAGAGCTTTTAAACATATGCGCTTCAAATTCAATCAAAATCTGAGTGAAAAAATGTTGAGTTTTTTTTTTTCTTTTTTACAAAAAGGAATTGAGCTTTATCTCCCTTGTCAGTATTGACTTGACTTTATACCATACATGTATTCCCAATCCCATGTTTAGTAAAAGCTGAGATCAGTGAGATGTAAATGTTTGACCCGTAACTTGCAACATGGCCTAGCCAAGAAGAGGATAACATCATCTACAGTTTATGTTGTGAGATAGCTGATCAAAAGTCAAAATTGATCCAGATCACTGAGATTCATTTTCTTCCATTTCTATTTTCGTTAATCTGTTTTACCATTTTGTCATACAACCACCCTTTTTTACACCCCTCAAGTAAAAAGCTTTTGAAAACATTGTGAAAATGAAGAAATTGGTTTTTGAAACATTGTGAATAAATAAAGAAATGGCATTTACCAGCCATTTCTTGATTTTCCACAATGTTTTCAAAGAAAAAGGCAAAGAATTGTAGAATTTCATCAACTGAAAATTGTTGTGCAACTAATTTGAATTTGAAGAAGTCTGATAATTAGTTAAGTACCTCAATCTGGTCCTTCATGTCTCTCTCCGATATAGCGCACATTTTCTGTGTTTGTGCCACACCCACTTCTGCACACTTCTTGATATACTTGCCCTCCATGTTAGTCTTGGCTTTCATTTCTTGAAGTTGATCCTGTAAGGAAGTGAAAATCAATTCAAGAACTTTTAAAATCCATTCCCACATAATCCTGCACCTCAGAAAAACACTGTGCAAAATAAAGAACTACACTTATCAAAGAGATTTCTAAAATTTCATCAACTCTTTCAATTTGGACTAGTCTAAATTTTTATCCTTTGGTTCAGTCCCTATCACAGTACAAAAGTAAACTAGAAGACAACCTAAATACAGTATATGCTTTACATGAAAGGACAGTTAAACTTATATCACCATTTCCCGCTATTTGAAATTTTGGACTGGTCCTTATCGAAAGAGGTTGCAGACGAAAATAAGAATTGGATACAATTTGAAATTACACCATCCTATATGGTAGAAAACATTGTTGGAAAAGGAGAAATTACTTGTCACAAGCAATTTTTCCTTTTTCCACAATGTTTTCTCAACTTTAAAATCACAGTAACGTAAAATCACGGGTTTGAACAGGAAAGGGATAGGCAACCACTCAAGGGAAGGCCAAAACGTGGTCGTTTCAGAGAATGCTTGCTTAACCCATTCCCAGACGACAAAATTTTAGACCAGTCTAAATTCAAAGAAGTTGCAGACAACAATTTTAAGTTAATGAAATCTTCAAAATTTTTGTTTTTTTTGGGTAGAAAACATTGTGGATAATGAAGAAATTGCTTGTAACGAGCATTTTTTCATTTTCCACACTGTTTTCCAATGCTTTAATATTGAGGGGTGTTTAAAAGCGTAACTGTGTGGGAATGGGTTAATACGTATTTTTGTACCATAGTTGAGGGATTGGTTAGACTGTATACATCAATTACAGCAGGATTCTAATTTAATCCTATGTTGATGGAACTCATTAAAATTGTCTCAATGAGATGATTCTATCGAGATCCACCAACAAAGGATTCAGTTTGGATGATCTTATCAGCAAAATTGACTAATAATGAAGATCCTTTGTTTTTGGAAGAGGAAATTTGATACTGGTCGCTTAATGAAAGTGATCGCTTATTAGAGATGGTCCCTTGAGCAAGATTGATTGTATGCAAAAGTAAGGGTACAGATAAAGGGTGTTATTTGTATTTCAACAAAACTGCCCCAAACCCTGTACTATGGGTACACATAGAAATTGACTTGGTGAGACAATTCAAAAGAGTATTCCCCATTCCCACACAATAAAATTTTAGACTGGTCCAAATTAAAAGAAGCTGCAGATGACACTTTATTGTAAATGGAACTCTATTTTTTGTTTTTTTGGATAGAAAAATATGTGGATAATGAAGAAATTGCTTGATACAAGCAATTTCTTCAATATCTACAATGTTTTCCAAAGCTTTTTTGTTAAAAGGTAAAAAGGTGGGATTGTGTGGGAAAGGGTAAATGTAGTGCCTTGTGGGTAAAAAAATGGTATTTCCCCATCATATCTGGACCTTTTTAAGGAAATTTTTAGAATAGTGCTGTGTCCTAAATTCATTAAATGTGTTTTGAAAAGTGACAAGAAAATCTTACTAGAGAGGTGGTTTCCACATTTCCTCTCAAAAACTTTTATCTGTATTAATTCTTTGGACCTTATCCAGTTGTCAATCAAATTTTACCAATTACCACACAATCCAGCCTTTGACACACTGAAGAAAGACAGGTTCGCAAAACATTGTAAGAAAAGAAGAAATTGCTTGAAACAAGCAGTTTCTTCTTTTCTCACAAAGTTTTATACCTCACATGGCCCTTATTTTTCAAAGCCCAAATTGTTTTGTTGTCTTCAATATCCTTCAATTTGGACAAGTCTAAAATTTGTCAAGTGGGAATGGGTTGAATATTTGACTTTGTAAACCTGAACCATTTTGAAATTCCCAATTCAAAAATCTTGCATATTGAAGAAGTTAACCCATTACGATGCAATCCTATTTCTATGTTCTGAAAGAACACAGAAATAAAAACGTCTTTTTTCTCCATTTTTCACACTGTTTTCCACCTTACTTAGCATTTATTTTCCAATTTTAACATATGTTGATTATGTTGTCTGCAACTTTTTTTCAATTTGGACTGGTATAAAATTTGCTATCTGGTAATGGCTTAACCCTTTCACACAAAATTGTTTTTTGACGCCCCTTAAGACAAAATATTGTGGAAAATGAAGAAATTGTTGTCCTGAATTTGAACCATTCTAAAATTTTGTCGTCTGGTATTGGGTTAAATTTACCTTTAAATGAGCGATCATTTCATTCCTTTCCTGAACTTCTTTTTCCTTTTCCTTCTTGATATCTTGAAGCTGTCTTTGCAGGAGTTTTACACGCTTTCTCCCGTTTTCCTCCCTAGGTGAAAACAGAAATGGATTTAATTTGAAAAATAACCATTGACTAGGGTAAAAATTATTAAGGAAAAAGAAGAAATAGTTTGTTATGAGCAATTTTTTCTTTCCCTACAATGTTTTCTCAATCATAAAATCACAGGGGCATAAAAAAAGTGATTGAACAGGAAAGGGTTAAAAGATAGCATAACCTTAATGGAGACTGGTGTAAAGGTTAGAGCATTTAAGAGTATCATAGTCATTCCCACATAATGAACCCCCTCTAGAAAAACATTTAGGAAACATTGTGTAAAATGAAGAAAATTGCTTGTTTCAAGCAATTTCTTCATTTTAAACCAGGTTTTCTACCAAGAAAGTTGGAAAAATCTAAAATTTCACAAGCTCTCAATTGATGTCTGCAAATCTTTTCAATTTGAATCAGTCTAAAATGTTGCTGACTGGTAATGGGTTAATAAAACTAGATGGTTGTCGCAGGTCAACTGCTGTCGAGCCCACAAAGTTTTGACCTTGACCATCAATTTTAGTGTTTGACCTTGAGCTTTGACCTTGAACTTGAAGCTTTCCAAAAAGTTCTTTCAATGGCACATCTACCCATGATGGAGATTAATTGTGCCAATTTCATTTAAAATCCATTTTGAATTTGAACTATTTTGAAATGAAATGTAGGAGAAATGCTATTGACATTTACAATTTTAGTGTTTGAGTCCTTGAGCTGTGACCTTAACATTAGAACTATCCCCAAAATTCTTTCAAATGACACATCTACTCATGATGGAGAATGATCATACCAAATATAATATGGTTGTTTCACAATTATCTAGCAACAAATCTATCACTTTTCAATACAAGAGCAAGACTGAATGAGGACTACATAAAAATTCTATCCACCATATCCTTAACCCTTTACTAGACAAGCAACTTTTAGAATGGTCCAAACTGAAAGAAGGTACTGACAAATTTCAAGTTCATGAAATATTGAAAATAATTTTGGGAATCGAAACAAGAGATGTTAGTGGACAGTAGAGCTTGACTATTCTGAATGTTTGATATCAACAGCAATTCAAATGTCGACATTCAAAGTTTCAGAGCAATAGCATTAGTAAACAGAGATACGAGACTTGTACATAAAAGATTAACCAAAGAATTACCGCCCCCCCCCCCATTCTTTGAATAGTCAAGCTAAGAATTGCTTATCAAAAGCAATTTCTACATTTCCATGATGTTTTCTCCAGCTTTTTCCTTGATTGGCTTAAAGAAAGGGGAGTGTGTTGGTAGGGGTGAAAAGAAAAAGAAAATGCTTACTTTAGGATGGTTTCCTGTAACTGTGCTTTCCTTTCTTTCTCCTGGGACACAGCATCAGTTAAAATACCAAAACTACAATTCTGTATGAGCTCAGACAGTGTTTCAGCCATCACACCCTCTAGAAATAATCTGAAATTATAAATATGTGACCAATAAGGTTAAATAGACAACCTGGAAAGAGCAAAATGGATCAATCTTAATCTTCATTTTGACTCATTTAACTTTTGAAATCTCAGACCAAATTGAAAGAGGTTGCAGAGGACAATGAAAATTGGATTTAATTTTAATGAAATTATGCTATATAGTAGAAAATAATTTTGGATAGAAAATATGCTTGTTACAAGCAATTTCTTCTTTTTTAATAATGTTTTCCCAAGTAAAAATCCCAGCAACGTAAAACTTTTGATTTCTACAGGAAAGGGTTAATAGTTGAATTGAAGGTTGTTTTTGCTTTTTGCAAGCCCATGTATGCTGAATGTTGAAAAGCCATTCTAGCTTACTTTTATCAAAATTTGTATTACCAAACTTATTCATCTGGGCTGGATCCAATTGTCATTCTATGATACAAATGTATTTCTTTCATTTGGATTACAAGAGCATTCTCTTTTAAAAGATGCTTTGACATTCACTCACATATCTTATGCTTACCAGTAATTTTAAAAGGTAAACTTTTATTAGATAAATAGGGAATATCATGTTACGATGTAGAGATACAAATCTTGTATTTGCTTTGAGCTGCTGAGCAAAATTTTGATATTTCACGAGACAGAAGGTTGAGTGGAGTATCAAATTTTCCTTTGCAGCTAGAAGCTAATACAAGATGTTGTAGTGCAAGCATAATGTAATATTACCTTCAATAAATACCTATTTTCATTAAATAAATATGGTGACATGATACTAAAAATCTGTTTTTCTACAATTATTTCCATTCTCATTTACCATTCAGAAGACGTTTATTGGCCTTTATAGAATAAAAATGACATTATCTTAGACTACTTTATATGGAACTGTATTTGACATTGTCAGATACAAATTTTTAGCTCACCTGAGCACAAAGTGCTCTTGGTGAGCTTTTGTGATTGTTGAATGTCTGTCGTCCGTCTTGGGTCATGCGTCGTGCATCATCAATAATTGAAGTGATTACATTCTAGAGGCCACAGTTTTGGCTCAATCTTCATGAAACTTGGTCAGAATAATTGTTAGGTCATGAGGATCAACCATATTGATTATGGGACAGTTCTATCTGAAAACACAGGAAAAGGGGCCTTAATGACAATTTCTTTGTTTACACTCTAGAGGCCACAAATATGGCTCAATCTTCATGAAACTTTGCCAGAATAATTATTAGGTCATAGAGATGAAGCCTATTGATTATTAGAAGGATTTTTCCTAAAACACAGGAAAGGGGCCTTAATAACAATTTCTTTGTTTACACTCTAGAGGCCACAATTTTGGCTTAATCTTCATGAAACTTTATCAGAATAATTGTTTGATCATGAGGATGAACCCTGTTGATTATTGGAGGATTTTATTGGAAAACACAGGAAAAGGGGCCTTAATGACAAATTCTTCCTTTATACTCTAGAGGCCACAATTTTGGCGCAATCTTCATGAAACTTGGTCAGAATAATTGTTAATTCATAAGGATGAACCCTATTGATTATGGAAAGGTTCTATTGGAAACACAGGAAAAGGGGCCTTAATGACAATTTCTTTGTTTACAGTCTAGAGGCCACAATTTAGGCCCAATCTTCATGAAACTAGGCCAGAATAATTATTAGGGCATGAGGATGAAGCCTATTAATCATGGGAAGGTTCTTTTGGAAAACACAGGAAAAGGGGCCTTAATGACAATTTCTTCAGTTACACTCTACAGACCACAATTTTTGCTAAATTGTCATGAAAATTGGCCAGAATAATTGTTTAGTCACAAGGTTGAACGTACTGATTATAGGAAAGCAAAGGAAAAGTGGCCTTAATGACAATTTCTTTGTTAATGCTCTAGAGGTCATCATTTTGGCTCAATCTTCATGTTACTTGGTCAGGATACTTGGTAGGTCATAAAGATGAACCTTATAGATAATGGGAAGGTTCTATAGGATAACACATGAAAAGGGGCCATAATGACCATTTCTTTGTTTACAATATAGAAGTCACAGTTTTGCCTCAATCTTCATGAAACTGATTATAGATATTTGTTTCTAGTTGCATTTGTTTTTAACAGCAGACAGTTCAGGTGAGCAATCTAGGACCATCATGGTCCTCTTTTTTCTGATGTTTCCGATTTTGTCTGTGTGGAATGTATATATTTTACTAGAATTATTTATAGGTATATAATAAATAGCTATATCTTTCATTCCGTAATTTTAAGAAGCTGAGTGAGATTTATGACCAATTTATTGCATATATAGTTGTTTACTGATAACAAGTACCTGTCTGATTGTATTTTAGACATGTTGTCACCAGTAAGTGGGTTCTGTCTCACCGTCCTCATAAACACATGCGTACTGTTCTTTAAATCTCCGCCACTCTCTATAACCTCCTTCTCTACCTCTGTAAGTTTTCCCTGGTTCTTTGTGCTGTGTTTCAAATCTAGTTTCTTGGCCAAAATTGACTGGTATTTGTTTTCTAGGTCTCTTTGACTCTCTATGAGTTCATTCATTTGAACATGCACAAGCTGTAAAAGAAAAAATAGGTAGTCACTCAATGTTAGCTCAGAAATTATTAAACTTTTGGTATACAAAACAAAATTAACATGAAGGAAAGCATTGATTGATTGAATTGGGCTTAACACCACTTTTAACTGTATTTCAGTCATATTGCGGTGGCTGGAGCACCTAACAATGGATTCCTGGTATTTCTCACACCAGTACTACCACTACATCCTTTCCTAGCCTCCAGCTGCTATCCCACTTGGGTTTACGATTATCCACCCATTGGTGAGAGACGAATGTTGTAAAGGATATGTGTTGCTGCCTGGGATCGAACCCATGACATCCCATTATTGAAGATAAGAAGTCTGATGCTCTTCTGACTGTGCTATGACGGCAGCTGAAGGAAAGCACTTGACCTCAGACATGGCAGTTGGACATTATTTTGTAAAATATGATGTAAGAGACATAAAATAAAAGTGAAAAATTTAGATGGCAACCTAAATGTTTTTCTACAGCTTGAATAAGCTGTATTTACAACATTTAAGTCACTATACAAATAAAAATGCCCAACCTTTTCCTGTACAAACCTGGGATTTCACGTGATTTATGCTTGAGAAAATATTGTGGTAAAAGAAGAAATTGCTTCTACCCTACAAAATGGTTATTTTTCAAATCAAATCAACTTCAAATTATCGTTTGCAAAACATTTGAGAATGGACAGGTCTAAAGTTTTTTTGAAATGGAAAAGGATTATTATAAAATCATAAATGTCGGAGTCAAAAATTTTCTTTGAGTCTATATGAATGATATGATAGGTATAAAACGATTTTTGATTGAGTGATCTTTTCCCATGGATTTTCACATTTTTATAAATCATTCACTTATTCGACAAAATTACTGGTTGAAATTGCCTAAACAAGAAATTTACCAAAACTTTTGACCCATTACCACAAGGCAAATTTTAGACTGTTCTTGATTCAAAGAAGTTACAGACGACAATTTCAAGTTGAGAGAATTTTGGACATCCCTGACTTTTTGGGAAGAAAACAACTATGAAAATGAAAAAAACTGCTTGAAACAATTGCTTTAAACCATGTTTTCCTTAAGTCTTTTCTTGACGGCCATAAAAAAAGCGAGATTGTGTAGAAATAGGCTGACTAATCTATCATGAGCATTTCGTGAGATACTTACGCTATAAGCATCTGGTCTACCATCATGTGACGGTGGCATTATTTTACCAAGGACAGATAACTGGTCCACACAGTCCTCTAAAACTGTAGCCATGTGAATGGCATCTGACCCTGAGAGAGCCATAACTCCTGAAAAAAAGAAGCAGAAGGAAACCACATAATACTGAGCTGCAGTTTGTTTTCAACCCATTACCACACAGCAGAATATTAGACTGGTCCAAATTGAAAGAAATTGCAGATGACAATTTAAAGTTTATGAAATTTTGGATTTTTTCAACTCTCATGGTAGAAAACATTGAGAACAAGGTGCCAAATTGTCACAAGATACACCCGTCACACTGCTTAATATTAACTGGGGGTTTGAATAGAACTGAGGTTATTTTGAATGAATTTTTTTTTGTCAAACAAAGTATGAAAAACAACAAAGGGCAATAACTCAAAATATAGGCTAGGTAGAGTTATGGTTCTTGAACACTGCACTCCCACTTGGTGAGCTCTATCCATCCATGAAGATTCATGATTCTAGCTATTATACTTTTAGAGATATACTCTTGACAAGATTCAAGTATGAAAAACAACAAAGGGCAATAACTCAAAAAATATGCTAGGTAGAGTTATGGTTCTTGTGCACTGCACTCCCCCTTGGTGAGATCTATACACCCATGAAGTTTCATGATCCTAGCTATAATACTTTTAGAGATATACTCCGGACAAGATTCAAGTATGAAAAACAACAAAGAGCAATAACTCAAAAAATAGGCTAGGTAGAGTTATGGTTTTTGTACACTGCACTCCAACTTGATGAGCACTATCCATCCATAAAATTTCATGGTTCTAGCTATTTTACTTTGAGAGATATACTCCGGGCAAGATTCATGTATGAAAAACAACAAAGGGCAATAACTAAAAAAATAGGCCAGGTAGAGTTATGGTTTTTGTGCACTGCACTCCCCCTTGGTGAGATCTATACACCCATGAAGTTTCATGATCCTAGCTATGATACTTTAAGAGATATACTCCGGACAAGTTTTAAGTATGAAAAACAACAAAGGGCAATAACTCAAAAAATAGGCTTGGTAGAGTTATGGTTCTTGTACACTGCACTTCCACTTGGTGAGCTCTATCCATCCATGAAATTTCATGGTTCTAGCTAGTATACTTTTAGAGATATACTCTGGACAAGATTCAAGTATGAAAAACAACAAAGGGCAATAACTCAAATAATAGGCTAGGTAGAGTTATGGTTCTTATACACTGCACTCCTACTTGTTGAGCTCTATCTATCCATGAAATTTCATGATTATAGCTATTATACTTTTAGAAATATACTCCGGACAAGATTCAAGTATGAAAAACAACAAAGGGCAATAACTCAAATAATAGGCTAGGTAGAGTTATGGTTCTTATACACTGCACTCCTACTTGTTGAGCTCTATCTATCCATGAAATTTCATGATTATAGCTATAATACTTTAAGAGATATACTCCGGACAAGATTCAAGTATGAAAAACAACAAAGGGCAATAACTCAAAAAATAGGCCAGGTAGAGTTATGGTTCTTGTGCACTGCACTCCGTATTGATGAGAAGAATATAACTGCCAAGTTTAAAGTCAATCGGACTTACGGTGACAGAGTTATGCTCCGGACAAAGAAGTGGACACCGCTCGGACGCCCGGACGCCCGGACACCCGGACGCCCGGACACCCGGAAGCCCGGACACCCGGACGCCCGGACGCCCGGACATCACGGGTGATCCCATAATACGTCCCGTCTTCGACGGGCGTATAAAAAACTTAAACAATTTATTTCCCTAACATCTGGACATAGGAGAGATTTTAAACTTTGTTACGAGGCTCCCATTGTCTTGGTGTCTGCGGGCTTGAAATTCTTAGATGGAATGTTATTTTAAATTGAAATAAACCTTTTAATATCAAAAAAGAAAATAATGTTTATTATCGAATTAAATGATGAGAAGAATATAACTGCCAAGTTTAAAGTCAATCGGACTAACGGTGACAGAGTTATGCTCCGGACAAAGAAGTGGACACCGCCCAGACAACTGGACGCCCGGACGCCCGGACACCACGGGTGATCCCATAATACGTCCCGTCTTTGACGGGCGTATAAAAATGAAGAAATTGCTTGTAACAAGCAATTTCTTTATTTTCCACAATGTTTTCTTAAGCATTTTTCTTCAGGGGCGTCCAAAAGCGTCACTGTGTGGGAATGGGTTAAAGTCTATGGGCCATATGATCCATCAAGCAAAACTTTGAGGGGTGCTTTTCTAAAATAATGAGTCACAGTCATCTATAGTCAAATTTGAAACAAAAGAATGGATGGAAGTTTTAAAAGTAGATGGTTCAGGTTGAGGAACAACTTGTTTTCCTGAGCTACTCATAGTAGTACATTTGTACTTTCAGGCTGTGTACTGTGAAGTTGAATAGACTTTCTAAAACTATAATCACCACTGGTTAACAGTTCCTAATTATTGAAATTATATCTAACTTTGTTTTGGTTGAAGAAAATCTTGGATTTTCAACTGGTAGCTGATGTTATGATGTTTTAATACTTGAAAAAAAAGTATACTCTAAGAGTGTATGATATCCTAAAGGACCAATGCTAAAAATGCCAGAAAGTATACCATGACAATAATGTTTTGCACATTGTCTGCTAGCAAACCTGTAACTTTCAATCATTCTGTCTTAAAAAATGCACTTAAATAGCATTTTAGATATTTTTGGGACGTTTTTCTTTGTAAAACAACCAGACGTAAACAGTGATCAATTGGTCTTATTACAAATCCAATTGAACTGTTGTTCAATAAGTTAACCCTTGTCATGCTGTATAAATTACCTGACTAAAATGCTGTCAAATCAAAGGGCTGAAAGCATTGATAGAACTTATTGTTAAAAAATAGAACTTATTGTTCAAAAATCAATATTTCCTTTAGAAATCAACTTTATAAACAACTCTGGCAGGAAAAGTACAAGAAGGAGGTGTAGAGTGCACATGAGTGCAGTCTGATCTTAGTCTACACCTCCTGCCAAAACTGGAATATTCCGGGTTCAGCATGACAAGTGTTAACATTTTTGGTAAAACCAATCAACAAACCAAGATTTTCTGATTGCTTATTTTCCTTTCGAATTTTGAATGTGATTGGCTGATAAGAAGAAGGTGTAATAACAAGGCCTAAGACCAGTCCATGAATAGATGAGCAAAAATTTAAAACCTTTTTTTTCTGTCAGAAATTTTAATAAAGATTCTGCGCCATTGCTGGCGCATCTCTGCTCAAATTCAAGCGTCATGAAAATCTTTGCCTTTTGGAGAAAAACATAGTGGAAATTGAAGAAATTGCTTTTGACAAGTAATTCCTTTATTGTAAATGTTTTCCAAAACCTTTTTCTTTAGGGGCGTAAAAAAAAGGAGTTTCGTGAGAATGGGTAAATTTGGAGAAACCTATCAGTTTCTCCTTATTTAACTACAACATTGGAATTATTGATAATATAGGGTGTGAAAATACTAAAAAGTTCTAATTTCGGTATTAAGGAAATGTCATTGCCAGTATAAATCTCTTTAGACAAGTTATAAAGATATTTTGTTCCATTGAAAAGAAGATATAGCTTGATATCCACATTTTATTCTCTCAGAGTAAATTAAGGACGCTGTGACTTATCGGCTCACCGCCTAAAGCCATAACTTTGATCATCAATCCACCCACCATCGTGAATGCATCAACTCAACACCATATTTATAAGTACATTCACACAAGTATCCAAGACACACACATTTAGTACAAGATACAAGATTTTATTCATAAAACCATCACAACATAAGTGGGTGTCCTCGTATAAAGATGTCAAAACATAATGTAATAAAATAGAAATTAATCAATAATGTGATCTAATTATAAATTATCTGAGGTAACACAAGCTCTAATGAACTCACAAACACATTTTGTTTCTTCTATAGTTTCAGGGTTCATTAAACGGAAGAATGTTCTAAATGATCTTTCAGAGTAAGCTTCAAAATCACGGTAGTCAAATAGACCTTTTCACGCAAAGGGTCAGCTGACTAAAAAATCTGTATCCGTTAGACGCTTTCAAAGAAAAACAATAACAACAATTTTCCACTTCGGGGAGGATTTACTTCCGGTTTTGCCTTTCGAAAGCCTTACAATTACACCAAGTCATTTTAACTTCTTTTTTCGAGTTTTTACAATGAAAATTATTGAGCTAAATGATTTAGATAATATTGTTAGTAATATAACATTTGTTTGTTACAATATTTTTTTTCTCTGTTGTCCCAGTTAAGTTCTTTAGAAGCATTAAAAGTACCCTATTTTATCGGCCTTAACGAATAAATGACGGGTGTTTTGTTTCATGATCTATTTTCACCATATACAATAAATTGTATGATAAAACGGTATATTGTTTAAGTTGAAACAAATGCCTGCAATCTATGAAGGTGAATGCACCAAAGGTCATCAATGCGTTTTGTATCAGGCAACCCCAGAATCACCAAAACTCATGTTCTTCGATAGTTTGTGCGAGGTTTGGGTGACCAAAATGTCGAACTACATGTTATCTAAAATTGTATTTACGACCTTTTGTTAGCCCATCGATAATGTTCTGGTGATAATATGCATATCGGCCCCTTGATCTACGAGAAAGGCTACATTTTTCCAATATTAAAGCAAGATATTTTAAATTGAAAGCCTACCTCGCAATATATACTCCAGCGAAAAAAAGAATTTTAAATCCATTCAATGAAAATAAGCGTATTCACTTTATTTAATTGGGGGAAAATGCTTAAAAGATAACCACCGTGTCATACAACCGTGCCATTTGAAACGACGCCTGGCCGCATCATCCTTTGATCAATCATGGAATAAGGGTTTGGCGGCATGTCGGTTGAAACATAAAAAGATAAAAATTTGTCTCATCAAATCATAAATTTGACAAATTAAATGTAAGAGTGTTTATCGGATTCCTTGTGACATGTTGCCGGATACATAATAACCCCATATGTATCGTGATTTATCGAAGCGAACCCTTTACATCAAGGCTGTTAACAGATCATAATTCTGATCAACGCTCTCTTATCATTATCTTTACATAAAATCGTTTTTATTTTTCATACTTTTCTTCGCACTATTAACATCGTCATCAACAATACGATCTATGTCATTCATCGTCGAGATAATGCTCCCTATTTTCGCATTATAATATATTCTTTTTAATTCATCGCATGGTATATTTCGTGTAAAGTGGATTATTCATATCAAGAAAATGTTTCCTCCTTTTTTCCGCACATTTCTATTGTAACAATGATGCAAATGTTTAAAAAAGCAACTGATATGCTGGTCATGCGGGCTTATTTGATTTTAAGAAATGAAAAGAAGAGTGAGAGAAAGAGAGAGAGAGAGAAAGAGAGAGAGAGGAGGGGGGGGGGGAGAGAGAAAGGGAGACAGATCTACATTTGTGGGCACACAGACAGAAACAAATTTTTCAAAAACAGAACGCCAGCTTTGTTAATTTTCATTATGTTTCAGTTTAAACACTTAAACTTTGTAACAAGGAAACTTTTTATAAGAAATATATGCACTTAGGTGAAGACTTTAGGAGATTGGTATCAACATGGCATATCTAATCTTTATCGTCCAACATGTGGTCAATAGTATGTAAATGCTTTAAAAATAAACATATAAATTTAGCCAATCATGTCAATCAGGATTATTGTCACTTGTGACCAGTCCTACCATGTAATGGGCCGGGTTTGCAATGAACGACGTGCCTGTGATTGACGCATATTCGCAAATTTAACCATTCAGTGTGCTGGAAAAATTTGGATAGCTTATGTCTTTTGTGAAGTGTTGATAGTTGTAAATATTTAAAAAATCGTTAATTTCCGACACAAAAAACTTAAAGTTATTTGTTTATATCATAATTCATCAAAGTGTTCTTTGAGAGTTTAACTGTATATCTTTTCCTTTCTTGTATGTGCGCGTGGGGGGGGGGATATTTTCTTAAAAAATCTTATTACATTGGAAATAGTATTCTTATCGCCAAATTCGAGGTACGTTATATTTCATATGGCCTAGATACCAGGCCGTTTTAAACTCAATTCGGTTACTAACCCACGATAATATCATCAATATTACTCGCTACAACTAGTCTGCACATATCTGCTCACATGTAGAAACTATTTTACAACCAAATTTCGATTTTTAACCTTTGTCTTTAATCGTTCAAAATAGCCATTTTATATAGGATTATATAGGGATAATTTATCGACTCCCCGCAACCGATCACGTGACTTAGTCTCGGGTAACTATCGCATTAAACGAGATTTATTTTGACGCATGCGCTGTGAGATCGTGAAAGGGTCTAAAGGACTATAAAATTTCCCTTGTTGCAGAGTATTTTTGGCAATAGAGCAATAGAGCATGAAATGTACTTCATCATCTAGTTTATTGCACATATCATAGACTCTTTGATTAAGGGAAATCTGAGGTCTAAAGTAGCGACCTTGTTCAAAAAGTAAATTATGAGCGCTTATTCTTAGTTTAGAAAGTTCTTTAGTTTTTTCTTTTGTAAGTCCAAAAGACAAATACTTTTGCAAAGAAAAGTCATTGTAGATATTTGAGAAAGTATATAATTTGTTACAATGATTTTGAGATTTCAGACTAGTGTAGTTGCTAATTTCTGCCGCATAGGATAAAATGGGCCGTATTGTCAAAACTCAATTATCATGCATACCTATGTTATTGTGCATGCCCCTTAAGGAGTCTCAGTGAGCTTTGATGACCTTATTTTTTCACAAGTTTAACTTTTGGTGCCCCAATCCAGTGCTGTGAGAATTGCCCAAACCATACAGCACACTTAATTTAAAACTAACGAGGTGCAAAATTGACCCCCCCCCCCCCCCCCCCCCGATATAACATTTCACAAAGTTGGGGATAGGAGACAGATTTAGCTTGAGTTTACAGAACTCTAAACTTGATTTTATATCAAATAAATCTACGAGGTTAATTGTTTAAAAGCAACGATAGATGACAAAAATTGAAATTATAATTTTGCTTCTCTTTTGTTGTCATGGACACTCTCTTTTGTAAGATGCACGGTAACTGCAAAAGCAATCCAAAATTTCTCAAGGGTCAACAAGGCAACTTTCAAAATAAATTTCATGAAGAAGTTAAGAATAGAACTGGACAAAAATTTACTGAGAGTATTATCAAATATCTGTAAACTACATAAAAACTATTTCATCAGATGAAAACCATTTTATGATGGGTAATGAATCCCGGCTTTCTTAGGATATCGGGTTCATTCGCCCTAAATATACTTCGCCCCGAGCCTATTTGCCCAGGGTTCGTTCGCTCTAAAAGTGGGTTTGTTTGCCCCGTTTTTTTTGTTCACCAACCTATTTAACACATTCCAACACAAGAAAATTTGAGACTTTTCCAAACTGAAAGAAGCTGCAGACGACAATTTCAAGTTGATGGAATTTTAATTTTTTTTGTCTTTTGGGATAGAAAACATTGTGGATAATGAAGAAATTGCTTGTTACAAGCAATTTCTTCATTGTCCACAATGTTTTCCAAAGCTTTTTTCTTGTGGGGCGTAAAAAGGAGGGCTTGAGTTGGAATGGGTTAAATGATCAGCTTTTTGTATATCTTTATGTCAAAATATTGTTAGAATTAGTAATATTATAACGTTGTATTACATGTTTGGTTAGGTTTGGTTAGAATTGTAATAGTGTTTGCTTATTTAAAATTACTCTGAATAGAAAATTTAGGTTTCTGTGAAATACTCAATTACTTAGGAATAATTAAACATAACTTTGTTGAAGAATGCATATTTTTGTTGTTATTGTTGTTAACTGGCCTAATGTTTGTATGTGATTATATCATTAACTCAGACGTAGGCCTACATCACTTCAATCACTGCTAAATTACTAGATTTGAAAACTTAAGTTGATACATCCCTTTTCTCCATTTCCAACATATTTTTTGTCCACAATGATGACTTATTTTTATTCCATAACTTCTTTCTTTATTTTCACTTTTGAATATAGTCTATGTGCAACTTCAGATCTATCTGATATTTCATCTTCTGGTAATGGGTTAAGCAGCAAAGAAAGATCACCCCTCTTCCTAACTATAGAAATCTCGAAGAATACCTCAAAGAATTGAGATATAGATATTAGGTAGCATAATTTTCTATGCATCTTCTATATAGATAAAAAGAAGGGCGAACAGATCTGGTGCAACTGGAATTAGGGAAAACAGACCCAGGGCGAACAGGTATTAGGGCGAAAAAATAATAAGGGAAAAAATGTTTGGGGCAAACTGACCTAGATTCTTTCCTTACATGCACGATAATTGAGGCGAAGAGTATATAAGAGTATCAAATAGTTTCAACTTTAAGGAATTGTTAATCAAATCATAACGAAAAACACTAAATTTGAAGCAAAAACTGCTTAAAGACTTTTCTGGTACAAATGATTAACTGCATGTTTTAAATTGCAGTTGTTTGAAAGAATTATAACAAGATACTTATATCTATCCACTATTTCAATTATAGAATTATTCAATTTAAAACTTAAGATTTTCTGTGTTTTTTTCTTGAATTAAAAATCGTAACTTAAGTTTTATCAAATAAATATTGGTTCTTAATTCTAGTAACCATGCATATTCTTAATTTATTCAAATTAGCCTGTAGTCTCCCATATTCAATAACCTTAAGCTATAAATTTGCCCATGCGCACTTGCAAAATGATAGAGTTCATGAACTAAACTGAAAGTAACATAAATTCAATTAGAATATTGCAGTACGAATGAAAAACAGATTTATAAAAAAATTGTAACAAAGTATATTCTCTTTTTGCATCCATACACTGATCATGAAGATCCAAATTCAGTCTACCATAATTGAGCACCTTAGCAATATACATCCAAGGATCAATGTCACACTTGCAGCATTGGTGAAACAGACTTGAAAATGTATTTTGAGTTATTTGCCATCTATGATCTATCCAAACTTCAAAAAGCATCTACATGAAAAACAGCATTTGCAAGAAGAAAAAAACATGAACCCCAAAATATTTGTAAGGAATGACAAAAAATAGTACAAAGTGGGTAATTCAAGAGCTTTAAGGAATAATTTGTATTTCTCTGATAAATTTCGTATACATTGTCATTGATAAATGTTGATTTCTTACAATTTGCACATTGTTTGTAATACACAAATTAACTGCAAGTATGCAGAAATGAAAATGATCGAATATGGGTGACTGCTCGAATAAGGGAAACTCCAGTTTACCTATATCTATCGTCAAATTTAAGACAAGAACACTAATTTCGACATTGTTTACACTCGTTTCTCATGGTAATACTCCGTGTTACAGGACGCTTAAATTTCCGATATAAGATATGAGATGCAGCTTTTGTCAAACACTTAAGTGACTGAGATTGTCTTTCACCTCATTCTCAATTATCCGGATTTTCTTGTCAAAAAAGAAATGTGTGAATTGATTATTCATTTAATTGCTTTTCTAGCCAATTATGACCATGAAAACGTATCTTTTAGTTCACAGTATTTCTAAAAAATGACTAGAGCAACTACTTATATTCAAACTAGGGTTTATGTTAGGACAAATATTTTACCTCATTTCCACACGTACTTCCTTTTCCGCTTGATGTTTTCTAGGTATTCATGACCAATTACAAGACCGAAATCTTTTGTGTCTTGGTCGTTTACAAACACATGGTATTCAACTGATAATTGCACAGACTTAACCTTATCATTCAGCGGTTTTGTTGAAATCTTCAAACTCCCACGATGGAGGGTTAGAAAGGAGATTTAAGACCGATTGGGATCCCACTCACGTATCGGCTCGAACATAATACCAAACCCTGTGTGTTGATTGCAGGCATATTTAACGACGATGTAGGGCCAGCTAGTTCTTTTCTTTTAGGTCTGAAACGAGCCTTTCTGACCTAATATTGACTGCACTTCGCTAATGATACAAATTATTCTTGACTTCCACCATCTTGTACCGGACAATATTGTGAATGCTCAGACACTGTTAAGGTTTAAAACACAATATGATAGATATATGCAAAGTGAAAAGTTCACCAGTGAAGTAATCTATTAATCAAATGACGAACTTATACTGATTAAAGACTGTCAACATATCAATAATAAATAAGAGACATAATATTAACCTGGAAGTAATACCCGAAAGGGGAGTTGGGCAGTATATATAGATAGATAGAAGTAGGAAAAGTTTAAATAGTTGTGACAAGAAGAGACATTGAAGACGAGCTTCAGAGCTCATCAACTCTACAAACACCAGTACCAGTATTACAGTGACTTGGAAAGACATAATGTTTCCTTCCAAATGCATCTATGGCCATTTCAATTTTTTTATCTCCTAAAATGTATATTACTGGTAAATTTCTTGGGCTAATCTGTTTTGGTAGGGTGACCGGTCAACTCGGCCCATCGTATAACTCGGCACAGTCAACTTGGCCCCATTATTTGTTATATAGTGATATGTGTAAAATTTCAGTATGGACTTTTTGAAAGAGAAAATAACTTTCATTTTAATCTTATCCTTATTTTTTGGATACATTAACCCTTGTCATGCTGTATAAAATACCCAGGGCTCTGCAGAGTGGGCGACTCAGGCGAAAAAGTCGCCTGGTTTCATAAAACTTCGCCTGATTTGCTGATCAAAGCGAAGTCGAAGTCGCCTGGAATTTTCGGGAAGTCGCCTGGATACGATAGGTGATAGCCAAATCTGGCCCAGTGGCTATAAAAGTATGGGGCAGTGTGCAAATATACAACTGTCGGTCGGAAGCCCTTTGATCGTAAATTAAGCGTGTATCGATACTGTAGTCGCGAGGCCAGCAGATTATCAGAAATAGGGGTATGTTCTGGCAGCTAATAGTCAACATGCTCGCTTCATTCACACCTACGCTGATTGGTTTCGGCAATGCTGTGTATACTCTCGGCACTGGAAATCTTTATTTAAAATCCTTCCCCTTCTTAAGTTTTAATTATTTCATCATCAGTCTACGAGATTTGTTGCTTACTTTCACATAATGAGAATAATGGCCGACATTTACGGACGCCGTGTTTTTACCAGAAGTCAAAATTTTGTTTAAAATTTGAAATCTTGATGAAAAATAATTCTGCCGAAAATCTACGTAGAGTAAGTTCATTTTTCATTAGAATCCTTCAATTTGAGTTATCTGCTTTAATTGTAACAAGTGAAGAAAATTATGGCAAGCAATTTAAAGGGTGCTACGATCTTTTTCTGGGATTCTTGTTATGATACATTCTAACCAAAAACTAAATTTCACTTACTTGTGTTGGTAATAATTCCTTTAAATAACATGTAATCCTATAAAATGGAGCAAATTATCCTGTGTTAACTTTAAACCTCTGCATGTACAGAGTCTGGTTTTGTGTACTCAGCAGTAACCCTTACCCTTTACACACTATAACTGACTTAATCACAGAGGACCTTTTTTGACCAATTAATGACAATTTTTATCCATTTTTATGTTATCAGGTAAAGTGCACAGACTTTAACTCATTACCACACAATCCCCCAATTTGACATCTTGAAATGTTTTTATGGGAAACTGTGAAAAAGGGAGGAAATGTTTGCAGCAAGCAATTTATCCTTTCCCTACATGTTTCTACCCTCTTTGGCACATTCTTTCTTATTTAAGCTCACTGTGAAATTTCTTATTTAGCTTCTTTCAATTTGTACCAGTCTGATTGTTTTCTTCTGGTAATGGTTTGATTAAATACATGTTGTTACAATAAAATCTTTTCTCATTTTCTGCTTCAAATAGAAACGCTACTCATTTCATTCAGACTGCCTATACAAGATTTGCATTTTTTTATTAGTTGACTTTTTTTTATCATATATGAATCTATTATGAAATATTAAAAAAAATAAATTCAGAATCAAACTCTCGAATTCTCAAACCTAAAAAAAGAAAAAAACAAAAGTATTTGTTCACAGGAATAAGATCTTTATTGAGGACTGAAAGGATAAGCAGTATTTTCTATGTTTATTGCATGATACATAATATAAAATGCAACTACTTGATTGTAAAGCTATTTCATTTTCTGATGGAAATGAGGAATACGCGCAAAAACTTAATTTTTGACGCGATCCATTTCTCCTGAAAGTCTCACCACTTCTCCCCATTTTGAAAAACTTCTCCCAATTCTCAGACTAGTGAGAAGTGACTTCTCCCAAAATTCTGGGAGTCTGCAGAGCCCTGAATACCTAACTGAAATGCTGTCAAATCAAAGGGCTGAAAGCACTGATAGAACTTGTTGTTCAAAAATCAATATTTCTTTTAGAAATCAACTTCATGAACAACTCTGGCAGGAAAAGTAGAAGCAGGAGGTGTAGACTAAGATCAGCCTGCACATAAGTGCAGTCTGATCTTAGTCTACACCTCCTGCCAAAACCGGAATATTCCGGGTTCAGCATGACAAGGGTTAATAAGTAATTATAAATAAACAAATTCTATCCATTATCAATCAGTTGTTAGAAAAACCTATCTAGATCGGTGTAGATTAAAATGTACATTGAAAAAACACAACCATTTAAATCGATGCAATTCAAAAAAAGTTAAACATTTCCATATTACAACAATAGAATAATAGTGAAAATAAAAAAGTTTTATAATATTAATTGTACAATAGTTTCAAATATATTACGCAATATACTTGCATTTCTTATATACTATATATTGGGGCTGAATTGTCTGGGCAGAGTTATTCAATGGGCCGAGTTGACTGGTAACCTTTGCTAGGAGGTCGGAAATCATGACATTTTGAAAATCAATGTGACAAATTTATTAACACAAAAATGTCCACTGCATTATGGTTTCATGTAATTGTTTGAAACTATGCAAAACTGCAGTAATTAGGAAATGATTTTCCCTTTGTTAGGGAAAATCTTGGTCTTGAACTAAAGGGGTGAGCATTGGGGCCAAAAAAGCTATCACAGTAGTATTGCGATTAGGGCTGTAACGATACACAAAGTGACGAATACAGATCACGATACAGGGTCATGAATATGAATATTTATTCATGAATACAACTTTTTCCAGGAACAGACATATTTATCTATATATTTCTTTGAGTAAAGAATGAAACAAACTTATGCCTATCTGTGATAAAGACAGCTGTTTTATGTTAATTTTATTATTCTGCAACAACAAGCAAAGGTGTATGGCAAATTCAAGCCTAACAAAGGTTAAAGTCAAGATCCGTCATTGATTGATGCTGGATCATTTCTGATTACTTGCCTCTATATCATAGATTTCACGTATTTGTACCTTAAATTTGTATATTTTGAATTATGTTGTAAACTTCTATCTGTTACAAACTTACCAATTAATATGAAAATTTTTGTCACCAGGATAGATCACTTATAATGAAAAGACGAAATAATTAAATTCTAGCCAACATTCAAGGTATATTGGACATGCAGCCATAGCTAACCTTTTAATTTTTTAAAGGGAGGTAATTTATACGTTGCATAATTGAAGACAATGGTCTATGCTCCGAAAGATTATGTCATTCAATTTCTTCAGAATCTGAACTTGATGGTCAATAAGATAGAAAAATTAGGCCATAAATACTAGGATTTGAATTGAAAATCTTGATTTAAAAGGTTTAGTTGATCAAGACTTTGACTTAAAAAAGATGATTTTTGATTGTTAGTATTAACAGAGGTCTGACCGTTGACGGTCAAAGTCATGCGTCGATTGTCCAGTTAATCTATCATTTACTACCCAAAATGCCACTTGTAGACAATAAATAAATAGCTGTCACCAGGTGAAATAGAAATTCTTTGATTTAGTATCTAGATTATGTATTCAGTTGCATCAGAGGCGCCCTCTGTCAATCGACTACGGGAGCCACCTAGGCTTTAAGGATTTACGTCTTTCTGCATAAATTTGATTAAACCGCCGTTATAGCTTGTGCATGTTGGATATCTATGACCTCTTGGATATTTTTTTGCACTTTGCATCCCGGAAAAATATTTCACATTTTGTACTCGCCAATATTTGGTTCTCAGACAGACGAATACGATACGTACTCGCCGGTAAAAAAATATTCGATTCACCGAATATTCGAGTGTATCGTTACAGCTCTAATTGCGATAGTAAAAGTATTATTGCTATTAATTTAAGTATATGGAATGTACCCTGACAGCTATAGATTGAGACCTGAGACATTTCAAGATTAATGCAGTATTGATTTTGTCGTACCCTAAATGTTTAGGCCAAAGTTAGTTGAAATTAATCTATTCCCCATTCTGCAAATCAGAAATTTGTCAAAATTGTTAAAGATGTTCATGCAGTATTTACCAAATGTCATTTTTTGTCCACTCAAATTTGGAAAAAGAGGAAACATCGAGGGTAAGGAAAAAATAATGCCAGAAACAATCTATTCTTTAACCAAAATATTATATTCAGTTCTATTCAAAGGGACAAGAAATTTAGGGACTGTATGTATAGAGTGGAAAAAATGTACTATATGCTTTATTTTCATTCTCTGTTGGAGGGGGGGGGTAGTTTGGTAAAAGAAAAAAAAAATCCTTAACTTAGAGAAAGCTTCTGAAATTGAAACTTGGTTTTGACCCATATCCACCTGATAAATTTTTGACTGGCCCATAGTCCCCCCGACGGCGGCACTCATCCTTTCCGACTATTTGTCTCTCACCAATGGGTCGATAATCGTAGACCTATGTGAGATAGCAGCTGGAGGCTAGGAAAGGATGTAATGGTAGTATTGGTATGGGGAATACCAGGATTCCGTTGGTAGGTGCTCCAGCCGCCACGATATAACTGAAAGATTGTTGAAAGCGGCGTAAAACCCCATTCAAACAAACAAAACTGGCCCATAGTCAAAGAAGTGGCAGTTGACTATTTGAAATTGGTAGAATTTTTAAAATCTTTGTCTTGCAGGATAGAGAACATTGTGAATTATGAAAAATTTGATTGTGATAATCAATTTCTTCATGTCCTACAATATTTTCCAAAGTTTTTTTCTTGACATGCATATATCAATGTGATAGTTATGGAATGGGTTACTGATCATAGATGGTTTTCAACCAAAAGCTTACCAAGGACTTGTAATAATGATATAATCATTTATACCTTTAGGTAGCTGCGCAACATGGCAGAAGCCAAGGAAACTCCAGCCAAAACAGACAAAACAGACAAAGACAAGGTCAAAAGAAGGAAACCTAGAAAAGTTGGCAGGTAAGGTATCTGAATAGGGGAATGATTCTGATTTCGTTTACTTTAGCCCTTTCCTGTTTTCCAAAATATTTAGACCTGTCCAGATTCAAAGGCTTTACAGACAAATATTGAATATGGATTGAAAAATAACCATTCAGTATGGTTGAAAATATGTTACAAGCTGTTTCTCCTTTTTCTACAATATTTTCTCAATTATAAATTCTCAGGGACGTATAAACCAGGAATTGAACAGGAAAGGGTAAAAGAACAACATTTACTGGTTTTTATCAACAAAATTACTAAAATTTTTAAGAGTAAAAATGGTTAGAAACAGTAATTACAACAAGCATTTCTTTTCCCCTAGTTTTCCATCTAAACTTTTTTTTTTGCTCTCGTGAAATATATACTTACTATCAGCATGCCCACTGGGTTTTCATTTTGGGGTACATGTACCCCTTAGGTTTTGAAATAGGGGTACAAAGAAAAATTTGGGGGTACAGTGTACCCTTTACTTTAAGAGGGTACACAATACGAATCTGAATCCTTTACCAAATGATAGACAATGTTTTAGTTTTATACTTTGTTAATAATCAGTAAATAAGTGCCACATGTCATGTGCAAATTTCAGATAAATATAGAGCGAAGGATAGCAAACTTTTTTTGAAAAGCTGGTTTTTGACAATTCACTTTTTCTTAATTATTGGATTTTGGAAGGGTTGAATGGGATATGAGGGGGATGGCTAAGCAACTCTAACAAGTTAATTACGAGGGTGGGGATGGCATTTTAGAGCAGGCCTTACCAGGCATGTCAGCTCATTGTTAGCTCAAACTCTGGTATTGAAATGATTCTGGTAAGTTTCTCAAAGTCATCAATTGTTGAGAAATTGAATAGGTTTTGTAACGACATTTTACAGACACCAAATTATGTACAGAGTTGCATCCAGGCCGCGCGATTGCGGGATTCCCCCGTGTTTTTTAATCACTCCCGCAACCTCACTAATTTGATGGGGGAGTAATCGCGCAACAATGTTCTGACTCCCGCAGAATCCATAACCAAAGGGGCGGTATAAAAAAAAATGGAAAAAAGACTAATGACGATTAACTGTTGACAATATCGTACTGATAAAAATAGCTCCGATCATCGCTATTTATAACCATTACGACACATCGTAATTAAACTGGTACCCGAACTCGAATCAATGTGTATAAAATAGTCAGGGAACCCAACAGTGGAGCATGCGCAGAAGAATCCTTCCGTTTCCGGCTAAAGACAATCATGTCAAACTTGACAAAAAGAGTTGATTTAAATCAATCTGAATACCACCATCAGGCACCACCGACTTTTTTATGGGCCTCGATATCGGCGCTTTATCATCGTAATCGACAGACTAGAAGAAAGACCTCGAAAGCCAATCTTGTCAGCTTTCGGGGCGAAAAATAAACGGACTCCTGTTTCATCCAGACGCAAAATTGCAGAAATCGTGGTTGAACAATTATAAGAGTTAGAAACACGAGGAGAAAATGAAATCTGGGATGACTGTTATTTGTCTTGTGATAAACATCGGGTAAGAATTATCCATTTACTGCCGGATGCACAAATTTCAATACTTGCACACATTTAAACATTTAGTCAGACCACATTTACTAAGGACAGTGTGCATCAAAGTGAGTTTGTCAGAGCTACCTCCAATATACATGATAAACTTCAGTTAAAGAATAACTTGTGCTATGAGAACTGCTTTCAAAACAAACTGGTGAGGCCATCAGGATCCCCATTACACAAACTTTTCCAAATGCTGGTTTCCCCATGCTATATATAGATGAAAATAACCGAGATGGTTTCTGTTGAATGAAAGGGAAAGCGCTTGCTCCCAATGCAATTTTGTTCTACTTTGCTTGCATTTTTTATGGGTTTTTAGGAAAAAATACACACATAGAGTTTCTCTTTTATACGCTATTCCAAATGCACACGCATAATGGCATTTTTGTTTCTACATTCATTTATTTTTCTGTACATTCATGAATATCTTGGTGTAAGATTTGTATGTGAACCGACATAATTGTACGTGAATTACGTACTGCAGTACGTGAATGGGCACCCTGACTATAGTGGAAACCTGTTAATCACAATATCAATGCCACTTGTGCCTTTTAAGTAGAAGTTGCGATTAGAACTATTTGTTCTTATAACTTCTATGCAATGAGCAAGTTGCAAGTATTAACCATTGTCATGCTGAACCCAGAATATTCTGGTTTTTGAAGTAGGTGTAGACTAAGGTCAAACTGCACTTATGTTCAGGCTGAACTTAGTCTATGACTCCTGATTTGTACTTTTCCTGCTAGAGTTGTGTATGAAATTGATTTTTAAAAAAGATATTGATTTTTTAACAAGTTCTACCAGTGCTTTCAGCCCTTTGATTTGACAGCAATTCAGTAAGGTAATTTATACAGCATGACAAGGGTTAACCCATCACTATGCAGTCTTTCTGACGCTCTGAAGAAATAAAACCATGGAAACTTTATGGGAAAAGCAGTGTTCTGCCGAGGCCACGATTCTGCGATATTCTCGCGTTAAAATTGTGGATGTCGCATAAAAATTAGCGTAGATGCGAAAATTGTCGCGGCTGAAATTCAGCATTTTTTGTCCTACTTTGGACGTAAAACAAACCCGTTCTTAATAATAAAAATCCATTTGTTCCCAAAATCAGAAAATAATTTATTTTAGAAAAACTTAAAAGGAGTGCGGATTTCAAGAAAAGGTTGGCCAATCAGACCTACTTTTTCCGCGATATTTGACACAAACATTGCGTAAAGCATTTCTATAAAGCTATCAATTGACACTTTTACTGGATTCAAATAACCAACAACACAAGGAATGATTTATATTCACAGTAAGAAATAATTGATATCTAACTATTCTGTACTTCGATAAAGTATGAAAGATTATATTTTGGCGTCAAAAGAAGTTTGCAGTTGTAAGTGTACCAATATCCGGACATGACATATCGCGACCGTTTTTGTCCAAATTAATCATTGTCAGTGGTTGATATGGAGACTAACTTTTACACAAATATTACAGAATTACAAAATCTCTGTTTATAATGATTTAAAATGATTTAAAATAATTTACAGAGCTTTAAAACAATCATAATTGATTTTATTCTGGCCTTTTCCTGTCTTGAAATTACAAGCTCTGATAGGTCACTCAGACCCTTCTCTTGATACTTTTGAATGACTGGTACAAACTTGATGGACCCAAACTTTATACCTGAAATACATTCTGGTCATGAATGTTTCAGCTTAGACCAGTCTTAAGTATTGTCTACTAGTAAAGTGTTAGAAAGATGTTAGAGATATATTAGTCACAAATGAAACAAAAGAAAGTTTCAGTGAAATTGGCTTTGGGATTATGCCTGGTTACAGTATGATACGAAATTTTATGACTGTCAAACTCATATTTGGACAAAACGCACACACACACAAAAGCCCACAGTAGCTAAATGTCTTATAATTCACCAAAGCATTAAATGAAAAAAGAACTAAACTATGCTGCTCTCAATTTTTTGTATAATCAGCAAAACTAGGTTGATGACTGTACCTGAAGTTGAAATTATGCTTTGATGTTAAGTATTACAGTGAAATGGAAGTGTCTCTTTCATTCAGAAAATGTCTCCAAAAATTTAGGGCTGAGGGGACAATTGTTCCCTCTTCTGAAAATCCTTGGCAGAACACTGGAAAAGGAGAAATTGCATATAACAACAGGGCTCTGCAGACTCTCACAATTTGGGGGAGAAGTGACTTCTCCCTAGACTGAGATTTAGGAAAAGTTTTTCAAAATAGGGAGAAGTGGTGAGACCTTCAGGAGAAGTGGATCATGAAAAAAAAAAAAATAATGTGTATTCCTTATTTCAACAGCAAAATGAAAAAAAAAGCTGCATATTTTGTTTTACAAAGTATGCAGTTAATGTTAAATTATTTCTCATCCCTTCTTTCAGTCCTTATTACAGAGATCTTATTCCTTTGAACAAATAATTTTGTCTTCTTTCTTCGGGGTCGAGAATATAGGAATCTGATTCTGAAATCATTTTCTTGAATATTTCATAAGTAGATGGTATTTTAATCTCAATTATCAAAAGTTATAATAATCAAAAATTTGAGAAAAGAGTATAGATGGATAGAATTAACATTAATTTCATGATCAGAGTTTAATTTGAAGCAGACAATAAGAAAAATATTATTATTTTTACTATTTTATTTAACTCATTACCAGAAGACGAAATTTCCAGACTGGTCCGAATTGAAAAAAAAGTTGCGTACCACATTTCAAATCATAATATGCACAAAACAGAAAATAAGTACCAAATAAGTTAAAAAGTATCGTGGGAAAAAGAGAAATTGCTTGCTACAAGCACCTTCTTTTTTCTCAAAGGTTTCCATTTAAATCTTTAAAAATCAAAAAGCGTTATCGTGTGGTAATGGGTTAAAGCCTGTCAACTTCACCTGTATGTAACAATAAATGGATAAAAATCATTTAAATAATAGATTTAATCAAAGGACTGAAAGTCCTGAGAGCGTCTTTGCTGGCTTGTCAGTAACCGCGCTCAATAATGCCAACATGTATCATCAGTACGAGTAAGGAAATCATACAACTACGTAAGAGCAGCCGGAGGCTCGATAAGGATGTAGTAATAGTACTGGTGTGATAACTACTAGGAATACATGGTTAGGAGCTCCAGCCTCCCCGATATAACTGAAATACTATTAAAAGTTGCGTTTAAGCCCCAATCATGACCCTTTTACTTTTTACCAAAATTGCTATTTTGATTTAATCACGTTTTCTTCAATATTATTTCATCAGTGCGTGAAAATTTGTGGTTGGGTGGTATAAGGTTAAATGATAAAAGGTAAAGAAATTCAATTCTTTTTTCGTTGACCATTATTATTACAATTGAAGTACTACGTGCGTTTTAAAGATTCAGTCGAAATCGAGGTAAAAGGTGTTTTATTCTGTGAGGTTAAAAAGGCGCTTGAATCGCGACTATAACAGGGTTGTAGCTTGTAACATATACTGTGTATACGGGGTGTAAATTTGCTCGGCCCTTCCAGGTCAAAACACTAACAGACAGTTTACATGTACTTACCACTGACCTAGATTTTATCTTGAAACGCGAGGAAATTATTTCTCTCATTTTGATTATTCATTAGACAATTTACCATGGATATATTAAGTCAAGGTTTTAAACCATTTTCCTGGATATTCATGACTAAAAGGAGGCTGTTGGCATTCAGCAAGTAAGTTATCTTCTTCATAGGCGATGAAACAAGATGGAGGCGATCACATAGATTTTCACTCCAAGATTATGAGCATGCATGCAAATGAGCGGAAATGCGTGAGAACTTGTTTCCGGTTGATCGATATGAAATACCGGTTTTTCCTAAAAAAAAAACGCTAAAAAGGGCTCATTTTGACTGAGTTTGCAGTTATTGTAAGTAAAGGGTAAAGATAATAGCTGAGTACATAAATCACAGACTGTACAGAAGGATTAAATTTGAAACTATGTTAACACGAAATCATATGTTCTAGTGTTTTGGAATACATGTCATTAAATAGATTAATTACCAAAATAATATAAGTGAAATGTAATTTCTGCATAAAATCCTAACAATGTTACTTCTGAAAAGATCGCAGAAGCCGTAGATTGTTTGCCTTAGATTTTCTTAGAGTTCAAGGATTTCATTGAAAAAAATGATTTTTTTCTCTACTTTGTTTTATGGGAAAAACCAGTTCATATCACCAAGATTTTATTTCTTTATCAATGGATTTTAAAATAGGGCAAATGACATGACGTTGTAATAAAATCCGCCATTACTCTCGCTGCTTGGAAGTACGCAACAAATCTAGTAAATTGATCAGATAAACATAACATGCAACTAAAATAATTGAATCTTCAGAAGGGAAAGGGTTTGATATGAAAAAGTTCTTAAAATTCCAGCAGTTTATAAGGGCTTGCAACCATCCAATCAGCCGAGGTGCAAATAAAGCTAGCATGTCGTCTATTGGTACATGCTTGATTTACGATCAAAGGGTTCCGATCAGCAGTTGTGTAATTGATTTACTTTCCCCTGATTTGATAGACCCTAGGCTAATGCGATTGTGCCTGTCATAACGAGGCGACTTCTCATATATTCCAGGGGACTATGACTTCACTTTGATCAGCAACTCAGGCGAAGTTTTATGAAACCAGGCGACTTCTTCGCCTGTGTCGCCCACTCTGCAGAGCCCTGATCAAGCGATCTCTCCTTTTCACACAATGTTTTCTATCCTATTTGGCATATATATTCCAATGTCAGTGCAATTTTAAATATCGTCTGCAAGTTCTTTCAATTTGGACCAGTCTAAAATTTTACTATTATTAGGGTTACGATAAGAGGATTTAGACTGAACATAGTTGTAGTACCTTATGTTGCAGGATCTGTAAGAATCAATAACTAATGATTCTCCAGGTCTTGGTAGTTGGTAATGCCCAAGACTGTAAAACATGAGGCCCAGGGTTTGATCCCCTGGCGCAGCAAATATCCTGTCCATTTTTTGTCTCCTACAATTGGTGAATAATGGTAAACCTAAGTGGGATAAGCAGCTGGGGGGACGGAAAAGATGTGGTAGTGCTGGATTAAGTTGGCTCGGAAACTCCTTGCAACAAATTTTCTGTTATGATATTTTCTGTATTATCTTTTTAAGGACCACCTTGATATGTCTGAAAAAATGTTAAAAGCAGAGTTAAACCTTTGATAAACAAATCTTTTTAACCCTTTCCCGTTTTTGGAAATTTTATACTAGTCCAAATTGAAAGAGGTTGCAGACGACAATGAAAACTGGATGGCATTTGAAATGAAACCTTCCTATGTGGTAGAAAATATTGTTGAAAAAGGAGAAATTGCTTGTTACAAGCAATTTCTGATTTTCAACAATATTTTCTTAAGTAAAAAATCACAGGAACGTAAAATCCCGTATTTGAACGGGAAAGGGTTAAGGATATTTTCATACTTTTCTGTTGTTACAAAAAATGGTCAGCTAGACGATCAATTGCTCCTTTTCCAACAATATTTTCTACCCAAGTCCCTACACAGGGCTAACTTCTTTAAACCAAATTTGACTAGTGTAGCCTGAAATTTTGTCCTCTGGTATTGAGTTGATAGACATCATTTTATATTACAGATTGTACAGCAAGGCTGTGTTCACAGGTTATAAAAGAGGTCTGAGAAATCAACATGAAAACACAGCTCTTCTCAGAATCGATGGTGTAATCAATAGGAAAGATACTAAATTTTATCTTGGCAAGAAATGTGTCTATGTGTACAAGGCAAAAAAGTAAGTTGAAATAGACACAGCAAAGTGAATTATATCAGACTTTACTGAAGGTACAGTAACAGGGATCTGGTAATACGGATTTTCTCTACTTGTCCATGGACAAGTAAAATGTGATTTTCTACTTGTCCAGGATCAAAATGGACTTGCCCGTGAAAAGATGAAGAACATAAATTTTGAGAAAACATTATTTTTAAAAAAGAAAATGCCGGAACTCAGCATTTTCTTCATTAAAAACAATTATTTTCTAGCCTTAGATACAAACATTGCGCTCATAAATCTCATCTATTTAGTACTATTCCAAGATTTGCCCTCAAATTTACTTGACCACGGACAAGTAGCCTCGAAAAATGTACTTGCCTGCAGGTAGAAAAGACCATGTCAGACAAGTCCGGCATGGGAATTCCACACCCCTGAGTAAACACTGCTGGTAATGATATAACTTAACCCTTTTCCAGAGTTAGACTAGTCTAAATTCAAAGAAGTTGTGAATGACAATTTATAGCTCCACTGGCTGAAAGCCAGCAAGCTATTGTCAAGGCGTTGTGTCCAGCTGTACGTCCGCAAACTTTACAGTTAGTACTTCAAAAATCATCTCAGAAAGTATGGAATGGAATTCAACCAAATTTCATAGGAATGATCCTTTGGTGACCCTCTATCAGATTCTTTCAAAGAATTTTTATTGGATGTAAAACATGGCTTTGATGGCTGGGGCTTATTTCTATACGGGTTTATATTTATATACTGAAACTCTGAAAATTTTGATTTTTGCCTTTTCATCTGACTTAATAAATGAATTTTTACTTGACTTGTAAAAACTGAAAAGTTTGAAATGCTTCTCTAAAACTATTTCAAAGATTTCATTGACAAGATTTATTTGCCAGAGATGGCAAAGATGTTTCAGTTTATATTGAATTTCTGAAAACACCATTTGCTTAAACATACTCACACATACATACAAACCCTCAAATGTTGACACCGCCAGTACAAAGACATTTACAATAGCAATTTAGGCTCAATGCTAAAGATTTTACAGTATTGGTGTCAAAGTCATCCCCTTTATTAACCCTTTTCTTTTTCGAAATTTAAGACTGGCCCAATTTGAAAGACATTGCAAACAGCTATGAATAATGAATGCAATTTAAAATGAAACCATCATATGTGTTAGAAAATATTGTTGGAAAAGGAGAAATTGCTTGTCACAAGCAATTTCTTTTTAGCTCACCTGAGCACGTAGTGCTCAAGTGGGCTATTGTGATCTCTTTTGTCCGGCGTCCGTCCATCGTCCGTCGTGCGTCGTCCGTCAACAATTTCTTTAAACAACATCTCCTCCTAAACCACTGGGCCAATTTGAACCAAATTTGGCAGAAATGTTCCTTAGGTGGTCCCCTTCAAAAATAGCTAAAAGAATTGAAATCCGTTAAAAACTCTGGTTGCCATGGCAACAAAGGTGAAATTTTAAAATAATCTTTAAAAATCTTCTCCTCCTGACCCAGAAGGTGTAGAGCCTTGATATTTTGCATTAAGCATCAGTATATTGACCTCTTTCAAAATAGCTAAAATCATGATCCTCGGGTCCCCAGGGGCGGAGCCCCAGGGGGCAGGGGTTTACATAGAAATAAAGAATGATTTTTTAAAAAAAATCTCCTCTAAAACCACTGGGCCGATTTGAACCAAATTTGGCAGAAATGTTCCTTAGGTGGTCCCCTTCAAAAATAGCTAAAAGAATTGAAATCTGTTAAAAACTCTGGTTGCCATGGCAACAAAAGTGAAATTTTATAAAAATCTTTAAAAATCTTCTCCTTCTGATCCAGAAGGTGTAGAGCCTTGATATTTTGCATGAAGCATCAGTATATTGACCTCTTTCAAAAAAGCTAAAATCATGATCCTTGGGTCCCCAGGGGCGGAGCCGCAGGGGGGTGGGGTTTATAAAGAATTAAAGAACAATTTTTTAAATGACATCTCCTCTCAAACCACTGGGCCGATTTGAACCAAATTTGGCAGAAATGTTGCTTAGGTGGTCCCCTTCGAAAATAGCTAAAAGAATTGAAATCCGTTAAAAACTCTGGTTGCCATGGCAACAAAGGTGAAATTTTAAAATAATCTTTAAAAATCTTCTCCTTCTGACCCAGAAGGTGTAGAGCCTTGATATTTTGCATGAAGCATCAGTATATTGACCTCTTTCAAAAGAGCTAAAATCATGATCCTCGGGTCCCCAGGGGCGGAGCCCCAGGGGGCAGGGGTTTACATAGAAATAAAGAACAATTTTTAAATGACACCTCCTCCCAATTCACAAGGCCAATTTGAACCAAATTTGGCAGAAATGTTGCTTAGGTGGTCCCCCTTAAAATTAGGTAAAAGAATTGAAATCCGTTAAAAACTCTGGTTGCCATGGCAACAAAAGTGAAATTTCAAAATAATCTTTAAGAATCTACTTCTCCTGACCCAGAAGGCGTATAGCCTTGATATTTTGCATGAAGCATCAGTATATTGACCTCTTACAAAATAGCTAAAATCATGATCCTCAGGTCTCCAGGGGCAGACCAGGGGGGGGGGGGTATAGGCATGAAGCATAAGTTCACAGACTTCTTTCTTATTTCTGAAATTATAACCCATGGAAAAAGTTTCCGCTTTCAAATCGTGGCCCACTTGTTTCATGATCCTAACCTTAACATGAAATTAGACTGTTGAAAGAAAAAGAGCCTTTATCTCAGGTGAGCGCCCCAGGGCCAACGGCCCTCTTGTTTCCACAATGTTTTCTAAAGTATAAAAGCACAGTGACGTAAAACCCTGGGTTTTACAGGAAAGGGTTAAAAACTATCAATTTATAATGTCATAAAATTGGAGTCCAAACACTAAGTATTTGATGTATGTCGTTAGTTTCCTTAAACTTTACCGGCAGCTACACATATTTTTTCTGACATTTGCCTCTCACCAATGGATGGATAATCGTAAACCTAAGTGGGTTAGCAGCTGGAGGTTTGGAAAGGATGCAGTGGTAGTACTGGTGTGAGAAATACCAGGAATCCAATTTTAGGTGCTCCAGCCGCCGTGATATGACTGAAATACTGTTAAAAGTGCCATTAAACTCCATTTCAATCCCTTTCAGTCAAATTAGCATTTTTGAACTTTTTATCATGCAGCAAGACATCTGTACCACTAAGAAAACATGCCAATAAATTGCGAGTGATTTGGGGAAAGGTTACTCGAGCACATGGTAACAGTGGAGCTGTAAGAGCAAAGTTCAGGAAAAACCTGCCATCAGCTGCTATGGGTAAAAGAATAAGAGTGGTAAGTGTTGTCAGCAGATGTTTTGAAAATTTTAGATAATGCTTTTCTCATACACATATTTTCCATTTAAGAGATGAAGAGAATATATTTTGTTTTCATGGAGGTATGAACCGAAAAACCTAATCACACTGTATGAATACGCGAAGCGGATTCATACAGTGTGTGATTAGGTTTTTCGGTTCATACCTCCATGAAAACAGAAAATATTCTCTTCATTTCTCATAATTTAATAGCATCGAGCGAAAAATGCAACAACTTAACAAATTTTGATACCTTTTTGTAGTGAACTATTTTGTGCAGAAGCATTCAAAATAGCTGCGTACATGTACTCAAAATTTTGTTCATGGAGGTATGAATTAAATTTTTCGACCAATAAGATCGCTTGTTTTTGATAGACGAAACTAACAATTAAATTATTCCTGATTAAAAAGCTTGAGGGTAAATGGTTTTACTGTTGACCATCTGTCTGTCTTCACAACTTCTGTTTGTCTGCACAACTTAAAAACTTAAGTATTTCCTATTTCTTCTATGATACAATATTTACATTTGGTATGTATCACTTATTCATTTATACAATGAGGGTCTAATACCAAAGGTTGGGTAAATATCTTAAAGCCATATTTCCCCCCAAAACACCATAAGATTTACAAGAAAACCATACTCTGGACTCAAAAGCATTAATAGATATGATGATTGAAATTCTACGCAGTAAACCTACATAGAAAGAAGTTACGATATTTTAAAATGTGACCCACCACAATTTAAGGTTTGTTTACATCAAATTATGACATCAGTGATGACGTTTTAACCTACGCTAGTCATTCAAACAACTAGCTAGGTCAAGAATATTAACGAAATCTTCCGTTAGGATTAGTCATCAGCAGCTGTGCTCATAGTGGGAAAGACAAGCGAAGGTTTCTGGTGAAGAATCGGGTGCTCTTGTCTCTATTTCAAAACGTTAACAAACACAAATTTAAATCAACAAGAAAAACACAAAAAGCTCTTTCTAAATAACATCACTCATAACCTGCTTTTGTGTATTGATTATAAGAAGACCCAAGTTTGCTTTAGTGACCAAATAAGCGATAGATTATTCCAACTATTAATTTCTTCCACTAAGGGCAGATATGGCTTTCTGCAAACCTTATGTAAAAACTTGATAAAAAAGAAATAAGATTGCTGATTATTGATTACTCTGAGCCTAATCTAGATACAATACTCACGATGATAGCTCTCTTAGAAATACATCTGCTGATTCAAAGGTCAAGGTGGTAGGTATGGCAAGGTGAAACTTGTGTAAAGATTGTCATATCAGGGGTATTTGTATATCACAAAAACATCTTGTTCTCAATGAATTCCTATATAATGGGTATTCATTTGAACTGTTTGTCAAGGTGATTCTTTTGAGTAATTATTAAGGGGTGTAGAGAATTGCTGGTAAATGAGGAACAGAATAAAGAAGTCTATTGTACGAAGAGTTTATTCTAGTAGTGTCACACTTGCAGAATATGTCAAATTAACTCATTACAATAGAATGATGCTTTTTGACACAACCCACTCAAGAAAAATAATTTGGAAAACATTGTGTAAAATGAGGCAATTGCTTGTAACAATGTTTGTTCTACCTAGAAAGTTTGAAAAAAATCTTCAATTTCATGAATTTTAATTGTTTTTTAAAACTTCGATCAATTTGGACCAGTCTAAAATTGTCTGATAATGGATTAACCCTTTCCTTTTTTTCAAAATTTTAGACCTGTCCAAATCCAAAGATTTTGCAGGCAACGATCCAAAATTGACTTTATTTGAAAAAAAAATCATTCTGAAGGGTGGAAAAAATTGTTGAAAAAGAAAAAATTGCTTGTTACAAGCAATTTCTTCTTTTTCTACAATTTTTTTTTTCTCAAGTATAAAAACACACGGAAGTAAAAAGTAGGGATTGAATGGGAAAGGGTTAACTGATGATCATGCAAAATATGTTGTACACATTGTGAAAAATTCGCCTTATTTTATTTACCCACAATATCTTCCAACAATACAATCAATTCTCGTATTATGACCGAATTGACAATTGTACCCAGCAAGTATAACGAATGTTGGTGTTTTGAAAATCAACCAATAACCCATTACCACACAATAACTTTTGATGCCCTGGAGAAATACAATCAGGAAAAAGATAGGGAAAAGGAGAAATTGCTTGTAACTTAAAAAGCAATTTCTCCTCTACTCACAATGTTTTCTACCCTATTTGGCACCTATTGTCCAATTGCAGCGAAATTTGACGTGTCATCGGCAGCTTTCAGTTTGGTCTAATGTAAATTTTTGTTTGCAAACCAACAAAGAAGGTTAACAAAAATGGTGGCCAATGTTGGAATTGAAAGTTCAGGACCTGGGTGAATATATGATTTGATTGGTCAATATATTGATTGACAGCCGCAATTGCTCAATTACAAGGTAGTTAATAATAATGATAAAGTCTCTGGTCATGAAGCTGTTTTGGAAATTCACTTGAATTGTTTTGACACAATTCCAGTGAGTACCCACAACACTGGGTTTAAGACTAACTTCTTGACATAATTAAATTTGAAATCCAAAATACCTTCTCAATATGTAAGTCGCATTTAAAAGACTTACAAGATATACAAGATATATAATAACTGAATATTAGAATGGTACTGTCAAAAACTTGAAATGTAGATTGAACCATTTCTCCGTATGAAAGTTCAGTGTGATAAGTTGTCTTGATTGAATACTCAGTGCTCTCAATAAGGACAAGTTCAAGGAATTTTTAAAATTCCAAGTTTCAATTTCAGGAAGTTTTCACAAAATCAAGGAATTTTTTTCATGTTCGACAATCCCCCCCCCAAAAAAAGACGAAATGAAAAAAGATACATAAAGCCTACATTCTTTTCCTTCCTTTACTTATACATGTAGTACATAAATTTCATGTCCCCTTGAGTGGAACTAGAGAAAACATTGTGGTAAAAGAAGTGTTTCTTGCATAAATTTCCCCTTTTCCAATAATATTCCCGCCCCTTAAACACTAATATTTTCCAAATTTGGGTGGATAAATTTGTAATTGTTATTTACAAATCTCAGGATTTGAAAATTTCTGATTTGTATAATGTTGGAAAACAGACTGTATGAAATGTTTTGGGTACGAAAAAAATCGAGACGGGGTCTACCGTCACATCATAGATATCCAAGTACATACGCAATGAATTACACTTACGTAAATAAAAGTAACAGTAAAAAATGAAATGAAACTAATAGCAGAGTTGCGTCTTTCAAGAAGTTCCCTGTTTCGTTTCTACTAGTTGTTGTTTACAGACAACACGCGTGACGTCATTCAAAAGGGACCGAACTTTAGCGAGATCAATCGGATAACTTGGATGTTTCTAGGACAGACGTCATGTCAAGGTACGAAATAGAACCCCCGCGTCATAGACGTATTAAGAATGAAAATTTGAAGCCCCCTTCTGAATTAACCGCGTACTTGAAGACGGGACATGACATTTCATGTGAATTCCGGCCCTGAACTTAGTAAAACATGAATTCGACCGAACGGCGATATTTGACAAAATTTAGTCCGATGTCCACGAGCCTGCTTGATCTTTGCCCGGCACGTCATTAATCGAGTGACTTTCAATGAAATGGTCCAAGATGCTGCGACGGCTCGGTTACCGAACTAGACCGATACCGCCGTTGACTTTAACAAAGCCGACAGTCTATTATCGAGTACGCTCTATGTAAATTTCTATCTACATCGGTCGTCATGGAGACATTTCGATAAACTCCTTGTTGATTTAATCTTACCCAAGGGTATGGCCAGAATATACATTCTTTTGTTTGTCAAACCCTTTGTATTTTAACTTCAGAAAACGTCCGAGTCATAAATTCAGGACGTTTTCCAAGAATCTCGGACGTTAATTAACGTCCGGGTCTGATTTTCAGGACGTTTTTTCTGATTTTCTGGACGTAATATACGTCGACGTCCGCTTATTGAGAGCACTGTCAGAATACTAAATCTTTATAACTAAAACTACAGATAATTCGAGAGACTTAAACATTTAGCAACAGCTAAAGCAATCTATTATAACATGTTGGATGCCTGCTGATGATAAATATTGCATATTTCCTGGCATAAACCCTTTCAATCCCTGGTTTTTAGCTCCATTGGCTGAAAGCCAGTGAGCTATTGTCATGGAGTTGTGTCCGTCGTGCATCTGTCCTTCCATAAACTTTTACTTAAAAAATCTTCTCCTCAGAAAGTACTGAACAGAATTCTACCAAATTTAACAGAAATGCTCCTTGGATGAGCCTTTATCAGATTCCTTAAAAGAATTTTGATCAGATGAAAAAACGGATTTAACCCTTTCCCGTTTTAGGAAAGTTTATTTTAGTCCAAATTCAAAGAGGTTGCAGGCGACAATGAAAATATGATGCCATTTGATATGAAATCATCCCATGTGGTAGAAAATATTGCGGAAAAGGTGAAATTGCTTGTTACAAGCAAATTCTTCTTTTTCCAGAATGTTTTCTCAAGTATAAAATCACAGGAACGTAAAATCCTGTGTTTGAACGGGAAATGGTTAATGGGTGGGGCTAATTTCCATATATGGTGAAAGCTTTAAAAATCTCAGAAACCAATTGATGGATTTCAACCAAATTTTACAGAAATGCTCATTTGGTGACCCTTTATCAGATTCCCTTAAAGAATTGTAATCAGATTAAAAACATGGCTTTAATGGGTGGGGCAAATTTCCATATATGGTGAAAGCTTTAAAAATCTTCGTCTCAGGAACCAATGGATGGATTTCAACCAAATTTTACAGAAATGCTCATTGGGATTACTTCAAAGGATTTTAATAGGATAGAAAACATGGCTTTAATGGGCGGGGCTAATTTCCATGTATAGTGAAAGTTTTAAAAATCATCTCAGAAATCAATGGATGGATTTCAGCCAGATTTCACAGAAATGATCCTATGGTTAACCTCTATCAGATTCCTTCAAAGAATTTTGAAAGGATAGAAAACATGGATTAAATGAGCTGGGAATTATTTCCATGAAAAATCTTCAATTTTCATCTAAGAAACCATTTGATGGATTTCAACAAAATTTCTTCGAAATGATCCTTTGGTGACCCCTTATTAGATTGCTAAAAATGGAATTGATTGGCTGTTAACATTGCTTTAATGGATTGTGCTAATTTCCGTATGTGGTTAACAGTGAAAAGCTACAATCTGCAAGATGGTTTTCAACCAAATTTCTCAGGAATGATAAGTAAATTCAGGCCAGAGGATCAAATCAGGCGCTCAAGCGCCTCTAGTTAAGTGAATTTACACTTGAGAAAATGTATGAAAAGTAGAAATTGTTTGTAACAAGCAAATGCTACTTTTTCCGCAATATTTTCTTATCTACTGAATGGTTATTTTCCGAATTAAATCCACATTGAATTTTCTGCAAAACCTTTGAATTTGGACAGGTCTAAAATTTTGTATAACAGGAAAGGATTAAACGGTATGCGAAATTGGTAAGGAACATAACTGGAGGGAATTAATTGTCAATTCATAATGATTATCTCCCTTTACTTTCAGATGCTGTACCCATCAAGTATTTAGGAGCTGTAATGTCTGTAAATAAAGAAAGAAAAAAAAAAAATAAAGAAAAAAAATAAAGAAAAAAAAAGTATACTGTTTTGTTATAATAGGGTAAACAAAAACTTGATGGTATTCAAGAATTCTCATTAAAATGAGATGTATGAAGTAGCTTGTCTCATTTCAGCCCACAATTTGTCCGGAGCATTTCTCCTACACTTATGGATGGATTTCAAAATAAATCGGCACAATTGTTCTCCATCATGAGTAGATGTGCCCTTTGAAAGAATTTTTGGATAGCTTTAAGTTCAAGGTCAAAGCTCAAGGTCAAACACTAAAATTGTGCTGGTCTGGAGCAAGATGCCCACAAAACTTTGCGGGCTCGACAGCAGTTGTCCTGGGACAACCATCTAGCTTAGGATAGAAATTTAATCCAATCCCACTTTGTGACACCCCTCAAGAAAAAAGCTGTGAAACACAACAGGAAAATGAAGAAATTGCTTGTTATGAGTAATTATTTCATTATCCACAATGTTTTCTAATCCTCCACCACAAACACACAAAAAAAGATTTTAAGTTCCATCAACTAAAACTTGTCATTCCAGTGCGAAAGGTCTAAGGCTTTAAGCTTTTGCTTGCCCAGATTCCTTATTGTGCTCAAGGTGAGATTCTGTGATCTAACTGAATCTGGCGTGTGTCAACATCTTTTGTGCACTCTAAGAGACCACAATTTTAGGTCAAATGCCTTGAAACTTTTCAGAATGTTTGTTTCCATGAAACCTCAGACAAGTTCAATATTGGTTAATGGGTAAAAAAACTAGGTCACAAGGTCAAATTCTAAATAAACCTTGTTTGTACTCTAGGGGTCACATTTTTGCCTCAAATGTCTTGTAATTTTTGGTCAGAAAGTTTGTCTGCACAAAATTTAGGGTCAAGTTCTATATTTGGTCATGTGGCATCAAAGCTAGGTCATAGGGTTAAATCTAGGAAATACTCTTGTGTGTTCTCTAGGGTCGTATTATTGTCTCCAATTAATTGACATTTGGTTGGAATATATGTCTGCATAATATCTCGGTCAAGTTAGATATTGGGTAATTGGTCAAATCTTAAGAAAAACTTGGGTCCACTCTAGAGGTCACATTTTTGCCTCAAATGTCTTGAAATTCAGGCAGAAGGATTTCCTGCTTAATATTTTGTTTAAGATCTATATGTGGTTACGGGGTCAAAATCTAAGTCAAATCTTAAATACCTTGTGTTCACTCTAGAGGCACCATTTTGAGCTCGAATTATTTGATATTTGGTAATAATGTTTATGTCACTGATATCTTGGCCAACATTGTATTTGGGTCACATGGGGTCAAAGATCAGGTCACTAGATCAAATCTTTGAAAAACCATGTGTGCCACATTTTTGGCTTGATTGAATTGATACTTGGTCAGAATGTTTAGTGTCCATGATATGTCGGCCAAGTTTGAATTGGCTCACATGGTGTAAATCGAAGGAAAGTTCTGAAAGTTGCCAAATATTGAGTGACCACACAAAAGAAGTTGAAGAAGTAGAAATCCTCAGACCTGTATAACATATCTCAAAACCTGTTAAAAGACGGCAATTGTTAATACTGGTCCAGTTTGAAAGAAGTCCAGAAACTATTTTATATGGGAAAATATATGTCATGTACATTAGAAAAAACTGTGAGAAATGAATGAATTGTTTGTAACAAGTAATTTCTCCTTTTCTCACATTTTTTGCCTTGATTATTAGCTCCGCTATTGTCATTGCGGCCGCCGTCATAACGCAGTTGGTTAGCACTTCAGATTCCTCATCTTCAATCATGGGATGTCATGGGTTTGTTCCCGGGCGGCAGCACATATCCTTTCCGACATTGTCTCTCACCAATGGATGGTTAATCGTAAACCTAAGTGGGATAGCAGCTGGAGGCTAGGAAAGGATGTAGTGGTATACTGGTGTGAGAAATACCAGGAATCCATTGATAGGTGCTCCAGCTTCCACGATGTGATGGAAAGACTGTTTAAAGTAATCCTGATTCAATCAATATATTATATATATTATGGCATTGTGTCCATCATGCGTCCGTCGGCCTGTAAACTTTTACTTAAAAAATCTTCTCAAAAAGTACTGAACAGAATTCAACCAAATTTCCCAGAAATGATCCTTTGGTGACCCTTTATCAGATTCCTTCAAGAATTTTGTTTGGATGAAAAACATGGCTTTAATGGGCACATTGGGTGACCCTGTATCAGATTCCTTCAAAGAATTAAGATTCATTCAAAGAGTTTTGATAGGGCAGAAATTATGGCTTTAATTGGGGGGGGGGGCTTATTTCCATATATGGTGAAAGCTTTGAAAATCTCGGAAACCAATGGATGTATTTCAACCAAATTTCACTGGAATGATCCATTGGTGACCCCTTATTAGACTGCTAAAAAAGAATTGATTGGCTGCAAACATTTTTAGCTCACCTGAGCACGTAGTGCTCAAGTGAGCTATTGTGATCGTCTTTTGTCCGGCGTCCGTCCGTCGTGCGTCGTGCGTCGTCCGTCAACAATTTCTTTAAACGACATCTCCTCCTAAATCACTTGGCCAATTTGAACCAAATTTGGCAGAAATGTTCCTTAGGTGGTTTCCTTCAAAAATAGCTAAAAGAATTGAAATCCGTTAAAAACTCTGGTTGCCATGGCAACAAAAGTGAAATTTTAAAATAATCTTTAAAAATCTTCTCCTCCTGACCCAGAAGGCGTAGAGCCTTGATATTTTGCATGAAGCATCAGTATTTTGACCTCTTTCAAAATAGCTAAAATCATGATCCTCGGAACCCCAGGGGCGGAGCCCCAGGGGGGTGGGGTTTATATAGAAATAAAGAACGATTTTTTAAATGACATCTCCTCTCAAACCACTGGGCCGATTTGAACCAAATTTGGCAGAGATGTTGCATAGGTGGTCCCCTTCAAAAATAGCTAAAAGAATTGAAATCCGTTAAAAACTCTGGTTGCCATGGCAACAAAAGTGAAATTTTAGAATAATCTTTAAAAATCTTCTCCTTCTGATCCAGAAGGCGTAGAGCCTTGATATTTTGCATGAAGCATCAGTATATTGACCTCTTTCAAAATAGCTAAAATCATGATCCTCGGGTCCCCAGGGGCGGAGCCCCAGGGGGGTGGGGTTTATATAGAAATAAAGAACGATTTTTAAATGACATCTCCTCTCAAACCACTGGGCCGATTTGAACCAAATTTGGCAGAAATGTTGCTTAGGTGATCCCCTTCAAAAATAGCTAAAAGAATTGAAATCCGTTAAAAACTCTGGTTGCCATGGCAACAAAAGTGAAATTTTAAGATAATCTTTAAAAATCTTCTCCTTCTGACCCAGAAGGCGTAGAGCCTTGATATTTTGCATGAAGCATCAGTATATTGACCTCTTTCAAAAGAGCTAAAATCATGATCCTCGGATCCCCAGGGGTGGAGCCCCAGGGGGGTGGGGTTTACATTGAAATAAAGAACAATTTTTTAAATGACACCTCCTTCCAATTCACAGGGCCAATTTGAACCAAATTTTTCAGAAATGTTCCTTAGGTGGTCCCCCTTTAAATTAACTAAAAGAATTGAAATCCGTTAAAAACTCTGGTTGCCATGGCAACAAAAGTGAAATTTCAAAATAATCTTTAAGAATCTTCTCCTCCTGACCCAGAAGGCGTACAGCCTTGATATTTTGCATGAAGCATCAGTATATTGACCTCTTACAAAATAGCTAAAATCATGATCCTCGGGTCCCCAGAGGCAGACCCGGGGGGGGGGGGGTATAGGCATGAAGCATTAGTTCACAGACTTCTTTCTTATTTCTGAAATTATAACCCATGGAAAAAGTTTCCGCTTTCAAATCGTGGCCCACTTGTTTCATGATCCTAACCTTAACATGAAATTAGACTGTTGAAAGAAAAAGAGCCTTTATCTCAGGTGAGCGCCCCAGGGCCAACGGCCCTCTTGTTGATTTAATGGGGTGGGTTAATTTCCATATATGGTAAACTGAAAATCTACAATCATCTTGGATTACAAAAGATTAGTTTTCAACAAATTTCACATAATGATCATTTGGTGAATATAGGCAGGCTTGTGTCCATATAATATTTATGATATATACTGAAATTTTGAAAATCTTATTCTTGCAAACTCCAGGATGGTTTTCAGGAATGATAAGTAAATTCAGGCCGGCTGAGCAAATCAGACACTCAAGCAAATGTTTCAAGCAATTTCTTCATTATCCACAAGGTTTTCTATTAAAAAAGACAACAACAAAAAAATCCATCAATTTGAAATTTTGTCTGCAGCTTCTTCCAATTTGGACCAGTCTGAAGTTTTGTTGCGTGGGAATGGGTTAAGAGTCCACAGTCCTGATGGGAGTAAATGTGCTGAATTATTACTCTGCAATATCTGGAAATATAGCAATGTCATGTTTCTTGACATAACTAGTCCATAGAAATAGCCTTCATATAGACAAGCCCACATCATTTGAATAAAAATGTGTGTTTGATTTAACTACATTACCACTTAGTCCTTTTTATACGCCCGTTGAAGACGGGACGTATTATGGGATCACCCGTGGTGTCCGGGCGTCCTGTTGTCCGGGTGGTGTCCACTTCTTTGTCCGGAGCATAACTCTGTCACCGTAAGTCCGATTGACTTTAAACTTGGCAGTTATATTCTTTTCATCAATACGGAGTGCAGTGTACAAGAACCATAACTCTACCTGGCCTATTTAGAGTTATTGCCCTTTGTTGTTTTTTCATACTTGAATCTTGTCCGGAGTAAATCTTTAAAAGTATTATAGCTAGGATCATGAAACTTCATGGGTGTATAGATCTCACCAAGGAGGAGTGCAGTGCACAAGAACCATAACTCTACCTGGCCTATTTTTTGAGTTATTGCCCTTTGTTGTTTTTCATACTTGAATTTTGTCCAGAGTATATCTCTAATAGTATTTTAGCTAAGATCATGAAACTTCATTGATGGATAGATCTCACCAAGGGGGAGTGCAGTGCACAAGAGCCATAACTCTACCTAGCCTATTTTTTGAGTTATTGCCCTTTGTTGTTTTTCATACTTGAATCTTGTCCGGAGTATATCTCTTAAAGTATAATAGCTAGAATCATGAAATTTACTGGATGGATAGATCTCACCAAGTAGGAGTGCAGTGTACAAGAACCATAACTCTACCTGGCCTATTTTTTGAGTTATTGCCCTTTGTTGTTTTTCATACTTGAATCTTGTCCGGAGTATATCTCTAAAAGTATAATAGCTAGTACTATGAAATTTCATGGGTGTATAGATCTCACCAAGTCGGAGTGCAGGGCACATTGGATGGATAGAGCTTACCAAGTCGAAGTGCAGTGCACAAGAGCCATAACTCTACCTAGCATATATTTTGAGTTATTGCCCTTTGTTGTTTTTCATACTTGAATCTTGTCCGGAGTATAACTCTAAAAGTATAATGGCTAGAATTATGAAACTTCATGGGTGTATAGATCTCACCAAGGGGGAGTGCAGTGCACAAGAACCATACCTCTACCTGGCCTATTTTTTGAGTTATTGCCCTTTGTTGTTTTTCATACTTGAATCTTTACCAGAGTATATCTCTAAAAGTATAATAGCTAGAATCATGAAATTTGATGGATGGATAGAGCTTACCAAGTCGGAGTGCAATGCACAAGAGCCATAACTCTACCTAGCCTATTTTTTTGAGTTATTGCCCTTTGTTGTTTTTTCATACTTGAATCTTGTCCAGAGTATATCTCTAAAAGTATAATAGCTAGAATCAGGAAATTTATTGGATGGATATAGCTTACCAAGGGGGAGTGCAGTGCACAAGAGCCATAACTCTACCTAGCCTATTTTTTGAGTTATTGCCCTTTGTTGTTTTTCATACTTGAATCTTGTCCGGAGTATATCTCTTAAAGTATAATAGCTAGAATCATGAAATTTACTGGATGGATAGATCTCACCAAGTAGGAGTGCAGTGTACAAGAACCATAACTCTACCTGGCCTATTTTTTGAGTTATTGCCCTTTGTTGTTTTTCATACTTGAATCTTGTCCGGAGTATATCTCTAAAAGTATAATAGCTAGTACTATGAAATTTCATGGGTGTATAGATCTCACCAAGTCGGAGTGCAGGGCACATTGGATGGATAGAGCTTACCAAGTCGAAGTGCAGTGCACAAGAGCCATAACTCTACCTAGCATATATTTTGAGTTATTGCCTTTTGTTGTTTTTCATACTTGAATCTTGTCCGGAGTATAACTCTAAAAGTATAATGGCTAGAATTATGAAACTTCATGGGTGTATAGATCTCACCAAGGGGGAGTGCAGTGCACAAGAACCATAACTCTACCTGGCCTATTTTTTGAGTTATTGCCCTTTGTTGTTTTTCATACTTGAATCTTTACCAGAGTATATCTCTAAAAGTATAATAGCTAGAATCATGAAATTTGATGGATGGATAGAGCTTACCAAGTCGGAGTGCAGTGCACAAGAGCCATTACTCTACCTAGCCTATTTTTTTGAGTTATTGCCCTTTGTTGTTTTTTCATACTTGAATCTTGTCCAGAGTATATCTCTAAAAGTATAATAGCTAGAATCAGGAAATTTATTGGATGGATATAGCTTACCAAGTCGGAGTGCAGTTTACAAGAGCCATAACTCTACCTAGCCTATTTTTTTGAGTTATTGCCCTTTGTTGTTTTTTCATACTTGAATCTTGTCCAGAGTATAACTCTAAAAGTATAAAAGCTAGGATCATGAAACTTCATGGGTGTATAGATCTCACCAAGGGGGACTGCAGTGCACAAGAACCATAACTCTACCTGGCTTTTTTTTGAGTTATTGCCCTTTGTTGTTTTTTCATACTTGAATCTTGTCAAGAGATTATCTCTAAAAGTATAATAGCTAGAACCATGAAATTTATTGGATGGATAGAGCTTACCAAGTCGGAGTGCAGTGCACAAGAGCCATAACTCTACCTAGCCTATTTTTTGAGTTATTGCCCTTTGTTGTTTTTCATACTTGAATCTTGTCCGGAGTATATCTCTAAAAGTATAATAGCTAGAATCATGAAATTTAATGGATGGATAGAGCTTACCAAGTAGGAGTGCAGTGTACAAGAACCATAACTCTACCTGGCCTATTTTTTGAGTTATTGCCCTTTGTTGTTTTTCATACTTGAATCTTGTCCGGAGAATATCTCTAAAAGTATAATAGCTAGGATTATGAAACTTCATGGGTGTATAGATCTCATCAAGGGGGATTGCAGTGCACAAGAACCATAATTCCACCTGGCCTATTTTTAGAGTTATTGCCCTTTGTTGTTTTTCATACTTGAATCTTGTCCGGAGTATATCTCTAAAAGTATAATAGCTAGAATCATGAAATTTATTGGATGGATAGATAGAGCTTACCAAGTCGGAGTGCAGTGTACAAGAACCATTACTCTACCTAGTGTATATTTTGAGTTATTGCCCTTTGTTTTTCATACTTTGTTTGACAAAAAATATTCATTCAAAATAACATCAGTTCTATTCAAACCCCCAGTTAATATTAAGCAGTGTGACGGGCGTATCTTGTGACAATTTGGCACCTTGTTGAAACCTGTGACCCCTCAAGAAACAAGAGGACCATGATGGTCCTAAATCGCTCCCATGAGTATGATGGTTCATGGCTTTATGATATATACAAAATAGCGAAGCCCTCTGTCTATCTATTTGGGTATATTGATGATCCAATCATGTAGCACTAATTGTGTGAATACAGTAATTCTTTGAAGTAGTTTGTTAGAGGGTCAATAGCCATCAACACATACCAAATATCAAAGATCTAGGCTTAATGGTTTAGGAGGAGAAGATTTTCAAAAATATCCTTTATTATTCCTATCTAAATCAGGGATTGCTCAGAAATGGGCTAATATTCAGAATACAGTAATTCTTTGAAGTATTTTGGTAGAGGGTCAATAGGTGGTGATACCAAATATAAAAGCTCTAGGCCTAATAGTTTGGGAGAAGAAGACTTTAAAATATTTCCTTCTTTAATCCTTTGTAAAATCAGGAATTGCACTGAAAAGGATTATTTTTCAGAGTACAGTTATTCTTTGAAGTATTTTGGTAGACAGTCAATAGCTGATGATATGTACCAAATATCAAAGCTCTAGGCCTATTCTTTAGGAGAAGAAGATTTTCAAAGATTTCCTTCTTTATTCCATTGTAAAAATTTGGGACTGCACAGAAAAGTGCTAATTTTCAGAGTGAAGTATTTTGGTAGAGGGTCAAAAGGTGATGATACATACCAAATATAAAAGCTCTAGGCCTTATGGTTGGGAGAAGACTAAAGATTTCCTTCTTTATTCCTTTGTAAAATCAGGGATAGCACAGAAAATGACTTATTTACAGAGTATGGTAGTTCTTTGAAGTATTTTGGTAGAGGGTCAATAGGTGATGATAGATACCATATATAGAAGATCTTGGCCTTATGGTTTTGGAGGAGAAGTTTTTAAAAGATTGCCTGAAAAGGACCAATGTAAGGAATACCGTAATTCTGTAGTGGGTCAATAGATGATGATATGTCCCAAATATCAAAGCTCTAGGCCTTATCATTTGGGTGGAGAATATTTTCAAAGATTTCCTTCTTTTTAGCTCATCTGAGCACAATGTCCTTTTCAAAAGTTGTTCATGAAATTTTGAGTGACACCCAAATATGGGCGTGGCAGTTTTTTCCTTAAAATCTCCAAAACCAGTGGGCCAATTTCAATCAAACTTGACATGAATCTTACTGAAAATGGCTAATGGGGCTATTACTATGCTGTTATGTCTCTGAGTGCATCAGGGCTGCCACCATAGGCAGTTAGGAATGTGTCAGAAACCCATTCTATAATCATAGGGTGTCCAGGGTTCCCAGGCTACTGGGGAGAGTCTATGTATTGTGATATTTTTAAAAAAAAAAAACACTAGGAAAAAGACAAATCAATTTGATGAAAGACGCAGTTAAAGTACGTGTTCCAAACAGTTGACAAATATTTAGGAGAAAATCCAAAGCAACATCTTTAGTGTACCAGTAACTGAACATGAATTGAATTTGGATACGAAAGTAATAAATGGCCTCCAGTTCAATTCAATGAAAAAGTGAACTCTTGGTAGATAGACATTGAAATTGATTATCATTAACATGATATTGACAATCTACACGTCTAGAAGCAATCAAATTTATCCATTATTTTATGTTATTGTAGTTTTCTGGACAGATTTCAGGGGTTTAGTTTGACATCAATAAAGTGGGGTCTCGGGGACTCAACAATCAGTATCATAATAATCCTTGGATTTTTTCGGTGAAAAAGAAATCTTGATTTTTAGAAAATATCCTGGAAAAAGTCTGGAATTTTGCAAGCAGAACCCTTGGTGTCATGGGTTTGAATCTTGGCAGCAGCACATATCCTTTACCACATTTTGTCTCCCTAATGGGAAGATGATCCTAAACCGAAATTAGATGGCAGCTGGAGGCTAGCAAAGGATGTAATGGTAATACTGGTACAAGAAATACCAGGAATCAATTCTTAAATGCTTCGCAATAAAGCTGAACAAGAGGACCATGATGGTCCTAAATCGCTCACCTGAGGCATCTCCAAATTACAGTACTTTTTAGTATAAAAAAGGCACAACTTATAAAAGATATATAAGATTTTGGGCTTTGTACAAAACAATCCAGTAATGTTTTACAATAATGATGAATGCCTTTGGCTTTATAGTTTAATCCATTACCAAACTATCCCAGAATTTTTCACCCTCAGGGAAAATAGGTTTGAAAAATACATAGTGAGAAAGGGAGTGACAAGCAATTTATCCATTTCTCACAGTGTTTACTACCTGAAATTCTTTGTATTTAGATTTCAATCAAACTCTAATTACTGTCTGCAACTTCAATGGATGTAATTTTAGCAACCTTGGTCGAGAACAATCTGGATGTACTATACATCAAAATATGAATGCATTACAACTTATACATGAGGAGTGAAAGATATTTGAACATGCTCTTATTGAGCGTTTTTCATATCTTTGGATGCCTTGGGAAGGGCCATGTTTGTCCAAAGGATATAAACATGGTAGAGAACAATTATGTTATCCTTTGTTTTTAATGTAAATGCTCTAGAGCCTATATTTAAGAAGAATTCTTTCAATGCAAATTACACAATTTTCTACCCTAGGAGCAAAGACATTTTTCATCCTAAGAGCATATTTTCCTGTTATATAGATCAAAATTATTTAGTCATGCTACATACCAAATATGTATGCCCTTCTCCTTATATTTCAGAAGGAGAAGACTTTTGATGTTGCTTTAATTGAGCGTTTTCAAAAATTTTTGACCTCTGGGGCAGTTCCATGTTTTATCCCAGGGCTAACATTTTAGCTAACATGGTAGAGAACCATCTGGTTATGCTATATACAAAATATGAATGCTTTAGACTTCTCCTTAAAATGAAGATTTTTTTTTTAACATACTCAAGTTTTGCGTTTTTCCCAATTTTTGACCCCTAGTGCAGGGCCGTTTTTGACCTGAGGAAGACAACTTTTAGTGATATAGTACAAAACCATCTAGTTATGCTCCATACCAAATATGAATATCCCAGACCTTATAGTTTAAGAGGAGAAGTCTTTTGAAATTGCTCTAAGTAAGCTTTTTTCCAAACTTCGGACCTCTAGGGCGGGGCCATTTTAGACTCCAGAGTTTAAATATTTAAAAACTTGGTAGAGAACCATATGATTAAGCTCTATATAAAATATAAATGCCTTTGGCCTTGTAGTCTGTGAGAAAACAACAACATAGATTTTCTAAAATTTCCCATTTTCATATGCCACAGTTACAAGAGTTTTTCACAGAATTAAATTCTTTTAACAACTTTGAAGAGCTTCGACCAAGGAACATCCTTGCAAAGTTTCAACTTGATTGGCCTACTGGTTTAGGAGGAGAAGATTTTTAAAGATTTTTACAGATTTACTTAAGATTCCCATTTTCACATGCCGCGGCAGCCAGAGTTTTTGACAGAATCAAATTCTTTTAACAACTTTTGTAGAACTTCACCCAAGGAACATCCCTGCTATGTTTCAGCTTGATTGGCCTACTGGTTTAGGAGGGGAAGATTTTTAAGATTTTTACAGATTTACTAAAGATTCCCATTTTCACATGCCGAGGCAGCCAGAGTTTTTGACAGAATTAAATTCTTTTAACAACTTTTGTAGAACTACACCTAAGGAACATCTCTGCAAAGTTTCAGCTTGATTGGCCTACTGGTTTAGGAGGAAAAGATTTTTAAAGATTTTTACAGATTTACTAAAGATTCCCATTTTCACATGCCGCGGCAGCCAGAGATTTTGACGGAATCAAATTCTTTTAACAACTTTTGTAGAACTTCACCCAAGGAACATCCCTGCAAAGTTTCAGCTTGATTGGCCTACTGGTTTAGGAGGAGAAGATTTTTAAAGAAATTGTGGACAGACGGACGGACGGACGACGGACAACGACCGATCACAATAGCTCACCTCGCACTTTGTGCTCAGGTGAGCTAAAAATAGGCCTAATGATTTAGGAGAAGATTTTCAGATTTCCTTCTTTCTTCCTTTGCAAAATCAGAGATTGCACAGAAAAGGGCTAATTTTCAGATTGCTGTAATTCTTTGAAGTATTTTGGTAGAGGGTCAACAGCTGATATGTACCAAAGGTCAAAGCTCTAGGCCTTATTGTTTGGAAGGAGAAGATTTTCAAATAATTCCTTCTTTATTCCTTTGTAAAATTGCTGCCGTCATAGCGCAGTCGGTAGCAAGTCAGACTTCTCATCATCAATCATGGGATGTCTTGGGTTGGATCTACATTGGCGGCACATATTCTTTCCGACATTTGTCTCCCACCAATGGGTGGATAATTGTAAACCTATGTCAGATAGCAGCTGGAGGCTAGGAAAGGATGTAGTGGTAGTATTGGTGTGAGAAATACCAGGAATCTATATTTAGGTGCTCCAGCTGCCGCGATATGACTGAAATACTGTTAAAGTGACGTCAAACCCCATTCAATCAATCCTTGGTAACATCAGGAATCGCACAGAGAAAGGCTAATTTTCAGAGTACAGTAATTCTTTGAAGAATTTTGGTAGAGGGTCAGTAGGTGATATTTACCGAATATCAAAGCTCTAGGCCTTATCGTTTAGGAGGAGATTTTTTGATAATTGTTTACATATAGACAGAAGGACGCTAGATATTTACCGATCACAACAATAGCTCCTCTTTAGCACGTTGTGTTCAGGTTAGCTTAAAAGGTTCAGGAAAACATTGTGGAAAATGTAGAAATTACTAGTTGCAAGCAATTTCTGCATTTTTAACATTAGTTTCTTCCCAGAAAGACAGATATTAGAAAAATCTTTATACTGCTACTTGCATCTTCTTTAATTTTGGACCTGTCCAAATTTTTGTTGTCTGGTAATAAGATGAAACTATGGTAAGAAGAAGAAATACACAAGCCATATTTGACAAAAATAATAATCTCATTTATTGAAGTATTTAACATTATAAACATTTCAACAACAATCTTCTTGTCCCCATTCCATACACAGATTAAAATAACTGGATCAAGTAAGAGGGCAAAATACTGTAGTACAGGGAGGCTGACAAAAAGTCTGCTAAATGAACTTTTAGCTGGCACAACCTTTTTCTGAGTAAAGAGATTTTGTACATCAAGAGGTCTTGAAAAAAGAGGGGATAATGCCTTTCTAAATCCATTATTTCTCCATGAAACCCTTTGTTGTGTGTTATTAATTGGAGTAGTCAAGAACAGAATCTTTCAACATTTTACAGAGGGATATCAAAATGTTGCTCCAAGAGCAAAGTTTCTATTTAGTTTAGTTTATAAATTCCACTTGCCCCATTCCCACAAAACCCCACTATTTTATGCACCTCACAAATAAAGCTTTGGAAAGCATCCAGGAAAATGAAGAAACTGCTTGTTAAAAGCTTGCTTGTTAAAAGCAATTTCTTCATTAGCCGTATTGTTTTCGCCCCCCCACCCCAAACACACACGCAAAACAAAGATTTTTGAAATTCACCATCCAAAAATTGTCATCTGCAGCTTCTTTGAATTTTGACCAGTCTAAAATTTTGTGGTCTGTAAATGGGTTAAATACAAGTCGGGAGTAAGTACTCGCAAAACCTCTCTTTACCAGACAATAAAATTTTAGACATCCAAATTGAAAGGAGTTACAGATGACATTTCAAAGTTAATGAATTTTTAGATTTTTTTAACTTTCTGTAAAGAAACCATTGTATAAAACATTGTATAAAATGAAGAAATTGCTTTCCATATTGTTTTTCTTGGGAGTCATAAAGCGACACTGGGGGGAAAGAATTAAGTGGTAAATAGAAAAAACAAGAGGACCATGATGGTCCTAAATCGCTCACCTGAGGAATCTGCAAATTATAGTACTTTTTTGTATAAAAAATACACAACTTGAGCAAAATAAATAAAACAAATATAAGATTTTGGGCTTTGTACAAAACAATCCAGTAATGCTCTAAAGTGAAAATGAATGCCTTTGGCTTCATAATTTAATCGATTACCAAACTATCCCAGAATTTGTCACCTTAAGGGAAAAAGGTTTAAAAAAACATTGTGAGAAAGCAAGCAATTTCTCCATTTCTATTTAAGAAGAATCCCTTCAATGCAATTTATGATATTTTCAATCCCAGGAGCAGAGACATTTTTATCCTAAGAGCATATTTTCCTGTAACATAGTACAATTTAGTCATGCTACATACCAAATATGAATGCCCTTCATCTATATTTCAGAAGGTGAAGACTTTTGAAGTTGCTCTAATTGGGTGTTTTCCAAAATTTGGGACCTCTGGGGCAGTGCCATGTTTTATCCCAGGGCTAAGATTTTAGCTAACATAGTAGAGAACCATCTGGTTAGGCTATAAATCAAATATGAATACCTTAGACTTTGTAGATTAGGAGGAGAAAACTGTTGAACATGGTCTAATTGAGCATTTTTACGAACTTTGGACACCCAGGGAAGGGGTGTTCTTTAACCTACAGGCATAATTTAATCAAAATTGATAAATAACAGCCAGGCTATGCTACACTCAAAATATAAATGCCCTACGTCTTAAAATGGAGAATTTTTTTCAACATACTCAAATATTGCGTTTTTCTAAATTTTTGGACCCCTAGTCAGGGCCGTTTTTGACCCTTGGATGAAAACTTTTTTGTGATGTAGTACAAAACCATCTAGTTTTGCTACATACCAAATATGAATATCCTAGACCTTACAGTTTAAGAGAAGCCTTTTGAAATTGCTCTTATTAAGAATTTTTCCAAACTTCGGACCTCAGGGGCGGGGCCATTTTTGACCCCAGAGATTAAATATTTAAAAACTTGATAGAGAACCATATGATTAAGCTCTTTACAAAATATAAAGGCCTTTGGCCTTGAAGTCTATGAAAAAAACAACATCAAAGATTTCCTAAAATTTCCAATTTTCAAATGCCGCGGAAACCAGAGTTTTTGACGGAATTAAATTCTTTTAACAACTTTTGTAGAACTTCACCCAAGGAACATCCCTGTAAAGTTTCAGCTTGATTTGCCAACTGGTTTAGGAAGAGAAGATTTTTAAAGATATTTAAAGAATTACTAAAGATTCCCATTTTCAAATGCCGCGGCAGCCAGAGTTTTTGACGAAATTAAATTCTTTTAACAACTTTTAAAGAGCTTCACCCAATGAACATCCCTGAAAAGTTCCAGCTTGATTGGCCAACTGGTTTAGGAGAAGAAGATTTTTAAAGATATTTAAAGAATTACTAAAGATTCCCTTTTTCATATGCCGCGGCAACCAGAGTTTTTGACGGAATTAAATTCTTTTAACAACTTTTGAAGAGCTTCACCTAATGAACATCCTTACAAAGTTTCAGCTTGATTGGCCAATTCGTTTAGGAGGAGAAGATTTTTAAAGATATTTAAAGAATTACTAAAGGTTCCCATTTTCAAATGCCGTGGCAACCAGAGTTTTTGATGAAATTAAATTCTTTTAACAACTTTTGAAGAACTTCACCCAAGGAACATCCCTGCAAAGTTTCAGCTTGATTGGCCTACTGGTTTAGGAGGAGAAGATTTTTAAAGAAATTGTGGACGGACGGACAGACGGACAGACGGACAGACGGACGGACGACGGACAACGACCGATCACAATAGCTCACCTCGCACTTTGTGCTCAGGTGAGCTAAAAATGAAAATACAAAATTAGATTTGCCTTGTTTTATTTCTCAATATTTTGCCCTCTTATTTGGCCCATGCCTAAAATAATACCAAGACCAATCAACAACAGCCATAGTTATGAATCTGATAATCTAACAGCAGTTCTGATTGGCTAATATTATCGCCTAGATATTTATTCAACAAATTAACCTAACCTCAGCAATGTTGTTGTAATAGGGAATCCATACAAAGACAAATCAATTTACAAATTATTTACTGATTAGCTTACCTTGGAGAGATAATTATCTCACCTTGGAAAGATTTTCACATTCGGTCTGCATGTAACATACAAACATTTTCATGTGTGAGAAAAGCAGACATTAACCCTTTCCTGTACAATCCCTGGTTTTTATGTCCATGCAATTTTAAACTTGGGAAAATATTGTGAGAAAAGAAATTGCTTGTATAAAGCAATTTCTTCTTGTAACACAATATTTTCTACAACATGGAATGGTTTGTTTCAAATTGCACTCACTTTTCATTGTCGTCTGCAACTCCTTTCAAATTGGACAAGTCTTAAAATTTGTTGCGTGGGAATGGGTTAACCCATCGCCAGATGGCAAATTTTTAGACTGGTCCAAATTGAAAGGAGTTGCAGACGATAATTTATAGTTTATGCAATTATAGATTTGTTTAAATTTCTGGGTAGAAAACATTGTGTAAAATGAAGAAATTGCTTGTTACAAGCAATTTCTTCATTTTACACACTGCTTTCCCTACTGTTTTTCTTGAGGGGCATTAAAAAGTTTCATTGTATGGGAATGGGTTAAGCACAACAGTTCATCTGTATATATGTATATACATGGATATCCTTTCACATCTTGTAATAGATTTAATTACAGTGAATTATCATTTTCACCTACTAATAGATAAATAAATGCTTCGAGAGTTTAATTTCATAAGCATAAGACAACAACAGCAATATCCCTCCAACATATTTCATCTTCAACTAATTCATCCAGTAGTTACGACTTGTTGGTTGTTTGTCACCACAAGATATTTCTTATGTGATAGACTTCAACAAAAGTACTTGCTTCAAAGCATTTAGATTGCTTTATATGACTACTGATTGTTCCTTTACAATATTGCACATTAACACCTTAAAGCAAATTACTTCAAAAGTCTAAGTAAGATCTTCCCTCTCTATCTAAAAATAAATTGACCAATCAAATCATCAGTTTAGATTGGAAATGAATTACAATACTGTTATAAGTGTCTATACAATGTATCGCAATTAAACCATTCCAACACAATGGAAATTTAGACCAGTCCAAATTGAAAGGAGCTGCAGACGACAATTTCAAGTTGATGGAATTTTGAATTTTTTCGTCTTTTGGGTTAGAAAACATTGTGGATAATGAAGAAATTGCTTGATCCAAGCAATTTCTTTATTTTCCACAATGTTTTCCAAAGCTTTTTTGTTGGGCGTAAAAAGGAGAGATTGAGAGGGAATGGGTTAAACCCTGATATATGTGGAGCATTTTAGTTGGTTTCAGAAACATTGTAACTACAAGCTGTAGTTATGATGATTAGGTTGCCAACCAATCTTTTTTACTTTATTGTTGCATGTTATCGACAATAAACTTTGCAAAATAACGCTGTCTAATATTTACATCAAACTTCCTGTCAGAGTGCATGGGCGGGCCTAGGGATACGTTCCTGCTCATTTCATTATCTTCACGTCCCAGTACTAAAAGATCATAAGTGGCTATAGTCCCATCGATAGACTGGATCTTTTACTTGAACATAATCATCACCTACATGGATTTAGACTAGAATCTAGACTCCCTGAAATTTAGAGTTAACCCATTTACGCATTATGATGCTTTTTTAAAGCCCCTCAATAAAAACATTTGGGAAAACATTGTGCAGAATGAAGAAATTGCTTGCTTTAGCAATTCCTGTTTTCTAACCTAAAAGTTGAAACAATCTAAAATTTCATAAACTTTACATTATCTTCTGCAACTCCTAGCAATATCGACCAGTCTAAAATATTGCCGTCAGGTAATGTGTAAATCAAACTTTCCAGATTACGTAGGATGACTTTGAACATTTAAACATATACAAGACATAATTATATATATATATACTGTATATTGATTTCTGCTGCTAGGTCACATGATGGAGAGGAACTTTTCACCTATAATCCATTTCCACCCAATCACGCTTTTAAATGCCGCCAGCTTTGGAAAACATTGTGGAAAATGAGGAAAATGCTTGTTAAAAGCAATTTCTTCATTATCCACAATGTCTTCTATCCCATATGACAAAGATTTTAAAGATATCAACTTAAAATTGTTGTCTACAACATCTTTCATTTTGGACTGGTCTAAAGTTTTATTGTGTGGTAATGGATTAAGCACTGACCTTTAGAAATTGTTAGTTCTTCTAATTTAATTTTGATTAGACTAGAATTTTGGTCTTTGCCCAAACTTAGACAATAAAGATTCTAGATAATAAGGCATCAATTACAAAACAAGGACATCAGAACAGTTATAACTCCTTAACACATTTCAAAATTTGTCTTCAGTTTCATCCCATTTCTAATTCAATTTTAATTTTGTCTCTGCTTATGAACAAAGTAGATCCATAAAATTTCATTTAAAAATAGTAAAATACTTGGTTTGTTTTGGTGGACGACATTAAATTATAAGAAATGAAGAGAATATTTTTTGTTTTCACCTAGGTATGAACCTAAAAACTTAAACACACTCATGTATAATTCCACTTTGTGTATTCGTACAGAGCTTCGTGTATTTATTCAGTGTGATTAAATTTTTAGGTTCGCACCTCAAATAGAACAAAAAAATTCTCTTCATTCATTTGAATTGAATACCGATAATTTCTAGTGAGTACAATAAATTCCATCTAGGATAGGAACATTGTTGGAAAGGAAAAATAATGTCTTCATTATTTTTTGCTTTCCTTCAATGCTTATCTTTTTGGGTTTTTTCCATTTCTTGTTTTGTTAGAATCTGAGATGATGATCAAGTTGAACATTCTCATCTTGTTTTTAAACAACCTTAATATGATCTACGTACATGTGTCTATACACAACCCATGGACTAGATAATCTGATCCATTCTGATAAATCAAAAGTTTGGAAAGTTTGTACAAACATTTGCATGATTAGATTGTTATCTGTAGACAATGTTATGATCAAAATTCTATTAACAACATATAGTTGATGATATAATTGGTGAATGTCGATAGAAATACAGAGCTACAGAGAGAGGGCGTAGTGTGGATTGGCTTAACATATTTATAAAGACAAATGATATAAATCTGTCAATTTATCCTTGGACACATAAGGTTTTTTATCAAGCATGTCTATGGACTGAAATCTAAAGCCTACATGTTAACCCATTCCCAAACAATGATGATTTTTGATGCCTCTCAAGTAAGACAATGGGGAAATATTGTGTAAGATGAAGAAATTGCTTACAACAAGCAATATCTTCATTTTATACAATATTTTCTACCCAGAAAGTTGAACAAAACCTTTCAATTGTCGCCTGCAGATCTGTTCAATTTGGACCAGTCTAAAATTTGGCCAACTTGGTAATGAGTTAATCCATTCCTGAACAATCCCTCCTTCTTACACCCCTCAAGAAAAAAGCTGTGAAAAACATTGTGGAAAATGAAGAAATTGCTGGATAAAATGATATAGTACAAACTTGTTTTGTCAATTTGAGGATCTTCAAGGCCCCTTCTCTAATGAGGCTTTTTGTTATATAGGGGGAAAAAATACATGTGTTTGTTCCAAAGATTTAAGATATTCATCAAATTTAATCTAGGTTATGATATCCTAATGCTTTACAATTAAGCAAGCAGGCAACTAATCAAAGACTAGTCCCACATAATATTCTTTCCATCCACAATGAATAAATTGAATATGACTTGTTACTAGTATCTGCAGAATAGTGCAAAACTGTTGAAAATATACAATATTTATTGATCTTGGTTAAGAATTCATCCATGATAATGATTTAGTAATGAACATGCATGCAGGAATTGAATGCCTTTTTTTCCAAATTGAAAGATCATTGCCCGCCCACTGTTCGCATAGCTATTAAACAGCATTATTTTGCAAAATTTGTGGTCAGTACTGTAAAATGGTTGGCTAGCAACCTAAATGTCTTAACCAATTACCAAACAGCAAATTTAGACTCGTCCAAATGGAAAGGAGTTGCAGATGACAATTTAAAGTTTATGAAATTTTACATTTTTACAACTTTCTGGGTAAAAAACAATGTGAAAAATGAAGAAATTGCTTGTAACAAGCAATTTCTTCATTTTCCACAATGTTTTTCAAATAGGTTTTTTAAAGGCGTCTAAAAGCATCATTGTGTAGGAGTGTATTAAATACAGCTTATTCAAGCTGTAGTTATGGCTTTAGTTGCCAAACCAACGAAATGGCTCAACATGTTTGTCAGAGCTCAAAGTTCATTCCCTGTCTAAATAAATAAATTTGATTGGTCAATTGATTAATTCATTGGCAAACCCTTTCCATCAATTGGTAAGAATTTGAGAAGGTCTACAAACCATGTACATTAAGATCAATATTTATTTTCCAATCTAAATTGTTGTTTTATTTTTGAATTTCACAGCAAGGGATCTGATTGGGCAAGACGTGCCTTGTCCACCTAGAGCCTTTGTTGTGAAATTCTTAACCAATTACCCGACAACAATTTTTGAGACTGGTTTTGAAATGTGTTGTCTGTAGGCCGTTGAAAAACTTTATGCAGGAAAAGAGATATTGCTTGTTATCTACCTTGTGAGATACTTAATCATTTTTTTTAACTTTTATTTTCGTATGCAAGGTCTTTAAATTTTACAAGTCTTCAAACTTTGTTGTTTTGATACCAACATTTTTTCATATAGACTACTATCACGCCAGGATTTATTGATGTAGTGCCAGGATTTATTGATGTAGTTCTGTCCTCTGTTTTTCTATTGGTTCACAGATCCTCTTTCAATTCCTGTCCACAGTTCTTAGCAGACAAAATTTAAGTCCACCATTCCTTCACAAATCTCCGACCATCTTTAGGTGACCAACAGCTATGTGGAAACTGTGCACCAATTTCAGCAAAATTACCCATGATACATTGTTCAAATAGTTCACGATGACGATGATGCTGGTGGTTGCCGTGGCTGTGCTAATTTAGCAAGAGTCTCTGGACTGGCAGCCGCTCGGAGTATCCCATTTTCGTATTCGAGCTGATTATTTCGTTCTATGAGCTCTGCAATCTGTTCTTTGAGAACCTCTACTTCCTCTCTTACTGCAAACATTAAGTGGCTTTTTACAAGGTCCTGAAAATAGAAAATGGAAATGTTCTCAGTAAATAAATTTTTGGACTGGTTAAAATTTAAAGGAGCTGCAGACAACAAATTAAATTTGATACAAATTTAATTTTTTTGTCTTTTATGGTAGAAAAAAATTGTGAAAATGAAGAACTTTCTCCATTTAACAAAATGTTTTCTCAAGCCGTTTTCGGGGGAAGGCATTAAAGAGTCATTATATAGGATGGGTTTAACCCATTCCAACACAGTGGAATTTTAGATTGGTCCAATTTGAAAGAAGCTGCAGACGACAATTTCAAATTGATGGAATTTTTAATTTTTTCATCTTTTTGGATATAAAACATTGTGGATAAAGAAGAAATTGCTTGATCCATCCAAGCAATTTCTTCATTTTCCACAATGTTTTCCAAAGCTTTGTTGTTGGGGGCGTAAAAAGGAGGGATTGAGTGGGAATGGGTTAACCCATTACCAGACATTAACATTTTACATAGGTTCCGTGATGCAAACAATTTCTTCATTGTTCAAACCTTTTTCCTGGAGATAATAAAAGTTGGATTGTGTGGGAATGGATTAAAGTACCTAAAATTTCTTCTTTTCTCCCTTTTCCTTCTTGCTTTGGCACGCTCAAAAATATGAATGTATTCAGTAATACCAGACATATTTCAAAATGTCATAGTTTTGGGATGGCATCAACCACACTGAAGACAGCCTGGCTATAACATTAGGCTGACCTCGGGTTTTCTCTTACAGGAAAGCTACAAATGCTTCACGAAAATATTGACCACTGTCAAAGTTCAGAGTCCATTTGTAGTCTAAATGGATGATTTGATTGGTCTATGGATTTTTCTTATTGATAGCCGAGATGTGACAATTACCAATAGAAATATGGCAAAGATGTGAGACAGTTTTCACCCCTTCCCAGAAGGCAAAATCTTAGACTAGTCAAAATTGGAAGAAATTGCAAGCGACAATTTGAAAACTTTTGAAATTTTAGATCTTTTCAACTTTCTGGATAGAAAACATGATTGTTAAAAGCTATTCCTCCATTCAACATGATGTTTTCCAGTTGCACTTCTCAAGGGGCTTCAAAAGGCGTCATTGTGTGGGAATAGATTAATAGCAGTACTGTTCCAAGTGTTTTTAAAGTTAACCCTCCGTTGGCTTACTAAAAATCCTATCTAATCCTATTTTATCTACAATACTGTTCAGTTTCTTAACCCATAACCACAACAAAATTTAAGACTTGTCTAAATCAAGAGAAATTGCAGACGCATATTTTCAATCTGTCTTTTGGACGAGAAAACATTGTGGATACTGAAGAAATTACTTGCAACAACCATTTTCTTCATCTACCACAATGTTTTCCAAAGCCTTTTTTTGTTATTGGTTGACAAAAATCATCATTGTGTTGGAATGGGTCAAACTAGTCTGAATTGTGCAAGTGTAAAGGAGATGCTTTTGAGAGGCTAATTTAACTTCAAAGCTTATTCAATTCTGGGTTTCCATAATCAGAAAAAAGACAGCTAGGTGATTGTCAATGCCATTATCAGAAGGCTAATTAGCCTCTTTAATATTCAAATATCAATATCTGTCTACCATATCTTCATATCGTGATTGCAGTATTTCCTTGTATTTCAAAATGGTAACAAAATTAATGTCACACCCTAATTGGGATTTCCCAATTGCAAACAGAAAGTGGAAAATATTAAGTTACCCCATACCACAGAATCCCAACTTTTAAACCTTTTCCTGTTCAATTCTTGGTTGTTATCTCCCTGTGAATTCATAACTTAGAAAACATTGTAGAAAAAGAAGAAATTGCTTGTAAAAAGCACTTTATTCTTTTTCCACAATATTTTCTACCATACTGAATGGTTATTTTTCAATTTAAATCCACTTTCAATTTTCATAATCCAAATCTTTGAATTTGGACTGGTCTGAAATTTTGCAAAACAGGAAAGGATTACACACAGAAGGAATAATGTACAAGAAATTATCTTTAAAAAGGAAAAATTACCATTTTTTAGACATTTTTTCCTTTTTCTCGACATTCCCTATTGATTACTATTTTTCAATTCAATTACACTTCGAAAATTCAAAGTGTTTACCCATTTGAAAATAATTTTTTGTTCTACCATGCTTTCTTACCTCCCCCAAGAAATATGGTTGGGAAGAGTGTGGTAAATGAAGAAATAGTTTAACCCTTTCCCCTTTTTTGGAAATTTTAGACTAGTCCAAATTGAAAGAGGTTGCAGACGACTTTGAGAACTTGATGCCATTTGAAATGAAACCACCCTATGTGGTAGAAAATATTGTGGAAAAGGGAGAAATTACTTGTTACAAGCAATTTCTTCTTTTTCCACATTTTCTCAAGAATTAAATTACAGGAACATAAAATCCCATGTTTGAACGGGAAAAGGTTAAAACAAGTAAGTTCTTCATTTTCAAAAATTGCTTGTGGCAAGTAAGTTCATTTCAAAATTGTTTGTACTTATTAGGACAGAGATAAATAAAATTCTATCAACTTGAAACTGCCAACTTCTTTGAATTTGGACCAGTCTAAAATTCTGTTGTCTGGCTAAATTGTAAAACATCAAAGTTTAAGGAATCAACAAATGTCATCTTCAATCAAATTCAATTTAACTATGATTATTATTGTGTGTCACCATTTACTAAGAAATCAAATCATTGATTTTTAGAAAATAATTATCAGATTCATTATCAACCACTTATCTCTCATCATTGTAAATCATGGACTTCCTTGATGAAGTGATGGTTTGGCGTGAAACAGTTGTAACTGCTTATATGTTAACCCTTGTCATGCTAGATAAATTACCTTACTGAAATACTGTCAAATGAAAGGGCTGAAAGCACTGATAGAACTTGTTGTTCAAAAATCAATATTTCATTTAGAAATCAACTTCATAAACAACTCCGGCAGGAAAAATACAAGCAGGAGGTCTAGACCAAGATCAGACTGCACTTAAGTGCAGTCTGATCTTAGTCTTCACCTCCTGCCAAAACCGGAATATTCCGGGTTCAGCATGTCAAGGGTTATTAGGCAGTTACAACTGTTTTCACACTGAACAATTGAAATAATAATATACTGGACTAATCCATTTTGAAAGATGTTACAACAAGGTTTTGTTGCCTAGTGATGTAAAGGAAGACATGATCTGCTGTACCAAATGTCACCATGCTACACAAGTTTTGTTACCCAGTGCTGTAACTGCTGTTTACCCAAAGTAGAGTTAACCAACCATGGAGTAAAGTGTAGCCTACTGATGGAAATTTACTGATCAACCAGTGGGAAAACCCCAAAATCAATATAACTTTGCTAAACATGAATTCTCTGTTGTGTAACAGTAACTGCACCAAATTTCAGCCAGAAATGAAAACCAGACACAAATTTAAATTTTTTCTACAAGGTAATGTATGTCTAGGATGAGCCCTGTCTTTCTGATCCCAATTGCCCACTAATTCCAAGCTGCATTTGTAAGCTTACAGTCCTTATATTTAACTCACAGTCATGGAAAACGAGCGGGAATAAAGCATATTTTCCAAATACACTATATAATTTTACCCCTTAACCAAATATCAGCCAACAAGATTTCAGACTTGTCAAAATTGAACAAAGTTGAAGGTGACAACTTCAAAGATGATTAAATATTGTTTTGGTCTATTATGGAAGAAAACATTTTGGAAATGAAGAAATTTCTCATCATTTTCACAATGTTTTTCAGGGCATTGTTCTTAAAAGAGTGATTGTCTAGGAATGGGTCAAACCACATACCAAATATTGCCTGTAACAACCTTAACAACAAGACTTATTCAAGATTTTGACTCTGAACATTTGATTTGGGAATATCAAAATAAGTTGATGCATCATCTTTTAACCCGTTACAGCATGTCAACATTTTAGATTGGTCAAAACTGGAATAAGTTGCACATGATAATTTCTAAACAATAAAAATTTAAATCTTTATTTTTTGGGCTAGATAAAGTTGTCGAAAATGAAGTAAGTAAAAAGTGATTTCTTCATTTTCCATAATGTTTTAAAAAAATGTTTATTTCTATAGGACTGATCCTAGTTGAAAATAGTTGAAGAAGACTGTTATAGTTTATGAAATTTTTTTTTTCAACTTTCTGGGTAGAAAACATTGTAGTAAGTGAGGAAGTTGTTTCTTACAAACAATTTCTTTGTTTACATGGGGTTTTCCCAAATGTTTTTCTTGAGAGGTGGCCAAAAAGCGTAAATGTGTGGGAATGGGTTAATACCTGCCAGTAAAATTGAATGTTGACAAAATTAATATGATTGCAAAAATTTACACTGTACTTACTAGGTAAGTGGAATTCAACACTTTTTTCTCAATCCTTTGCATTATGAAATCATCAAATTGGTCTGTTTTAAACAATGCTATCATTTGTTCTCCCATTATAAATAGTCCAAATAATGCTCCTCAAATATTAAAATGTTATATCAATTATTTCACACTGCCCAATATCAAAACAAAACAAGGAATAACAGGACTCCCTCGTTCAGAATGTAACCAGTGAATGACTAACACTTCACCAATACCGCCTTTCTTTATATATGTGAAGGCGGCTGGTTGCTATTTATATAGTTTTGACAAAACTGCTATTGACCTTAAGGGCGGAGACCCTTTATTCTCTTAATACCTTAAAAAATCCAATTATCTATATAAACCCTGATATGAGTCTTGGATAATTTCTACTAAGTTAAATTTTGTATGTACCCACAGCATAAGTTTGTGCAGAAAAATTATGTCAAGGAGACAGCATTAATTTAGTTTCTCAAGTGTTTTTTTCCCCAACACATAATATTACACCCACACACATAACTTCAGTAAAACCACATCAAAGTTTCAGGAAGTTCATTGTTTGTTTTTCAATTCAACACATTCCCACGCAGTCCCATCATTTTATGCCTGGCAAGAAAAAAATTAGAAAACAATGTGGAAAATTAATATTGTTTGTAATGAGTAATTTCTTCATTATCCGCAGTGTTTTATACCCAATGAAGACTGAACATTTTTAAACTTGACATAGTCGTCCACAACTTTTTTGAGTTTCAACCAGTCTAAAATTTTGCTGTTTGGGAATGGGTTAAACTCTGAATAACAATGATAACAAGATGTGTTTGTGAAACACAATGCCCCCGCAACAGGACTAAACGTTTGACTTTGGTATGAGACCTTGACCTTATCACATGACCTTGACATAAGGACATGCGTATCATGGAGATGTATCATCATGCCATATATGAGCGTTGTATTTTGAATAGGCTGGTAGTAGTGTAATTGGCAATGTTAAGTTTTTTGGTTTTGAAGTTTTGAAGATAGACAAACAGACCGACACACGGACAGACAAATGGACAAAGGTAAAACAATATGCCCTGATCTTTCGATGCAGGGGCATAAAAATGTTTGTAACCTATTTCTTGTTGCAATTTGAATTTTATTTGGAAGGGGTTTAACACCTGCTGCCTAGGTTCATCCAGACAATGAGCTAGGACTCTAAAATGATCTGGTGGCTCTTGTCAAAATTCGAATCAATGGTAAATTAGAAGACTTTTTCAGGTTAAAGAAATTTTGCTTGTAAGATAAAATATCTTCATTTTCCACAATGTTCTCTAAAGCTGTTTTCTTGGGGAGCATAGAAAAGGGAGATGGGTCAATTTCATTCTGACTATGAAGTCATGGTTTTTTAAATGCATGCTCCCTACCATAGATTCCACTAGGCTAAGCAAAAACCCCTTGCTATTGCAAGATCTATTTTTTAGCTTTAGAAGTAGGTGTGTGGAGTTGTTTGTAATTCAGCCACTTATTGTGTCGGCTTTACCTCAACCAGCACAAGAGCTGATACAAATTTTGAAAGGCTATAAACTATGTAGGCTCTGTTGTTGGTCCCATTTAAAATATGGTTTGCTTTATAGCAGCAATCGTCTATGATAAAAGCAATTACAGTAAAACGGCAGTAGTTCTAAGCACGAAGTACTGGAGCACTTTTTAAGAACTAAGCGTAGTACAAGCCAAAGGGGGGCATATGATTGGCTGAAATCTTATATTGTCCTGTTCAAATGGCTCCCTGTATGGTACGTGATTGTTAAATGGATATATCTTGAATCAAGATCCTTAACCCATTCCAACAATCCTTTCCTGTGGCAGAAGAATATCTGTAAGGATTGACAATGACCTTGATACCAAAAGTAACTGTTACTGGTTTATTTGCTTAAAGAATTTGTTGCAATGCATTTGTTATGCATAATTTCAATGCTAATTATCTTGGATAAAGACATCATCTCTAAAGATAAACAAGTACAAGGAGTCTTCTTCATCTCCATATTTCCGGAAAAAATAAAAACACGCCAAAACACACAGCTGCATCTTTGATGCAGACAAATCATAAATAAAATTTTGTGTTTCCTAGGCAACTTTTATTGATTTCCTACTACAATCTCTATAATTTCAGTGTAATTGTGAAGGAGGACAGAGGTTAAAGTTGAGGTAATTCCAGACCAATTTTCATCCATCTATTGTGACAAACACTGTGTGGGGGAGTAACATAGATCATGGCCTTGCCATTGCTGACCTCTCTGATATATGTCTACATGCCAAAATACTGTCAGGAAAATAATGGGAACACATCTGCAAACGGGGTTCAAATACTCTAATGCAGGAAGAGTGGGGACTACATATCTGTGCAGACTGCTGTTTCTTAGTTCCATCAACTGTTTTGTCCTTTAACTCTTTACTGTTTAGCCAAATTCAAAGAGGTTACTTTCGCAGACATTATAAAGTACAAACAATTCAAATAATAGCCATCCTATATGATACCGAATTGAAAGAAGCTGCAAACAACAATTTCAAGTTAATATTCTTTTTTTGAAATTTTTTTTCGGATGGAAAAAATGTGGCTGATGAAGAAATTGCTTGTATACTGTCTGTCTATACAAGCAATTTCATCATTTTGCACAATGTTTTCCAAATCTCATTACTTACGTGAAGTAAAAAGAGGAGTTTGTATGGGAATGGGTTAAGAGTTTTTTCACGACGTTCTTAAAGCTGAAAGTTACAGCAGTTCTAGCACAAGGCAGTGTGAAGAAATGGTTCTCAGACATTGGTCAATTTGTACTGGATATAAACCTGATCACTCAGCAAAAACCTGTTTGATGATGTGAGATTACATAGGCAGGGTTATTCACCTTCCATATTGACCATCAAGGTCTGAACTCTGATTGACCCCAGAAATAATGGAACATGTGCCCTTGGATTTCCAATGTATGTCCTACATATTGGATACATGGAACTCATGTCCTTTCAGAGGATCTTGCATGGATTACTTTGGAATCAGAAATTGACATATGAAGTCATACTTTTGATGAAAGTGAATCTTTACAGAACTTTCTTCCATCAAAGTGTTCCAGACTACAATCACATTTCATGTGCTGCAATGTAAACTGTAAATTCAACACTGGTCATGCTGAACCCTAAATACTTCTCTTCTGACAGGAGGTACAGACAAAGATCAACCTGCACATAAGTTTAGTCTGATCTCAGTCTTCACCACCTGTTTGTCCCACTTAAATTAAGAGTTGTCTTATGATTAGATTTTCAAAACAACTAAAGTTTTCAGTGTTTAACCCTTTCCTGTACAAACATGGGATTTTACGTTGCTGTGATTTTATACTTGGGAAAACATTGTGGAAAAAGAAGAAATTGCTTGTAACAAGCAATTTCTTCTTTTCCCACAATTTTTTTTCTACCAAATATGATGGTTTCATTTCAAATTGCATCTAATTTTCATTGTCATCTGCAAACTCCTTTAATTTGGACCAGTCTAAAATTTCCAAAAACGGGAAAGGGTTAAGCATGCAATTTTGTAAAGGATTTTATTCAGTATGATAAGTGTTTATATCTATATTTGCAGTCTAATCTGAAAATGTACAGAATAATTCATGCAAGTCCTGAAACAAAAGGGACTTCTTTGTAAAATTATTCTCCTAGTTAATTATTCAGTGGCAGATTTAGAGGGGGTTTGTTTGCACCTAATTGTTTCATTTTCATGGGGAAATTCAGTAAGACTTTAGTAATAATAGGAAAACAACCCTCCATTAGTAGATTTGAGACCTGTGCTCTACAGAAATCCTGTATCAACATTGTTATTTATCATTATTTTTCACTCTGAGATTTGAAAGAACAAAACAGGAGAACTAAATGATTTGACCTGGGGTTCAAGGCAGCCTTATCAATATTATTGTCTGGATAATCATCTCTTCAACCTGGAGATAACCAGTTTTTGTTGAACTTGTCATAATTATCCCTATCATCTTTCAAAAATGGCAAATAGACTGTGACAACCTTGAAAGGAGGTGACTTGAAAACAAAATTTACAAGTGTCTGTATCACTGAGTAAACCCATCCACACACAGTGACGCTTTTGGATGCCCCTCAAGAAAAACAATTGGGAAAAAATTGTGTTAAAAGAAGAAATTGCTTGTATCAAGGAATTTTCATTATCCAGAACGTTTTCTACTCTAAGAGTCAATGATTTTCAAAATTTCATCAACTTCAAATTGTCATCTGGATCTTCTTTGAATTTGGACCACTCTAAAATTTGTTTTTTGAGAATGGCTTACGATAACAAGGACTGGAAATCTTGCTTAGAAAATTGCAGTCTGCAATAAAGATATTTTGTTTGTTTTTGGTGATGTTGTTCCACTTCTGGAGAAATATGATAATTCCTAAATAGTATATTCTATTTTTCACATATTTTCCTTTTTCACTTTCATAACAATTTAATCTGAAGTCTTCGCGATACACGTATTTTTGCATAATTCAGATTATTAAAAAATTGTGCAAAAGGCTAAATGACAAGAACAAAAATATTGATAGCCTCATGGCACTCGAATTTCCCTACTTTTGTAAAAGAGGCTATAAAAAGGAACACAGAACAGTGAATCAGTGGAAATAACACAGTAGTCACGTTCTAAAGCACAATAAACCGAGTGTAATTTTGAGGCCAAGGTCAATAAACAGGTTTTCATATTTCTACCTTGTCATATTAAATCAAACAAACTTAATGTCAGTAAAATTTAACCCATTCTCAAACTACCCTGCCTTTTTAAGCCCCTCAAGAAAACATGAAGGCCAAAATGGCCCTAAATTGTTCACTTGAGAATGATTTTGAACAAAGCCCTTCCTGCCACACAGATGATTTTTAAAGAATAATTTCATAAATTCTCTAAGTCTGATAAGCCTGGTACTGCAACACTCACACTTTTGAACAAGAGGGCCAGAATGGCCCTAAAACCGCTCACCTGACTAATGTAAGATGATTCAAAATTTTGCCAACACTTTTGAAAAGGGTCACCCAAGGAATATTCATTTAAGTTTAGTTGAAATATGATCAATGGTTACTGAGGAGATGTTTAATAATTTCAAAGTAAAAAAACTGCCCCACCCATATTTGGGCGTAAATCAAAATTCTGCAAACACCTTTTGAATAGGGTCACCAAAGGAACATTCATGCCAAGTTTGGTTGAAATTGGCCCAATGATTACTGAGAAGAAAATATATAAAGAATTCTAAATAAAAAACTGCCCCAACCTGCCACGCCCATATTTGGGCGTTGCTCAAATTTCACAAACAACTTTTGAAAAAGGTTCACCCAAGGAACATTCATGCCAAGTTTTGTTGAAATTGGCCCAATGCTTACTGAGGAGAAGATATTTAAAGATTTCTAAGTAAAAAACGGCCATGCCCATATTTGGGCGTCAATCAAATTTCCTAAACACGATTTGAAAAGGGTCACCCAAGGAACATTCATGCCAAGTAATGTTGAAATTGGCCTAATGGTTACTGAGGAGAAGATGTTTAAAGATTTCTAAGTCAAAAACTGCCCCACCCTTCCAAGACCTTATTTTGGCATCAATCAAAATTCTAGAACAACATTTTAAAAGGGTCACCCAAGGAACATCCATACCAAATTTGGTTGAAATTGGCCCAATAGTTACTGAGGAGAAGATGTTTAAAGATTTCAAAGTCAAAAACTGCCACGCCCATATTTGGGCGTGAAACAAAATTCTGCGAAACAACTTTTGAAAAGGGTCACCCAAGGAACATTCATGCCAAGTTTGGTTGCAATTGGCCCAATGCTTACTGAGGAGAAGATGTTTAAAGATTTCAAAGTCAAAAACTGCCCCACCCTGCCACGCCCATATTTGGGCGTGAAACAAAATTTTGCGAACAAGTTTTGAAAAGGGTCACCCAAGGAACATTCATGCAAAGTTTGGTTGAAATTGGCCTAATAGCTACTGAGGAGAAGATGTTTAAAGATTTCAAAGTCAAAAACTGCCACGCCCATATTTGGGCGAGAAACCAAATTCTGCGAAACAACTTTTTGAAAAGGGTCACCCAAGGAACATCCATGCCAAGTTTGGTTGAAATTGGCCCAATGGTTCCTGAGAAGAAGATGTTTAAAGATTTCAAAGACAAAAACTGCCACGCCCTGCCACGCCCATATTTGGGGGTCAATCAAAATTTCACAAACAACTTTTGAAAAGGGTCACCCAAGGAACATTCATGCCACATTTGGTTGAAATTGGCCCAATGGTTACTGAGGAGAAGATGTTTAAAGATTTCTAAGTAAAAAACTGCCCCATCATGCCATGCCCATATTTGGGGGTCAATCAAAATTTCACAAACAACTTTTGAAAATGGTCACCCAAGGAACATTCATACCAAATTTGGTAGAAATTGGCCCAATGGTTACTGAGGAGAAGATGTTTAAAGATTTCAAAGTCAAAAACTGCCTCGCCCTGCCACGCCCATATTTGGGGGTCAATAAAAAATCTGCAAACAACTTTGAGAAGGGTCACCCAAGGAACATTGCTACCAAGTTTGGTTGAATTCCGCCCAGTGGTTACTGAGGACAAGATGTTTAAAGAATTGTTGACGCCCTCCGACGCACAATGCACAACGCATGATGCACGACGGACAAAAGTTGATACCAAAAGCTCACCTTGAGCACGTTGTGCTCAGGTGAGCTAAAATAGGTCATCTAAGTCTTGGAACGATCCTGCCAAATTTGGTCCAAATCTGCCAAATGGATTAGGATGAGAAAATTCCATGAATTCTCCAAGTCTGATAATCCTGGCCCTGCCAAACCCACATTGTTTTGCAAATCAAAATTTAACGAAAAGGGTCACCTAAGGAACATTCCTGCCAAGTTTGGTCCAAATCAGCCAAATGGTTTAGGAGAAGATTTTAAAAGCAATTGTTAATGATCCAAAACGCTTATGGACAACAGACAACAGACTTAGTGATCCTAAAAGCTCTCCTAGAGCAAGTTGCACTCAGGTGAGCTAAAAAGCGTAGGTAAACATTGCAGAAAAGAAATAAATTGCTTATCGAAAGTACAATGTAATTTCTTTATTTTCTGCAAAGTTTTCTGTGAATTTTCATCAACAAAAATTCTTGTCTGCAACTTATTTGAATTTAGACCAGCCTAAAATTTTATCCCGTAGTAATGGATTAAAAGGATGCTTTATCCTGTCTTTTATGCAAGCAGGAAAAGGCTTGGGGAGTCATTGTGGAAAATAAAGAAATTGCATAAAAATTGTAGTCTGCAACTTCTTTCAATTTAACCAGTTTAAATAATTTAAACAGTTTAAACTGTTTTAATCTTGTAATGGATCAATTACTTTGTGGTGTAAACATTGTGGCAATTAGGCCAAGATGGAAGATCAAGCTTCACACTGGATGGATTTTTAATGGGGTTAAAAATGGGGTTTTGCACCACTTTTAACAGTTTTTCAGTCATATCATGCAGGCTAGAGCACCTAACCATGGATTTCTGGTATTTCTCACGCAAGTACTTTTCATTACATCCTGTCCGAGCCTCCAGCTGCTAATCCCACTTGGGTTTAAGATTATCTACCCATTGGTGGGAGACAAATATCTAAAAGGATTATTCGATGTGGCCCGGGATCAAACCCAGGACCTCATGACTAGGTGCACCATGGCTGTGGCCTGCTTTTTACACTGGGACTGCTCAGTCAAGATGAGGGGTTAGGGTGGTCAAACCAAGGCTGGGATGAGTCTGGGTTCTTTTTCTAATATGGTCTTTAAAGATCTAAAGATAGATCAAATGTGCTCAAAAGGATTTACAGATCAGTTACTTATCAGCTTCTCAAGCTTTCTGGGTATTACCAGAATTGTGGCAAGATAGTGTTTACCATGTCCCTGCTTACCTAAGCAAGGAACCACTAATATCTTCCCTAAGTGGGTGTATGTCAGCCACTAGCTGTAAAACTTTTCATTGGCTTTAGGCTTCGGACATTCTTTAAGCTCTACCGTTGATTATATTTCAAATCCATTTTACTTTTACTTTAACACACATGATGAAATCCACAGAGTATTTGATTAGATGTATGAATATGATGATACCAAAGATAGCTGAATATGGCTGTCTGATAGCAAAGTTAACTTGGAGGGTTTGATGATGAACCCTTGCATAGAGAGTATCTACATTACCATATTACCAGCACTTACTTGTATTTAATGATTGACATTACGTCTTTTGCATTTATTACTGATCTCCAGTATTCTAAAACTACCATTTTAGTTGCAAAGGAACAAAATAAATTTTTTCCAGGCCTCTTTCTCCATGCCTTTGAGATTCACAAGGGATATCATATCGATGAAATATTTCTACTACATGAAACAGGCACATTAAAATTAATGGTATGGTTGCACTTTAATTCACAAGAGGTTATATAAGAGAAATCAGATAGTGTCAGAATGTTCTAGTCTACCCCAAATGCATATTAATTAGCCTATAAATACGCTATATAACCTACCCAGTCTTATGTATTATTCATTGCTCTCTAAATCGCACTTATACCATGATTATAGGCCTATTTTAACAGTCTTAACCCGCTCCCAAATAAAACTTAGAAAAACATTGTGGAAAATGAAGAAATTGTTACAAGAACAGAAAGGCATGATTTTGTGTGAACAACTTTATTTTGGAATGACTGTAGTTAACCTATTCCTACTCAATGACACTTTTAGATGCCCCACAAAGAAAAAAATGCTTTGGAAAACATTGTGGAAAATAAAGAAATTGTATGCTACAAGTGATTTCTTCAATATCCTCAATGTTTTCTAACCTAACGATAAAAGAATCCATAATGTCATAAGCATTAAATTGTCATCTGCAACTCCTTTCATTTAGGACCAGTCTAAAATTATACTGTCTGGTAGTGGGCTAAGAGACAAACAGGTGTAGAATAATTATGTGCAGGCTGATTTTTGTTTACACCTCCAAAACACCAAAACAGGAAAATTCTGGTTCAGCACAAGGGTTTATCTTAACCCCAAGCTGCCAAATATGTTCTTTTGTCCTTACTAGTCAGAAACAATGGCACATCTCAATTCTTCAACTTTCTTGATAGAAAAACATTGTGTAAAATGAAGAAATTGCTTGTTACAAGCTGCATCAAAAAGCATCCTTGTGTTCGAATGAATTAACCAAGGGCTTTAAATTCATAACCATTGATTATCAGCCCTATACATTATTAAATGAGCCATCGGAACTCAGTTATCCAACAACAAGCTAGTAGTCTTGTTTCCTGGCGACAAAGTCAAAACAATTCGATGACAATATTCATATTGGTTGACACCCCACTATCAATGACCTAGTTTCAGGTTTGTTTTGATTGAATATTGCTGCCATTCATTCTTGGAAACTGACAGTGCATGCTGTGCAACTAAATCAATATCATCAAATTACATAGCTCATGGTAACCATAGTAATTCATGCATCATCCTCATGAACGTAAGTTTCCACCAGTAAAAATCAGCATGGTTAACTAAATCAAACACCAATTCAACATTGACTGTTTGCAGAGCTATTGACAAAGGTTTTAGTCTAAATATTGATGTTAATTTACCAGTCTATAAGCACTAAGAATCTGTTAATATTGATCAAATGGAACTAGTCCAAAGAACAGTGGCTGCTTTCATTCAATGGAAAGAATTCTATTACAGGTCTCTATTAGCCAGATAATAATCTTCACAAGACCTCTCTAATTCCTAGACTATATTTCAAGTGTTTCCTTTGACATGAAAAAAGGACAACCTTAAAACCCAGAAATTCCATATAATTGGATATATCTTATGTCCATAATCTTTGAGAGAATATTATCAACTAAGGTAGACACAGTCATATAGCTTTGGTTGGACTGAAGATATGTACTAGTGCAATTAAGACAGGGTAAAGTACAGTCAATCATACATGAGCCAAACCTCTATTAAGCAACCACTTCCATTAAGTGTACACCACAGAAATCCCCTTTTCAAAACAAGAGGGCCATTGGCTCTAGTGCGCTCACCCATGTTAAAGGCTCTTTTTCTTTCAATAGTCAAATTTAATGTTAAGGCTAGAATTGTGATACCAGAGTTTTCAACTGATTTCAATTCTTTTAGCTATTTTTGAAGGGAGACACCTGAGAAACATTTCTGCCACATTTATGAGGTTTGGGAGGACATGTTGCTTAAAAGTCCTTCTTTGTGTCTAAATAGAACAAACACACCTCTGGGGCTCCAGCCCTTGGGAAACAAAGGTAATGATTTTAGCTATTTTGAAAGAGGTCATACTGATGTTTAATGCGAAAAATCAAGCCTTTGAGCCTTCTAGGTCAAGAGGAAAAGTTTTGAAAGATTTTTTTTAAATTTCACTTTTGTTGCCATGGCAACCAGATTTCTCAACAAATTCAGCTATTTCTCAAGGGGGAAACCTAAGGAGCATTCCTGCCTAAATTGCTTGAAATTGGCCCAAGGTTTTGGCGGAAGATGTCATTCAAAAATCCTGTTTCTAAATAGGACTCACCCCCCACCCCCCGCCCAGTGCTCCTCTCCTAGGTATCAAATGGTAATGATTTTAGCTATCTTGAAAGAAGTCATTATACCGATATTTCATGCAAAATATCAAGGATCTACGCATTCTATTTTAGTAGATGATAATTAAAGATTTTTTTATTTCACTTTTGTTGCCATGGCACCCGAGTTTAACGGATTTCAATTCCTTTAATAAATTGTAGAGGGGACCATGCACCTAAGGAACATTTCTGCCAATTTTTTTATAAATTGGCCCAGTGATTTGGGAGGAGATGTTGGTTAACTCTTTCCTGTTCAATCCCTGATCTTTACCTCCCTGTGATTTCATAATTGAGAAAACATTGTAGAAAGAGAAGAACAGAGGACAGAGACCATACAATGCATGAATTAGCTGTTTCCTATTCAAAACCTTGTTTTTACCTCCCTTTAATTTTATAATTGAGAAAACTTTGTAGAAAAAGGAAAAATTGCTTGCAACAAACAATTTTTTCTTTTTTCCACAATATTTTCAACCCTATTCAATGGTTACTTTTTAAATAAACTTTAGATTTTTATATACAAAACCTTTGAATTTAGAGTAGTCTAAAATTTTTCAAAACAGGGTTAAAGAAATTGCTGACGGACTACAAGAGACGCCGGACAATGGGTGATCATATTAGCTCATATGAGCTCTTTGTGCTCAGGTGAGCTAATAAAACCTCTTATAAAGACGCTAAAACGTATCATACCCAATATTATTGGAACTCATTGAAATCGTGTAAAGACGATTCCAATGAGTCCCAACAACATAAGATTTGGCAAGATCTCTGTTACAATATGTGTATGGAATTGAATCAATCCTTCATCTATTCTTATATCAACTACTTTTTGTTCGTCTCTTGGGTGTTCACATAATAAAGTTTAACTTTTTCAAAATCAGATCTCTTTTTGGACTTGTTCATCTCGGTTATGTTATCAAGGCAACATGATGTAAAAAAAACCCCAAAACAATCTAGCACTAGTTCAAATGTATTGGATACATTACGCAGGTATAATAAACAGAAAATCATTTTTTTTTAAGTTTATAAAAATATTAAATGCAGAAGCTCACAGGGTAGCAAAAGTGAATAAATATGTATAGTTTTACAGGTTTTTGAACAATGAATTGTTTCAGTGAGATGTTCATATTGTTTGGATCAAATCATCTAATTGGTCATTAAGTGGTCAGTTGGGGGACATTAAACCATGGAGTTGGTTAATGTCCTGTGTGTGGGATTCTGGATGACCAACAGTGGTCTGCTTAATTAATGAAGGCGACTTTATTAGCATACCTGATAAATGACAGGATAGTATTTTCTCAACTTGTGAAAATTGTGTTTGGAATAAATTTAATATGAACTTTCTCCATTACTGATGCTGCTGGCAGAAACTAGAGAAGCTTGAGCGCCTGTATCACTCCACAGGCCTGAATTTTCTCATTGACCAATTCAAACTCAATCCAGCTTTTTCAATGGCCATGGAGCACTCACCTGAGATAAAGGCTCGTAGCATTCAGAGTCCGGAGTAGAAGATTTTAAAATATTTTTTTAGATGTTTGCTTTCATTGTCATGGCCATTATTGTTTTCAACATATTTCAATTCTTTTAGCAATCTTAAAGGGGCCACATAAAGTAATTGTTTTACAATCCTTCTTTATTTCTTTACAAGCCAAACTTTGTGCTCAGGTGAGCTACATAAGAGCACTCACTTGAGATTAAGGATATTTACCTTCTGGGTCAAAAGGATTTTTTTTTTAATTTTTGCTTTTGTTGCCATGACAAACACAGTTTTCAACAGATTTAAATTCTTAACACCTGGGCAGGCCTGTTTTTAACCCCAGGGCCATAATTCCACAAAACATGGTAGATAACTACATGCATTTGGTTATGCTAAATTCCACATATAAATGCTTCCGGCCTTAAGAATCCTTTGACTTGCTCTCATTGAGCAAAATTTCCACTTTCTTTGATCCCTGAAGCAGAGCCATTTTTGACCCTTGAGGGGCATTCTTTTTAATAACATACTACAAAACAACCTATTTATGGTTTCTGCATACTATATATGAATACCCTAGGCCATAAAGTTTAGTAAAGAAACTTGCTGTCATTAAGCGCTTTTCTAAAATATGGATCTTTGGGGCATTTTGCACCCCAGGAGTATATTCTTTGTTATTTTTGTAGAGAACCATGTGGTTATGCTATAAAGGAAATATAAATGCTTTTAGTTCTGGAAAAAAAATGTTTTCCAAAGGTTTACTAACTTCCAAATGCCTTGGCATTCAGAATTTTTTATGAAATTATATATATTAGTAAATATCTCTTGTAAAACTTCACCAAGTAAAACATGTTTCGGGTAAAAGTTCTATCTTCTTAATATTGGGAGAAAAGAACTACAATTTGTAGACCTGTAGAAATTTACGGATTATTCAATCCTGATAGACCGGGAAGGTAAGGTTAGAATTTAATTCCCGCACGCTGAATTTCGTCGGTTTCTGCTAAAATGTTGTTGTTTTTCATTTCCCGAATAGTAACATGTATAGAATTAAACTTGTTACAGGAATTTTATCACGAATTATCAGGTGTTTAGTTCCGATTCCGACGGTTGAAAATTTCAGTTTCGGCGGGGGGGGGGGGGGGGGGGGGGGATTGGGGAGGTGCAGCGTTATAGCATAATAATTCCACTTCTTCCGCTGTTTCATTTCTTGGACCCCACCAACAGCGTTATAGTGGAGCTGCAGTGTATTCCTGGCATGTTTTAGACAGACAGAGTTTGGGCAAAGACAGATCACAATAGCTCAAATCACACTTTGTGCTATGGTGAGCTAATAATCCTTCTTTCTTTCTTTTTATACAGCCCCCCCCTCCCCCCCCCCCCGGCTCCACCCCTAGGGATCCAAGATAATGATTTAAGCAATATTGAAAGAGGACAATGTACTTATACCTTATGCAAAATATCAAGGCGCTACGCCATCTGGTTTTGGAGGAGATTATATTTAAAGATTTTTTCCCAAAATTTCACATTGCCATGGAAACCAGAGACTGTGACGGATATCAATTCTTTAACAATTTTAATGGTGGCCACCTTTATTTCTATATAGTCCTAAGGGAATCTTATAAACAGTCATCCAGTCAGTAGTTTACTATGACCCCAGCCCAATGGCCTTCTGCTATGGAGCTAAATAAACTGACAAATCAAATCAGTAGTACTCAAATTATTTGTTTTCACCAGAAGAAAATGTTGACCTCCAATATTCAAGCCAAGCATATTTGTTGGTTTAAAGACTAAAGTGCCTTAACTACAGCTTATTTTTTTATCACTGCATTTAGGTAGCCCTTCAATGATTTGCTTTATGTTCATGACCACAGATTTGATATCTTAACTCTTGTCATGCTGAATAAAATTCTAATATAAATCAAAGTACTGGAAGTACTTATTGTGATTTAATATGTATTTTGAAAATCAATTATTTAAACAACTATTTCATAAACGCTACAAACAGGTGGTATAGAGTAAGATCAGACAGCACATTAGTACAGGCTGATATTTGTCTATTATTCCTGCTAAGACAGGAATAATCCGGGATCAGCATGACAAGGGTTAAGCTAACAGTCTAGTTGGAGGTCAGAGGATGAGGCCAGCAATCTCACAATTGACCAATTGCTGCCATCAATCAAGGAATTAGTTGAACTTTCAACTCCAACATTTGTTGCCATTTTTGTTAAGCATTTTTTTTGGGGGGGGGGGGGGTTGCCGAGTAAAACGCTGTATCTAAAGCTTATTCGGGCTGTAGTTACAACGTTTAGGTCAGGAACAACCATTCTACTCTTTTGTTACATGCTACTGGACATACATTTTGCAAAATAACGCCGTTTAAAATAAAAGCGGGATTTCCTTTCGGAGTTACCAGTAATTGGTGGGACAAAAGGAGTATGTGGGACTTCCAGCGATTTTTCAATTACTACATGATTTGGCATTTTTACGAACTGTAGAATGATAGGCTTGGAAAACAATTTCACTTGTAACAAGTCGTTTTTCCTTTTCTCAAATTGTTATTATCTTTTGTGGTATTTGTTTTGCATTTTACAAGTACACTGTATTGTTTTCTGAAATTTCTTTTAACACGGAGCAGTCTAAAATTAGTTTGGTAATAAGTTACTTATTGACTTTTGACCAGTGACTTTCCTCTACATGATTACAGCATCCTTCCGTATTAAGATGACAGGCATTCATCTAACATTGATGTCATCATCTAAACCTTTTGGGAAAATGACACTTGAGATATAAATAGATAATTTAACCAATTCCCACACAGTCCTGCCTTTTTATGCCCCTCTATATTAAAGCTTTGGAAAACATTGTGGAGAATGAAGATGTTGTTTGTTATATGCTATTTATTCATTATGCACAATGTTTTCTACCCTAAAAAACACAAAAAAGTAATATTCCATCAACTATAAAATGTTGTCTGCAACTTCTTTCAATTTGGACCAGTCTAAATTTTGGTGTTTGGGAATTAGTTAAATGAAAGGATAGCAATTCATTAACCATTCAAACACCTACCAAATTATAAAAAAAATTTGAATAATGATTATTATTGTCAAAAAGCTATATCCTTAGTTGATGATTCTAATTCTGAAAGGTGGTGATCACAAATCGCTTCTACCACAGCTTTGTAATGAGGAATTTTATACAAACAGAGAAAGAAATTATTTGATCTTTGCAATTTTGACCTGAAGTCCAAATCAGTAGGGGAAGGGTGAAACATCTGTGCAAAATTATAGACTTTAGTGGGTTGAAAGCTAAGAAGATACAGTATTTGATTTGCAGTGATTCATCTGCGACCTTGACCTTTGACCATTATGAGTTCACAGAAGACACAGATCACCTACAAACTTCCACATAATCCCTTTTTAACATCCTTCACGAAAAAATGTTAGGGAATATATATAGGAAAATGAAAAATTGCTTGTGACAAGCAATTTGTTCATTTTCCACTTAATTTTCTAATAGATAAAGATTTTTTTAACATTTCATAATCTTGATATTGTCATCTGCTGCAAGTCTGCTCAATTTGGACCATTCTAATTGTTGTCGTCTCACAATCGGTTGATAAGTGATACTATTTATATTGAATTCTCTCAACGTTCGACTGAAAGATTGTTGAAAGCGGCGTAAAACCCCATTCAAATCATCAATGACATATTGGTCCAAAATAAAATGACAATTTCCTTAATCCTTTCCCGTTCAAATACGGGATTTTACGTTCCTGTGATTTAAACTCGAGAAAACATTGTGGAAAAAGAAGAAATTGCTTGTAACAAGCAATTTCTTCTTTTTCCACAATATTTTCTATCACATAGGATGTTTTCATTTCAAATTGCATCCAGTTTTCATTGTCGTCTGCAACCTATTTCATTTTGGACCAGTCTAAAATTTCCAAAAACGGGAAAGGGTTAACCCAATCCCACTCAATGATCATAGATTTTTTTTACTCAAGTATAAAATCACAGAAACGTAAAATCCTGGGTCTATACAGAAAAGGGTTGACTTCATTTATCATAATGTTTGATTAATTTTATTCTTTTTTAGGAGTCAAGTGTGACTTATTTCTAAGGGTTGCATACTTGTACTTTGTTGATTCAGGGTTTGCAATTCTGAGTCCCTGTGAATCACTATTTAGGTGGGTATGTCCAAGTGAGCCCAAGCCTTGTACTAAACATTCTCACAAACAAGTGAACTTCCCCACTTTATGCCTGAATGATTGTTCAAAATGGTGTCATACCCAATTCAAAAAAATCCTATTTTCTAGACTTGGGTCAGAGTGATGAAGATGTAACAGATCTTTAAGTTCAAAAGACCACTCTGTACAGACAGACAGTCTAACCACTGAATATACCATGACCTTCACACATCAGAATATGTTTAACCAGTTTCCACATGAGAAAATTTTAGACTGGTCCAAAATAAAAGGAGTTGCAGACAACAATTAAAAGTTAATGAAATTTCAGATTTTTTTAACTTTCTGGGTAGAAAACATTGTGGAAATTGAAGAAATTGCTTGTAACAAGCAATCTCTTCATTTTCCACAATGTTCTCCACAGCTTTGTTTTCTTGGGGGCGTCTAAAAGCGTCACTGAGTGGGAATGGGTTAAGAAGCCATGACTTTAATCTCTTTATCAAGATAAATAAAACGATTAACATGTCATATAAACAATGACACAGTTTTGCTACCAAAACATTGTAACTGCATCTTGTCTACTCTTTATGTTACAATGTTTTGATAGCATACTGACATTTTTAATACACTTAATCTACAATTCTATAAGTGGAAATTTATGTAACAGTTTTGCAAGTGGAAATTTCCACTGATGTGTTTTGAGATAATTTCTCTTCTGCCATGGTTCAAAGAGTTTTACTTTATCCTCAAAACCTGAGTTCTTTCTATAAATCTGATTGTTTATGAGACTGACTAGAGTCTACAATTCATCACACAAGAAGTGTAGCTGTTGGTCAAGTAGTTAGTGGTAATCTGATGGATGCATGTTAACCCTTGTCATGCTGTATAAATTACTTTACTAAATTGCTGTAAATTCAAAGGGCTGAAAGCACTGATAGAACTTGTTGTTCAAAAATCAATGTTTCTTTTAGAAATCCATTTCATAAACAACTCTGGCAGGAAAATTACAAACAGGAGGTGTAGACCAAGAGCAGGCTGATCTTGGTCTACATCTCCTGCTAAAACCGGAATATTCTGGATTCAGCATGATAAGGGTTATAGTTCCACCAGAGACTGTGTATTTTACAATCAAAGCTCCAGTTCATCCAGCTGTAAAAACTGGTGGCAGTGGTTTGTTTGATTGTTTTTGTTTGAATGGGGTTTTACGCCACTTTCAACAATCTTTCAGTTAATAGTTTGAGCACCTAATAATGGAATCGGGGTATTTCTCACACCAGCACTACCATTACATCCTTTCCTAGCCTCCAGCTGCTATCCCACATAGGTCTACAATTATTGACCCATTAGTGAGAGACAAAGGATGAGTGCTGCCGTCGGGGACTGAATCTGGGACCTCTAGATTGACAGTCCGACGTGCTTCCAACTGTGCTATGACGGTGGCAGTGGTTGGAATCCTTTGTTTCTATGTGAAACAGGGTGCACCGGGGCAAAGCCAAAATGGGACCCCAGGGGAATATTTCAACAACTTTTCAGCGATGTGAAGACCAGTGGGAATTCGTAATGTCAAAGATTCTACAACTGGCTACGATCTCTCACGAATAGCAGCGAATATAGCTATGGTGTCAGTATGAATAAGCACGATTCCGCTACGGTTGCGCTACGAATTAGGCCACGCCCAATAACCACCATGATTCGCCACGAATGTTTTAAACAGTTAAAACTTCAGTAGCGCTACCTTGTAGTTTCCTGAATCATCAAGATTCATCAAGAGTCACATGATTCACCACGGTTCTACTATGAATCACCACGGTACACGAGGATTTTACAAATCATGGCGATTCGTAGCAGCACCGTAGCCAAAAATCGTGAATGTGTAAACAGGCCTTAAAATACAAACTTTGAAATCTCTTTGCCTTATTGCTGGTCAGGAAAAGATTTTTGAAAATTTCATTCTTTGTTTCTGTTCAAAAATATACAGTGTGCTTGGGTGTGTGGGTGTTTTTGGTGGAATTGGAGCCCATTATAAAAGCACATGGCACTCTTTTTAAAATCTTTTAAAGGGAAACACCAGAGATGTCATAAGGAAGATGACCTTGACCATAGGAATAATTTTACATTGTTAAGATGCTGTTTTAGCCTTTTTTCCTTCCAATGTTTGTCTTGGTTTTATGAGAGTCAATTTGTATTAGGTTTCAGCATGATAAACTGGAGATTTGATTTTTTGACAAACAATATCAACAGTATAGTGGTGCTTTAACAATTTTTCAGTCATATCATGGCGGATGGAGTGCCTTACAATGGATTCCTGGTATATCTCGCACCAGTACTACCATTATATACTTTCCTGGCCTCCAGCTGCTATCCTTCTTAGGTTAACGATTTCTACCCATTGGTGAGAGACAACTGTCGGAAAGGGTATGTGCCGCTGCTTGGGATTAGACCCATGACACCCGTGATTGGAGATTGGGAGTCTGATTAGCTACCATCTGTGATGGCGGCCTCAAATCACTTGGAGCTCAAGCTCAAGAGTAACATGATTCCAGGATCAAAATGAAGGTCATTGGGTCTAATCTTTAACCCGTTACCTGATGACAGAATTTTGGTCTGATCAAAATTCAAAGAAGTTCTGGACAACAATTTTAGTTGATGAAAGTTTTAAAAAGCTTTGTAATCTGAGGCAGGAATCATTGTGGAAAGTGAAGAAGCTGCTTGATAAAAATGAAGAAATGTTGTGTAACAAGCAATTTCTGCATTTTCCACGATGTTTTGCAAAGTTATGTTCTTAAAGGGGGTTTAAAAAAGGAATTGTGTGGGAATAACTAAAAGTCTATGGGCCACCTTTTTGTTCAAGCTTGGTCAAACTTCCTTGATCAAAGTTTCATCTTAACCCTTGTCATGCTGAATATTTATCCTCTTTTCATTATATTTTAAAACCGTGACATAATTAAATCGATGTTGAGTTCCAAAATTTTCTAAAAACAACAAGAAAAAGCAGGTACTGTGGGCTAAGATCAGACTGCACATCTGGGCAGGCTGATCTGTCTATACACCTGCTAAAGCCATTGCCAAAGCAAGAATATTCAGGGATCAGCATGACAAGGGTTAATATCTAGGTAATGATCATACAAGTTACAGAGTGGACACGGCAAAAAGTGCCGATTTTTTACCTTTGACCCCAGATTGTGATTTTGACCTTTGAGAAAGGAACCTGGGTCTTTTTCACAACACGTTGTCTGAAGGTGGTGAACATTTCTATGAAAGAAATTTGTACCTGTGTGCATGATTATAGAGGTTACAGAGCGGACACGGCAAAAAGTCCCCATTTTTGACCTTTGAACCCAGATTGTGACCTTGATCTTTGAAATAGGAACCTAGGTCTTTTTTGAGACACACCATCTTATAGAGGTGAACATTTGTGCAAAGTTATATTGAAATCCACTCTTTCATGTAGAAGTTACAGAGCGGACACGAAAGCGGGACGGATGGACGGACTGACTTACGGACGGACAGTCCATTTACTATATGCCTCCCTTTGGGGGCATAAAAAGTAGTCCCCTACATTGATGTGAGCACTAAGAGGAATTTTGACCTATTCTATGCTCCATATACATATGGCCAGGTAAAAACACCCACTCCAGTGATCAATAGCCATGAAAATAGTTCCAGCTTCCAAAACAAGACGTAATTATTTATTGACAATAGTTTGTTTATAAGATCCTTGATCTTTCATCAATCCTTTAAGTAAATCATTTTCCCTTTGTTGTAATTCCAGCTCTTTCCAGCTTTCTGAACTGTCAAAATTCAAAGGTTTTGTAGACAAAAATTAAAAGTACATTTGATTTGAAAATTAACAATTTACTTGGGTAGAAAATATTGCAAAAGAAATTTGTTGTTTCCAAATTGTTTTCCTCAAGGGGCTTTCAAAAAGCATCATTGTGTGGCAATGGGTAAAAGAGGACCATCCAGGAAAAAAAAATCTGTGAAATTTGATGTAGTTGCATGAAAATTTCTTTACAGAAGTTTTTCAAAGATTTCATATAAGGAAAAGCGAGCCCACCCATAAAATCTATGCCAATTCTTTCAAGAAATCAGAAGGTAGCCATCCAAGAACATTTTGATGAAATTTGATTGCTTTCTGCCCAGTAGTTTCTTAGAAGATGATTTTTGAAGATTTTTCTATACAAACTATATTAGGAAAATCAGCCCCCTTCCATAAAAACCATGTTTAATAAAAAGTTTCAAAACGGATTGATGCATGACAGAAACAATGCCATGACAAATAGCCCCAAATAGCTAAAGGCCAGTTGAGCTAAAAATGAAAGTTCAAACTGGTGAAAAATTATGTACAGAAAATGATTTTTAAACTGGAGTTTGTGATACTTAAATAAGCCCCTTGGGTACATCATGTATAGAAAAGTGCATTAAAACTATCTTTGAAGTTTATTTTCAGAGTAACTTTATCTTATTAGTTCTTGCAATTAACCTCTCCATTGCCATGTAACTAAAATTATTAGGGGGAACTCTTTCAAGTTTCAAAATTTGGATCATTATCAAAAAAAGTTCTTTGTGCTAGCTTTAGGTACACAAATTTCCTGAAGATCCAGTGTTTTTTTATTAACATCACACAGTCCTTTTGTTATGGGTGCTTTCATTAGTGAAACAAATGTATAACATCACTCAGTAACCTTACATCGTTCTTAACCCATTACCAGAAGGCAAAATTTTAGACTGGTCAAAATTGAAAGGAGTTGCAGACCACAATTTAAAGTTTTTACAACTTTCTGAGAAGAAAACATTGTGCAAAATGAAGATATTGCTTGATTCAAGCAATTTCTTTATTCTACATGTTTTCCCCATTGTTTTCTTTCACGGTGTCCAAAAGTGTCACTGAATGGAAATGAGTTAAGCCTTGTGATTCTGAATTAAACCCGATTCAGAATTACAATCAAAGGTATGAAAACACTAGAATCAAAGGTATCAAAGCATTGGGAGCAGTAGTTGTGGTCAATATTTTCTTTTGAAAATTAATCTTACAATACAAAAAGTTAATTGCATTAAACATGTTTACAATTTTTACAGCAAATAGTGAGATAAAATAGAGGAAATACATGGATTAACAGAAGAACATGTCATTTACGTGAACATAAGTGAATTTCTTCAAGAAAATGCATAATACAAATATTTCACCAAATTAAAAATCAAAGACTTTGATCCATTTGTAATAAGAATAGTGAATTTTTTAATCATTTGCCAAGTATAATAGTAACGTTTTTGATATTTGGTTCTAAGATCAGAGTATTTTGGGCAAATAAGTATAAAATGAAATTCATTTTCCAGCATGTTTTTATTACAATGTTTACAAATTCTATCTTTCCTTTAGATGTTTAAGTACCGATACATACAACTCAGGCTTGGAAGGGACAAACAGGTGGTTAAGCATAAGATCAGACTGCACATTAACACAAAGGGATATTCCAGGTTGAAACTGATAAGTTTTGAAATTGTTCAACACATTTCCAAAAACTAAAGACTTGGAAAACATCGTTGAAAGTGAAGACATTAAATATTCACCAACTCCAAAAGACAACTTTTTGTCTTTAACATTTTCAGATTTGAAAAAGTCTAAAATTTTGTCCTCTGGTAATGTGTTAGAGAGATTTATTGAAAAGAAATTATTTACATTCACACAGCTTAATTGTAATTGACAAATTTCAGTAGTCAATAAATTTATCAATCAACCAATGAAATCATTCATTTAGACCGGAATTGAACTTCAGGTGAAGTATTTTTTGTTGATCTATACCATTCGAACTCAATCCCTCCTTTTACGCTCCTGATGAAAAAAGATTTGAAAGACATTGTGGAAAATGAAGAAATTGCTTGTATCAAGCAATATCTTCATTATCGACAATGTTTTTATCCAAAAAGATGGAATAAATTAAACTTGGAACTGTCGTCTGCAGCTTCTCTCGATTTGTACCAGTCTAAAATTTTGTCATGTGGGAATGGTTTAAACATCATAACATGCTGTAGATAAAACGTTTAGGTTGCCAAACAATCATTTTACTTTTTTCTTACATATTACTAGTCATATTTTTTAGGATTACCATGTTTAACCCATTCACACACATGATACTTTTGCACCCCTCAATTTCTTCATTTTACACAATATTTTCTATCCAGAGAGTAGAAAAAATCTAAAATTTCATAAATTTTAAATTTTTGACTGTAACTCCCTTCAATTTGATTGAGTCTTAAATTATGCTGTCTGGTAATTGCGTTAATATCGAAGTGTAACATCCTGTTGGAGTCAGTAGGCGTGACCTGGGGCTTCAGTGGGTGGGGCCAGCAATCTGTAAATTATGGCTAATACATGATTAGAAAGGAATTCAGTGGATGATAATGAAATCTTATTGAACATAATTTACAATTGAAACTCTTCTGAGGAACTTTTATTACTTTTGAAGGGTAATGACCACATAAAATAGTAATTTTGTTAATTAGATCTTAGAAAGCAGTACTTACTAGTTTCAACTCATTTGCAAATTATACAGTATAAGATTTGTGCCTTTCTTCTATACACTTGGAAAGACAAGAGACAGATTATGCTCCCCGAATATAGCCCTATCACAAAAAGAAAAAAACAAGAGCACCACCTGCGGGTGCCTACACTCAGCTGTTGGGTGCTGGAAAGTGGACAAAATGCATCTAGAGTTATCCACCTTGATAGTATAGGTAGCTCTTTTGATAGTGAACAATTCTGCCAAGTTTCAAGTGAATGTCTTTAGTAGAACCAATGAGATCACAAAATGTCAAAGTTTTCACAAGACCACTACGACGACACCAAGGCTATCACAATACCACGGGTTTTCTCCGAAAACAACCAAGCTAATAAACAGGAAAAGGGGTTCAGACTGACGACAAAGTTTCAGCTTTATGCTCGCCTTATTCCAGACAAGCTCAATTTTAATGTACATCCTTAAGCTGTGACCTTGCCCTTGGAGCTATCTGATTTGTTTGTTTGAATGGGGTTTTACGCCACTTTCAACAATCTTTCAGTTATATCACGGCAGCTGGAGCACCTAACAATGGAATCCTGGTATTTCTCACACCAGTACTACCATTACATCCTTTCCTAGCCTCCAGCTGCTATCCCACATAGGTCTACGATTATCGACCCATTGATAAGAGACAAATAGTCGGAAAGGGTGAGTGCCGCTGTAGGGGATCGAACCCGGGACCTCTAGATTGACAGTTCGACGCGCTATGACGGCAGCTCTTGGAGCTATCTGAAAATTTGTTTCAAATAGAACATCCACTCATGATAGAGAACAATTGTGCCAAGTTATTTTGAAATCCATTTATAATTGTAGGAGATATGCTCCATACATGCTTAACTTTCATGTTAAACCTTGAGCTGTGACCTTGACCTTGGAGGTATCTAAATTATTTTTTCTAAAAAGGTACATCTGCTAATGATAGAAAGTACTTTCGAAATCTATCCATCATTTTAAGATCTATGACTTGCATGTTAAGTTTTAACATACGACCTTAAGCTGACCTTGACCTTGAGGGTATCTTAATTTATTTTTTTTCCCTAATACTTCAACTACTCATGGTAGAGAACAATTGTGCAAAGTTATTTGGAAATACACCCATAATTGTGGGAGCTATGCTCTGGAAATAATTAATCTTAATATTTGAGTTGTGGCCTTGACCTTGGAGGTATCTGAAAATTGTTTTCAAATGGTATATCTACTTATGATAGAGTACAATTGTGCAGATATTTTGAAATCTATCCATGAATTGAAGGAGCTATGCTCTGGACAAGGTCAACCTTGAACTGTGACCTTGACCTTAGAGATATCCAAAAATAAGGGAAAATGCATGGGAGCAATTATGAATATCATTACGAATTCATATGTGAAGTTTAATCCAATTAGGCCAAAGGGTTGTGGAGATATCCAGGTGGACGGACAGATGAACTAAAGAAACAGAGGAAAGATGGACAGACAGTCAAAGTGGCAGCTATATGCCCGCCCTTAGAAGAGCATAAAATAATGTTTATGGACTTGGCAAGAGAAGTTTGAAATTAATTATATAAAATACTAATTACAGAATTTTGGGACAATTTTCCAGTACAATAACTTTATGTCTACATCATTATGACAGTCGTCATCCAGTTTAGTGATCTTTGCTATTCAATCAAAGAATGAATCAACCAATCAAATTGTTCATTTAGTGAACTTTTAACTCCACCAGTTTGCAACATTTCTTAGTGTCATAACTACAGTTACTGTAGTTAGAACATACAAGTCATCAACCAACAGTTTTGCCTGTTTGTTACATTTTACAGGCCATATATGTTGCAATATATCACTGTTTAATTCCCTAGCGAAAGTTTAATCATGTTACATGATTAAATGTGTTTAATCATGATCAAACATGTTATTTAAGGTGGTGATCATGTGGCCGGACTGTGTTTTATGAACATGTTTCACGATGAAACATGATCATATGAAAAGTATGTTCTATTAAGGAGAAATTAATTGATCTTGGATTGAAATTCATTATTAAGTCAAATTAAGTGGCCAAATTGTAATATTTCAAAAATGCTCATCAGAATAAGATATTAGCCAAACATGTTTCAACATGTTACTTTCATTAAACATGTTCTGATGTCAAACATGATGGGTGGAATCAGAGTGTCATAGTTCATAATGAAATGTTAACCAAACTGCAGACCAGGAAACAAGACCATATTATGCTTGAACATATAACTTTCAGTAAACTATTTTGTTTTACAAAATAAAAATAACGAGACAAATATGATATAATATCATATTCTACAGAAAGTCATAATAATTCATTGGTTACAATCTCATTCCCAATGACTGCTAACAGCATAAAACCTAAACACTACAGTCTGCAAGTTACTTAACCCTCTCCCAAACAAGACCTGGTTTTGACGTCCCTAATAGAAAAGGCTTGAGAAAACATTGAAACAAAAGAAGAAACTGCTGATAAGCAGCAGTTTCTCCTTTTGTCTCAATATTTTCTGTGCCATATTCTACACAAATCCTTTCCTTAATAACATCCATTTTGTCATTTATGGAAGTTTTTGAAATGGATCACCCTAAAATTTTGTTGTATGGGAAAGGGTTAAAGATTTCTCTGGTTTTATTCTGCTTGCATAGACATTTTTCTGGTATCATCTATTATTGCTTTATACAAAATTGAATACATTTGTACCTAATAGAAGAAACGTGATAATTTTGATCGACTGAGACCTTTATGGTGTATTGTTTGCTTGAATGAGATTTTACGACGATTTAAAATATATGGTCATATCATGGCAGTCAGTGCACCTACCAGTGTTTTCCCTAGCTCTCCCATACCTGGTTTTGCCTCACACCACTGACTATGTTCTGACTTGGAGCAGAAGTTAAGAGATTAATATAAAGAAGGAAACCTCTAAAATGAAGCTTAACCCTTTCCCAAACAAGACCTGGTTTTGACGTCCCTAATAGAAAAGGATTGGGAAAACATTGAAACAAAAGAAGAAACTGCTGATAACCAGCAGTTTCTCCTTTTGTCTCAATATTTTCTATGTCATATTTTACACAAATTCTATTTTTAATAATTTCCTTAAATAGTCTTTTGTGGCACATTTCAAGTGGATCGCCCTAAAATTTTGCCGTTTGGGAAAGGGTTAAAGAGACATTTCTTTTTTTTCTCATAAAAAAATGTTATTGTTTTATCTGGAAGAGCATACTTTCTTATGAAAAATCTGAAAATTTCTAGACAAAGTTTTGCGGCGTTCATGAGAAAAAAGCTATTTCTTATTAAATTCTTCCTATATATTTAGCCTGTATGAACTCTTAAAATTCAATTTATTTGATAGAAAATATTCTTTTTCTTGTGAACTCCGCAAAACTTTGACTTGAAAATTTCAGAATTTTCATGAGAAAATATTTCTTTCAGATAAAAATAATTGTGAAATTTACAAGAAAAAAAAAAGAAATGTCCTTTTAACCAAAATGCCTAGAAACCACAGAAATAAGCAAGAGACGGGGCTAGTAATACAGAATAAAATACACCAACATAAATGCTTGATGAAGCTTTGAATTTTGTTAACTTGAGTTTCAGAATTAAAACTGTTCAGATGACAAATCATTCACTTGAAAACAGATTTTCCATACAAATTAGGTACACGACTAATGTAGCAACCAACAGTTTGACAAGGATTGATGACAAATAATTCTTCCTTTAGTTCATTTGTATACATAACATCAAGTACATTGTCAAACTGTATTTTGACTAAATGGTGGCCCACATCCATAAATGGATGTTGGGGTTCTAATAAATTAGCTTTGTTTCCAACAGCAAACTTTTCACTTTTCACAGAGTTTTCTACAAAGTATTTCACTGCAAAAATAGTCTCATTCTCACACAGGAAAGTATAACAGTTCCTTCGCTTCATGCGTCTGTAGCTCTCTGAATACAAAACCGATCCTTGTTGTACAATCCTGTTATAAACTTTACATTCTGAAGTATTACTGGCACCAATTTTTTGAACTACTAAATTTTTTTCTACTGCTGAGATGACCAATTCTTGATCGTTGAATGAAGAAGCTGATGCAACAATCTCTTTTGTTGAGCTTGTATCTGGACACACTTTAGATAAAAAATCACACCAAACAGGGATTTCCTTCATTTGGTCAGATAACTTATTACTTCTTATGTAAAGGTCAGCCAATTTATTATTTATAATTTGACGGGTAACATCACCTGTTCCATGGACAGATTTAAGAATATCAGCATTGTTGTCCTCAAAACCAAAACAACTCCAGCAGTACAAAGGGCCCCACAATCTCGCATAATATACAAGATGTGCACCAACATTATGAATGTTTAAACCACATGATGACTGCCCATATAAGTCTGAAAAGGATTTGTAAAACTCATCAAGCAATCGTTCTGCTCTAGTTAGTTCATTGGATGTTACTGAATCCCCTAACAACAAATAAATACCTTCAGAAAGCATACAGAAATGCTCTAGATATTTGTCCGGAAGGATACTTTTCAAGCATGGATATGCATAAAATAGGAGCCATATTTGCAACTCAGTAGCTTTCAAATTATTGTAGTGTTTTTCAAGATCCCGTGGAAGCCTTTGAATTGAACTTGGAGGGTTAATCTTTTTCAGTCTGTTGTTTATAACACTCAAGGACTTTCCAATGAAATGCTGCTTACCAGAATGTGTGGGAGAAAACCATAAGTACAAAAGAGTTTTTGTTACACCCATGAGGACCCCATGCATGTAATCTGGTGTCATTCCATTTACTAAGTCAAACCATGGCATTGCATTGAATCCAGACAGACCACAAACTCCTTTTATTCTGTTTGATCGAGAAGCTGCTGGACCTTTAACATATTTCACATCATCAGAATTCCTAATTGGTGGCTTTTGATTGTGAGGCCTGTATGGGTATGACTTTCTGTGTCCTCTCCCTTGTCGTACTGTTTCACCAGGTTCTTCACAGGTAATGCACCCATATGCGCCATTGTGCATTGACATCCCTGATGCATATGATTTAGCCTGCAGGTCCATAGTTGCTAAGCATACACATAACTTGACAACTTGTTCTCCATCTTTAGTGGATATTTTTATGCCAGAGTCATACAAATTTTGAAGTTCTTCACCTACTGACTTCAAGTACTCTAAAAACGGTGGACTTGAACTACCTTGCCAAATGCCTGCCAACAGTGTGTTTCCTCGGATAAACCTGTGAAATACTGAAAGTTCATTGATTGAAATGAACACTGGCCATAACTTGACTTTACTGGAGTTATACAAAGGTATACCATCAGTGTTTAAAAGTCCGCTTATATTATAAGGAGATGACAGAAAACTGTTATTTTGGTACAAGTCCTGATATGCTTTTCCTTGGTATATATCTGACATAACTGCACTGTTCTGGTTTGCTTTCTCTTTGTTACTTAATATTTCTTGCAAGACACACTCTTTCTCTAATAATAATTTCAACTGAAAGCCAACATCACAAATAATGTAGAATGCCCGAGGTTTACGTTTATCTTCCAACTGATGAGCTCTATTCCCAATATATCGAAGTCCTTGGCAGCCAGCTGTAGAGCACTGAAAAACATCTGCATCATGTTGGAAACGAGATAGACATCTTTCACAGTAATGGATTACCTTATATGCTGAATGACTTAGATCTGCAAATACTTTCTTATAAGTGATGTCATTTAACAACTGACTTTCCGGATTTAGGGCTTTAATTAGAGTTAATAACGACTCTGTTGATGCCTTTGAACAATTGTAACGGCGAGTATATGCAGCAATTCCAAAAGACAACATACTGCTGTCATTTTCAACTTCGTTTTTGACTAAGGTATCTCCAGCTTCCTCATCACTTGTAGAATTATCACTTGAAAACGCACCATTATTAGATTCTGAAAAGTCATTTTCTGAATCTGATGAGTCGCTGGAAATTAGATTTGAACTATCTGATTCATCCCCAGATTTATAAACATTGTTTTCTGTGGAATTCAATGACAAACATGTTGTGCATGCAGTCTCCTTTGGTTGGTAAACAGGTGAACTTTCCAAATGAATGTGCTTACTGTCTACAACAGCTTGAATGTTTTCAACACTTTCTTCATGCACAGCTTCTATTTCTTCTTCAGCTGAAGTGGAGGTTGAAAAGCGACCTTTAGAACATTTATCTCTTAACCCCGCATGGCGAAATAAAGTTCTCCTAGGAACTGCAATAGAGCTGTCGTACTTGTACAATTTTTTCACCGGTTTCACAGGACCTGAAGGAGAAACATAAGGGAAATTTGATCTACAACTGCATTGGAAATGATATACAGTGCCCACCAAAAGTCTGGAGACAAATTTTTTTTTTACATTTTTCGTTCCTAAATCAGAAGAAATGCATTGGGTATATTATTTTTATAGTTATAAATATTATAAGCCATCTTTACAAATAGTTTGCATGAAAAATAGTGGATTTATCCTTTATTTTTATGTAAAATCTGACAGTTTTCAATAATGTGTCCATTTTATTCAATTATGATAAAAATCATCAAGTTATTGCAACAACACTCAAATTGTGTTTTATCTAAAAAATAAGGATGGAGGACTTTGATAAATGTTTGTTAATGTGTTCCCCACCTTTAAAAATGATTTTCTATGAGAACCCAAAATGAAAGCAGGCTTTAATGTTCCAAGAACTTTCAACTTAAGAAATTGCTTGCATCCCAAGGTTATCAAGGTAAGGGTTGAAATTTTCTTCTTTTAAATTCAATTTTCCTATTCTTAAGTGACCCTTCTTCATTATTTCAGTACTTGAAATTGATTTCATTCTCTACATGTTGACTGTTTACAAGATGATAGAGCAGATTGCCATCATAAGCTCTCGCCATAACTGACCAAGAGCTGCAAAAATAAGGGTTTCATCTCAGTAGGAGGACTAAATTGGAATCAGGGCAAGCATAGACAACCAAAGACTAATAGTACAAAAACTAAGGAATGCCTGGAAGTAAGCTGAGACATCAGGTTGAGACGCAGAAGTTCGTCAAAATCTACAGTCAATTTCTTTGAATACACACAATGCCGTTTATAAGCCATTATTTATAGCGAAACCCACAAAAAAGCAGTCAGCCTTTGCCAGAGACCATTCTGGCTGATCATTTGGTTAAATGGTTAACAGAAATGTCTAAATGAAAGCAAAGTTTGCTTGTTTTGTAATAAATGATGGCTTTTATACAGCCCTGGGTGTATTCAGAGAAATTGAAGGTAGATTTTGACAAACTTCTGAGTCTCAACCTGATGTCTCAGCCTACTTACAAGCATTCCTTAGATCTTGTTCTGTTAATCGTTGGTTGTCCATGCTTGCTCTGATTCCAATTTAGTCTTTCTGCTGAGAGGAAACCCTTGTATTGCCTACTTTTGGTCCGTTATGGCCAGAGCTTATTGATGGTGACCTTCTCTATCATCATGTAAACAGTGAACCTGTAGAGAAACAAGAGTTGTCCGCGGACAACGTAGCTCGCCTATACGGGAGCTTGTCATAAAAACAGCATTTTTTTTTTTAAAGTAGGTCAAACTCCAAGGTCAAGGTCACAAGGTCAAGGGTAATGGTCTCAAATGAAAGGTCTTGTCTAGATGTATCTATGTATGAAATATCAAGGCTGTATCTCTAATAGTGCCTGAATAGTGCCTGAGATATATGGCAGGTTAAAGTTTTTCAAGTGAAGACAGGACGGGACGCGACGGGACGTGACGCCGACACTAGGGCTGTGACATTAGCTCCCGGACATAAAGTCCCGGCTCGCTAAAAAATCAATGTCAAGTACTGAAATACCATAAGTGATGTAGAAGTGTAACTAAAGATAGAAAAAATTGAATTTCAAAGAAGAAAAATTTAACCCTTTCCTCGACATCCTCAGAATGCAAGCAATTGAACTTTAAAGCCAGTTGTCATATTGGATTTTCATAGAAAATCATTTTTAAAGGTGGGGAATACATTTAGAAACATTTATCAAAGTTCTTCATCCTTATTTTTTGGATAAAACACAATTTGAATGTTGTTGCAAGAACTTGATGATTTTTATCATAATAGAACAAAATGGACTTACTATGCTAAAGTCTCAGATTTTACATGAATCCACTATTTTTCATGAGAATTTATTGTAAAAAGGGGTTATAATATTTGTAACTATAAAAATAATATACCCAATGCATTTCTTAGAGATTTAGGAATGAAAAATGAAAATTTCTTGTTTGTCTCCAGACTTTTGGTGGGCACTGTATGACACTGAATGAAATGAAATCTGCTTTTGTAAGTGGTAATTAACTCCGCTGAAGACAAGTTTGACAGACAAGTTTTTTAACATGAATTGGAAAAAGGTTCAGTCCATTAATTTGAGTGGGGTGTTCCAACAAGAGGCCAATGAGGGCCTGAGTCACTCTACTGGTATTTAGGAGCAGTAGTTTAGTTGCTCTATGGTCTATGGTCTTTAAAAAGCCAAAAATGCCGTTTTTTTAACTCAAGGTCAGGTAACTAGATAGGAACCAAGGTCTTATAAATATCAGTTTGGTAAAGATTGGATGTTAAATGGAGGCTCTATGGTGTTCACAAGGCTGAAAATGCCATTTTTTCAAATTCAAGGGCAGGTAACTCCGAGACCAATAGACCGATTTCGCCAAATTTCAATAAACTGTGTGAATTTTGTAAAGATTGTGTATAAAATGGAGGCTCTATGGTGTTCACAAGGCTGAAAATGCCATTTTTTCAAATTCAAGGGCAGGTAACTCCGAGACCAATAGACCGATTTTGCCCAATTTCAATAAACTGTGTGAATTTTGTAAAGATTGTGTGTAAAATGGAGGCTCTATGGTGTTCACAAGGCCGAAAATGCCATTTTTTTCAGATTCAAGGGCAGGTAACTCCGAATTTCAATAGCCTGATTTTGCCCGTTTTTGAAAGGAACCAAGGTCTCATGATTATCAATAAACTGTGTGAGTTTGGTAAAGATTGGTAATTAAATGGAGGCTCTATTGTGTTCACAAGGCCGAAAATGCCATTTTTTTCAAATTCAAGGGCATGTAACTCTGAGACTAATGAACCGATTTTGCCCATTTCCGAAAGGAACCGAGGTCTTATGGATATCCTCAAATTGTGTGAGTTTGGTACAGATTGGATGTGAAATGAAGGCTCTATGATGTTCACAAGGCAAAAGTTAACGTCGGACAGACGGACGGACAACTCGCCATCCCATCAGCTCCTCTGGCCTTGGGCCAGTAGAGCTAAAAATCAGAAAATATATCATGAAGACATTTTTTTAATTATTTGATCACTTCATAACAATAAAATGCTTTTTATAGTTCATAATAATCCTAAAAGTCCTACAAAGTTATGGAGCAGAAATGATATTTCGAGCCAATTTTCACCTTTGAACTCCACCTTGAAATTTGAAGTGTGACCCTAATATTGGAACTACAGAATTCAATATGAGAAAAAATGTCTCATACTTGTGCCAATTTATTTTAAAGTCCATCAAGGAATGACAAAGTTATAGAGTGGAAACAAAATCTAGACTGACGGACTGACAATGTGACTATTGTATGCTTTCCTTCAGAAGCATAAAGTGATGTAAGAAATAGATAAATAAACTGTTATCCTTTTTTACTTAAACATCCACCAGTGATTGAACTTGTGGCCTGTTGAGTACTTACTAAAATTATGAAGCAAATGAAGATGTTGAAGAATCCGCTGTTTTGACGACAAAATCTTACTGCAAACCAAACATGTGAACTTTCCATTAGCTGTTGTAAAATAATCTGTCTTTTTGGTTCTTTCAGCCATGGCCCTGTAGAAGAAGAAAAAACGGAAAACATGTAGAGTTTGTCATAAAAAAGAGAAAATCCATCCCCTCCCCCCCAAAAAAATCAATATATATATACTTCTTGGCCTACTGGTAATTATTGGTTAGTACTAATAATCGATGGAATCAACAAATACCTCCTGTCTCACTGCAGTTCTGATTATTTCATTGTCTTGGAAACATATTTTATCTGTGACATGGTCCAGGAAAGTGGTTGAAAAACAACAACATTGTACATGGACTGGGAGACAAAAAAGAAGAGGCAAGAAGTTTTAATGTTTGATTGGGGTTTAACGCCTCTGTAACTTCTAAGGTCATATCGCTGCGGCTGGAGCACCTAACCATGGATTCCTGTCGTTTCTCTCACCAGTACTACCACAATATTCTAGCCGAGCCTCCAGCTGCTCGCTCACAAAGGTTAAGAGGCAAGAAGTATCATATATTCTCGGCTATAAGGCAAAATCTAGATTTCTAAAGGGTCAAACATGCCTAATTATTAAGGGGAGAAAGGGTTTAACCCATTACTGTACAGTGACGCCTTTTGACTCCCTCACAAGAAAAGGCTTAGGAAAACATTGTGGAAAATGAAGAAATTGCTTGTGACAAGCAATTTCTTCATTTACCATAATGTTTTCTACCCAAAATGGAGAGATTTTCAAAATTTCATCGACTTTAAATTGTTTTCTGCAACACCTTTCAAATTGGAACGGTCCAAAATTTTGTCGTTTGGTAATGGGTTAAAACTCTGATTTACAGTTGTATGATTGTATCAGCTGTTTAAAAGTCATTACATAGTGTGTGTATATACTAGACCTGCGTAATATTCTGTACTCTGGGATTTTACACTTGACCAATTTACCGATTATTGCAGCTAATTGCTGGTTGTAATTTCATGTACACACGTACGAAATGGTGGTGGTACGAAACGTCGGTGTACAATTCTGCCACTCCAATATCTGCATCTGAGTGGAAAAGCAAGTATTATTTAGATAATTCCCGGTATTAATTCCGAAAACACTATCTACTGGAGATACTCACCTCTAGATATGATGGACTTGATTAGGTTTCGACGTTGAACTGAATCAAACACGATTTCGACGGAAACTTTCCGTCACGTACACTACATTTAGTTTCGAACTGATCAAATTCAAAGTTTATTAAAAACAATAATCGGAATGAAGTTTTAAACACATTCTGTGGGCAAGATGTATATGTCAACGTATATATCGGGCATAAATGTCACAATCAATTAGAAATCCAAACAATTTATCCGAAATTCGAAACGGTGGCTAGTCTTGATCACTAGACGCTTTAACAGGTTCCCCGCTCCAGTGTCACAACGTACAATGGGGTACCAGTTCTTAGGCGCATTATATTTTTTCAAAAGGCGCTTTAACGGTTTTTCAACACGCGAGCAGACGATGGCTTCTTCACAAATTTATGCTGCTATGAAATGGACGAATGACGGCAATCGACTCTCCCACCTACACTTAAAGCATGTTTTACAACCGCGAAAGCCGTTTTCTGAGTACAATGTCGGAGATACTGGCGTAGCAAAGTACCCCGGCTTTCCTGGAGAGTGGACTTTTGAGATATTAGCCCTTGGTGGTAAGCATGCCCAAGTCAATGGAAAATCGTTCACTTTTATCAATTTCAACATGTTTTTATTTAAAGTTTGAAGATGCCCCAGCATGAAAAATGACATGCCATACCAATTTCTTTACTTTATGAATTTAAAAAAATGCTACCGCATTTTTAGTTCACCTGACCTGAACGTCCATGATCCGTCCGTCCACAATTAGTTTGTTTACACTCAAGTACCTTTTATTTTTATACCCCTGCAAACGAAGTTTAGGCGGGGTATACTGGAATCAGCCTGTCGGGCGGGCGGTTGGTTGGTTGGTCTGTCAGCAAAATCTTGTACGGACAACTCCTCCTACAGTTTCTGTCCGATTCACTTCAAACTTGGCAGAAGTGTTCATTAGGAGGTGTAGATGTGCAAGACGCAAATTTTGCGAAAATTGCTCCGACAATTTTTGAGTTATGGCCCCTGATTTGACTTAAGAACGCTTGTACGGACAACTCCTCCCACAGTTTCTGTCCGATTTGCTTCAAACTTGGCAGAAGTGCAGTCTGCAAATTTGGCCGGTAGTCCAAAGCCCGAGACTAGTAAGATTTGACTACTCTATTACTGAAGGTTGTCAGTTGAACAAATTAGGGCCATCTTGGGCCTATTGTCTTACAATCTTAAGATTCTGGTCACAGCTCCAATCCGAATATCTCTTCAACCCATGCTTTAATTAAAGAAAACTTTAAATGGAGACAGACATTTACCATTTTCAGTCAACGCGAAACTCTGTCAGACTGAACAAAATGTCTGACAGAAATGTCCAAGGTCTGACTAGATTTGAATCGGGTTTAACGCCGCTTTCAACAATCTTTCAGTTATATCGTGGCGGTCAGTGCACCTAACAGTGTTTTCCTGGCTTACTCATACCAGTACTCACACTACTTCTTTCCACGCCACTGACTGCGTTCTCACTTGAATCAGTGGTGAGAGGTGAATTTTCACCAGAAAGAAGTTGCCGCGACGGGGATTTGAACCACGGACCTACCGATCCGCAGTCTAACGCGCTACCAACTGCGCTAGCCTGGCGGGCGGTCTGACTAGACATATTTTTGGGCTGACAAGTTGAAACGATCTGACTAGAAGTTTCAACTTGTCAGCCCAAAAATATGTGGCCTGTCAGACCAAATATCTGATAAAGAGTCCAACAACTTTCGTGAAGACTGCATTTTTGCTAGATCTGTTTCCATTTTCCCTAATTTTAACATATTCTACTAGATTAGATATTTTTACTATAATTGGTCTTAATTTGATTATTTGTTCCAATTGCAGAATCCAAACAGGAGGTGACAGAATGGTTAAATGATTACTTGGATCTGCATACTTCAAGTAAGTATAAATATCACATACGTCGCATTTCAGTAGAAACACAATTTATATGAGCTTTGCAATTGAGATGGAAATTTATATTCAATTCTAGGTCGCGTACAAAAGGTGGGTTTTATAATGTAGATATCATTGTAGGAAAAGGTGTCATTGCATATTTTGTGCCTTTACAATTCCAATGTGTTGTTAAAGTCATATTACTGTACTGTTGTTTGTTATTTGAAATATTTTATTATAGACTACTTATGTACTCTTATTCTTTTGTCTCTTTGTTTTCCCCAGGTGAACCTTCTACACATAAAAGTAAGACACTCACAGACAGACGGCCTGTTGCACACAGTAAGTATGACAGTTTAGGTGTCAGTTTCATTTTTGAAACTTCACTTACTTGCAAATAAAGTTGAATGATTAGAACATGATGAGCTATTGGTTAATTTTGCAGTATCTAAAATGGACAGAAATTCACTACGAAATTAAAGTGCTGTTTACACACATGAATTGATGTATTGTTAATGTATCAATGTGTAGGGTCCTCCGTGGCTCAGTGGTCAGGACGGCGAACTTCTGATCTCCAAGTGACTGGACGTCGTGGGTTCGAGCCCCACCCGGGCCACTTAGTTTCGGGGGGAGTGTATTTGGGTAGTACACTTGAACACTTTAGAGCCTAGTACTGGTAGACAGGAAGCATGAAACAGTGAACTGTCGCGTGATATGACTGAAAGAATTGTTAAAAACAGTGTTAAACCCTATACAAATGTATCAATGTATCTTCTATAACTCTTTTTAATTCACCTGCGACAACATGCTCAAGGTGAACTATAGTGATCACTCTGTATCTGTTGTCCATCGTCACATCAACAATTTCTTTAAACACCTTCTCCTACTAAACCACTGTTCCAATTTTCTTGAAACTTGGCAGGAATGTTCCTTGGGTGAAGTTCTTTCAGTTTAGCACACAGAATTTGATTCGGTCAAAAACTCTGGTTGCCACCATGGAACGGTATCAAAAAGGGGGAAAAGAGCCAATATGTAAAATTGCTTAGTAATGGTAACCGTAATGCCTATGCTTACTGACTTTGGACTGCAGCTTCATCTCAATGACCTCTACCAAGTACCAAATATTGAACAGTGTTTTTTCGAGGGTTGCAAGTTTGACAATTATTAATATTTTACTATTGCATCCTTGCACTTTGAACTCAGGTGAACAATTCAGGACCTATGGTCCTCTTGTTTGGTACATCTATTGATATGTATGATTTCTAATTAATTGCAATCCAAAAATGTTAAAGAATGACTTTTTTTCAAAAAGAATACTTGTGAGTGTCATTAACATGCTAAAAACTTGTATTTTCTTGTTTTTTCAGAGAGTACTATTGACAAAACACCAAATGTTCTAAGCAAAGTCAGGTGAGATACATTTACTGATTGTGTATAAGTAATAATGTTTATTTACATGGAGTTACCTTCAGATGTTGGTGTTATAAAAGGCAAGTTAACAACTTCCAGCCTGTATCAAATTATCAGAGATAAAAATATAAAACTATCTTAACCCATTCCAACTCAATCCCTCCTTTTTACGCCCCTCAAGAAAATAGCTTTTGAAAACATTGTGGAAAATGAAGAAATTGCTTGTATCAAGCAATTTCTTCATTATCCACAATGTTTTCTATCCAAAACGACGAAAAAGTTCAATATTTCATCAACTTGAAATTGTCGTCTGCTGCTTCTTTCAATTTGGTCCAGTCTAAAACTTTGCTGTGTTGAAATGGGTTAAACCTCTAGTTTGATTTTTAAAAAATCACCAAGTATTAGCTAGTCTTTCTAGCGATGTCCATTATGACTTCATTTGTTCAATTATTAGTGTGAACTGCTTTTGTTTACATTCTAATTTTTGAAGTACTTTATTCGATTTCATTGTAATTTCGGTTTAAAAGCATTTTACTTAAGAATTTGTTCTTGATATTTTATTCTAAAATTCTGTTTATAATTCAGAGAAACTCAACGTTCAGTGACATTACCGGTATCTGAAAACGACGACACCAGTGCTGTGACTGTGAGCAGACCTGCAGATACTGCTACTAGTAAAGAAGTCAGGTGAGATACATTTACTGATTGTGTATAAGTAATAATGTTTATTTATTTACATAGAGTTACCTTCAGCTGTTGGTGTTATAAAAGGCAAGTTAACAACTTCCAGCCTGTATCAAATTATCAGAGATAAAAATATAAAACTATCTTAAACCTCTAGTTTGATTTTTAAAAAATCACCAAGTATTAGCTAGTCTTTCTAGCGATGTCCATTATGACTTCATTTGTTCAGTTATTAGTGTGAACTGCTTTTGTTTACATTCTAATTTCTGAAGTACTTTATTCGATTTCATTGCAATTTCGGTTTAAAAGCATTTTACTTAAGAATTTGTTCTTGATATTTTATTCTAAAATTCTGTTTATAATTCAGAGAAACTCAACGTTCGGTGACATTACCGGTATCTGAAAACGACGACACCAGTGCTGTGACTGTGAGCAAACCTGCAGATACTGCTACTAGTAAAGAAGGATCCTCAGAACAGTATGTATGAATTTAATTAATACAGCAATATATTTCAAAAGGGTCATTGCCTAATTGCTGTTTTTCCTGTCATATTATTTTCTACTTGCATGAAATGAATATGAAGTTTTTGTCACATTTTTAGCTCACCTAATGAGCTGTTGGTATGCCAGACAATCCGTTGTCTGTCGTCAACATTGGCCTTGTGAACACAATAGACCCTACATTTTTATACGCCCGAAGGGTCGTATTATGTTATGGCCCCGCTCGTCCATCTGTCCGTCTGTCCGTTAGCAATTTCTTGTGTGCGCAACTCCTCCTACAGTTTTGATCGGAATTTGATCAAACTTGCCACAATGAATCTCCATGGTGTCTAGTTGTGCACACCACTTAAGGAATTCAGATAACTCTTTTCGTTCTTGAATTATCTGCCCTTGAATTAAAAAAATGCCCATTTTCTTGTGTGCGCAACTCCTCCTACAGTTTTGATCGTAATTTGATCAAACTTGCCACAATGAATCTCCAATTCTCCATGGTGTCTAAATGTGCACACCGCTTACTGAATTAAGATAACTCTTTTCGTTCTTGAATTATCTGCCCTTGAATTAAAAAAAATGCGCGTCCGTTAGCAATTTCTTGTGTGCGCAACTCCTCCCACAGTTTTGATAGGAATTTGATCAAACTTGCCACAATGAATCTCCATGGTGTCTAGTTGTGCACACCACTTATTGAATTCAGATGACTCTTTTTGTTCTTGAATTATCTGCCCTTGAATTAAAAAAAATGCCCATTTTCTTGTGTGCGCAACTCCTCCTACAGTTTTGATCGTAATTTGATCAAACTTGTCGCAATGAATCTCCATGGTGTCTAGTTGTGCACACCACTTACGGAATTCAGATAACTCTTTTCGTTCTTGAATTATCTGCCCTTGAATTAAAAAAATGCCCATTTTTTTGTGTGCCTAACTCCTCCTACAGTTTTGATCAGAATTTCATCAAACTTGCCCCAATGAATCTCCATGGTGTCTATTTGTGTACACCGCTTACGGAATTTAGATAACTGTTTTCGGTCTTGAATTATCTGCCCTTGAATTTAAGGAAAAATGCCCATTTTCTAAAATATGCCCATTTAATCAAAAGAGCCACAATGAATCTCTATGGTGTCTTGTTGTGCAAACAACTCTATGGTGTCTTGTTGTGCAAACAAAATTTTGAAATCTTTTTATCTTTGAATTATCTGCCCTTGAATTGAAAAAATGGCCAATTTTAATGACAAGCCCCTTCGGGCGTATATGCGCCGCTCTGCGAAGCTCTTGTTTAACCAATGTTTTCTAAATTCGTACAGTCTGTTGATATCAATGAGACCTGAGTTCCTTTCAAAAATGGGCGAAATCAGTCTATAGTTCTCGGAGTTACCTGCCATTGAATTTGAAAAAATGGCATTTTCGGCCTTGTGAAGACCATAGAGCCTCTATTTTACTACCAATCTTTACCAAACTCACACAATTTGTTGCCATTCATAAGAACTAATGGTTCCTTTCGAAAATGGGCGAAATCAGTCAATTGGTCTTGGAGTTACCTGCCCTTAAATTTGAAACAATGGCATTTTCGGCCTTGTGAACGCCATAGAGCCCCCATTTTACTACAAATCTTTACCAAACTCACACAGTTAATTGATATTTATAAGATCTTGGTTCCTTTCGAAAATGGGCAAAATCGGTTGATTGGTCATGGAGTTACCTGCCCTTGAATTTGAAAAAATGGCATTTTCGGCCTTGTGAACACCATAGAGCCTCCATTTTACACCCAATCTTTACCAAACTCACACAGTTTATTGATATTCATAAGACCTTGATACTTTTTGAAAATGGATGAAATCGGTCAATTGCTCTGGGAGTTACCTGCCCTTTAATTTGAAAAAATGCATAAGGGACTCAGGTGAGCGATCAAGGGCCATCTTGACCCTCTTGTTTTAGTACTTGATTTTTAATATTGTACATAATTTATATTTATAGAGCAACTCAACAAGCAACTCGACGCTCGTTAACTTTCACTGAAAACGACGACACCAGTGTGAGCAGACCTGCGGATTATTTTCATAGCCCTGCTAGTAAAGAAGCAGGGCTGTGTAAAGAAGGATCCTCAGAAAAGTATGTATGAATTAATTTTCAATAATATATTCAGAAGGGTCAGAAAAGTGAAGGAGTCCTCCGTAGTCCAATGGTTAGTGTCAGGGATTTTTATTAGCGAGCCGGGACTTTATGTCCGGGGAGCTAATGTCACAGCCCTAGTGTCGGCGTCGCGTACCGTCCTGTCCCGTCTTCACTTGAAAAACTTTAACCTGGTCTATATTTCAGGCACTATTAGAGATACAGCCTTGATATTTCACAAACAGGTAGTTCTCAACAAGACCTTTCATTTGGAACCATGACCTTTGACCTAGTGACCTTGACCTTGGAGTTTGACCTACTTTTAAAAAACTTTAACCTGGCCTATATCTCATGCACTATTATAGATAGAGCCTTGATATTTCACACATGGATACCTCCTGCCAAGACCTTTCATTTGTGACCATGACCTTTGACGTTGTGACTTTGACCTTGGAGTTTGACCTACTTTTAAAAAAATAGCTATTTTTCTGACAAGCTCCCGTATAGGCGAGCTATGTTGTCCGCTGATAACTCTTGTAAACCTTGGGGGCCCAGGTCCGATCCCCGATGTGACCCTGGATTTGTTTGGTGTGTCCTTGGGCAAGGCACTCATTGCTCCATCCTACTACTGTTAAGTATCCAGGAAAATGTCTCCACTGACAAAAATTGCCCTCACCACTGATCTGAATATGTAGTCAGTGACATGGTGGCTAGTGGTATGAGTACTGCAATTAGTAAGCCGGGACAGCATGTTAGACACACTGACTGGGGTGATACCGGTATAACTAGACTGTTCAGTATGGGGTTAACCTCAAACAATCAGATTAGTGTTTCTGCTTCGTCTTTTGTCTGTTTTGTGTCTGCATCTAAATATTGAAATGATATCTTTTCCAAAACCATTCGGCCAATTTTCATGAATCTTTAAAGGAATGTTCGTTGGTGATGCTCTTTCGTTGTCTTTAATCTGATTATGTAACTTAATGTATTTAACATCATTTTGGTACCACCTGTCATGTAGGTGTTCTATATCAATAACCTTTTTATGTCACGTTTTTGTCTGCTCTTATTCTTATTTTTTAACTCTTTAGATATGTGACCATGACACAACTAGAAGGGATTCTTGATGGATACGTACGAAAGTCTGAGTTTCGCAGGTTGAAGCGAAAACTGGAAGAGGCACCAGCAGTAGCAGAAAATGATGATTGTGAGCTGGAACAGGTTATTTCTTCGCAGAAAGGCCCGTTCGAAGCTGTCGAGGCTGCACTTTTGAAACTTTTCACAATAGAAGAAATAAAGTCACACTCTGCCACTGGAAAAAAGGCCAATAGTGTTACTCCAGCAAAGCCCCGATTCGAGGCAGCTAAGTTTAATCTCATGGCAAAGCTTGTGGAGAAACATTTTAAAATAGGTCATAAAGACATCGTGTTAAAGACGCAAGCTGTCAAACGGAAATTTGCAAAGCAGTGACTTCAAGTTCATATGTTTATGTGAAACAATATTGTTGTTTCTTGAAACTTTTTTCTTTTAATAAATTGATGCCTTAGAATGATACCTTTTTTGACTGATATATATTCTGATAGATCTCTTCAAGCTCTATCCAATGGTTCCTTGGATGAGTATATATGAGGTTGCCATGGTAACAAAAACATTTATATAAAAAATTGTACAATAAGTTAAATTGTGTTTGTAGAAAAAGTGTTATGGACATTCAACGATCATAATAAATCACCCGACCATTTCCTGGTCAGGTGAACTAAAAAAAATTGCTACTATGCACTGAAAAAAGTCGCTATGATCAAATTTGTTCTAAGGCCACAAACATGTTTTTCTCAATTTTCTCAAAACTACACTTTTGCACTTACGACCTTTTCATTCTGAGGCATCGAAATACCAGAACTTTGGATAAGGGTTATTCATATTTGTGCATTTACTCATAATATTTTAATATAATTGGGTATTTGATAATTATAATCGAGTGGATGTGAAAATTATTTTGGCTAAAATATGAGCCAGGATCTGGAAAAACGTCCCTTAAGGCTTTTGAGCCCAACATAGATCCAGATCAGCCTGTACATATGCACAGTCTGATCAGGATCCATATTGTTCTCCAATAGCTTCTTCGTGACCTGTAGTAACTTACAGAGAGCAACATTGATGCATATTGGACTCCATTTGACAACAGGCCGATCTTGAAACTCAATTTTGAAAAATGCTATAAGGGATGTTTTTTCCAGATCCCGGCTCATATATATTGTTTTGTACAATTTATTGCAATGCAAAGATTTTTCATTGGGTATACAAGAATTTAACAGGGTTTCCTTACTCCTTGGTTTGTAAATCTATTGGGTTTTTCACAAATTTAATTGGGTATTGTATGAAACTAATCTGTTTCTCTGAATAGATTTAATAATTACTTGCAGTAAAGCAAAAATATGTGTTTCTCATCAAGATGATAATCTACCACAATACATTCAATTCACTAAGTGTAACTCACAACCATTGACACATGATCAAACATTTTCAAACATTTCTAAGTGATTATGGTTAATCATGTTTCATGATTCCAAAAGAATATTTCCTGATCATGATTAAACATGTTTTTTACAAGGTTAACTAACATGTTTCAACATGTTTAAGACATATTGAATCATACCTAAAATCCTGTCTAAACATGTTTAAATCATGATAAAACATGTTTAGACAGGATTTTAGGTATGATTCAATATGTCTTAAACATGTTGAAACATGTTAGTTAACCTTGTAAAAAACATGTTTAATCATGATCAGGAAATATTCTTTTGGAATCATGAAACATGATTAACCATAATCACTTTTGACCATGTTGGATCATGGTGCCATTTAACGCACATGTTTAGATATGTTCAGACATGTTTAAAACACGGTCAAATCATGTTTCAACATGTCCTATAAACATGATAAAACATGTTTGAAACATATGTCAACGTGTTCCAACCATGTTGTTTTCGCTAGGGTATCGAAGTGGAACTTCCTGTCAGAGTCATAAGGCAAAGCAAGCAGAGTCAAATGGGCGGGCCAGCAATCTGTCAATTACTTAGGTAGGTTCAAGATCTGACAAATTCTGTAAGTTATTAAAGAGTTTGAGTGTGTGTGGAGATACTGTTTTCTTTATTTCGCCTCTCATCTATCCCCATTAAACAACCATAAAATTAGCTTTGACCTTTAAGTAAGCCCTTGACAGCATTCTCTCTCTGCTACATCATTTTTACTCTGCTTTCTACTTCATTCTTTAATCCTTGTCATGCTGATCCCAGAATATTCCTGTTTTGAAGAATAGCTGTGGCAGGATTATAGACCAAGACTAGCCTGCTCATATGGGTAGTCTGATCTTAGTCTACACTACCTGCCCCTTTTTTTAAGTGTTGAGGAAATATAATTGGACTCAAAGTATCTAAATTTGACAAATTTTCACGAGGAAAGGATGAATATTCTGCAGCACTAGGATTAGCACTTGTACACACATAGCTGGGACCTTAGTGTGGTCAAGAGGATCAAGCCAGTGGCCTAACTGTATTCAAATGGAGTAAGTTTAGGTCTTCCCTGAGACAAATCTGTAACACTGCAACCCCTAACCTACTGCTAGCCGGTTTTATAGGATATGACACAGACTCACACTGTTGGCTGGCCCCTAGGTCATTCAATACTGGAACAAGCATACAGCTGTATGTCAGCTCTTTAAACCCATTCCTCCACAATGACGTTTTTAAACAACCCGCAATATGAAAGCTTTGGAAATCATTGTGGACAATGAAGAAATTTCTTGTTACATTCAGTTTCTTCATTATCCATAATGTTTATGTTTTCTACCCCAAAAGACATTAATTTAAAAAATTTCATCAATCTAAAATTGTCATCTGCAACTTTTTTGAATTTGTGCTGGTCTAAAAGTTTGTCGAGAGATAATGGGTTAAGTTTGATAGCTCATGTTACCCTCCAAAAATAACCGTGTATTAACCCAATACCAGAAGATAATATTTAGACTGGTCTCATTGAAGGAAGTTCAGGACAACATTTCCCATTGCACAAATATTGGAAAATAAGTGCCAAATAAGGTAGAAACAGTGAGAAAAGGAGAAATTGCTTGTTATAAGCTATTTCTCCTTTTCCTAAAAATTTTCTATGATTGTATTTCTTCATGGCATCAGATAGCATCATTGTGTGGTAATGCTTTAATAGTACATGACTGTACTGAAAGTTTCAATTCCCAAAGTAATTTGTTTAAATATTTCATGTCTAACCCACCTACCTACTAATTGCTGATTGGGCAGAAAATCAGTTTATAGTGCTCTATGTTCTTCTTTGAACACTCAAGAAAGTGTTTGTATTTGTTTCTTCCTATTCAATTATTCAGTACCATCACTGAATTAAGTAATTAAGTAGACACCTCTATGAAATCAGTCTTCCAATTTTCTTTAACCTTTTCCCAAAGTTATCACTACTGCCTGTGTTATCAAAGGTGATTTATCCAGTGAAAAATTGTGGGAAAAGAGAAATTGTATTTAACCCATTTCCAAATGGTGACGCTTTTGAACGCCCTTCAAGAAAAACAACCGAGAAAACATTGTGTAAAATGAAGAAATTGCTTGTCACAAGCAATTTCTTCCTTTCTACACTATGTTTTTTACCCAGGAGGTTGAAAAATTCTAAAATTTCATAAACATTAAAATATTGTCTGCAATTCCTTTCAATTTGGACCAGTCGAAATTTTCTTTGTATTGTAATTGGTTAACTCATTCTATATAGTTTTTATGTCCCACTCTACACCTAATGTCATTAGCAATTGGGCCTCTGTCAAAGTCTCATCTGAAGGACTGGAGAGGCAGGAGATCAAACCAGGAACCCCTGCATGCATTAGAAATACAGCCCAGGAAAACATTGCTAGAAATGAAGAAACTGCTTGTGATCAGCAATTTCTTATATTCTCAGAATTTTATTAACTAATTCCCACTCAATGACTCTTTCTGATGCCTCTCTAGATTTTTTGTTTGAATGGGGTTTAACGCCACTTTTAACAATCTTTCAGTTATATCGCGCGGCTGGAGTACCTAACAATGGATTCCTGGTATTTCTCGCACCAGTACTACCACTACACCCTTTCCTAGCCTCCAGCTGCTATCCCACATAGGCTTACGATTATCTGCCCATTGGTGGTAGACAAATGTCGGAAAGAGTATTGCCGCCGTCGGGGATTGAACCCAGGACCCTTTGAATGATAGTCCGACGCGCTACCAACTGCGCAATGACGGCGGCGATGCCTCTCTAGAGTAGCCATCGGGAAAAACATTGTGTAAAATGAAGAAATTGATTGCAACAAGCAATTTCTTCATTTTACACAATATTTTCTACCTAGAAACTTGATAAAATCAAAACTTTCATTCACTTTAAATTGTCATCTGCAACTTCTCTCAATTTGGATCAGTCTAAAATTGTGCCATCTGGAAATGCATTAACCCCATTTATCCCAGAATTCCTTTTATCAGCCCATTTGAATATTTCATCTACAACTTCTCTCAATTCTGACTTCACTATAATTTTGTTGTTTGGTAATGGGCTGAATTGGATTATATCTTCTCTACAATTTGAAAATACAAGATGTGTTTGTGAAACACAATGCCCCCGCAACAGGACTAAACATTTGACCTTGGTATGTGACCTTGACCTTATCATGTGACCTTGACATGAGGAGGTGTATATTATGGAGATGTATCATCATGCCAAATATGAGCATTGTATTTTGAATAGGCTGGTTGTAATTGGCATTGTTTAGTTTTTAGTTAAGTTTTGCAGACAGACAGACAGACTGACAGATGGAAAGACTGAATGACAGACAGACGGACAGTGGTAAAACAATATACCCCAAATCTTTCGATGCAGGGCATAAAAATTGCTTATAGACAGCTTGATTTTATACTAGCAGGTTTGTGGAGATGAATAGGAACTTTTATTTGAATGTCAAATTTCTGTCTTAATTACAACTTCAAATATCAATAAGCTTGACATTCAACTTATGAAATTAATTCTTAGATGGAAACAGGTACATGGAAAACTTTTATTTCACAAGTATTGTCACATTCTTTCTATTTCTAGTGTACAAATATTGGATTCAAATCAAGAGATTCATGTGTGGATAACTGATGCTCAGCCAATAGGTACAGAAAAAAGAATTCAAACTGGAGCTGAGAAAGGGGCAGAATTGGTTAAACTAGAAGGTTGTCCCAGGACAACTACTGTCAAGCCCGCAAAGTTTTGTAGGTATCATGCTCCAGTTAAGCACAATTTTAGTGTTTGACCTTGAGCTGTGACCTTGAATTTGAAGCAATCCAAAAAATTCTTTCAAATGACACATCTACTCATGATGGAGAACAGTTGTGCCAATTTATTTTGAAATCCATTCATAATTGTATGAGAAATGCTCCATACAAGCACAATTTTAGTGTTTGACCTTGAGCTATGACCTTGTTTGTTTTGTTTGTTTGAATGGGGTTTTACGCCGCTTTCAACAATTTTTCAGTTATATTGCGGCGGCTGGAGCACCTAACAATGGAATCCTGGTATTTCTCACAACAGTATTACAATTACATCCCTTCCTAGCCCCCAGCTGCTATCCCTCATAGGTCTACGATTATCGACCCATTGGTGAGAAACAAATAGTAGGAAAGGATGAGTGCCACCGTCTGGAATCGAACCCTGGACCTCTAGATTGACAGTCCGACGCGCTACCAACTGGGCTATGAAGCTATCCAAAAATTCTTTCAAATGGCACATCAACTCATGATGGAAAATAATTGTGCCAAGTTATTTTAAATCCATCCATAACTGTAGGAGAAATGCTCCGGACAAGCACAATTTTAATGTTTGACCTTGAGCTGTGACCTTGAATTTGAAGCTTTCCAAAAAATTCTTTCAAATGGCACATCTACTCATGATGGGGAATATTTGTGCCAAGTTATTTTGAAATCCATCCATAAATGTAGTAGTAATTGTCTGGACAAATTCAGACGGACGGACTAACGCACATACACAGAAGTGTCATAGTGACAACTATGTCTTACTCACCGGAAGTGGGCTTACAAAAATTGAATGAATTACCTCCCTTGTCAGTAATTAATCTTCTGACAGTGAACATACATTGAGAGTTTCTGGTAAACACTATAAAAAATAATATGAATATCACAGAATGTAATAGTTTGCCAACATGAATGATACCAAGGCTGTAATGATGAATTTTAGTTTGGATTTCTAAGAAAAACAATCGAGTTGATAAATTTTTCTTACCATAGCTTGTTCTATTTTGTTATCAATGGCAACTGTACTGGAACCACTGAAAGTAGAAAAGCAAACATTGAGTTAGAAATCTATAAATCATCATCAGCAATTGGAACATTGACAAACTAAGACTTTTGGAAATCATCAAATGTGCCTGTGCATGACATATCCATCATTCTATCCACCAATCAATCCAGAACATTATAGCAATCAACATTATTTCGGGCCAATTGTAGAACTTAGTTTTTTTCCCCAAGACTGATGCATCTTCAACAGATTATACACAATACAACAAAAATTTGGACAGATAAAAATCGAAAGATGTTGCAGACAACATTTCAAAGTTTGTGTAATTCGAAAAACAAAGACTTAATAATTATGGCAGTATATATTGTGGGAAACAGAAAATTGGCTTTTCCATGACGTTTTTATTTTTATTATTTTACAGGAGAGTTTAAGGCGTCATTGAGTGAAAATTGGTCAAAGTATAAAATGACCCTTAACCCTTGTCATCCAACCACTTCACATGTTCATAAACACTGAGCAGCCTGGACAGTTAGAATATTTGCTTAGAGTCTAAAGAAGCTTTGGGTCAGTACCAAAAGTACCTGTCTAGAAAGAGCTTAACCCTTGTCATGCTGAACCCGGAATATTCTAGTTTTGGCAGTGTACAGCAGTTTACAGCAGTTCAGTAAGGTAATTTATACAAGGGTTAACACATTCCCACACAGTGACACTTTTGAACACCCCACCCCCCTCCCCGCCAAAAAAATAAAATAATTGGGTAAAAGTTGTGTAAAATGAAGAAATTGCTTATAAAAAGTACATCTAGAAAGAGCTTAACGCATTCCCACACAGTGATGCTTTTAAATAGCAATTCTTCATTTTACACAATGTTTTCTATCCGAAAAATTTGAAAAAATTTAAAATTTCATAAATTTTGAATGTCTTCTGCAACTCCTTTCAATTTGGAACATTCTAATTTTTTCTGTCTGGTAATGGATTAATTAGTGAAGACTCTGATCAGCCTTAGTGCTCTTCTAAACAATCCAAGTGAATTCACAAAAGTTTTGCAATAAACCTTTAGACCTGACAACCAAATTTTAGACTGGTCCAAACTCAATGATGCTGGACAGACTGTATTCTTCAAAATTACTTACAATAGCTAAATTATTTACAATATTTTTCATTATATGATTCATCATGGGTGTAAAAAAGGGAATTCTGTTGTAATGGGCTATTCCACTCCCACACTCCTTTCAGATTCTCCTTTAGAAGAAACCTTTAGAAAACATTGTTGAAAATGAAGAAATTGCTTGTTACGGGAATTTTTTTGTCATCCATAATGTTTTCTGACCTCCAAGACAAAGATTTTTAAATGCTATCCACTATAAATTGTCCTCTGCAACTTCTTTCAATTTGGAACCGACAAAATGATGTTGTTTGCTAATGAGTTACCTGCAAGTAATACCCAAAAGGGGAGTTGGGCAGTATATATAGATAGAATGTATATAGTTTTTATATGCATTTCTAAAGGCATCAAACGCCTTTTTGAGATCTGCTTTACAAAAGTTTTGCACACTGAAAAATATTCATAATTTATCAAAAGAATGAGAAGAAATAATTTATATTAAACAGGAAATCCAGGTAATACAGGTAAAACAGCACAAAGCAAGATTTACATAACTTTGCAAATCCTTCAGTCAGTACAAACCACTCTTATTCATTTTGAATTCTACTGACATGATTTGGGTTGATTTAACATAATGACACTTTGCCTAGAAAAACAATTTGTAGAACATTGTGTCGTATGAAGAAATTGCTTGCAACAAGCAATTTCTTCCTTTTCTATCATGTTTTCCACAAAGAAAGTTGAATAAATCTATTATTTCATACACTTTTAAATGTCATCTTCAACTCCTTTGAATTTGGACATGTCCCAAATTTTGCTATCGGGTTAAGAATCAACCCTTGATCCTTAACCTTATCATGCTGAATATAATCCTGTTTGGAATTGTAATTAAATCAAAGCACCAAAACCTCTTGTGGAACTTGTTGAAAGTCAATACTTCTTTCAAAAAATGATTTCATAAACATTCATGCTTGAAAGGGACATGCAGATGGTGTAAATGTGCAGGCTGATCTTTGTCTACACCTCCTACCAAAGTAGGAATATTTCGGATTCAGCATGACAAGGGTTAAGACTTTCATCCAAATTTTATCAAGACTACAGTATGTGTATGCCCTCTATCTTTCAATGTGAGAGCATAAAAATCTTACACTCTACAAGGGGCATAAATCATGGAAAACTGGATTGGATTATCACCCTTACTAAAACACTCTCCTCACTTATTTCAAAATCCATATGGTAGAACTTAACCCTTGTCATGCTGATCCCAGAATATTTCTGTTTTGACACTAGCTGTTGAAGGTGTATAGATAAAGATCAACCTGCACAGACAGGCAGTCTGACTTTGGTCTACACAACCTACTTGTTCTTTAGTGTCCAGGAAATATTTGAACGCAGAGTAGATCTAAATTTGACAAAAAAAATAAAACTTTGTGAAGAAACGATATATATTCAGCAGAACATTGGTTAGTGTTCTTTAAGAATCAATTCAAAAACTAATTTGTAGTCAACAAGAGTCTTCTAACAAGCAATTTCTTCATTTCCATAAAACTTCTTCATACAATTTAAGATAAAAGATATTAAAATTTCATCACCTTAACCATGTCTTCCCCAAACCTCTTTACATTTAGACCTGTCTAAAATTTTGTAGTCTGATAATGAGTTAACCCACTACCAAAATGTTAGAATGGTCCAAATTGAAAGGAGTTGCAGACTACAATTTAAAGTAAATGAAATTTTAGATTTTTACAACTGTCTGGGTAGAAAACATTGTGAAAAATGAAGAAATTGCTTGGTTCAAGCAATTTCTTCATTTTACACAATGTTTCACAATATTTTTTCTTGAGGAGTCAAAAGGCGTCACTGAGTGGGAATGGGTTAATCCATTCCAACACAGAGATGCCTTTAGACGCCCCTATAGAAAAAAGCTTGTGAAAACATTGTGGAAAATGAAGAAATTTTTTGTTACAAGCAATTCATTCATTATCCACAATGTTTTCTACCCCAAAAGATAAAGATTTTTAAAATTACATGAACTTTCAATTGTCGTCTGCAACTCCTTTCAATTTGGACAAGTCGAAAATTTTGCTGTCTGGTTATGGATTAAGAAAACAGAGGACATGACATAAATACCTTTTAAAAGACATCAATGTAACTTATTTGCATAATATTGCATGATTACCTTGTAATTTTCAGCTTTTTCCTTAACATCGGAGAATTCACATGTAGTAAAGTAACACTCATTTTTTTAGATTTGAAACACAAGTTTTTCATCAACCTAAATTCTAATTCATAACACAAATCAATGTTTTACTCCTCTACAAATATAAGTGCACACGGTATTTTCCTCTAGAATGAAGAACAAAACAATTTTAATTTTTACCAACTCAATTTTATTTACAAAACTACAATTATTCATGCGCAATATAGCCACACTTGATAAATATGAGACTTTAATTTATGACAAAATTAATTTTGCATTGTCTGTGTATATGTCATATTTAATGCACTTCCATCCACCATGAATGCCAGATTATAATTAAAATCCAGGTATCTGTCAGGACAAGGCTCACCTTTTGTTGCCTAATCTACATGATTTTTGGACATGTTTTGATAGCCAATCATCAAGAAACGCTTGACAATTATTGTACTAGTAGTTTCAATAAATTAATTCCCTAGAGGTTATTAATGATGAATTACATAATAAAACATAACTAGAAATGGGTCACAGACACAGATTCTTGCACTTAAGTGATTGTCACATGACCTTCAGTTCTGACCTTGAACTTGGGAGTGTTTAACAGAACTTAACCCATTACCTGACAACAAAATTTTAAACTGGTCCAAATTGGAAGTAGTTGAAGAAGACAATTTAAAGTTTATGAAACTTTAGATATTTTAAACTTTCTGGATAGAAAACAATGTTTAAAATGGAGAAATTGTTTGTCACAAGCAATTTCTTCATTTTACACAATGTTTTCCCAATTGGTTTTCTTGAGGGGAGTCCAAAAGCGTCACTCTGTGGGAATTGGTTAATACATGACACTTGTACTTATCAAGGCTAATAACTGTACCAAGTAATTTTGAAATCCATCAATAAATGTAAAGGATATGCTCATGACAAAAATTGGACAATACTTTCAAGAATTATAGGAGTTACGGTAACCGGACAAAAGCCCCTCCGGACAATGTCCCCTTCTATGTTTTTTGAGAAGGCGGACATTGTCCCCTTCCAATATTTAACAGGGTGGACATTAGCCCCTTCGTCATTCTGACAGGGTGGACAAAATCCCCTTCCTAATATTAGAAGGGCGGACATTATCCCCTTCATCGTTTTACTACTGCGGACAAATGCCCCTCTCTAAAATGTATCACAAATGTAAATGTATAGGGCATGCTGCATCTCTTACTAACACCATGTATAAAAAACAAACTCACATGGAAAGGGTAATATTATAGCTAACATTCAGCATATTCTAGCTTGTTAAGGCGACGAGGGTCAGGAAGGACAACGTATTACCAGATGACTTCAAATAGTAAAAAGTTGAAGTTGGCACGGGGTTCATTTTAAAGAAATATGGTGGTAAAGAGGGAAAAGTGGTTCTTTGCCTTTACCATGACGTTTACTAGAATACAAATTTTATGGACTAGCTCGCAGGGACATATGCAAAGTATTTAAATAAAAATTTGGCATCAGTTTATTATTTAACAAAAAAAAAGAAAGGAGTGAAATTAATATTAATCTTATGATTTATGTATTATAGTTCGTTTCGATTCTTAAGTCCGAAGAAACTTAGTACCCTACAATTTTACGAAGGGGCTAATGTCCGCCTTTCAAGGGGATAATGTCCACCCTGTTTATATTAGGAAGGGGATTTTGTCCACCCTGTCAGAATGACGCAGGGGCTAATGTCCACCCTGTTAAATTTAGGAAGGGGATAGTGTCCGCCTTGTCAAAAAGCATAGAAGGGGATATTGTCCAGAGGGGCTATTGTCCTAGATTCAGGAGTTACACACACACACGAATTTTGACAACAAGTCTCCTTTTTCTATGACATACGATGGATCACCAAATGCTGATAATATGCTCTAGGTCACATGAAGAAAAACATTTGGTGAAAATTTCATCAAAATCTGTCAAGAATTGTAGGATTAGTTGTACACAGAAAGTAAAGTTCCAACCCGCCCTGCCGACCACCAGCCCTACCTACCACCGGCCCTGCCAACCACCAGCCCTCTGGCCACTGCCAACATTCACCAATATATTAACCAGATTTTTCCTTTAGAAGACCGGATTAACCCTTTCTATTTTTGACAGTTTTTAGACTTGTCCAATTTCAAAGGTTTTGCACACGAAAATTTAAAGTCGATTTAATTTGAAAAATAACCATACATTGGGGTAGAAAACATTTTGGAAAAAGAAGAAATTGCTTGTTACAAGCAATTTCTTCTATTACAACAATATTTTCTCAATGATCAAATCACAGGGATGTAAAAACCAGGGATTTAACAGGAAAGAGTTAAAAAACTAATACAAACATCATAACGATCCTTTTAATGAAACACTGTTCAATAAAATGAGCTTCCTAGAAATCACTGTAAGTTCTCAAGAGTTTTTATAGAAATAATAATCAAGACCAAGACAGGAAGAACATATACTGTTAGCAATCAAACTAGGTAATCAAAGATAATTACATTTGCAAACTCTTAACCTGCAGCATTCTTTGCCATAGATTAAACTTACTGCAATGCCATCTTCATTAGTATATGGAACCCAAAGAAACTTGATTTCAAACATAGGATAATAAATGGGTTGCTGGCCCACCCACTGATCCACTAGCCACACCCACTAACTACAACAGGAAGTTCCACCAGTGCCATTTAACAAAAAAGTAAAATGGTTGGTTGGTGACCTAAACATTGTAACCACAGCTTAAATAAGTTGTAGTTACAATCTTTAAGTCACCAAAACAACTAAAATGCTTCAATAAAATGTTGGCCAATGGCAGAGTCCAAATTTCACTTCTGGTCAAAATAATTTGATCTTAAGCTTTGTCTATCAAAACAAGCATTTTGATTGGTCGAAAAAATAATTCATAACTCCAGTAATAAAATTTTGAGCACACAGTGATTTTGTATGCCTCCGTACAAAATAGTCCCATACAAAAAGTTATCAAAATTTGTAAAGCTTTTAGTTTCTTCGCTCTATGCTATTAAATTATAAGAAATGAAGAGAATATTTTTTGTTTTCATGAAGGTATGAACCCAAAACCTCATCACACAATTTATGAATCGCGTATTCATACAGTGTGATTAGGTTTTTCAGTTGTGTTTACGTTTGTGTTTGTGTTGACAAGGCTAATTCTTAAAAAAATGTTGACCTACAACTAGTGTTTCCAGTGCCTTCAGCCCTTTGATTATGACACAATTTAGAAGTAATTCTTTTATTCAGCATGACAAGCGTTAAAATAACCATTTTCTTTTCCATTTTGTTTTCTCCCCACAAAAACAAAGAATTTTTAAATTTCTATCAACCTAAAATTGCTGTGCGATACTTCTTTCAAATTAGACAACTTTAAAATGTCATCTGGACATGAATGAATTATACTTCAGCCCAATCATTTGTTACATAAAACTGTTCATCCCAAGGTTTAATAACTTTCTATTCAACAATTAAAGTATCCTTTCCACTTGAAAAGCACAAAATTATGTCAAAAGCTCACAAGATGAACATCAGATAACAGATAACACTCACTCTTGATAATTCATCATGCAGCAGTTATAAAACTTGTCATAAACTGTCATCTTAATTAGGTCACACACAATTACATTATATCCTTGAATTTCAGTAGCTGTGGTTGGCATTTGGTAAAAAAGATAAACTTGGGTTTATAGTCTGTTTCTAAAGTAAGTATCCTGATCAAGGTGGCTGTTAACATAGGGTACACCTAGCAGCCATATTACATTGGCTTATAACCATCACATTTATACACCTGGGTGGAGAGAAGCAACATGGAGTAAGTTTTCCTAAGTAAAATTCTGACAGTCTGGGCGGGAATCGAACCTGGGACCCTCCGATGCAAAGAATGGAAATAGGATGCAATTTGAAGTTAAACAATCCTATATGGTAGAAAATACTGTGGATAAAGGGGGAATTGCTTATTACAAGCATTTTTTTCTTTTTCTGCAATGTTTTCTTAAGTATAAAATGACAGCAACATAGAATTCCCAATTTGCACAGGAAAGGGTTATGGTTCATTACTTCAATGTTAAGAAAAAAAGAAGCATAACTAGACATTGTCACAAAGTGGACTAATTCCTCCGGACAGCGCTTGTCCATATGCAAGTGCTATCAGCAAAAGGGCCATAACAAAAACTGGACTTTTTTAATTAAAGGGCCATAAATCCATCAAAAATCAATGAACCATAGCCAATTCAGGATATGCACATGTCTGACTTATACCGAAGGTTTCAGTAAAATTTGAATCAAATCTGTCCAATGGTTGCTGAGAAATTGAGTGGACACGATTTTTCACTAAAGGGCCATAACTCTGTCAAAAATCAATGGACCATAACCAAAATAGAATATGCACATCTCTGCTTGAAACTGATTATATCAGTGAAGTTTGAATCAAATCCATCCAATGGTTGCCTAGAAATTGAGCAGACACGTAAAAGCTACAGACAAACAGAAGGACCGACCGACCGAGAAGCTGACTCTTATATACCCCCCTAACAAAGACAAGGGGGGGGGGGGGGTGTTATAATAAAATTCATAATATTACCCGCATAATGTTTCAATGTTTTTATTTGGCATATAACATGAAATTTTTGATAAGCTATTATTTACCTATAAATGATATAAAATAAAGTCTGGCTATCTAATCAACGACAGAAAAAATGCATATTCGGTGTGTACTAAAAAAACATATTCATCAAGTACCGTTAAACAGGGACTACTTTTTTTGTGTATTGATTTTTTTTTCCAGAAAGTTGGTTATTTCTTAATCATTTAAAAGAATTTTCATAATGTCATGTCCTAAAGGTATGTAATAAAAGGAATATTACAACAGTGTTTTTTTTTCTATTTCAAAATACGAATACCCCCCACTGCCACCTCTTTTATATGCGGCAAAATTGTAACCATTGAAATGTTGTCCATTCATGATTTATCAAGTGGACATTTTTTTACAAATTTTAAGTCAATGAGGGGCAATGACTGTGTAATAAACTAGGGATTTTATTCAACATTGAAGATGGAAATTATGAATTTCGTGCAATGTCCAACATGGCGTTTATGTTCTGGAATACACATATGAACCACTTTTATTTTTGTAATCTGTCTACCTGTTCAGGAGTTTTGATTTTTTCTCTTTATATTGTAAATAAGAAAATAAATCAAAGGGGTATAACTCCTGAAACAGTTGATTAATCATAATGAATATTGCAGGTGCACAAGTTCCCATTGCAAGGAAGATTTCTTGAGTTTCAGCAAAAATGGGTCTGGAAATGTGGGAGGAGATGAGGACACAAAATTATGTCCAACAGATGGAAGGACAGAGAGACGGACAACCTGATTCCAGTATACCCCCCCATAACTTAGTTGTAAAAATTTCTGAAATTTGAATTGTCATCTGCAATTCCTTTTAATTTAGACTAGTCTAAAATTTTGCCATCTTGTAATAGTTTAAGATGATATAATGAAGGAACTTAAAATGACACTTAATCTTGTTGACACTATCTGTCTCTGTATATCATTATCTTAAATGATTTTCATTATCAAGACTTTTATCATAAATTCAAAGTTTCTAGGGCAAGTTCACCATTTAACTTTATTTATCTGTGTCACATTACATTAACCCATTACCACATGACAAAATTAGGACTGGTTGGAATTCAAAGAAGTTGCAGAAAGCGAACTTTAGATGGTGAAATTTTAAAAAGTTTTGTCTTTTGGGTTGGAAAACATTGTTGAACATTGAAGAAATTGGTTGTTACAAGCAATTCCTTAATTGTCTGTCATGTCTACTGAAGAATGTTTTGTAAAGACATGTAAATAAGATCATGATTGCATTAAAACTTCTACACCACGAACGTTAAGTTCAAGAAAGTATAACACTGCTAATTACAGGTGTCTGACATTTAACCTATTCCCACAGTGATGCTTTTAATACTTTTGACACACACACACACACCTCAGAAAATTGAAAAAATCTAGAATTTCACACTTTAAATTCTCTTTTTAAACTACATGTACTCTCAGTTTGGACCAGTCTAAAATTTTGCCACAAAGACTGACAAAGGTAACTCTTTACGAACATGTCCACTATTTCATATATCATGAAAAAGGAAATCAAGCAAAAATAACACTTAGCCAACAGCTAACTGAATTTATCATTTTTAAATAATAATGCCAGATCACTAAATAATCTAATTATCAACATGACTCTAATAAAACTATCAAATATCAATAAAGATCCAGTTTCAGCAAAAAAAATCCCAGATTTCACCAGTCAACAGCCAATAATATTTATCCCATAAAAAAAGCTGGGATGATTATATAGGAAATTCTGGGCAATCAACCTGCTGTGTCCTTGGGGACGATTCCAGTAAAGTCAAGTAATTAACTCTTTACAAACTATGATCAAACTAGAGGCCATGAGAGCCTGTGACCCCCTACTGGACATCCTGTCACCAAAGTTCCCTTGGGCTTCTTTTATAATGTTTTCAAACAAAACCTTACAAATTGAATCAAGGTTTTAACCCATTCCCAGACAGAGACACTTTTAAACATCCTCAATATACTAGCTTTTAAAAACATTGTGGAAAATGAAGAAATTGCTGGTTACAAGCAATTTCTTCATTATCCACAATATTTTCTATCCCAATGGTACAGAAAAATCAAAATTTCAAAAGCTTTGAATTTTCGTCTGCAACTTCTTTCAATTTGGACCAGTCTAGAATTTTGCCATCTGGTAATGGGTTAAGCAAGTGAAAGTTAACTCAATAAATATTGATTGATCAATTGTGGCTGTCGATCAAAGAATCAATGGATAACTCAATCAGTTTACACTGAAAGTGAACTTTGAACTACAGCTTTGGCAGACACTTATGTGAAGCAGTTTTTTTGTTTGGTTACAAATTTTTCAAGCTTTAGTTAGGACGTTATGGTCTTCAACCAGTCATTTTACTTTTTGCTACATGTTTTCAAAATTAAAACTGTTTACTGTAAATCTTCAATCCCTGTTTTTATGTCCCTGTGAATAAATAATTGTGAAAATATTGTGGAAAAAAGAAGAAATTGCTTGTAACAAGCAATTTCTTCTTTTTACACAATATTTTTAACCCTACTGAATGGCTACTTTTTCAAATTAAATTTTCGTCTGCAAAATCTTTGAATTTGGATGATTCTAAAATTTTGGAAACTAGGAAAGGGTTAACACTGTTAGAGCTGAGTCTGCATGGCCAGTTATCCATCAACTGCATAAGGGACAAAGTAATGTCAATAATTTTGAGAAAAAGTTCCTTCAGCACCAACACAATGATTTCATCTTACTTTTAACCCATTCACATACAACCAAATTTCAGACTGGTCCAAACTGAAAAAAGTTGCAGACAACAATTTTTACTAGAAGGAATCTTTGTCTTTTTGGTTTGACTGTGGGAAGAGGTTAAGTCAGAATAGTGAACTTTGTTGCTGATGAAATAGGATGACAGCAATCTTTCAAGGGTTGATTCCATCAATTAAGTATTCCACATCAATTAATTCATCATTAACCATGACCTATTTACATAAACTCGACACTTTTCTACTTTGGATCACTGTTTCATATTTTTTTACCGATTACCATATTTCAATATTAATCATAAGTACCAGTATTTATCAAATTTCAATCTGAACTACCAGTATATACAATGTCAGGAAATAATAGGAAATAATATTTGTAACATTTCTTGTAACTAAGAAGCAATAGAATTTAACAAGATTTCTCTTTCCATTGAAGCAAGATTCTAATTTATATAGCCAAGAGAATTCCGACTTAATCTTAACCCTTATCATGCTAAAATTGAACTTCTTTGGTAGGAGGTTTAGACTAAGACCAGCCTTTACATACATGCAGTCTCATCTTAGTCTACACCACCAGTTTGATGTTTTTCCTACTGTTGTTGCTTTGTTAATTTGTAGTAATTTGATAAATTGGGTAGATATTATATGATAAGCTCTCAAAGAGGACATTGACTCATGAACTATCCTTCATGGGGTCAATAGAACACAGGTAAAGTCTAGTCTTGTTTACTTGTCATTGAGTATGAGTTGAGGGCGGCCTATCATATTTTGTTTTGAAACAATACTTAATCATATTCAAGGTGAAATATCTTTCTTTTGTCATTCTTGTATATACATGCTTTAATCTAAGACATAAGACTGGTCTAAATTGAAAGATGTTGCAGACACCAAATTCAAGTTGGTCAAACTTAAAAGATCTTTACCCTAATTGGTAGAGACCATAGATGACAATGAAGATATTGCCTGTTGAAGCAATTTGTACATTGATAATTGTCAGTTTTGCATTGACACTAGTACTCTTCAGAGAGAACAACTGTCACTTAAATGACCAGTCAAACAATGGAATCATTCATTGAGATCAGAAATGAGTTTTGAACTCCGACATTGGCCGACATTTTCGTTGATCTTTTTGTTGGTTTGGCAACCTAAATGTCATGACTACAGCTTATTCAAGGTGTATTGACAATGTTTAGGTTGCCAACAAACTAAACTACTATTTTGTTACACACTACTGTCCATAAAATTTGCAAAATAATAGATTCAAAGCAGGACTTTTTGTGGGCATGACCAAAAGAGTAAGTGGGCCGGGCTAGTGATTGATCAATTATGCTCTAGACACAGTCAATTTGAAACTTGAGCTTCAGGTCTGACCTTGACCTTGGGTGTATCCAAACAACACTTTAGCAAGACACTAGTTCTCATTAAGAACTTTGTTTGAATGGGGTATTTAAACTCCACTTTTAAGAACAACTTCATCAAGTGCTTTTGGTTCCACCTTGGAGCTATCTGAAGATTTGTTTCAAATTGCACTTCTACTCATGACAGAGAACAAATGTATAAAGTTAATTTGAAATCCATTCATAAAGAGCTATACTCAGGTAATGCTTAATTCAAATGTTTGACCTTGAGCTCTGATCTTGACCTTGGACTATCTGATTTTTTTCCCAATGATATATCTACTCATAATAGAAAACAACTGTGCCAAGTCATTTTAACCTTTGACCATGAACAGTGACCTTGACCTTTGAGGAATTAGAAAAACGGGCAAAATGCATTGGCGCATTTACACAAAAATTCACATGTAAAGTTTTACCCAATTTTTTGCCCTATGATTGTGGAGATAATCTGGATGGATGAAAAACAGATTGGCAGACGAAGCAGCGGCTATATGCTCGCCCTTTGGGCAGCATAAAAATTTGTGGTAATCACTGGGTATTGCAAAATCAAGAATTAAAATCTAGGACTTCGATTCAATATCCTGACAGTAATACCAATACCAATAGGTATCAAGGACTTCAAACTATGGTCTAATTTGTTTGTTTACTTTACACCTGATGACAAAATGTAAGACTGGTCCAAATTTAAAGAAGCTGTAGACAACAATTTTCAGTTGATAAATTTGTTTTTCTGTCTTTTGAGGTTGAAAACATTGTGGATTATGAAGAAGTCACATGTTAGAAATATGCTTTTTTCTTTCTACACTATGTTTTCCAAAACTTCAGGCATCAAAAAGCACTATTATGTTGAAATTAGTTAACATATCATTAAAATAATTCTCCTTGGCATGATGAAACTAAATACTCTAAGAAAATAATTCAATGACCCATCAACAGGTCTCCAGTTCAATCTCAGGGTCCATCAGATGATTCTTCAACCAGTCTCTTTGAATTTATTTATTGACCAATCAAAGGAGTTAGATCCCTGAAGCTCAATTCACCATCCCATCTTAATCAGCAATATATTTTGTCTTTGAAATTAATAATGAGAAGACAAGTCTGGTCCAATCAGGGCCTTTGTTATGAGTCCCCTGAATACATACTTCAGGTATATTTCAGACTTTATGGGAATTCTGTTTAAGTTCTGTTTAATCCTTTCCGTTTTTCAAAATTTTAGACCAGTCTAATTTGAAATAAGTTACAGACAACCTTCGAAAGTGGGTGCAATTTGAAAAATAACGAATCTACAGGTTAGAAAATATTGTGGGAAAAGAGGAAATTGCTTGTGACAATCAATTCCTTCTTTTCCCACAATGTTTTCTCAAGTATAAATTCACAGGGACATGAAAACAAGGGATTGTACAGGAAAGGGTTAACATATTTCTTAGCTCAGTTTGCTTTATGATGACATACCAAACACATTACTCTGCTATTCCTGTAGCCTAAGAATGAACTAATCTAAATCTCAATGAACATTTGCACTTAATCTATGCCCCAACCTGTAACTTTTTGACATCCCTAAAGAAAAAAGAAAAAATAATTTCTTCATTATCTACATATTTTCCTACCTCCAAAGACAAAGATTTTTCAAATTACATCAGTCATAAATTATCGTGGGCATTGGTCTTCAAACATAATTTCAGTCATGTCACGGCAGCTAGAGCACCTAACCATAGATTTCTGGTATTTCTCACACCAGTACTACCATTACATCCTTTTTGAGCCCCAGCTGCTCATCCCAATTAGGTTTACAATTATCCACCTATTGGTATTGGTGGGAGATAAAAGTTGGAAAGGATATTTTGAGGGTTAATTTTTGGATTTGAATGGGGTTTTATGCCGCTTTCAACAATCTTTCAGTTATATCGCAGCGGCTGGAGCACCTAACAATGGAATCCTGGTATTTCTCACACCAGTACTACCATTACATCCTTTCCTTTAAGCCTCCAGCTGCTATCCCACATAGGTCTACAATTATCGACTCATTAATGAGAGACAAATAGTCTGAAAGGATGAGTGCAGCCGTCCGTTTGAGGGCTAATTGTGATACTGTTCTAAGTGTCTATATAATGTTTAGAAAATTAGAAGAGTATTGCAATCAATCCTCTATTTGCAGTGACCAGGGATCGAACCCTAGACCTAATGATTGTGAGTCCGACACTACCAACTGCACTATGGCCTGGGTTTATATTGAAGAGTCTCAATTAAATCTGAGATCATGGCAAATAAACACTAAGACAATGTTCCAACCTGATTTTCAGAATTAACAAATTAAAAACATGAATTATGTAGCCAACCTATTATGGAATATCAATTAACAGAATAAACAAAGAGATCATCATTACCATAGAAAATGCTCTCTAAAATGTTGATCAACTTTGAACTAAGTTGTTGAATAAAAAAGATGGAATACTACAATACCAGTGATAGGTTTTGCTAATTCCTGCAACAATGCTGAACCTGGAATATTCCTGCCTTGGCAGGCGGTAAAGACAAAGATCAGAACCTTTGTCTACATCACCTATTTGTCCTCTTCATGCCAGAGGTTTATATAGAATAGATTTTCTACAGAAATATTGACCCCTTGAATGGTGCTTCAAGTGCTGTCAGTCCTTTTATTTCAATGCATGTCTGAAAAAGAATTCTATTCAGCATGACAATTAAGGGCAAATAACTTATTGAGTAAATTACTTAATTAAGATGAAGCTATACTCAGCTGCAGAAAAGTTTTACCTAACAAGTTCCAACAAAATATTTATCATATCTGTCTGATCTATAAATATATAACCTTCAAAGATTGTTTTATTCGACTGACCGTTACTTGACCTTTTTTAAACAGCTGATTCCAAATTTTCACACCATCACTCCAAGACAACTATATTTCAATTGATTGATTAATTGATTGATTGAATGAGTGGGGTTTAATGCTCCAAGCCTTTAAACTATATCAATCATTACAAGAGACGGACAAAACAAGCCAAAATATCAGACAATTTTTAGTTGTTATAGCAGAACTTCATCAGTTGACAGAGAAAGAGTTAAAGTTTCCAATAATAAACTAGCAAGCGAAGTGTGAAACTGTGAAGGTGAAACTCCTAACTTTTTAAGGACAAAAGTACTTCAATTGTTTACTTAATGTAAACATTACCTCTCATGTAAACAGGGTATTGCCATCAGGGTCACATGGATTATAATCCAACAGTGTGTCATCCAACCTAGCAGACATTTTAACCATATAAATTTTTATTTTTTAGCTAGCAAAGCATCAGCTTTGATAGCTTAAGTTAATAGACAAAATTTTGAGGTCTTCTCTAAGTTCAACGAGTGCAAATTGCCACTGGAGGCTTAACTGCTAAGCCATTGAATGCCTACGCTCTAGTGTATTTTAAGAATATTACAAATTTTTGTGAACTGTTTTCAAAGCATGCTATCTAACCCTTTCCCATTCAATCTCACTTTTTAAGCATCCCAAGAAAAGAGCTTAAGGAAAACATTGTGGACAATGCACTTATGTGCAGGCTAATCTTTGTCTATACTTCCTGCAAAAACAGGAGTATTCCGAGATCAGTATGTCAACAATTCATATTTTGGGTACATAAAATTTTTTAACCTAGCAAGGAAAATATATATGGGTATGAAAAGAGCTTCTTCGTATTTCTAGTTGATGAACTTTATTCATATCTGAGGGACTCTTAGGTAAGAAATTGGTAGGTTGAAAGGTCAATATTAGATAGGAGTGGACAAACACAGATATAATAGAACTGTTCAGCCTTGAACTTTGAACTTCAACCTATTGATTGATTCTCTCTAGATACAGACACTTTATGTACCATTAATGATACTGTGACTTTAGCAGAGTATTTAGAGTCCTAAATTATATCGTTTACCTACAATATTGACTAATAGCCTGATCAGTAAACTGTAGCTACTATGCTTTAATCATATTTAGTCTGTTCATTAACCCAATTCAACACAATACTTTCAATTAACCCTTGACATGCTGAATAAAAATCCTGTTTAGAATTCCACCAAAAACAAAGAACTGAAATAACTGTAAGCACTAGTTGCAGGTCAATATTGGATTTGAAAACTTATTTTTTATGAACAAATCTTGCTGGAAAGGGACAAACAGGTGGTGTATACAAAGATGAGACTACACAAATGTGAAGCTACTACTCAAACAGGAATATTCCCGGATCACCATGATGCAGGTTAAGCCCTTAAACAGAAAAGCTTTGGAAACATAGTGTAAAATGTAGAAATAGCTTGTCACAAGCAATTTCTTCATTATTCATGTAAGACAAAACTCTTCAAAATTTCGTCAATCTAACATTGACACATGCATTGCCTTTGAATTTGGACCTGTCTGAAATGTTGTCTGGTAGTTGGTTAAATGCTCTATGCTTCTTGAATTGACAAAATTTCTGACCAAAAAGATTCCTGAAATCTTTGTTAAACATTTTTTCAGACCCCTTTATATATTATATAATTGATTTAAGAATAGTTCACAAGCCCTGGCTGTGAGAAACTTTGCCAAACAGAAATAAAAAAATACATTTTGTTTGGAAAAGTTTTCCATAGGGGCCTTGTGACTTATTCGGACATTATTGATAGACAAATATTTTAGGATTCCTTTTGGTGATAAATTTTGTCCCTATGAGGGCAATAGAGCCTTTGACCCATTCCCACTCAGTGACGCTTTTTTACGCCAATCAAGAAAATATTTGGGAAAACATTCTGTAAAATGAAGGAATGGCATGTAACAAGCAGTTTCTTCATTTTACATAGTGTTTTCTATCCAGAAATTTGGAAAAATTTAAAATTTCATAAACTTTAAATTGTTGTCTGTAACTCTTTTCAGTTTTGACCAGTCTAAAAATTTTGCCGTCAAGTAATGGGTTAAGATCATCAACTAACATCAAGTTAGGAAAGGAACAGAAAGAGTCTACCTAATTAATTTTCATGACATGTTCTTGCATAAAGCTGTCTGCATGTTCATGCATTTAAAACATGCATGCAGATGCAGTCAGATGACGGCCAGGTTTAAATCTTCTGTAGCTAAATATATACACATCCATTTATATAATGCTTTCTTTAATTATTCACAATCTTTAAGTGATAAATCTCTCTGGCATTTATGAAATGATGGTCTATTTATTGTTATAATACAAGTTATATACAGAAATCTTGAATTTAGAAAATGAAACATTGATCCATATTTATACTATTGATCATATATACAAACAATGAATGAATAATTGAAGCTTTTCATTCAATTTATATGAATTGGGTTTAACGTTGCTTTTAACAATTTTTCAGTCATATCGCAGTGGGTGGAGCAATACTAATCATGATGGAGAATAATTGTACCAATTTATTTTGAAATCCATCCATAAATGTAGGAGTAATTGTCCAGATAAACACAATCTAAGTGTTTGACTTTGAGTGTGACCTTGAAATTAGAACTATCCCAAAAATTCTTTCAAATGGCACATCTACATCAATTTAATTGCCAACTTTACAATTTACTACCTTTTGACAAAGTGATATGAAAATCTGCACTTTGTGTAATGGCTACAATTAGTCTTATTGTTAGAAGTTACAGATGATAAAACTATAACTCTAGATGAGAGTGATTGCAGTGGCAATCATAATTCTTCAAAACCCCTAAGCTGTGGATAAGTACCCACAACATAGGGTATGTTGAAAGAATAATGATTCAATTTTAGTTGTGTCTATCAACATTCAAGCATTTTGATGGGCTGAAATTTTTTCTTCAAAATGTAGCTAATGTATGAACTTCCATTTTGATATTTGAATTCAAAAGTTACTCTGTTTAGGCTATTTTGGTAATTTTAAAACATTCATTATTTACATAAGAATGCATTTTAGTTAAAAAGATTTTCATTACTCTCAACAATATCTAAATTATATCACATGGGCTGGTGCACCTGTAAACCCGGCTTTATGTCATTTCCTAGATCACAATATTTGTGCTGAGCCAACAGCAGCTCATCCATATTAGGCATATTATTTATCATTCTCCCTTGGATGAGAGACAAATGACACATGTTGGTATGACATCAAATGTAATAGTCACATGTGTCAACTTTGTCAAATGTTAGACAGAATGTTTGCAAGCTGAGATTTGATTTGAGCGCATTTGTGACATTTCGAACAATTACACATGTGTGCCAAGTAAGACTCAGATCAGCCTGTGCATCCGCACAGCCTGATCAGAGTCTTCACTCTGCGCTCTGTAGATACCTTACTAACGTACTAACGCACATACACCGACTTGCAATACTTTAGTAATCATTATAGAAAATGAATAAACTGTTGTTAAAAGCAAAACAAAAATCTTTTAAAATTTCATCAACTAAAAATCATTGTCAGTAACTTCTCTCGATTTGGACCAGTCCAAAATTTTGTTATCTGGTAAAGGTTAAACCAAAGATATCAACTTTTAAATTTATCATTCAACTAATTTTTATTCAGTTTCTTTGCAATAATCTTTTCTACTCCACAATCATCTGCATGACATAATTTTGGCAATATCACTCAGTACCTCATTTTACAGGAATTACAAAGACTATTCTGGAATTTTCACATGTTTACTTTTTCGCTTACTTTTTCGTTATCATCGACATTCTAGAATCCTATGAAGTAACAAAAGAGCATAACTCTTTCTTTCTTTTTTTACAGAATTTAAATAGAAAAAGACAAACAAGAGGGCCCTAAATCTCTCACATGAGTTATCTATTAAACAATTTGTTTGGTTAGATGGGCTTTAACAAGACTTTTAACAGTATTTCAGTCATATTGCAGCGGTTGGAGCACCTAACAATGGATTCAGGGTATTTCTCAAACCAGAACTACCACAACATCTTTTGAAGCCTCCAGCTGTTCATCAAACTTAGGTTTATGATTATCCTTCTATTGGTAAGAGACAAATGTCGGGAATGATATTTGCCACCAACAGTGATCAAATCCAGGACCCCATGAATAGAAATCTGACATGCTACTGACTGCAATATGGCTGTGGCCATGGCCTCCATAAGCTCTGTACCTGGGGATCCAAAGGTCTTAATGATAAATAAGGACTAACTTGAAAAGAGGAAAACACCTTTTCCTCCCTCTGAGTTATAATTCCAGAAATAATAAGATGAATTCAACGAACTGATGCTTGATGCACAATATCATGGCTCGATGCCTTCTTGATCAGGAGGAGAAGATTTTTGAAGATTATTTTAAGTTTTGCTTTTGTTGCCATGGCAATTTCATGATTTTCAATTGTTTTAGCTTATTCTAAAGGGTACCACCTAAAGAACATTTCTGCCAAATTTGGTTTGAATTGGCCATATGGTTTAGGAGGATATGTTGTTTAAAAATTGTTCTTTATTCCTAAACCCGACCCCCCCTGAGGATCAAGCCCCTGGGGACCCTAGGGTTCTGTTTTTAGCTACTTTGAAAGAGGTCAATATAATGAGGTTTCATGCAAAATATCAAAATATTGGGTCAGGAGGGGAAGATTTTTAAAGACTAAAATTTCACTTTTGTTACCATGGCAACTGGAATTTTAAATGGAATCCAATTCTTTTAGCTATTTGTAAAGGGGACCACCTTAAGATCATTTCTGCCAAATTTTGTTCAAATTGGCCAAATTTTTTGGGAGGAGATGTTGTTTCAAGAAATTGTTGATGGATGAAGCATGACACAGGACTGACAATGGACGGACGCTGGACGAAAGGTGATACAATAGCTCACTTGAGCACTTCTTGCTCAGGTGAGCTAAAAAGCTTGTATTGCTTAAAAATTAATCCAACTGTCATGGGGGTCCCCTTCCCTTTGTTTTCCAGTGGACTGTTCCCATGATTTTAACACATTACCAGATGACAAAATTGAAAGAAGTTGCAGAAGATAATTGAAATTGCACTAAAATTGAAAATTAGTGACAAATAGGGTAGAAAGTATTGTGAGAAAAGGAGAAAAAATATTGTCTTTTCTCTGAAGTATCAGCTTTAAAGTGATAAAAAAAATATGACCTCCATGGTCAGTTATTTTGTCAATTTGATTTTAATTGTGATTCCGATCTATAGGTATAAAATTTCACTTGCAACCATAATTTGGGTATCAATAATCCATTCCAGGGCCATAAGGGGTAAAAAAAATAAGAAATTGCGAGTTACAAGTAACAATTCTGAGAAAGATATTCAATTAGCATGAAAAAGGTTACAATCCATGATGCTAATTTATAATAATTTACAAGGACAAGGGTTGTAAAGAAAATCATAAGTACCATCAAGGACTAATTAATCAAAGTAATTAACATGATTAATCCTTTGGTATTTCAGTTATCTTTAAAATGCTTTCATCAATAATCTTGTATCCCTTTAATCATTGAAAAGTACGAAGAATAAATTTCAAAAGTTATCAAGAAATTAACTCTTGTCGTGCTGAGCCAGAAATATTCCTTCTTTGGCCGTAGGTATAGACAAAGATCAGCCTGCACATATGTGGAAGCAATCTTAGTCACCTGCTTGTCCCTTATAAGCCAGTTTATAGGATGAATTTTCAAAATAAACGTTGTAGCCTGTAGTTGGTTTTCCTTGCACTTTAAGTCCTTCGATTCTGGTGCAATTCTGTAGAGGATTTATTATACAGCATGACAAGCGTTAACAGTTCCCTGCACAATCAAAGTATTCATTAAATTTTGGTTATTGCATTATGGGAATCTTAAGGAGACAAAGATCTATCCATTCTTATCAAGCTAGATGACAAATTTGAGCTTTGTATCTGCAATGGAGCAAAATGTCAAATTTACAACTCGTGGACAGACAGACTGATGGACATCTGTCAAAACAATTTACCCTTGATCAAATTAATGGGGGAAAGAGGGGAGGGATAAAATATTATTCTATGTGCATCAAACCCATAATTGTGCATACTCATTTGAACTGTGCCCGGTAACACATACTGCTCTCAATCCTGAGGTAGAGAAATGAGCCTATGTGTGACATTTCAAACCATTTCGCATGTGCATGACTCGCACATATTGAGCATCCTGGACAGCCATTTGGGGCAATTAGAATACTGGCTGATAGTTTAAAGAAGCTTTGGGTCAGTATCTATTTACAGAGCGCAGAGTGAAGACTCTGATCAGGCTGTGCGGATGCACAGGCTGATCTGAGTCTTACTTGGCGCACATGTGTAATTGTTCGAAATGTCATGAATGCGCTCAAATCAAATCTCAAGTCGCAAACATTCTGTCCAACATTTGACAAAGTTGACACATGTTGCTATTACATTTGATGTCATACCAACATGTGTCAGTTGTCTCTCATCCAAGGAGAATGATAAATAATATACCTAATATGGATGAGCTGCTGATGGCTCAGATCAAATATTGTGGTTGTAGTGATCTAGGAAATGACATAAAGCCGGGTTTGCAGGTGCACCAGCCCATGTGATATAATTTAGATATTGTTGAGAGTAATACAAATCTTTTTAACTAAAATGCATCCTTATGTAAATAATGAATGTTTTAAAATGACCAAAATAGCTTCAAACAGAGTAACTTTTGAATTCAAATATCAAAATGGAAATTCATACGTAACCTTGCAGACATTTGGAAAAGAAAATTTCAGCCCATCAAAATGCATGAATGTTGATAGACACAACTAAAATTGAATTATCATTCTTTCAACATACCCTATGTTGTGGGTACTTATCCACAGCATAGGGGTTTTGAAGAATTATAATTGCCACTGCAATCACTCTCTCTCATCTAGAGTTATAGTTTTATCATCTGTAACTTCTAACAATAAGACTAATTGTAGCCATTACACAAAGTGCAGATTTTCACATCACTTTGTCAAAAGGTAGTAAATTGTAAAGTTGGCAATTAAATTGCCCCTCACCTTACTAAACACTTACCATAGGCGTGGGCCCAGATTATGGACACAGAAAGTTAAAAACATGACATGGCAGTTTTTACATCACCCATCTCACCCTCATTATCCCTTTTCTGATTTTCAAAATTATAGTCTTGTCCCATTTGAAAGAAGTAGTAGATGAAAATTAAAAGCCAGTCCAGTTTCATAATTAACCAACCTGCAGTGAAGAAAATATTGCGTGAAAAGAAGAAATTATGAGTTACAAGCAGTTTCTTCTTTTCCCACAATCTTTGCCCAAGTATCATAGTGGCGTTAAGTCCAGTGATTGTACAGGAAAGAGTCAACTACAAAATAGTACCCTTGAATTTTCAAAGGAGTTGAAGACCATAATTTTCAATTCATAAAATTTTAAAAATCTGTGTCCTTCGGGGTAGAAAAAATTGCAAATGAAGAAGAAATTGCTTGTTGCAAGCCAGTTCTTCCTGTTTCCACAATGCTTTCCAAGGCCTTTTCTTGAGGGGCATAAAGAAGTGGAATCATGAGGGAATGTGTTAAGCCAACCACAAACAAAATGTTTAACATAAATATCAGAAGGAAGCATTGCACTCCCCCAGTAATAAATGGTTAGATACATTCACCATCTTTAGACAAGATTTTCAAAGTTTATACCATGCATGGGAATAAAGCCATATTTTTTTCTTATTTGATCAAAACTCTGAGAAAGAGCGCCTTTTGATCTTTCCCATGAAATTAAATTGAAAGTAATCCATTAGTGTCTCAGAGGAGAAGATTTTTTTTTTGGAAAAAGTTTACTGATGCAAGAAAGGACTTACAGAAGGACAGAATCTCAGCTCTGTGACAACAACCTAGGAAGGGTTTTAACTCATTCCCAACCTATATGATTTTAGATCAATCCAAATTCAAAGAAGATACAGACAACAATTTTGAGTTCATGAAAATTTTGTCTTTTGGGGTAGAAAACATTATGTATAATGAAAAAATTGCTTGTAACAAGCAATTTCTTCATTCTACACAATGTTTGCCAAAGCTTTCTACTTTAGGGGTGTTTGAAAGTGTCATTGTGTGGGAATGGGTTAACATATAGGTCTCCAGCCCACACAATGAGGTTTTCTGACACCACAAAGAAAATTAACTATGAGAAAATTGTGGAAAATGAAGAAATTGCTTATTGTAGGTGATTTCTTCATTATCCACAATGTATTCTACCCCATAAGTATTGATTGTTTGATTGATTCAATGGGGTTTAACGCCACTTTTTACAGTATTCCAGTCATATCGCGGCGGCTGGAGCAACTAACAATGGATTTCTGGTATACTACCACTACATCCTTTCCTAGCCTATAGCTGCTATCCCACTTAGGTTTACGATTATCCACCCATTGGTGTGAGACAAACATTGGAAAGGATAGGTGCCCCAGCTGAGGATTGAACCCATGACATCATATTATTAAAGATTGGGAGTCTGATGTGCTACTGACTGCACTATGATGGCTGCACTACCCAAAAAGTAAACTTAAATTCATCGTCTACAATATCTTTTAATTTGGTCCAGTCCAAAATAGTCTGGTAATGGGTTAAGTCAAACTTCCTGTTGGAGTCAGTGGGTGTGGCCTGCAAATCTGTCAATTGGTTAACAAAGAATACATCAATTTGCATTGTAATCCTACAAGGCAGTGATGTAGGCTGACAAAAATTAGAAGGGCGTAGTTAATTAACATCAGGCAGTAAACATCACTTGTAAATTTCATTAAGTTCTTTAATCCATTCTGTTGTTTTGAAATGATTCAAAAGTTTGTTTTTTTATGTTTTCTATGACTCAAGTAAAAATTACGATTAAACTTTAACCAGTGTAATGCTGAACCTGGAGTGTTCCTGTTTTGACAGGAGGTTTAGACAAAGATCAGACTGCACATATGTACAGTCTGATCTTTGTCTATACAAACTGTCAGTCCCTTTTAAGCCAACGTTGTTTAAAGAAATAAATTTTCCATTCAGTTGAAAATAGACTGTACTGAGTGGCTTCATAAATTAACTTTTTGTTAAGTTTAGTGGTACTTATACCTTGCCATGCTAAACCTGTAATATTTCTGTTCTGTCTGAAGGTTGCTATAGATAAAGATTAGTCTTCACAAGTATGCAGGCTGATAAGCCTTCACTACTTGCTTGTCCCTTTCACCCATTACCACCAAATGACCCCTTCTCAACCCCCCCCCCCAAAAAAACTTAAGAAACATTGTGGAAAATTAAGAAATTGTTTGTAACAAGCAATTTCTGCATTATCTACAATGTTTTCTAACACACCCCCATCCCCCCCCCCCCCCCAAAAAAAAAGAATTCTAAAATTTCTTCAAACAAAACTTATTGTCTAAAATTCTTCTCAATTTGGAACAGTCTACAATTTTGTCCACTGGTAATGGGTAACATCCTGGTTTTCATAAAAGATAAATTATTAACCCAATCTAGTGCATCCAGTGGTTTCAGCCCTTTGGTTTTGATCTGATTCTGTTAGACATTATTCAGCATGACAAACTTATTACCCATGAGAATATTTTAGACAGGTACAAACTGAAAGAAGTTGCAGACGACAAATTGGATAATGAAGAAATTGCCTGCAACAAGCAATTTCTTCTTTTTCAACAACGTTTCTTTCTTGGGTGCATTAAAGTGTTAGAATGAGTTTGAGACAAGGAATACAAAATGGGGTGGAGTTGCAGAAAAACTACCACCTGTTTCTTTTTTCAATCTGTTCAGCTCAAGCTTTGGAAGAACTATTTCCTAACAAATTCTCTTCTTTTGAATTGAGAAAAAACATCAAAGAGTCAACGTAATAGATTACATGAGACATTAATTGGGTGCATTCAGGTTTGCACTTCATCTTCTGGAAATCATGTTATTATCCTGTAACTATGGCAACATTTAGGAATCAGAAAACAGCTGACAGCGATGGCAACACTGATGCAAGACAAACAAGTGGGTCTGATGACTCAGAAGAGAAGAAAAAGTAATCCCTTCACTTGTGACAACCTATTTCAGCCTATGTCCGTGATATGCCAAGGCTGTGTTTTTGCACCATTCCCCCTCCCCCCCCAAAAAAATATCATTTATTTTGACAGTTGGACGACACACTCCAACACAACAAAGTTTTAGACTGGCCCAAATTCAATGAAGTTGCAGAGTACAATTTTAAGTTCGTTGCATTTTAAAAACCTTTATATTTTAGGGTAGAAAACATTGTGGATAATGAAGCAATTTCTCCATCTTCCAAAATGTTTTCCACAGCTTTTTTTCTAAGCAGCATCAAAAATTGTCATTGTGGAGGAATTGGTTAATACTGTTCTTATTTCTCCCAACCTGACAATGTTCCAAATTCACTAATGGTAACAAGATGTTGGGTGTGACCTATCACATAATAATGTTTCTTTTTTTTCTCCCGTGAAAACAAATTAGCAACAGACTGGCAGCAACAAAACGTACATAAATAACTCCTTCAAACAGGTATTTATTCTGTAACAAGTAATATCCCGGCCAGATTTGGGTAATTCTGGAAAAAAAGCAACACCATTACCTTATTCCCACACAATCCTGCTTTTACTCCCATAGAGATAAAAACTTTGTAAAGCATTGTGGACAATGAAGAAATTGCTTTCCATTGGAAATTTATTCATTGTCCACAATGTTTTTAACCTAAGAGACAAGGAATTTCAAAATTCCATCAACTTAAAACTGTTGTCTGCAACTTCTTTCTATTTTAGACCTATCTAAAATTTTCTTGTCTTATAATGGATTTTTTAACCTCTTTTCCACTGACTTCAACCCTTATCCTGTTGAATAAAACAACAAGCTGGAATCACTGACTGCATGTATATGAAGACTGGTCTTTTGCTAGGGTGACAACTAATGGAAGAACGCTAGGGTATATCATAAGGCCTAAAACTTTCCTTGAAAGCTGGGTCTTTCAAGCATAGTGGATAGATCTTTTGCTTGTCAGACGGAGGGCTCAATCAATACAAAGATAAACAAGAGCCATGTTGGACATGGCCATCCCCATCTGTAAAAGCTTGATAGTAAACTGAAGCCAGTTAGATTTAGGCTTCTTGCGCACTGTATTTCTTCTCACCAAGTTTGATAATAGCTTTATACTTTCAGAGATATGCTATGGACAAAATGTAAGTCTTAAAAACAACAAAGAGCAACAACTCCAAAATTATGCAAGCAAGAGTTGTGGGTCTTATGCACTGCACTTCTCATCAACGAGATCTATCTGACTATTAAGTTTCAAGTTAATAGCTATTATACTTTCAGAGATATGCTCCAGACAAAATCTTAGTCTTCAAAACAACAAAGAGCAATAACTCCAAAATTATGCAAACAAGAGTTGTGGCTCTTGTGCAATGCACTTCTCCTCAATGAGATCTATCCACCTATGAAGTTTCAAGATGATAGCAGTTATACTTTAGGATATAAGCTCAGGAATGCCAGAAATGACAGAATGACTGACTAAGACCATTACTATATCCCGGCGCCGAAACGGCTAGAGGGCTTGTACCCCCCACCAGCATTAACCTCTGAGATATGTTGACCTTTGAGCTATTTTACCCCCAAAACAACAGAGTAACTCCTTTGGTCATGGATACTATATGTATGAAGTTTCAAAGTCTTAGGTCAAAGCTAGAGCCTGGAAATAGGATTCAATTGTGACCCTGACCTTTGACCCCAAAACATCAGGGCACTTTCTTGGATCATCTGCAACAATTGTATGAATTTTCATGGTTGTAGGTCTATTTGTTATGGTGTTAGAGCACAGAAACATAAAAATCTACGAACACACAGACAATTCATTGATTGATTGAATGGAGTTAAATGCCACTTTTAACAGTATTTCAGTCATATTGTGTCGACTGGAGCACCTAACAATGGATTCCTTGTATTTCTTACACCAGTACTATAAATACTACATCCTTTCCTAGCCTCGAGCTACTATCCCACTAAGGTTTACTATTATCCACCCATTAATGAGACAGAAAAACACGCAGACCAAAAAGTATAAATATTTCCAGTCTCTTTTATTTTGTTGTACATAGATAACCTGATTGAGTAATGCATGTAGATGTCACAATGATAAAACTGATAAAAGCCATATTATGTAATCCAACAACTCATTTATTGACACAGCACTTTGTTCTATCAACACTGACATTCAAAGTTATCATACATGCATCACTCCAGATCATCACTCTAGTAGGCCGCAGCCATGGCGCAGTTGGAAGCACGTAGGACTCTCAATCATGAGGGTTTGATCCCGTGTCGTGGAAAATATCCTTTCTACCAATGGGTTGATTATCATTAACCTACTTGGGATGAGCAGCTGGAGGCTCTTAAAGGATGTAGCCGTAGTACTAGTGTGAGATATACCAGGAATACATGGTAAGTTGCTCCAGCCACCACAAAATGACAGAAAAACTGCTAAAAGTGGTGTAAAACCTCCATTCAAACATCACTCTAGATACTACTATCTTTTTATCTTTCTTGAAAATATGAGAACATTTTCTTTTTGGCAAGATCAACCCTTTACTAGAAAACAAAATTTTAGAATTGTTCAAATTCAGAAGAATTGCGGATGAATTTTTAGTTGATGAAATCTAAAAATCTTTTATCTTAAGATGGTTGTCCCAGGACAACTGCTGTCGAGCCCGCAAAGTTTTATAGGTATCATGCTCCAGATAAGCACAATTTTAGTGTTTGACCTTGAGCTTTGACCTTGAACTTATAGCTATCCAAGAATTCTTTCAAAGGGCACATCTACTCATGATGGAGAACAATTGTGCCAATTGATTTTGAAATCCATCCATAATTGTAGGAGAAATGCTCCAGACAAGCACAATTTTGGTGTTTGACCTTGAGCTGTGACCTTGAACTTGAAGCTATCCAAAAAGCTCTTTCAAATGGCACATCTACTCATGATGGAGAATAATTGTGTCAAGTTATTTTGAAATCAAACCATAAATGTAGGAGTAATTGTCCGGACAAAGTCGGACGGACAGACGGACTAACAGACTAACGCACATACACAGCCTTGTCATAGTGACAACTATGTCTCGCTCACCGCAAGCAGGCTCGACAAAAACCTTCAGGGTTTATGAAGTATAATGATGAATTGGCATGTAACAAGCAATTTCCTTACTTTCCTCAATATTTTCCCCAAGATTTTTTCTTGGGAGGTGTTACATAATGATCTGCTGCATTTAAATTGTTTAACTGAAAATTTGATCTGAGAACACGTTTGATTGGTAGCATTATTTTTTCCTAAATCATGTTTATCTGTTCCTTATCAGACTTGCTATTTGAAATGAAACCATCCTATGTGGTAGAAATATGTGGGAAAAGAAGGAATTGCTTGTTACAAGCAATTTCTTCTTTTTCCAAAATATTTTCTCAAGTATAAAATCACAGAGACATAAAATCCCAGGTTTTCACAGGAATAATAAATAACTCTAAACTACTATTGATCAATCTAGCACTCATTTATTTTTGACCCATTAACAGATGACAAATACTAGACTGGTCTAAATGGAAACATTTTGCAGTTGTTATATAACAAACAAGCTATGTTTGTGAAACACAATTTTTGCATAATAATTTTTACCACTATAGATGACCTTGACCATGTCAGTTGTCAACCATGACCTTGGTAGCAGCACATGTATATCCATGGGATCTATAACTCAAAATCTTAAGAAATTATGTTAAATACCACTATTGTATCTTAACCCATAACCAAACAGCAAATTTGAGGCTGGTCCAAAATGAACAGAATTGTAGACAACAAATTTAAGTTAATCATATTCTAGGTTTTTTCAACTTTTTTTGGTAGAAAACATTGTGTAAAATGAAGAAATTACTTGATACAAGCAATTTCTTCACTTTACTCAATGGTTTTTCCAATTTGTTTCTTGAGGTGAGTCCAAAAGCGTCAAATCGATCAAGTCTCAGACAACAATTTAACAATTCTTTTATTTGACCACAGTAGCAACATTGTGAGAAATGCAGAAATTGCTTGTTTAACATAAATACTTTTCTTACAGGTTCTGAAAAAGTGGGTTAAGGTCGAGGTATGTTCATGAATTGATGATTCTCTGTGTTTATAATGGGAGTATTCTAGCTAGCACACTACAAGGACATTTTGGAATTAAATGGGACTTACTTTTCCAAGCCTACATTAGGACTTGAGGCAGGCATGAATGCTAGAAATTGTTCAATGCATGAAAATCTCAGTCAGAATACACTTAACTAATTGCTTCGAGATTCTAATTAGCCTGCATAACCTATCCCACAAAATCAAGCTCTTTATGGTCCCCATGTAAAAAGCTTCAGAAAACAAATGGAAAGTGAAGAAATAGTTTGTTACATACAATTTCTCCAATTTCCACAATGCTGTCTACCAAAAAAGACTTAATTTTGATCAATATGAAACTTTGGTCTGCAGCTTCTTTGAATTCGGAATAATCTTTAACCTTGCCATTCTGATCCCAGAATATTCCTGCTCTGACAATGGCTTTAATAGGTGTACAGACAAAGATCAGCCTGCATAAATGTGCAGGATGATCTTATCCCATACTACCTGCTTGTTCTTGTTGTATTGAGAAAATATTTCAATGCAACATCGATCTAATTATGTCAAACATTTAAATATAGTGAAGATGATAAATAATAAGCAGGACAAGGGTTGTTTTATGGTTACATGGCCTATCATTCTACGAGGTAACATTCCATGGCTAAAATATATGTGAGCTCAAGATTACTCTTTCATAACCCATTACCGCAGAAGAAAATTTTAGACTAGTCCAAATTGAAAGAAGTTGCAGAAACAATCTAAATTTCATGATTTTTCAGATTTTTTTTATTTTTAAGAAAGAAAACACGGTGGAAATTGAAGAAATTGCTTGTGACAAGCAATTTCATCATTTTCTACAATGTTTACCAAAGCTATTTTTCTTGGGGGCGTCTAAAAGCGTCACTGAGTGGGGTTAAAGGACAATTTATAATCTTCATATTTCTTCATACTAATTTGTTTTAGTTTGATCGAGACGAAAGCATTAAGCTCATAGAGTCACTTTTGAACACTCACAATCCATATGTTTCATATTGCTACAAGAGAGGCAGTGGCTTAAACCCACTGCTACCCAATTCTACAGCTGGGTAGACTGAAGCTGGCTATAAAGTTGCCCATGAAAACACCCTGGTGATGGTGGGCCTTAAATATAACTTTTTTAGTGATACAATAGCTTGCAAAAGCTTACCTAAAAATCTTTGAAAGGTATTCCAGAGCGATAATAAACAAATCCTCAGTAAATTGCGGTGATTCTGGGGTCCCCCTGCTTGGGGTTTGAGCCCCACTAAAGCAATGATGGCACACATGCCCTGTCGAGATCATCGGAGAAGGAAGAGAGCCCGGCATAATTGTCAACGCACTCATTAGTCCTTGTTGGTTAAAGAATCCTGCCCGCTTAAAAAACGGATTAAACTTCTCTAAATCCAAAATGAAAGTCTCTTGTGCAAGATTTCTTAAGATTAGTCAATTTCTAAATCCTTGAATCTGACTAATCAATAATATTACAGGTATTTTAAAACAGATATTTTTTCCAACCTTTAGTTTCATGTATTTGCTTATCATAAGCAATATTTAAAACAAAGCACGAGAAAAAACACTATTCTAGTTCTAGTTGCCAAGATAAAAATTATGTAGTCAGACAACTAATAACTGGAAATTCCTGTTTGACTTCAGAATTACTTACATAGTTACTAATACACACGCAATTCTTTTTAACCTTCCAATATTTGACTTATTCCTGTAACAATGTACGAAATATGAACTGTATTTGTACCCCTATTATCCTGACCTTAGATAATCTACTTAAACAGCTGATTTCTCCATAATCTATATTTTGCCTGCCAATTATTTTTCGCACCTTGACACCAGTACTCTCAGCTCCAAGAAAAAAACAGAACATTAATATGTTCAGATGTATTTTTATCCTCAACATGGGGAGAAGATCTAAAAATACTTGCGGCAATCGACTTTTCAAACTTTTGTCGATAGATACACTAAATTTTGAAGTTTTAAAATCCGAAAACCAATACACAAAGTTTAATATTAGGCAATCAGAAAATGTAAATTTTACTGCATTTCCAATATATCCTTTTTTCCACTTAAATTTAACTACAATAAAAGAGGCAGTGCACAATAATGTTTCTTTATTGATCCATTCCCAAATGATTCTCATTTTTTATGCCCTTCAAGAAAAGAGATCAGGAAAACATTGTGGAAAATGAAGAAATTACTTCTGACAGGCAATTCAGTTGTTTTCCACATTGTTTTCTACCCAGAATGACAGTGATATTTAAAATTCTATTAACTAGAAATTGCCATCTGAAACTTATTTGATTAAGTACCAGTCTAAAATTTTACCATGTGGTAATGAGTTAACCCGTTCCCACACAATGATGCTATATGATACCCCTCAAGAAAAAAATTGTGACTTAATACCCCCGCAAGTGCTTTCAGTTTAATGAGAGCTTTAGCGATACAAGGACATAGCTACTGACTTTGCTTTTCGGGAAAAGAGGAGTTTGCAACACAAAATTGGTAGTATAATGAGCTAAATATGTCTACAAAGCATCAATAATGTCTAAGTTCAAGGGAAGATAATTCTTGAACCAAGGGGAATTAAGACTTCAAAATGTGGCTAATTTTTGTATAAAGTTTCAATGGTATTGAAGCAAAACTGAAGGAGGAGTTCGCAACACAAAATTGGTAGTATAATTAGCTGTATATGTCTACAAAGCATAAATAATGTCCAAGTTCAAGGGGAGATAATTCTTCAACCAGGTGGAATTAAGACTTCAAAAATTGCGACTTGCAAAACTTCAACATGTGGTTAATCTTTGTATAAAGTTTTAATGGTATTGAAGCAAAGAGCAAAGGTGAACGAGGAGTTCGCAACACAAAATTGGTAGTATTTTGTCCACAGACAGACGGACACAGAGACATATGGACAGACAGGCTGATTCCAGTATTCCCCCCAAACATTCGTTTTGCGGGGGTATAATTAAAAATCTATAAACTTTAAATTGTCTTCTGCAACTCCTTTCAATTGGATGAGTCTAAATTTTGCCGTTAGGTTATTGGTATGAAAGGGCTCATGACCCATTACTGTATTTCTCCTATTAAAGTTCATGTGGAATTATGTAAACAAATATCTATGTTAATGCCTCTACTATGTTCCATCAGTAAAGTGTGTCTACAGGATACTTATTACAATGATACATCAATAAAGTGTATCTGCCAGAGGGTAATTGTATTACAGTTTCTCAATGAAAACATCATAAGGAACAAGAAATGTGTGACAGACACTGTTTATGTGCTTGTAACATGACCTTCAGTTATGACCTTGAACTTGGAAGAATCCAAAGGAGCTTTACGTAAGATACTAGTATCTATCAAGCAGAACAACTCTGAAAAGTAATTTTGAAATCTATCGATTAACCCATTACCAAGGTAAAAATTTAGACTTGTCCAAATTGAAAGGAGTTGCAGATGATAATTTAATTTTATGAAATTTTAGATTATTTCACCTTTCTGGGTAGGAAACATTGTGGAAAAAGAAGAAATTGCTTATTACAAGCTATTTCTATATTTTATACAATGTTTTCACAATTGTTTTTCTTAAAGAGCATCATGTAGCCTCATTGTGTGGGAAAGGGTTAATTAAGAAGATATGCTTATGACAAGAATGGGAACACAAACACATCCACTCACACACGGACAGACGCTGTTTGACCTCTCAGTCAACTGCCTTGTCTCAAGGTCAATGGGCTTTGCTATTAATCTGTCAATTAAACCTCTTTTAGGGTAGAAAAAAAGCCATAGTTTTAACTTTATAGGTAACTCTGGGTACTTCTGAAAAAAAGATTGATGTTACCTAAAAATACATCTACAACCATCTGATAAACCCAGGTGAAGACCTGTTGGGCTCACCTGAGAGATGTGAAAGTGATGTTTTCAAAATAAATAGATTATGTTGTCCAATGCTCACACATTTGTTATCTAATGCTCAAAAAGATCATGTCTCACACCTTAACCCATTACCACACAGCAAAATTTTACGCTGGTCAAAATTAAAACAAAAATTTCTTCATTTTCAACCTTGTTTTCCTATAGTCTTTCCCTGAAAGAAGTAAAAAGCAGGATAATGTGGGAATGGGTTAAGGTATAACTTCCTTAAGCATCTCAGATAATCTGCAAAAGTTCTACCTTGCTCAACCAGAACTATCTGTGCAGTCTGACCACGGTTTCAAGTTTGTTTGTTTGTTTGACTGGGGTTTAACGGCACATGTAGCAGAATTTCAGACATATCGCAGCTGCTTGAGCACCTCAACATGAAATCCGGGTATTTCTCACACCTGTACTAACACTACATCCTTTCCGACTGTACAGCTACTTTTTCTCACTTAGATTTGTGATTGACCAGGGTTTGGAAGATTGTTTATTTGAATGGGGTTTTACGCCGCTTTCAACAATCTTTCATTATATCGCGGAGGCTGGAGCACCTAGCAATGGAATCCTGGTATTTCTCACACCAGTACTACCATTACATCCTTTCCTAGCCTCCAGCCAATATCCCACATAGGTCTATGGGGTTTGGAAGAGATGGGTGTGAAAAGCCAAAATTGATCGACGACCATAGATAGCCAAATTGAACCAACTCTGAAGTTGATGAAGCTTTTTGGACAAAATCTTCATTGCTGTCTCTTGAGGCCCCCATAAATCAATATAGGTCTACTGTTTTCTATAAATTATATAAAATTTGACAAGATAAAGTATCCCAGAACCCACAAAACAAGCCCTGAATTTGTAGGTTCGTCTCCTCCAATTAATTGTTATATTGTAGTTAATGATGAGGTATGATTTGGCCAAGATTTATATAAACTGTCCAAATTGATGTTTGAATATTGATAAAGGCTAAATTCAGATTTCTTTCACATAAAAGTATATTCCATTTTAAGTCTTTCCACTGCAATGCAACCTGTATTAATATTCTATGTATATTTTATTACTTTATGACAGCAAACTTATAGAGCACAATATGAATATTTGATAACACCTGAAACTTGTTAGATTCGGTGGTAAGATAGAGGTTTAACCCTTTACTGTTTAATAAGAAATATTTGGCTTTCAATGGGGTAGCAGAGGACTTTACAACATGTGACAGTTCAAAAAGTTACCTTCCTACAGTACATAATAGTAATGTTGTGGGATTGCTTTTTGAAAGCAAATTTCTTCTTTCTCAACAATGTTTCCTCACATACAATATCAAAGGGAATAAAAATCAGAGATTGTACAGGAAAGGGCTAAGAAGTGAAATTCCAATGATTTACACAAGTCAAGCAACCTAGAACTATGCCACAGTTAGAGGTGTTTCTGGCTTATATCACAGTTCTTTCCTTATAGAGTTTTAGTTAATTATCCTCTTGCAAATACACTCTATTTTTGGATTATGATATCATGATAAACTCTGTTACACCTACATGGATGAGGCTGTAACATATATAGTTTGCTGGGAAAAGGTTAAGAACAACTAGACTATCACTGAATGTGATTAATACCCCCAAACAGATCCATGTTATACCCCATACATATCCATGTCTCAAAAAAACATTTTTTGTCAATGGAACAGAACCTATTTCAACATAGGGCCACAACTCAAAGAAAAGCCAATGAACCATAACCAAAATGGAACATGAACATCTTTGATACTGAAAGAACATGTGAAATTTGAGTCAAATCTATTAAGTAAATGTACTTGAAGAGAAAATGAGAGGACAGGATTTTCAATTAAGGGCCATAACTCTATAAAAAGTATATGGACTGCAACCAAATTACCATATGAGCATCTCTACTTGATATTGAGTCTGTCTGTACAGTTTGAATAAAGTTCATGCAATAAAGTTAAAGAGAAAATGAGCAAACAAGTATTTTTACAGGGTAATTTAAAAGATTTACTTATGAATTCTTTATCAGTTTGACAGAGTTATGACTGAGGTATGCCCAAGTCTATTTCATGATTGAAGTGCTTACATGCACTTGAGGGTATTTGTATCTTCTTCAATGTTTTGTTTTTAAAAAAAACCTGCATACCTCTGAGAGATGGAGCTTTATACCCATTTCCATAAAAGCCCTCTTTTTTACACCCCTCAAGAAAAAAGCTTTAGAAAATGATGTGGAAAATGAATTTGCTTGTATCAAGTAATTTCTTCATTATCCAAATTGTTTTCTATCCAAAACCACGAAAACATTTAGAATTCCATCAACTTGAATTTGTCATCTGCAGCTTCTTTCGATTTTGACTGGTCTAAAATTGAACAGTAAAGGAAGGGGTTAAAACAAGGGCAATACAGGAGGATGTCTGACACTCTGCTGATGGATGCTGGATAGAGAACAAAGTGGGAAAAGAGATTGCTTGTCACAATAGTCACAAACCAAGGTTTACAAGAGCCCCCACAATGGCATTGATAAATGTAACAATATGAACATGCAAAGGTAGTGTTCTGACAAGTCTACAGTTCCACCATATTTTCGCATATAATTTGTAGATGTTGCAAAAGTGATAACAATAAGACATTTTTCAAAGTCAAAAGGCTAAAAAGGCAGAAAGTTGTGATTGGATGAGTAGAGAACTGGTTTTGCCACAAATGCCAAATTTTAATTCATATATAACATGGAATGTCACGATATTCAATGAGTTCTTTTTTCATTACATTACAAACATTCAGAGTTAGTTTGGGAACGATTGAGTAAAAATTGTGACCTCTTGAGCAGTAAAAAAGTTATTGTCTGTATGACCCCTTTTCCTTAGATTTTTGTCAAAATATCACCATATCAAATAGGGAACTTCTTCACAACTATACAAATATTTTCAACAAGTTTGAGAAAGATTGAGCCAGAGTTGTAACCTACAGAGTGGTAACAAGCTAATTGGCAACACTATTATGCCTGTTTTCCAGTGATATTGGTCAAAATGTCACCATATCATTTGGGTTCTTCCTAATGACCTTACAAACATTTTCAGTAAGTATAAAAAAGATTGTGACCTTTACAGTGGTAACAAAGACGTCTATAAGGCCCCCTTTCCCTTGATATAAGAATATCACAATATTCAATATTGTTCTTCCTTATGATGATGCAAACATGTACAGCAAGTTTGGGAATAATTGAGTCAAGTTATGACCTTCAGAGCAATTACAAGGAAAAATGTCAATAAGACAGACACCCCTTTCAGAATGTCACCATATTCAATACAGATCTTCCGCATGACTGTACAACCATTTTCAGCAAGTTTGAGCCAAAATTGTGAGCTCTTATAGTGGTAACAAAGAAATTGTCTTTACCCTTGATATTGGTCAGAATATCGATAGGGTTCTTCCACATGACAATTCAAACATCTTTAGTGTTTTGGAAAGATTGAGTCAAAATAGTGATCTCTGAAGGAAATTGTCTATAGGGCCTCTTTTCCTTGATATTGGTCAGAATATCACTATATTCAACAGGGTTCCTCCTTGTGACTATTCAAACTTTTACAGCAAGTTTGAGAAAGATTGGGCCAGAATTATGACCTGTAGAGTGGTAATACTGAATTGTTGATAGCACCAAACAGATAACTAACATTTAAGTATCACAAAAGTTCACCTTGCTTGCAACATGCAATATCTGCATTTTGCACTTTGTTTTATACCATAGAAGACAAGAGATATTTCAAATTGAATGTTGTCTTCAACTTCTTTAAATCTGGACCAGTCTAGGATTTTCGTTGACAGGGAGTGGGTTAGCCCATTACCATCAAAGTTTCTGGGTAGAAGACATTGTGAAAAATGAAAAAAATGTTTGCGTGTGAGATTTTGTTGCTAAGGTTAAGGTTTATAAATCACAATGCAATCTCTACAACAAGCAGTTTTGTATTAGTCTGTTACAGTTTTATCCTAAATAAGAGAAATATCACATGAACTAAACAATTTTATTTGTTTTTAATTTCTTGATTGGAGACAGCCCACCACTGAGCTGATGATACAGACATAAGATATCAAACATCAAAAACCAATTTTATATTGATCTGCACAGGTGATATTTCTACTACCTTTTTCTGGTCCAGATTCTCTGATAATTGATTTCACCTTTTTATCTTAAATTCATTAAAACAAGCTCTTACATCAAACCATTCTGCTTTCACCCATTACCAGAGAACGACAATTTCTGACGCTCTTAAGAAATACAATCATCCAAAAAATTGTCGGAAAATGAGAAATTGCTTGTTGTATTGAGAAAATCTTTGAAGGTGACAGAGATCTAATCATCTCAAAATTTCAAAATACAGTGAAAAGAGGACAAGTATTCAGCAGGACAAGGGTTCAGAAAAAGTAACTACAATCAAAAGAGTTCACTGCCAGTCTTTTTTCCTGACTGCATTTTAACTTGCGGAAAATTCATAACACGCACCGTTTTCTCGGCTCGTCAGTTTTAATTATCGGTTTGTATGGTTACCTTGGATGACATAATAAACACATGCAAGAATGTAAAGTGATAAATCCTTTGACGCCTCTGTTATTTAATGAATAATTCATGAAAATTTCATAATAAATTCATCAAGCTAATAAAACTTCTGCATCAATTCTTACGCAACATACATAAAAGAACCTTTAGGATACACAGCATGCAGCAGTATACAGACAATTCAAAAATAAATTTGACCAAAGATTTAAAATTTTATGTCAAAGATTTAAGTCTAGGGCAAATTGACCAATCATGGCATCATCCATTTTGATTGGAAGTGAATTTTTAACTCGAACTTTGCCCCGACATTTTGTGTGAAGCATTTTTGTTGGTTTGGCAACTTCAACGTCATAACTACAGCTTATTCAAGCTGATGTTACAATGTTTAGGCCACAAACCAACAATTTGACTGTTTTTGTTACATGTTACTAGCCATAAATTTGGCAAAAAAATTATTGAAGGGGAAATTCAGAGGGCGTGGCCAACTGAGTCAGTGGGTGGGACAAGATTCTAATGATAACATTTTGTCTGTTGATGGGTTAAATAAGATCTACCTCTATTTCTCATAAGGATCCCAATTCCATTATTTTTCTTTATCAAACAATTGTGCATGTAATATGAAGAAGTCTTATATCCTACTCAAATCTGTTGTATCTTAAACCATTCCCACTCAATCCCTCCTTTTTACGCCCCTCAACAAAAAGGCATTGGAAAACATTGTGGAAAATGAAGAAATTGCTTGGATCAAGCAATTTCTTCATTATCCACAATGTTTTCTATCCAAAAAGACGGAAAAAATTAAAATTCAATCAACTTGAAATTGTCGTCTGCAGCTCCTTTCAATTTGGACCGGTCTAAAATCCCACTGTGTTGGAATGGGTTAAACCATAAATTGCACATTCTGAAATCAAACAACTACATGCCCACAATAGCCCTGATTTTATTTCTACCATTTTCTAAAATGTTTTCTTCCAAATTTTCAAAGTTTCCACTTAAACATCTTCTTAATAATTTTTCAATTTTGACCAATCATGAAATTCTGTTGCCTGACTGCCATTTTTTCAAAAAAAAATTTAAACATCATTCCTATCCACTCAGGTATTAACCCTTGTCCCTTGTTAGGTATAAACCCTAGTCATGCTGAACAAAATCTCTACATTAAATTCAAAGGGCTAAAAGTCCTGAAAGTTTTAATTTTGGGTCAATATTTATTTTGAAATTAAATCTTACAAACATTTCTCACTTAAAAGGAACAAACAGATGGTGTAGAGTAAGATCAGACTACACACATCTTTGTCTATACCTACTACCAAAATATTCCGGGCTCAGCACAACAAGGGTTAAATGGTCTTTAACTTGCAGCTTGAATAAGCTGTAGTTACTCTGCTTAAGTTGCCAAATCAACAAAAATAGCTCCAAATAAATGTCGACCGCCAATGACTAGTTTGATTGATTATTTGATTGACAGCTGCAATTTGTCAATTATACTTTTGATAAAAGAGCACTGCATGACACTCTGATACATGTTAGATATTTTTAACCCATTACCACACGGCAAAATTTTAGACTGGTCGAAACTGAAAGGACTTGCAGGCCACAGTTAAAAGTTCTTGATATTTTAGATTTTTTCAACTCTTTAGATAGAAAACATTGTGCAAAACTTTTACACAATATTTTCCCATTTGTTTTTCTTGGGGAGGCGTCCAAAAGCGTAACTGTGTGGGAATGGGTTAAGAGATGAAGAGAATATTTCTTGTTTTCATGGAGGTATGACCTGAAAAAACTAATCATACTGTATGAATATGCAGCAGAATTGGAATACCAACATTTCCCTGTTTGAGATTTGAAATGAAGCACTCCCCAGACTGTTTCAAATTGAATTTTGAAAACAAATTGCTGTAATAATTACCTGAAAGTTGGCTAATGGGAGTTTTATGGTATCTATTATAAGAACAATCACACTTTTACAAGAGGACATTGCCATTAGTCTTTCTTTTAACCCATTCACAGACAATGATGCTTTTGAATGCCCCTCTAGAAAAATATTTGAGAAAACATTGTGCAAAATGAATAAATTGTTTGCAAACAAGCAATTTCTTCATTTTACACAATGTTTTCTACATAGAGAGTTGAAAAAATTTCAATAAGCAATTTCTTAAGTTTTCTCAGTGTTTTTTTCAGGGGTGGGGGGTGGGGGTGGGGCGTTGGTGTCAAAAAGCATCATTGTATGGGGATGGGTTTAGAGATACAACTTTGGTAATTCAAAGATGTTGCAGACGACAATATTTAGTTGATTATATTCTACATCATTTTTGGTTAAAATACAAAACTAACCAGAGTATTCGACAAGTAGGACATGATTCTCTCAGGTTCAACTTTCTTAATCCATTACCAAACAACAAAATTTTAGACTGGTCCAAATTCAAAGATGTTGCAGATGACAATTTAAAGTTGATGAAATCTTCAAAAACTTTGTCTGTTAGGGAAGAAAACATTGTGATAATGAAGAAATTGCTTGTAACAAGCAATTTCTTCATCCTCCACAATGCTTTTTAAAATCTCTCATATTGAAGGGCGTTTTTAAAAAGAGTCATTGTGTGGGAATGGGTTCATTCATACCCACACATTGAAACTTTTGATGCCCCAAAGAAAGCTTTAGAAAACAGTGGAAATAAAGATAAATCTTGCAACAAGCAATTTCTTTATTTCCACGATGTTTTCTACCCAGAAATTTGAATAAGTCTAAAATTTTATGCACTTTCAATTGTGGTTTGCAACTCCTTTCAACTTGGACCAGTCAAAATTTTGTTGTCTGGTACTGGAATAAAATCTTTTTGAGAATCATGCCCATTTATTTGTGATTCTCTGAATCACAATACATGGTCCTATTGGTCTAGATTGAAGATGATATTTCAAATTGGAAAAAAAGGGAGAATGTAAGAATAAGGAGAAATTACATCTATTCCAGCAATTATTCTAAAAGTATTTTTCTTCACTTTGTTAAAATACAGGCTGTGTGCTAATTTGTTAAATTAAGTCACTTTTGTGTTTTAGACTCACACCCAGCACACAATTTAAGATAATTATGAAAAAGATAAACAAGTGAACCATTTTCTAAATTTTACTGCAAACCAGTCACATACACCTACGAAAACCACAAAATCAATTCAACATCTATTAAGTCGGGGCGTTTTCTTGTCTGGTGATGTAAACAAACCTTTGATTTCCAGCAAGTGTATTTTCAACCCTTGTTAAGCTGAAACTGGAATATTTCTGTTAGAGTTATAGATATAGGTCAGTCTGCACATACATGTATGTGAAATCTTATCTTAGTCTGTCCATTTCAAGCCACAGCTGTGCATCAAATTAATTTTCTTTAAAAAATACTGATCCACAAATAATGCTCCCTTTGCTTTTAGCCCTTTGATTTCATAACAATTCTACAAAAGATTTTTTTACCATTAAAAGTGTTAGTAACAGTTGATTCTGATTAAACATATTGTGGGTGAGGCCATCAAAACCTCGTATTTACAGCCCAACTCTTTCATAAAACAAAATTTTAGACGATTCCAAATTAAAATGGATGGCCTTAAATGCAGTCAGGACTGTATATTAACAATTTGAATGATAGTTGAAAGTCATTCTCTGATTTGTCTGTTAAATTTTCCTAATTATGTAATTACATTTGAAGACTTCTATCTTCCCCCCCCCCCCCCTGCCAGAATCCCAACCATGTTTTCTCGCCCATAACTGACCTGATCAACAGCGTAATTGTCGAATTCGGACAAAATATACGAAGGAAAGTTTAAGGAGCATCAATATTTAGTGCCAATATTTAGACATGTTTTATATTATTGATAGTTGTCAGAATTAATCTAATTGAATTAAGCTTTACACTGACGTAAGTATTTCAATCCTTAGACAAAAGGGATAAAATCTAAGTATCCCGCATAGCGACGTCTCCTTGGAGACCAACGAGTTGTTGAACACCTGGGGTAACTGACGCATTGAGAAAATGTCAGGTGGATCGACCTTCGAACCTCTTTCACGGTAATGGACTTGGTCTGATTTCTTTACCCTTGTTAAAAATACGGTAACAATAAATCAACAAAGAACTCTATCTTACAAACCGGGAATTTACACCAAACAGATGCACTATACAAAACTGGGTTAAACTTTGCAGCTGGTAACTTTTAAAATCGTAAGAATGAAGGTTATAATAATCCAAAAAATTCAAGACGGCGTATGTCTAGTTTTACTTTCGACTATGTCTAAGATCGACGAATCATTGAACACGGAGGCCTACCATGTTCATTTTTGTTGAATGAAATCCGTAATGATGGTAAGTTCAGGCTGTCGATTAAATGATGTCAGAGATATAAATACACATTATTCTATGCCTCTAATGGTATTAATTTTTGACATAACAACAAACCTGGAGGATTCCCTCTATTGAGTGGCCTTGATGGTATAAATAGAAGTACCTGTAGAGGTCGTGACCTTAATCACTGCGCACATTCAGTGATTCAGCTTTTCGTGGTCATTCTTTATGAATGGGCTTACATTCTTACATTTTCAGATAATATACTGCAAGAAATTATGAACCAATTCACGAGCAAGGAAAAAAAATTTCAGGTCGTTGGCAGGTTCCTAGAAGCAAAGAGCGAATTCCGGCGATTCCTAGATTACAGTTAGTATCCTAACTGAAATAAAAAGTTGAAGACAACAATTTTTTATTTTTTTCATCTTGAAAAGATTGTGGAAAATGAAGAACAAGTAATTTCTTCATTATTCACAATGTTTTCAAAAACTTACATCATGAGAGGGGTAGAAATAGAATCCTGTGGGAATGGTTTAAATATGCTGTAGCATGGTTTTTTCTACCAGAATGACCATAATTGGACCAAGGAAATTTTGAATTTTAGACCAGAAATCAACCAGAAGTCTAGTTTAGCTGCTGTCCTTGTCTTTAACCCATTCCAACAGATTTCTGTATATTTACATGCCAAAGAAATAGATATATGGGAAAAACTGTGACAAGCAGTTCCTGCTTTTTCTCTGTTTTCTATCTCATATAGCCTTTATTTTTCCATTCAAACCAACTTTGTTTGGTCATCTGCAACTCATTTAAATTTGGACGAGTCCAAAAATTTGTCATGTGGGAATGGATTTAAGGTAAATGAATCTTGCCATGTTTAATTCAGCTCTGTTTCCCAAGACAAAAGTGTTATGATAAGTAATAGACAGAATTTAGAATGTAGAGACAAATTCTAACCTTTATCATGCTGAATAAAATTGTCTATTTAATTTCATTCACCCTTGCCATGCTGAATAAAATCCTTGTTCAAAAATGCATTAACCCATTCCCACTCAGTAATGCCTTTAGACACCTGCAAGGAAAAAAGCTTTGGAAACAATGTTGAAAATGAAAAAAATGCTTGTTACAAGCAATTTCTTCACTTTCAACAATGTTTTCTACCCAGAAATATGAAAAAATCTAAAGTTTCATTAACTTTAAATTGTCCTCTACAACTTCTTTCAATTTTGGCCAGTCTAAAATTTTGCCATCTGGTAATGGGTTAAAATCAAAGGGATGATGGCACTGTAGGTCTGGTTGTCAGAATCATTATTTAGTTTGGAAATTGACCTTTTGAATAATTCTGGCTTCAAAAGGACAAGCAGGTGGTGTAGGCTAAGATCAGACTACACTTATGCACAGGCTGATCATTGTCTATGCCTCCTGCCAAAGCATGAATATTCCAGGTTCAGCATGACAAGGGTTGAAATCAAAGGATTTAAAATTCTTGAAGCACTGATCGTGGGTTATCATGCATTTTGAAAATTCATCTAAAAGAAACAAATCTGGCTGAACAGAACAAGCAGGTAGTGTAGTTTAACCCTTGTCATGCTGAATAAACTTCTCTACAGAATTCCATTGAGTTCAAAGGCCTGTCAGCACTGGATGCACTAATTGTGGCTTAATAATGATTTTGAAAATTCAATTTATAAACAACTGTGGTTTACAAGAGACAAACAGGTGGTGTAGTTTAAGATCAGACTGCAAAACCTTTGAATATTGGACAAGTTTAAAATTTTGGGAAAAGGAAAGGGGTTAAAAGAAGTTCAATCACTAAATTGAGGGAAATAAAAACAGCTTGATAAAATCTTCACCCATTTTAGTACTAAGAGAGACAACTACAATAATGTGAACAATTTATTTTACAAGCACTGAAGAGTTGTTTCCCTTGAAATGATTTCAACCTAATATTGGGATTTTTCATCCCCCTCTCTTTCTGTTATATATACTAATACAAAGCTAATGGACATTTCAGGAGAGATAAACTTTTGAAATACTGCATTCATTTCTAGACTACAAACTTTAAAATCATCCAAATTGAAAGAAGCTGCAGATGACAATTTTAAGTTGATGGAATTTCAATTTTTTCCATCTTTTTTGGAGAGAAAACACTGTGGATAATTTGATAAAAGCAATTTCTTCATTTTTGCACAATGTTTTCCAAAGCCTTTATCTTGAGGGGGGTAAAAAGGAGGGATTGTGTTGGAATGGGTTAAGACTGGTCTATACTCAGAGAGGTTGTAGACAATATGCCCATATGGAAATAATCTGAAAACAAAAGAGGGCCATTAGCCTTGGTGTCCTCAACTGAGATAAAGCCTCTTTTTCTTTCAACTGTCAAAGTAAGTATTATGATACAAGTCAGACTAGCTATAAAGACTTTGTACCTAGGGATCCAAAAGTCAAGGTCATTGAATTCCATAAAAAGCTTCTTATATTGACAAATCTAAAGGTATAAAGCTTCTTTGTCAGGGGGTGATAAAGCCATCACCCCTGGTGATCCAAGGGTAATTATTTTAAAAATATGAAAGAGGAAAATGAACTGATGAGACTTGAGGCCAATGGGTCTTTTTCAAAATTCAAATTCTGTTACCATGACAACCACACTTTAATTCAAATTCAACTTATGTTACCATGGCAACCAGAATTTTCAATTGAAATCTATTCTCCACCTGAGGAACATTTCATACAATTCATAAAACCTGGATGAAATTGGCCTGGCAGTTTTGGAGAATTTGATGTTTTAAAAATCCTCCTAATTTTATAAAGGCCCCTTCCCCTGGGGCTCTGCTGTTGGGTTCTGGGGACAATGATTTACGCAATAATGACAGAGGTCAGTGTATTGATGCACAATTTAAAGACTGAACACTTTATGGGTCAGGAGGCGATGATGTTGAAAGACTTTAAAACCTAACTTTTGTTGGCAACCAGAGTTTTCAACAGATTTCAATCTTTTTAGTAATTTACGTAGGGGGCCACCTAAGGAATTTTTGTGTCAAATTTGATTAAAATAGGCCCTCTGGTTTTGGAGGATTTTAAAAATCATACTTCATTTCTTTAAAAGGTCCCAACCTCCTAGAGCTTCGCCCCAACTACAAGTAATCGTGTTTAGGTGAGCGATCTGGGTGATAAGATTTTCTGCATGAAAATGGACCAAGCCAATACTTTACCAACTTTACTAGAGATTTCCCTTTTCTACAAAGGATGTAACATTTGACCAATCACGGCTGTCAATCATTGAATCAATCAACCAATCAAATCATTCATTTTGACCCAAAGTAAACCTCAAACTCTGACATCTGCTGATATTTTTGTGAAGTATTTCAGTTGCTTTGGCGTCTTAAACGTCACAACTACAGCTTCAATAATCAACCATATAACTTTTTTAATGCATATTACTGACCATAACTTTTGCAAAATAGTTCTGTTTAACCCTTTCCTGGTTTATGAAATTTTAGACTGGTCCAATTAGAAAGAGGTTGCAGACGACATGCATGCAATATGAAATCCGACTATCCTATATGGTAGAAAATATTGTGGGAAAAGGAGAAATTGTTTGTTACAAGCAATTTCTCCTTTTTCCACAATGTTTTCTCAAGTATAAAATCATAGTGACTTAAAATCCCGGGTTTATCCAGGAAAGGGTTAATATTTCCTGGTGAAGCTGTGGGCAGGGTCAGCGATCCATTATTTGTCTACCCTGTATATAAGTGGTTAACAGACATAGCCTGTAGGTACATGATGGCCTTTTGACACAGGAAAATTTATCCTAAATAAGCCTCCAGCGCTTGTCTTTTTTAAGATTACAGTTATCCTTTTCATCTGAGGATAACACAATAAACAACAAGCTTCAAGTGTCATCTTGACCCAAGTTCTTTCCTGTTTTTTAAAGTTTAAAACTGGTCCAAATTCAAAGAGTATGCAGACGACAATAAAGATGGGATTCAATTTGAAATGAAGCCATCCTATGTGGTAGAAAATATTGTGGGAAAAGGAGAAATTGCTTGTCACAAGCAATTTCTTCTTCTTTCATAATATTTTCTCAAGTACAAAATCCCAGCAAATTCAAAGAGTATGCAGACGACAATAAAGATGGGATTCAATTTGAAATGAAGCCATCCTATGTGGTAGAAAATATTGTGGGAAAAGGAGAAATTGCTTGTCACAAGCAATTTCTTCTTCTTTCATAATATTTTCTCAAGTACAAAATCCCAGCAAATTCAAAGAGTATGCAGACGACAATAAAGATGGGATTCAATTTGAAATGAAGCCATCCTATGTGGTAGAAAATATTGTGGGAAAAGGAGAAATTGCTTGTCACAAGCAATTTCTTCTTCTTTCATAATATTTTCTCAAGTACAAAATCACAGCATTATAAAATCCCGAGTTTGACCAGGAAAGGGTTAACCCTTCATAGTTTTCAAAAATTTAGACCTGTCCAAATTCAAAGGTTTAGCAAATGAAAATTTTAAATGGATTTGGTAAAACAATCATTCAGAAAGGTAGAAAATATTTTGTAAAAAAAAAGAAATTACTTGTAACAAGCAATTTCTTTTTTTTTTACAATGTTTTCTCAGTTTTAAAATTGTAGGGAGGTAAAAGTCAGGGATTGAACAGGAAAGGGTTAATTCACTCAGAGAAATGGATTCCAAACCCTACTACCAATGTACCCTATTGCCACACAATGAAATTTTAGACTTATCCAAATTCAAAGAAGAAAAATCTTAAAACTTTTTTTTCTTTCTGGGTAGAGAACATTCTGGGAAATAAAGACATTGCTTGCTACAAGCAATCTTTTCACTTTCTGTAAAGTTTTCCCAAGCATTTTAATGAAGGGTGTTAGAAAGCCAGACTGTGTGGAAATTGGTTAAAAGTAGGTATTGATAGTTATTTTCTAGGGATGGGAACGAGTACTCGATTAATCGAGTACTCGATCGAACGTCCGAGTATCGTTTACCAATATCACTAATCGAGTAATCGGCGAAAAATAAAATAACAGCAAAAAAATAAAAAATCGTTTCCACACTCAAGTTTTGATACTTTCTCAAAATATCGATATTTCTTTTCCAAAACTGTACAGTGCAAAGGGTAGATTATGTAACACCTGGTCGTCTGCCGATTATCTAATCCCTCGATATTGCCAATCAAGTGCCAGCAGCTATTGTTCTCGCTGTCAAACAATGTCATAAATTTTCGCACTTTCGCCGCTCTTTTCTCTGATTTCGACAGGTGCATTTTAATTGGACATCAGTAAGATTTACATTTTGATTTGATTGGTTAAGGCAATATTCAATTAGACGATTATTGGATTTTTGTAAAGATTCGATTCTATTGCTATCTGTTACCCGAAGAAGAACCATCTCATTCACGATTATACCACAAATAAATTCCAGAAAGTCCAACAATGCCTCATGCCAAGTCTATAGTATGGAAGCACTTCAAGCGAGCAGCCGACGACAAGACCGTAAAATGTACACTTTATGAGTTTAATGGAGTTTAATGGAAAAAATTTGACACTTTGGGTAATTCTAATCACATACCTAACAATTGTCCGTTTTTCTCAAATAAAGTACTGATCAAATGTATTCTAAAAATACATTTAGACCGAAGATATGCTGTATAAATCGCATATGAATATGTTTGAAAACACAGAGACTATAACAAAAAGACAACGTTTCTATTTGAGTATTCGAGTACTCGATCGGAAGGGTGACCGAGTACTTGATTAGTAAAATTGGTACTCGTTACCATCCCTATTATTTTCATGTCACAGACTTTAATTATTTGTATTCTTATCCCTTTCATACACTATTTTAATTAAATATTCTGAAAGGTAGTTCTGTGAACTGGGGTATTTCCCTAATAGCCTATGTAGGTTGTTAATCTATTTTTAGATTAAGCTGTGTTGCTTATTACTGCTGAATTCCTGCATTCAGTTCGAATTTGCTCAAACCAACTTCATCTTAACATCACCAGGAGTTATGTTTATTAGCTGGTCTTCAATGCTGCAAAGATCTGTCCAAAACTGTCATAAGCGCAATAAGAATATAGACATTTACCCTTGTTTTGTGCTAACCATTTGATGTGACATAATTTAGGATGTTGGTTGTTTTGCTAGTCAATTTATCACCTTCTATTGACTTTTAGTCATATGCCAATAAAGTGATGTGGTGTTGATAACCAAATTCCATGATATCTAAAAAAAGCCTGGAATTCTGCTGAATCTTTCCTATATGACCCCAAAAAGCCACTCTAAGCTCTAAGCCTATCAGATTACAGGGATGATAATATCTGACTCAAATTTAACTTTTAATATTCGTTTGAGCATATTTTTCGGCAATAGTAGCAATTTTTTCTTATCTTGAATTTCAGAAACATTGATACCTCCCTTTAAAACTGAGCTGACAAAGAACCCAATGACACATGGCACTGTCACTCTCTCTGGTAAATTTCAAGCACTCATAGTTTATCAATCACTATAAATCATTACCAGACAGCAAAATTTTAGACTGGTGAATATTGAAAGAAGTTCGAGATAATAATTTACTTAATAAATATATTCTTTTTTTGTCTTTCTGGATAGAAAACATTGTGAATAATGAAGAGACTGGTTAAACAGCTATTTTCCTTGAGTAGCATTGTGTCGGAATTGGATTATCATCAGTCCTTTTTTTTTTCCCTTTACTAAAATTATTCAGATGGTAGTCTTGGAAAACTTTCACTTTATGACAACAGAAGTCGACTGAATCACATAATTCCAAATCCCTTGCCCGTTACAAGACGACAATATTTTGAAGTTGTCCAAAATTTCTTATACTTTATATTGTCCTCGGCAACTCCTTTCAAAATGGACCAGTCTAAAATTTTGCTGTTTGTTTGGGTTGAGGAAGAAAAAAATGCTTCTTAAGCTATATTCCTATAGCATGTCAAAATGCTGAATTGTGTAGCATTGAGTTATTAGCTCAATTTGCTAATTTGATTGGGCGATCAATCAAACTGTATGAAGAACTCACCGAGAACCACGAGGACCAGGACTAAAGCAACATCGCCTCCTGTGAGAACAGTTGAGCTGACAATTCGTGAGTGCATAAAACTGAAATGTTGCACAACTCATTGATGATGTGCCAACATTTTGTGGAGATGTGGAACAGTACAGTGGAGTCATGGAGGAGACCACTGTATAATCCTGTAGAGAATAACGTCTATTTGCGCTAGAACTAGCCTGGATTGATATTGGCTCTGGACAACTGTTTCTCAGTGACGTGATACATGAACTGCTAGAATATCTCAGTAAGGAATATCGGTAGTTTATGTTCGAAGATGATACAGGCGTAAATACTTCATCAGATGATTGTCTGTCCAGCGAAGGACTTCTACTGGAGTATGGCTTTGAGTAATTCATTAAGATATAAATGTACTTTGACTTTTTAAAAAAAAAGTTTTTTTCCTGAATTGATTTTCAACTACTCATTACGGTAATTGCTCACACACATATCACAATATTTCTGTTATTTCACTGTCATCTCAACACTGAAGCTAAAATACTCAAAACAGAGCTACGTGAAAAAACGCAATCCATTCATTTCATATTGTATCATGTCTATTCTAATTACAAAAACGTTATGTGGCCAACCTCAATGTTTCAAATTTCTTAGAAATTATCATATAGCTAAACTGAAAACCATGACTATTTTCAAACACTGAGAACAAATTTGCACGAGGCAATAAATGTATATTGCTATGCTGTACTTATCTCTGTGTCCACTTAATAACAGTTTGTGTCAACTTAATAACAGACTGGGGCATGGACATGGTAAACATTCTAGCAACTTATTGAAACTGTCAAAACTTAATTGGATTTAAATACTGAACCAAAACGGCCAACTCAAACATGTTTATCAGCAATCATTTCTAATGAATTTTGTTAAATGTACCGTACTTTTAGTGTTCAATGTTTTAGGGCTGTTTTTATCAGTACACTATTTTCTAACGATAATCTTAAAGGGAAAAATTGAAAGGTGATTCAGTGTGTTAGCTTAGTGTTCTGCTTATGATTTTAACCCTTGTCATGCTGTTTAAACAACCTTACTGAATTGCTGTAAAGTTAAAGGGCTGAACACACTGATACTTGTTGTTCAAAAATCTATATTACTGTCAGAAATCAATTTCATAAACAACTCTGGCAGGAAAAGTGCAAGCAGGGGGTGAAGACTAAAATTAGACTGCACATATCTTAGTCTACACCTCATGCCATAACTGGAATAATCTGGGTTCAGCATGACAAGGGTTAACCCGTCATGTTTATCCTGGAATATATCTGCTTTGGCAGGGGTCATAGACAAAGATCAGTCGCACATAAGTGCAGTCTGATCTTAGTCTACACCCTCTCTTTGTCCTCTTCAAGCCATCAGCGCTTTGATTTTGATCTATTTCTGTACAAGGATTTTATTCAGCATGACAAGGGTTAAGAGTTTACTTCATATTCATTCTCTTAAAAACTTAAATTTTGGAATAACGAGACACAATCAACCCTTGTCATTCAGAACCTGGTATACTATTGTTTTTGCATGAGGTATAAACTAAGATCAGCCTGCACATATGTACAGTCTGATCTTAGTGTATATCACCTGTTTGTAATTTTAAGTCTTTATTGTTTTACAGTAAAATATTGAGTCTGAAAACAAGTTCTAATGTTCTACTAGCGCTTAAATTTTTATGAAATTTTGGAAAAGATGCCAAAGATAAATCTACCTCTCATCCTAAACAGCTTAACATATTTATTGGAACCTTTCATATGTTGTTATTTAGAAGTCAAATTATAAAGATAAATGTCTTGATAATTCACAAATTACTATATTCAAGTCCATACACAACAAAATATTCTCCAAACTGCAAAAAAAGTTTAAATTCACACCCTTGACCTTTAAACTAAAGCTGTGCCAAAATCCTCTATGTTTGTGGCGACAAAATTGATTCTGATTTTTTTTATTAGACATTGTAAAGTTATATAGATTAATAGCTCTGAGATTATAACAGTGAGAATGCTAAATTCCCTTTCCTTAAACTATTCTTGTTGTTAGGAAGAGTTGAAAAAAAATGAAAAGGGAAACAACCTCTGTAGCAATATTTAGAGAACTACCTGTTTTGACAGTTAGGGTTATCCTTCAAAGTATATACTGTTCTTTCAGTCTTTAAGTTCTATAATATAATTCTGTCTTATAGGGTAGAAAACAATGTAGATAATGAAGAAATTGCTTGTGATCAGCATTTTCTTCATTTTACACAATGAATGTTGTCAATAGCTTGATGGGGGGAAGGGGGGGGGGGGGGGATCAACAAAGCATTTTTGGGGGAGAATGGAATAACCATTCCCACTCCATGACATGTTCAGACGCCCACAAGAAAAAAAAAAACTTTGGGAAAAGAAGCAATTTCTTCATTTTCCATGTTTTTACTCGAAAACTAAAAAAAATCCCAAATTTAACACGCTTCAAATTGTTGTTTATTTGGAACAGTCTAAGATTTTGCGATCTGGTAATGGGTTAAATAATGAAAGAATAGTTTGCATTGCCCAACAATGTTAATGCTTATTACACCATCACTATCATGAAAAACAAAACAACTTAACCCTTATCATGCTGAACCCTGAATATTCCTGTTTTGGCAGGAGGTATAGACAAAGATCAGCCTGCACATATGATCTTAGTCTTTACCACCTGTTTGTTCCTATCAACCCAGATTTGTTTCTAGAATCAATTTCCAAATGAAATATTTACCCATAACTAGTGATTCCTGTACTTTTGGTGCTTTGATTTTGATGTAATTCTAAAAAGGATTTTATTCAGCATAACAAAGGTTAACGTTTTGTTTACTTCTGCTGACCCACACACAATTAATAATTAAGATCCAAACTATTATTCCACACACAAATATTATACATTTGACAAATACACCAGTTCTAACCATAATGAACCAGTTTATCACTGTTGTCATACTTAAATGTAAACAGAAAGACCCAGTTGCCAATCTCAACATATTTTGACTTCATCAAAATAATAAACTATCAAATGATAAAACTTCTTAAACATTGAACAGATTCCTTTTGAGGCATTAAATTTAGACACCTTATTGTAAGGTTTTCGTTATCAGTTTCAAAATGATGAAATGAGGATGATTTAAAATTTATAGTTAGTGATCAAATGTCAATTTTGTGTATACCTGTAGACAGAAAGATGGACAGACAGATGGACGGATAAAGGGCGGACAAGACCAGTAACAATAGGTCACTTCACACTTTTTATGTTTTATCCTATTTTACACCATGTCTATTAACCCATTCCCACACAGTGACTCTTTTGGACGCCCCTCAATAAAAACAAATGGGAAAACATTGTGTAAAATGAAGAAATTGCTTGTGACAGGCAATTTCTTCATTTTACACAATGTTTTCTTCCAAGATGGTTGAAAAATCTAAAACTTCATAAACTTTAAATTGTTGTCTGCAACTACTTTCAATTTGGACTAGTCTAAAATTTCATCGTCTTGGAATCGGTTAAATGTCCCAGAAATATCTCCATAGTAATGCAACCCCACAAAAAACTTTACTAATTGCGGAAACTTAAAACTTTTACAAACAAGACTTTCAAGGTGAAAAGATTGTCCATAACTTTACCAAAATGTCCTTTAATTTATGATTCTAAATGTGACAAACTAATCCTTATCAAGATTTTAAAACACAGTGCAAACATTGCAGTCGATACTCAGTTGAACACCATAAATCTTGATACGAACAGTAGCTTTCCTTAATTAGATAAGAATTAACTTCTTAAAAATACAGTAACACCTCATCCTTAGTAGGAAAATAGACATTGATCAGCCTGCACAGGCCTATATAGGTTGTCTGATCTTGATCTGTACTGCCTGATTGTTAATCAACCCATTCCAACAAAATCCTGCTTTTTGACACATCCAAAGAAAACAAGAGGACCATGATGGTCCTAGATTGTTCACCTGAACTGTCTGCTGCTAAAAAAATGCAGCTAGAGACGAATAACTATAAATAGTTTTATAGTACCTTCCAATAATCTAAAGGGTTCATCCTGTCGCCTAAACAATTATTCTGGCCAATTTTCATGAAAATTTAGCCAAAATTGTGGTCTCTAGAGTGTAAACAAAGAAATTGAGATTAAGGCCCCTTTTCTTGTGTCTTCCAAAAGATCCTTCCCATAATCAATAGGCTTCATCCTCATGCCCTAATTATTCTGGCCTAGTTTCATGAAGATTGAGCCTAAATTGTGGCCTCTAGACTGTAAACAAAGAAATTGTCATTACGGCCCCTTTTCGTGTGGTTTCCGATAGAACTTTTCTTTAATCAATGGGTTCATCCTTATGACCTAACAATTAATCTGACCAAGTTTCTTGAAGATTGAGCCAAAATTGTAGCCTCTAGAGTGTAAACAAAGAAAAAGTCATTAAGGCCCCTTTTCCTGTGTTTTCCAATAGAATCCTCCAACAATCAATAGGATTCATCCTGATGACTTAACAATTATTCTAGCCAATTTTGATGAAAATAGAGCCAAAATTGTGGTCTCTAGAGTGTAAACAAAGGAATTGTCATTAAAGTCCCCTTTCCTGTGTTTTCCAAAAGAGCCTTCCCATAATCAATAGGGTTCATCTGTACGACCAAATAATTATTATGGCAAAGTTTCATGAAGATAGAGCCATATTTATGGTCTCTAGAGTGTAAACAAAGAAATTGTCCTTAAGGCCCATTTTCCTGTGTTTTTTAATAGAACCCTCCCATAATCAATAGGGTTCAACCTCGTGGCCTAACAATTATTCTGACCAAGTTTCATGAAGATTGGGTCAAAACTGTGGCCTCTAGAGTTTAAACATTTCAATTGTTGACGCTGCACAAGGGACGACAGACATTTAACGATCACTAAAGCTCGCCATGAGCACTTTGTGCTCAGGTGCACTAAAAAAAATCTCGGGAAAACATCGTGGAAACATAGAAATTGCTTATAACAAGCAATATTGCTTCATTTACCATGTTTTAACCCAAAATTGAAAATTGTAAAAATCATATCAACTTAGAGTCGTTGTCTGAAACTCCTTTCAATTTGGACCAGTCTAAAATTTTGTTAAAAAGGACTGAATGTTAAAAAGGATAAAGTTGTCACTGAATGCACCTTACAGAGCTAGAAATTAACTACATGTTTAGATAACAGAATGATTAAAATTTATGGTTGAATGTACTGTTGTACATTAATTCCTTATTTTATAGGAGTAATCGGAGAAATCTTAAAGGAGAACCTGCTGTCTAAGATAACACTCATGTTGCTGCTTTTTAATTACATCTTTCTTTTATGTTGCTGAAGGATCTAGATTACTTACTTTTATAGCATTGATATTAGTGAAAGCCTAAACTGACAGTGGCTAAATAGTAGTTTAACCCATTCGAACTTAATCCCTCCCTTTTACGCCCCTCGAGAAAAAAGCTTTGGAAAACATTGTGGAAAATGAAGAAATTGCTTGTATCAAGCAATTTCTTCATTATCCACTATGTTTTCTATCCAAAGAAGATGAAAAAATTCAAAATTCCATCAACTTGAAATTGTCGTCTGTAGCTTCTTTCAATTTGGACCAGTCTAAAATTTTGCTGTGTTGGAATGGGTTAACCCATTTCTGTTAATCCCTGGTTTTTACATCCCTGTGTTTTTGTACTTGAGAAAACATCAGCAAAATGGTATGCAAGAATTAGAATTAACCCTTAGCATGCAGTATAAAACCCATTTCTAGGATTTCATTCAAATTGGAGGTTGAAATCCCTGGAAGCACTTCAGCTATGGATCACTAAATCAATTTTGAAAACAACTCTAACTTGTGAGGCAAGCATATGGCATAGACTTAGATCAGGCTGCACTCATCTGCAGATTGATCTTAGTCTATACTTTCTACCATAAACAGGAATATTCTGGGTAGAGCTTGACATGAGATGGGACATATACTGAAGACTGATATTGATGAAACACTGCACTTAGCAGTATGATAAAGCCCCACAATCATCACAATGATCTATATGATGCAGTCACTTACCGCAGGTTATAAGCTGTCATGGGACACATGGAGTTCCTCCTTACTTTTCCAGTTCCAACATTGGATTCTGACATACTTCTAGACTTCCTCTGTAAGATTCCTTTACTTGGTTTTGGTTCTTGACTTTCATCAGAGTCCATGCTTTTACTCTGTTTATTGCGCCTCAACCTTCTCAACCCAACATAAGGCTCATCTTCAACCTTCTCTTCGTTAGCCTCATCTTGAAATGAAACTTTCCTTACTCTAACAGGCTCTTCAGGCAGTGAATTTGTCTCGGTACTTGGTGCTTCATGTGTAACTGATCTGTTCACTATAGGTTTTTTGTCTGATAAAGTAGCTTGTGAGCTGGGTTGGGTTTCTATGTACTGAATGACTGGCTGTACTGCAGGTGGTTGTTGTATTGAGTACATATCTTGCATGTGATACTGTATTGGTTGAACTGCTTGTAAAGGTTTATGAAGATGGTCTTCAAGCACAGGTTGTAGAACTTGGCCAGGAACTTGTTGTGAGTAATGCTGCATGGGTAGAGAGGAGTAGACAGTTTGTACCACTTGGTTGGGGTAGGATTGCATGGGTAACTGTGGGTACCTTGTTTGTATAGAGGGTGATGGCTGGTACCCCTGTGTCATAACTGCCTGGTTACCTGGAATAGGCTGGTAGGGTTGATACTGGGTAACAACTTGATTGTACATAACTGGTTCATAATCCTGGGTATTATAGTTTACAGGAATATGATCCATCTCATCTATCCACTCACTGGTTTCCGTTCTCTGCTGACCACACTTTGCCTGGGAAAGAGAGTTCACTCTCTCTACTGGCACAGATTCAAAAGATCCAGATCTGTACCTTTCAAGAGACGGCATGACCTGTATAGGTTGTACCTGACATACTGATGGTACTGTTGGCTGGGTGTAGGTGATTGGTACTCTCTGTATAGGGTATTGCATCACTGGTGGTGTAGAGTACTTCTTTAATGCACGGAACTCCTCCATGGACCATCTCCGAACACGAGCTTCTCTATCCTCCTCTATTAAATCACGATTTCTCTGTGAAATTGGGGACTTCAGCACTTTCTGTTCTTGATTCTCCACAAGCTGTCTTCTTTCTTCCAAGGAGAGCCTTCTTAATGGTCCAGAATCCATTGTTTTGTTTTTGTGCTGCTAGTTTCTTAGATATTTGCGTATTATTTGCTTTATATTTAAATCCAAGAATTCGTATTGTCACTGTCCATTATTTTTGTAGATGTACTGTAATCCTAAGACTTACTTTTAGTATATAGCTGCACTATAACTACAGCTTAAACTGCAAATCTTCTGTTTTGATATGAATGTACGTCCGTTACACAATTCTCATTCATTACAAAACCATCCAAACGAAACAAATACCGGGAAAAACAGAGACATGTCAAAAATGAAATGATGTCAAAATCTTATTCAGTTAGCATTTATAATCAAGTTAAATCTTAATTAAGCAAGCCAAAATGACATGAAACAAGCAACTTATAAATGTGAAATGTAGGCATCCGACAGACTTAAAGCAAGACTAACTTAGTGAATGCAGTATACGAGCTAAGTTGGGTCCTTCATCTGTCAGTTGGTCATCATAATTAATTTGTCACTTTTCATGTAGGACATGCGCAATACACAATTGAGACAGCCATGAAGACAAGATACATGGTCAAACTCATCTATCATTATATTCACTTGTACATTACAACATAACATATATTCTGTAGTTTTCTATCATAACTGTGATGGTTGTTGCAGTAATTATTTATCTCTGTCAACTACAAATATGTCCTATAATATCAACAGCAAAATATGGTAATTTTATAAAAGAAGAATTCCTGACATCTGAGTCTGAAAATGAATATTATGGGAAGGATGTTACTATTCTAAATAATTACATTTGTGAATCTTAAGTTTTCTTGAAATGATGAAGCTTCAAATGGCCATCATCTTGTACTAATGAAAAAATAAATACTCATTCTTTTTTCCCATCTCCTTTAACCAATTACATGATGATCCGAAAGAAATTGCAGACAACAACTTTTAGTTGATGGAATATTAATTTTTTCTATCTTTTGGGGTACAAAACATTGTTGATAATGAAGAAATTGTTTGTTAAAAGAAATTTCTTAATTTTCAACAATGTTTTGTAATGCCTTTTTACAAAATTGGGCAAAAAAGTGTCAATGTGTGGGAATGGCTTAACCCCTTCTTACACAGTAACACTTTTTGACGACCCCAAGAAAAAGAAGAGGACCATGATGGTTCTATGTCGCTCACCTGAATATGATGGCTTATGGCTTTATGATACATGTATATACAAAACTTATAATGGTTTTGGAGAAGATTTTTTCTAAGTTTTTCTCCTTTAACCCTTTCCCACACAATCCTGCTTGTTGATACCCCTCAAGCAAAACAATTGGGAAAACATTGTATAAAATGAAGAAATTGCTTGCTACAAGCAAATTCTTCATTTTACAAAATATTTTCTACACAGAAAATTGAAAAAATATTAAATTTCATAAACTTTGACTTGTTGTCTGCAACTACTTTCAATTAAGCCAGTCTAAATTTTTGATGTCTGGTAATAGGTTAATCATATACAAATCCAAGATCCCACAACATAGGGCTTATTTTCAGAGTTAAGGTATTTTGATAGAAGGTAAATGAGCAATGATATATTTCCAATTCCCAAGGCTCTAGCAATTAGATTTCTGAGAAGAAATATTAAAATTTCCTTCTTTATTCCTTTATAAGTCTTTTTTTATTCAAGGATCTCATAGGCAAGGGTTAATTTTAAGAGTACCGTAATTCTTTGAAGTATTTTGGTAGAGGGTCAATAGGTGACAATATATCAAAAATCAAGGCTCAAAGATTTCCTTCTTTATTTCTATGTAAAATCAGGGATTGCACAGGAAAGGGCTAATTTTCAGAGTACAGTCAGTCTTTGAAATATTTTAGTTCAGGGTCAAAAGACATCAAAACAAACAAAATATCAAGCTTCTAGGCCTTATGGTATCGGAGAAGATTTTTCAAAGATTTCATTCTTTATTCCTATGTAAAATCAGGGATTGCACAGAAAAGGGCTAATTTCAGGGTATGGTAATTCTTTGAAGTATTTTGGTAAAGGGTCAAAAGACATTGATTCATACCAAATATCAAAGCTCTAGGCTATGATTTCAAAGATTTCCTTCTATGCTTGCTTGCAACAAGTAGTTTCTCCATTTCTCACTGAGTTTTCCCCCTTAGTTCTTTGGCAATGATTTTCCATTTTTAGCGCACTTTGAGATGTCATCTGCAACTTCTTCTAATTTGGAGTAGTCTAAATTGTCAGTGGCCGGTATTTGGTTAAAATTCATTAAATAGCATATTGTCTTCTTTTTTTTAAAATATCAGAAACCCAAATTGAATTTCAAATTAAGTATCAGGATTTTTAGTACAATAGAATCAGTTGAAGACTTCCAAAACATTGTAACTAAAGCTCAAACAAGCAACAGTTCTGTTGGTTTGTCAGCAAACCACCATTAAAGATATCCAATCATCAATCATATCAATCATAATGCATCATCATAAATCATTGTGTTTTCGTGAACATCAAAGCAATGCAGTAGCAGTAAATATTGTTCCCCTGTTAAGATGTAGTATGCATGTATTTTTCTTTTGCATAATATTATTCAATTTTAGACAGTCTTATGCAGGCAATATAATAATCAATGAAATTCAAGACTAGTCCAAATTTCAAGAAGTTACAGATGACAACTTTTCTTAATATATTCTTTGTGTTTTATGATAGAAAACCTTGTGGATAACAAAGAAATTGATTGTATACAAGCAATTTCTTCATTTTACACAATTTTTTCCAAAGCCCTAGTCTCGAAGTATGTAAAAAAGCAGCATTGTTAGAGATTTGGTTAAAGACAGACAAATATTCAAGGAAGTTGCAGATGAAACTTTTTCTTTGAAGAAATGTAAAATTCTTTATCTTTTTAGAAAGAAAATGTTGTGAAAATGAAGAAATTGCTGGTGACAAGCAATTTCATCATTTTTCACAATATTTCTAAAAGCTTTTTTAATTTATTTTAGGGGCATAAGAAAGCAAGTTTTTCTAGGAATGGGTTACGAAACATTTTTGAGAATAATTATCAATTCTGAGGAAAAGAGAGGTAAGCCTTAATGAACTGACAAAATGACTAATTTGCTGTACACCTTTGCAGTTTCATTAACAAGTTCAAATGTCTGTCCTCTTGTAACACTCCCGTAGAAGTCAATATAATGTATTCACTTTTAAAATAGTCTTGCTATCTGTCTAAAAAGAGTATCAGGGCAATTCACAAACTTTCACTAAAAATTGGTAGATTCAATAGGGTGTTTCACCATTTTGGCAATTCAGAATCTCACAATTCACAAACTTTCACTCAAATTAAATGATTGAATGGGCTTTTTTCGTCTTGGCAAGTAACAGACCTTTAATCAAATTGATTGATTAGGTGGGGATTAACCTCCTCTTGAATTAGCTTTCAGTTATATCATGGCAAATTTTAAATTTGAAAAAGGGGAATAATTTGTTTAAAAATGCATTTAATGTTGGTATTGATTGCTCTTTTGATAGTGAGCATATGCTCTAAGTTTCAAGTGCAATAACACCAAAGACATTACAAAATGTAAAATTATTTCCAACCACAACGACGGTGACAGAATCAGACCTGACCATAGAGACACCTTCAGTTTTCTCAAAAAAAAGCTGGTCTTAAAATGAATAGAATGTAACTAAAATAGCATATGCAAATTTTTACTTGATGAGTGCTTGTGTGAAATTTTAATAAAATCCAAGAAGTAGTTGAGGAGGAAATGAGCAATGAAGAAAAAGCTACAGACTTAGGATTGACCAATAAACCAACCAACAAACTAAATCCCAAAAAACATAGTTGGGTGTTTAACCCATCCAACTCATGCCCTCCTTTTTACGCCCCACAAGAGAAAAGCTTTGGAAAAAAATATGGAAAATGAAGAAATTGCTTGTAACAAGCAATTTCTTCATTTTCCACAATGTTTTCCATCCCAAAAGACAAAAAAAAAAAAAATGAAATTCCATCAACTTGAAATTGTGGTCTGCAGCTTCTTTCAATTTGGACCAGTCTAAAATTTTCTTGTGTTGGAATTGCGTAATAACATTTTAAAAATTTAACCCTTAACCCATTACCAGACGACAATATTTTGACATGTCCAAATTTTAAGCAGTTACTGATGACAATTTTGAGTTGATGAAATTTTGAAATTCTTTGATATTTGGTAGAAAACATTGTGTGGATAGTGAAGAAATTGCTTGTAACAAGCAATTTCTTCATTTTCCACAATGTTTTCAAAATCTCTTTTCTTGAGGGGTGGCAAAAAGTGTGTGGGAATGGGTTGAATGGCTATTTACAGAATTCTGTCAACTGTAATGTCTGTTGATGATGTGTCTCTATTCTAACACCAAGAAGAATCATAGAGTCGATGCTCAATAGGCCAATTATCTAATAGAATGATATAATCGGAAAATAGGACAGGGCATCCTTATCTAGTGGATTTACAGAAAATTAACTTTCACAGGATAGGCATAATTTTCAATCATTCAGGATAAGAACACTCATATTCTTATCACTATCTAAACCTTGAAAGAACAAGAGTACCAAGATAGTCTTAAAATGCTCAAATGAATTGCCGGATTGTGGCTTCCAATAAAAATATAAGAGAAATCAAATTATACATTTAGACAGGAAAAATTTTAAGCTCCGTCATTTGTTGACATGTATGTAAAGCTTTTTCATTCATTCAGCAATGTAAATATTGTAACAACAGCTAAGTGAAACTATAGTTACGACATTTAGACCGCCAACCAACTAGTCTATTTTTTTGTTAAAAGTCACTGGCCTTAAATTTGTTTAAACTAACAGCATTTATCTTTGTTTATGTGTCCTACTAAAACCAGGATATTCCAAGTTCAGCATGAAAGGGTTAGAAACAAAATTGATAAGTTAAGCATTCAATGCAACAGTTTGATTTAAATTCAAAAAATTTTAATACCTTTAATGTATGCTTATCATCAATTAGTATTTAGCTACTGGTAAATCAGCTGATCATATTGTTGTCATATCATAAATACCCTATAACCCATTCCCACACAATGACGCTTTTAAACGCCCCAATATTTGAAAACTTTGGAAAACAGTGTTGAAAATGAAGAAATTGCTTGTTACAAGCAATTTTTTCATTATTCACAATGTTTTCTGCCTCAAAAGGCAAATTTTTTTAAAGATTTCATCAACTTAAAATTGTTGCCTGCATCTTCTTTCAATTTGGACCAGTCTAGAATTTTCTCGTGTGAGAATGGGTTAAAATGCAACAAAGATATAACACCAGAATTGTTCTTTTTATAAATATTGGTTAAATTCTTTGAAGCTTACATTTAAAGTTACTTACATGGCACTAATTCTGTTGTTAGACAACCTTCTGGTAGAGAGATAGTCTGCAGGAGCGTTAGGATACACATACAACGTTCTTGTTGATGGAGTTCCCGTGGAAACAGAAATCTTAGTCACTGTCATACTTGTACTTCTGCTAATTCCAAGAGAAGTAGATGGGGCAAGAACACTGGATGACTTAATGGGAAGTTTTTGTTCAATATTTGTAACTGGAGCTCTGTCAGGATTACCTCCCTTTGACATGATTCATTTATAATCCCACAAGAGTTCTTTCATTCATACAAGTCAGTGATAACCAAATATCCAGCTACAGACTATCATTAGCTACACAAAATACTCCAAATGTTGTCAAATATCAATAATCTTGATTAAAGTATTCTGAAAAACTGTTATCAAGGTAGCAACAAACTTCAGTATCTCTTACAAAGTCTTATAACTTCTGAACACAAGGAAATTAACACATTTAATCAAACATCAAAACCACCAGTTGTAAATCCCCCCCACAGAAAAACAAAAGCACTTGACTAAAATACTTCCTAAATGTATATGAATGCAATCATTACTAAGATAATGAATATTTTCAATAATTCATGGAAAAATTTGAGTCATTCCCACACATTCTTGCTTTTTACACCCAGCAAGAAAAAACTTCTGAAAACATAGTAACAAGAAATATTCCTTCATTTCCTACAAATGTTTTTGAACCAGGACAAAGGTTTTAAAAATTTCACCAACTAAAACTTGTCATCTCCAATTTCTGGACCAGTCTAAAATTTTGTTGTCTAGTAATGGGTTAATATCATGCAAGATAACATTTAACTTACAAAAGATAATTTTTAAAAGGCTATTCTAGCAAAACCTGAAACAAATTGTGATCAATTTCCTACTCTCTTTTTTGTAAGTAACTAGATTTATTCACTCAATTCAGACAAGCAATCTATATTTATTCCAAGATGACTGGAATTTCTCCAAACCCGTAACAAATTAACTCATTCCCACACAAAACCTCCTTTTTGTCCCTCAAAAAGAAAGCTCTAGTAGACATGGAAAATGAAGAAATTGCTTGATTAAACTTACAGTTGTCATACAACTTCTTTCAATTTGGAGCAGTCTAAAATTTTGGTGTGAGAGAATGGGTCCATCAACACAAATATTTGGCATTACCTGTAATGAGTGCGCTTAATCCACGCTCTTACTTTTACACATGCATCATTAGGTTTAATGAACAATTAAGTCGCTGTTGAATTGAGTCTTTACTGTATAATCAATATTTCACCTTTGGCTATGTTGTATTTTTTATTTATTTAGATATATATTTTAAGAGAGACATAAAAAATCTTGAATGGAGAAGGAAAAGGCACTACAATACTGATTTAAACAGAAAGGAGCAATAGTTTTGATTGCGAACATAAATTTTTAATCCATTACCAGACAAAAAAAATTGACTGGTCCAAATTAAGGAGTTATAGACAGCGAAAATAATTATCAAATTAAAGATTTTTTTCAACTTTCTGGATAGAAAACATTGAGTGAATTGAAGAAATTGCTTGTAACAAGCAATTTCTTCATTTTACACAATGGTTTCCAAATTGTTTTTCTTGAGGGAGGTCAAAAAGCTTCACTATGTGGTAATAGGTTAAGTAAATAAATAAATAGTCCATCATCTCCCTAAAATCGATTACAAACCATTACCACTCAATCCCATATTTGTATGCACCAAACAAATAGCTATCAAAACCTTGTGAGAAAGAAACAATTTGTAGTTACATGAAATATATCCTTTTCTCACAATTTTCCCTACATATTATTGCCCTTCATTTTAAATTTAAACCCACTTTGTTAGGTTGTCTACAACATCTTTCAATTTGTCAAAGTGTAAAATATTGTCATTTTGGAATTAGTTAATTTTTATTACTAGCAAAGCTTTTGAACACAAAAAAACAGATTTTTAGAATTAATTCATTCATGATAAGAGATCAAGTCTTTATTCAATAGCAGTGATAAAGTTATCGGAATTCAATGGTTGCAAATTATAACTGAGAATATAACTCTGAAGTATAAAAAAAAGCTTAACGTAAAGTAACTTCTCATGGACCCATTAACAGACAATTTTTTTTTCAAAATGCTCTTTATTCAAAGCTGTTGCAGAAGACGGTTTATAGCTGATGAAATATTACATATCTTTGCCATTTACACCTTCTAAAGCTTTTTTCTTGGAGGCGTCAAAAAGCGCCATTGTGTGGGAATGGGCTAAATGAAATTATTATTTTATTGTCCTGAATACACTGAATTTTTTTTTCATGCGCAAAACTTTAAGCTATGACAAAACATGACAACGCCCAAACATTTCTCAAATAATTCAGCAACTATCTTGTAACCTTCATACATGTTTATTGAATAAAGAATCTGTTCTGTTCTGTTCATGTTTTTTTAATATTCAGTCTGTACCCTGTTACAACAAGCATTATAGGACCATTAAGAACAAATGACAGTTTGAACAGTAATCATTATATCACAATCAAGGGCATAAATTTAGATTGGTACTTGTTACCATGCCATGCTGATTAAATTTCTGTGTAGAATTGCAATTAAATCAAAGCACTGATATCTCCAGAGGGCCAAGCTGTAGGTCAATACTTCTTTTGAAGACTGAGTTTATAAACAATTCTAGCTTCAAAGACACAATCATGTGGTGAAGACTGTGATCAGGCTGATCTTTGTCTATATCTCCTGCACAAATAGGAATACTATGGGTTAACACCCGGGATGAGAATTTTCAGATGAGAATTTAAGACCTGTTTTATTGAAAGGTGCTGCAAATGACATTTCAAATTTGATGAAATTATAAAAATCTTTGTCCTTCCGGGCATAAAAACATGTCAGAAAATAAACTAGAGGAGCTTGAGCCCCTGTATTGCTTCACAGGCCTGAATGTACTAAATAAGCAAATGATTGTTTCAGGAATTCAATTAAAACTGAACCATCTTTGACATACATGTATCTGGCAAATATATATCTAGTCACTGAAATCTTTAAAATAGATCTAGAGAATCATTTCAGATATTTCATTAGTTACAAAAGTTAAGTCAAGTGATGAAAAATTCACTTACTAAATCAGATGAAAAGGTATTAACAAAATTTTCACCATATTCCATATAATGGAAATAGGCCATGACCATAAAAGCCATAAGATAAATTTAAGATGAAAGAATCTGGCAAAGAGCCAACTGAGGAAAATTCCTTTGAAATTCGGTTGAAATCCATCAGCAGGTTTCTGAGAAGTTTTTCAAGTTTTCGGTTTATACCAAATATGGAAATTACCAATCCAAAACACACACCAATGAGCCATTTTTTTCATCCAATCAAATTCATTGAAGAAATCTGATAAAGGGTCTCCAAGGGATAATTTCTGTCAAATTTGGTTGAAATCAGTCAATTGGTTTCTGATTTTAGTTTTCACAATATATTAAATACCGAAATAATAGCTCTGCATATTAAAGCCATGTTTTTCATCCAATCAAATTCTTTTAAACAATCCTAAAAAGTCACCAAAGTATTATTTCTGTGAAATTTGGTTGAAATGCATCAAGTGATTTCTGATAAACAATTTTCAAAGCTTTCACCATATATGGAAATTAGCATTCAAAAGTGGTATTGTGTAAATTAAATTTCTTTAAATGTAATAGTTATAAGAAGGATAATGTCCTTGCACAGACATAAAATTATTGTCCCTCCTCAGCTGTTAGGTGTATCAAAGAACATCATTATATTACCATATTTGATCTAACTAGGCAATCTTGATGCATAAACGAACATTATTCACTCTGGTGCTTTCCCAGAAAATATCCCTAGTTTGTTCTGTCAAAAATAATGGAAAACATACCATCCTTAATTTCTATCTTGAAATGTGCTGGAGGACTTTCTTCTTCCCCTCTTTTAGTAGACTATTCAAGAATAAGATCTATTTCTAACCAATTACCAGACAATTTTTTTTTGACTGCTCCAAATTCAAAGAAGTAACAGACAACAATTTTAAATACATGAATTCATAGAAGTTTTTGTCTATTGGGGTAGACAACTTTGTGAAATAAGCAATATAAGGTTCTCTAAAGCTTTTATCTTCAGGGGCGCCAAAAAGCGGGCTTGTGTGAGAATGATTTGAGTGCAAGGCTTTTTTGGCGTGTGTGTTTTGATGGGTGTTTTTTTTTTTTTTTTTCCCCCAAAAAAATTGTTGTAGGAAAACTGACTGATAAAGTAGCAATTGAATATTTCTCCTTTTCTCACTATATCCAATCTATCCCAAACATACTTTGTTATTTTTCAACATAATCTACAACATCTTTTAAACTGAACCAGCACAGCAATGGCTTTACCACTATAAAACTCATTGTTTTCTTAATAAATTTCTTTCAAGGGCGTAAGAAAGCATCATTGTGTGGGAATGGGTTAACCCACTCCAATCCAATCCCTCATTTTCAAGCCCCTGAAGAATAATAAGAACAACAATGATTAATATCTCCTTTTCTTCTTTCAACCTATGTCTTCTACCCTATGTGGCACTTATTTTTCTGTCTGCACTTTGAAATGTCAACTGCAACCTCTTTCAATTTGGACCAGTCCAAAATTTCTTGGTCTTGTAATGGTTAAAAAATATCTACAAATATTCACCATGAAAGTAAGCACTTTTATTTTCTGCACATAATAATATATTCTGTTCTGTTCAAACAATCACAGTCTTGATATGAAAACTAAAGTTCAAACTATATTGTAAATCTAACGCCATTATGAATTCAAAGTACAAAACTATTCATATCCAACAGCTAATCCAATTGACAAAAACTAATACTTTCTTTATTCATCAAGTATTAGGTTTAACCGCCCTCTTCTAAATTCACCAAAATAATAAGATTGAAAGTTGGGAGTGCTATGATTTTAAAATTTGTATCTTAATAAAAAAATAACGGTTAATTGTCTGCATTAGAAAAATTAATTTGAAAGATATTCCTAACATTTTCAGATAGTTTTCAACAAAACTTTAACCTATTCTCACTTAATGACGCTTTTGGAAGCCCTCAAGAAAAAAGCTTTGGAAAGCATTTAAGAAAATGAAGAAATATCTTTATCCAAAATGCTTTAATTGGATCCAAAATTTCATGAGCTCAAAATTTTCGTCTACAACTCCTTTCAATTTTGACCAGTCCAAAGTTTTGCCATTTGGTGATGGGTTAAATGCAGTGTAGATAGACACCAACCTGCACAAGACCAGACTGATCTCTGTTGTCCATGTAACCTAGCCTGATTAGTAGGGGTTTTCAAAGGTCAGAAGAAATTTGGATTTTATAGTTGCAAGTACATATAAACTCTGTTCACACTTGATTAAACAATTTGTACAAACTCCAACTTGTTAATGCCCTCAAGTAAAAAGCTTTGGATAATATTGAGGAAGATGAAGAAATTTATTGTTACAAGCAATTTGTTCATTATCTACAAAGTTTTCTACCCCAACAAAGATTTTATTTAAATTTCAACAACAAAGATTGTCATCTAAATCTTCCTTGAATTTTGACCAGCCTATAACTTTGTTGTCTGAGAAAGGGTTAACCAACTATCAAACAAATTTAATACTGATCAAAATTGAAAGAAGTTGCAGGGAACATTTGGTTAAGTAGTGAATCCCTTCTTGAAAACTGGAAATGTGTCATGGATAACCTCACTTCAGTGCTTGTCAATGCACTACTAAGGCAAACGACTAAGCCATCCATATAACCCTCAGGACAAGGTCTATTTTATCACATGACCTTCAGTCATGACCTTGACCTTGGAGGCACTCATCATTACTTTACACATAATACTGGTACTGGTACTTTTCAAGGAGAACAACAATGCCAATCTATTTTGAAATGCATCAATTATTGTAAAAGATATGCTCCCGACAAGAATTCAACAAACACAGTAACCCACCCACTTGTGCATGTTGTCATTTCATGGAGAGTGCATAACTATGTTAACACAAGAGGACATAACTTTTCTGTCAAGCAGAAACTGTTACAGATTACTGTAGAGTAGAGAGAGGCTCATACATTTATATATCAATGAGCAGAAACACTCTTGTAACATGCTAGAGTGTGTAACATATGGTATAAATAGTTCTGAATTTAAGGAAGGTCCAAACTGACATGAATTTTGCAATGCTATCATTAAAACATAAAAACCAACACAAAAAAGGGGGTGGCCTTTTTTCTCCTTTTATCCATTCCCACAAAATCCTGCAATCCTGCCTTTTTACCCCCCTCCCCAGGAAAAGTTTTGGAAATATTTTCAGCAATGAAGAAATTGCTTTTACAAGCAATTTCTTCATTGTCCACAATACTTTCTACCCCAAAAGACAAAGATTTTAAAAATATTATTAAATAAGTCTTATACTTCATTGAATTTGGACCCGTCTCAAATTGTGTTGTCTTATAATGGGCTAAAAGTCTCAATGATTTGCTGGTTTCCACAAGTTATAGTCTTGAATGTTTGAGACATCTACTATCTGCTATTAAGTGTTAGTTTCACAACAGTATCATCTTATTAACAATTGTTTAAGCTAACTTTTTCTCAGGTATGAACTTTAACCAACTCAATCAATGTTTTGAAATCCAATATTGTCCAAATTTATCTGTTTTTTCATCACAATAAAGACATTGATTTACATGAATTCATCACCTGACACATGATCTATACATTGGTAGAGTTGGCGAAAAAATTGTCAATAGGATTTTTTGGTAAATGAAATCTACATCATCAATATTCAGTCACACCTACACTCAGAAGGGTTTAAAAGAAATCAACTGCCTAATGAGATGTTTGCATATTACCACACAAATTTACTCCCAAATGACTCACTGGACTGCCAAGTTTGAGAAACCAAAATGAAACATTGAGAGTTTTTGTTTGTTGAAGGGTAAATGACTATTTACAAAAACAAACACAGTTGATTCACACAAACAAAATCCTCATTCCTAACCAACGAGTTGTATCATTGATTGAATGATGAAGGCAGAGACTCCTGTACTACCGCCCTAATTTTTTCTATACTCATTTGGAGATTCTCCAATAGAGCACTTTCACACAAGACTTAACCCTTATCATGTTGAATTAAACCTTTCCTGTAAAATCCCAGGATTTTATGTTGTTGTGATTTTATACTTGAGAAAACATTGTGGAAAAAAAAAGAAATTGGCTGTAACAGGCAATTTCTCCTTTTCCCACAATATTTTCTACTACATAGAGTGGTTTCATTTCAAATTGCATCAAGTTTTCATTGTCGTCTGCAACCTCTATCAACTTGGACCAGTCTAAAATTTTGAGAAACAGAAAGGGGTTAAAATCCCACACAGAATCACTTTAAAATCAAAGGACTGACAGCACTGGTAGGTCTTAATGAGGGTCAATATTCCTTTTGAAGATTAATTATTTAAACACCTCTAGATGAAAGTGGACAAGTAGGGGGTGTAGACCAAGTCAGACATCACTTCTGTGCAGGCTGATCTTTGTCTATACCTCCTGCCAAAACAGGAATATTCTGGGATCAGCATAACAAGGGTTAAAATGACTTTTTTCGTAAAACAATGAATGTTTATAACAAGCACTAAGTTGTTCCTTAATACTTTCCCACTCAATCCCACTTTTTACTACCCTGAAGAAAAATATATATAATTGAAAAACATTTTGGTAAATGAAGAAATTGCTTGCATAAAGCAATTTCTTAATTGCCCACATTGTATTCTATTCTTTAAGACAATTTTTTTTTCAATCTTAATATCGTTCAATTGTCAATTTGCCACTACTTCTAATTTGGACCAGTCTAAAATTCTGTCCACTGGTAATTGGTTTAATCAATTCCTACACAATCCCACCTTTTTGATCAACTTTAGAAAAAAAAATATGGAAAACATTGTGCGAAATGAAGAAATTGCTTGTAACAAGCAATTTTTCATTATCCGCTTTGCTTAAAAGACAAGTACTTTTAAATTTCATCAACTAAAGATTGTCATCTGTAACTTCTTTGAATTTGTAACAGTCTAAAATTTTATCCTCAGACCGGAGGTATTCAAAGTTCAAGACGGTAAAAGCCACAATTTCACAATATATCAATGTTTTCACCCTTTTGTTCTTCAGTTTTGAATTTCCAGTGCTTTGCTGTTTTGGACTTCCTTTCACAAGGATTCTACTGATTCTAAATAAGTGATAAAAATCTTTGGAAACTGAGTGTGTATCCCTAATCTGTTTGTGTTTGCTTTCTTTTCTTATTTGTTCATTATCTTTCAAAATTCAACTCTTGTCATGCTGAAGCTGGAATATTCTAGCTTTGGAAGGAGGCATAAACAAAGATTAGCCTGCATATATTTGTAGTCAGATCTTCGTCTACACCAGTTGCTTTCTCAATTTTGGCCAGACAGACCTTCAACTGACCATTCGCTAGCACTACTTACTTACTGCATTGGCTATTGACTCAGACAGGAAGTTCCACTTCAAATTCAAACAATGATATTTTGCAAAATTTATGGCTAGTAGGGTGTAACAAAAAATTAGATTAGTTGGTTAGCTTCCCTAAATGTTGTAACTGCAGCTAGATAAAGCTGTAATTTTGATGTTTAAGTCACCAAACCAACAAAAAAGCTTAACAAAAATGGCAGCAAATGTGGGAGTTCAAAACTCATTTCTGGTCTAAATGAATGATTTCGTTGGTTGACTGATTATTTGATTGACAGCCACAATTGGTCACTTAAAATTAGTCAACAATATGTCCAAAGTTAAAGTAATGAATTATAGTCTGTTTAGACATGAAATACATTTTCACCTTTAAACCCATCACCAGGCATCAAAATTCTAGACTGATCCAAATTGAAAGAAGTCTGACAACAGCTCAGAGTGATTACAATTGAAAACTAACTTTCAGACAATATTGTCAAAAAAGAGAAATTGCAAGACAAGCAATATCTCTTTTTCTAGCAACATTTTCAATAGCCAATTTTCTGTAGAACATCAAAATGATAGTCTGTGTGATACAATGTCATTTGCACCTTATTGCAAGTCAGTTGTTAACTTACAGTACCTTGGCACTTGGCAGCCACAGAACAATCACTTCCAACCTGATTAAGTTTACCCACACACCCTGATGCAGAGAAGAAACATGTAATCAACTATTTTTGCTCTGAAAAAAACACAGTCTCAGAGAGACTGGAACCAGGCACTCTTGGATTCTTCCACCTGTGTCACAAGTTGGCAAGAGACTTCAAAGTTATAACAAACTAAACACAGTAACAAATAATATTTTCAACCAATCTGATGATATAAACTAGATTCAGACAGTATATTCCTTATGAATCCAAACTTGTTTTTAAATAATCTTGTTCAAGCATTTACATGTATTAACTAGTTGGATCCAGTCCAGATTGCTAGCAAATCTCTAATGAATACTTGAGAGATTATATTACCTAATAATATATCATCATTTTGATAAAATTCTTTTGTACATGTCAAAAGAGCTATGGTAAAGTAATTGAACCATACAGTTTTTAAAATCAAATTGAGGGAAGCAACTACTGAAATCTTACAATCAATCCTAACATAGTGACCTCCCATCCATCAGAATCTTTAATCCATTCCCACTCAGTGACGCCTTTAGATCTCCAAAAGAAAAAGGCTTTGGAAAACAAGGTGGAAAATGAAGAAATTGCTTGCTACAAGCAAATTCTTCATTTTCTGCCATGTTTTCTACCCAGAAAGTTGAAAATCCAAAATTTCATTAACTTTGAATTGTTGTCTGTATCTTCTTTCATTTTGGGCCAGTCTAGAATTTTGCCGTCTGGTAATGGGTTAATCCATTCCCTCACAATAATACCTTTAGACACCCCTCTGTAAAAAAGAAAACATTGGGACAGCCCATACAAGTTTCTTTAACCCAAAAAATGACACTATCTGACATCCCTCAAGAAAAAAGGTCTGAAAAACATAGTGGTCAATGAAGAAATTGCTCATAACAAGCTATTTCTTCAATATCCACACTATTTTTTTCCCCTAAAAGACAAAGATTTTCTATATTGCAGCAGCTTGAAATTGTCTACAATTTCTTTTAATTTGGATCAGTCTATAATTCTATCTTGATGTAATGGGTTAACTTGAAGGGACATGGTTTTACTGAAAATTGCCAACTATAAGCTTTACAAACAAAAGGACCATGATGGTCCTTAATCACCCACCTGAGTTCTGATTCAGCAGATTTCCATAACCCATTCCCACATAGAAAGAAACTATGAATAACATAACAAAGTTTGCTTAAATTCAAAGTTTAAACTACATTCTACATTCAGATATTATATTCCTAAAGTATTATATCATACTCATATATACCTGAGAAGGAAGGCTTAGGGCTTTATGATATATACAAAATATTAAGGCTCTGCACCTAATTATTTTGGAGAAGAAGATTTCTTAAGATTTTCTCCTTTAATCCTAGGTATATTGAAGATCCCACAATATATAGCACCAATTTCTAGAATAACTTGGTAGGGGTCAATGAGCATTGATACATACCAAATATCAAAGCTTTTGGCCCAATGGTTTAGGAGGAGAAGATTTTCAAAAATATTCTTTATTCCTTTCTAAAAATCGGAGATTGCACAGAAAAGGGTTAATTTTCAGATTTTAAGACTACGTTTTTCCTTATATTGTTTTTGTTGTTGTTTTGTTTTGTTAGTTGCTGTTGTTTTTTAGGGGGGGGGGGGTTGGAAGGGAGTCATCACCACGGGTTGGGGATGCAGAGTTACAGTATAACTCAACTTTTTCCACTGTTTCATTTCTTGGACCTCCATACAGCATTTTAACAGAGTTGCAGTGTATTTCTTGCAAAAATAACTTCATTAACAACCAAATTAACAATGTGAAAAACAAGTTGAGCAGACTTAGATCAGGCTACAATCACAGTTCAGCATGACAATGGTAAAAGAAACCAGCATGCCCACTGGGTTTTAATCATGGGGGTACATGTACCCTTTGGACTTATTTCAAAACAAGATGGCGAGGCCATCAGGATCCTCATTATATAAACTTTTCCAACTGCTGGTTCCCCCATTTTCTAGATGAAAAAGACCAGACAGAAGCAATGGTTCCAGTCGCATGAAAGGGAAATCACTTGCTCCAGATGCAATTTACATTCTACTTTGCTTGCATTTTTGGGGATTTTAGGAAAAAAATACGCACATAGAGTTTCTAGTTTTATACACACATAATTTTAAATGCACACACATGTAATGGCATTTTTGTTTCTACATTCATTTAATTTTCTGTACATTCATGCACGTCTTGGTGTAAGATTTTACATGAAATGACATAATTGTATGTGAATTACGTACTGCAACACGCGAATGGGCACCCTGAGAAACATTTACTTGCACAATATCTTAAAATGGATAGATACAACTTATAAAAGGTTAGATAGTCAAATTAAATGTAACACTGTCAAACAGGGGGCATAATTTAGAGAAACAGTTTACCTTGCGTTTGTAGAAACAACTGAACATCGCCGACAAATTTGTCTTGGTTTACCAACTTCCACAGGATAGTCTGGTACACACACGCATGGCATGAATGTGATCGACATGGTAGGGAAGGAGAAAAAATTGTCCATGTCCGCAGACATTGGACTGGCACAATATACCAGGTCACCTCCATGTAACTCTAGATCCATTGGCACAGGGCTTGAAGTTGAAACCCCTTGAAAGGGGCTGCTCTCTCTGGTGATTTGTAAGTTATTGAACTTAGTTGGTTTTTTGCCTGAATCACTAGACATATTGTTGCAAAGCACAGTTAAAAAATCCCTTTCCCTTAATCTCACGACATAGTGAAACAATCTTCAATTAATATTTTCACAAAAATCTTCAATTAATATTTTCACAACTATGTGGCATCACTTTGTCTGGAATATTTCTACTGAGTTCTTAACCAGTGTGAAAAAAGACAACTAATATATTGTTCCACAATACATTACAGGAGACACAATTATGTTTATACCACTTGTAATATTTAGCTTGCATTTCCTGAATCAAGTGGAAGTTATTGTTATGAAATTATAATCTTGCATTATTTGTCTCTTAACTTTACATAATTCTGCCTGTCAGCTGGTTAACCCATTCCCAGACAATTTTTTTAGACTTGTCCATTTTCAAAGAAGTTGCTGAAGACAATTTAATCTTGATGAAATTTTCAAAAATCACCATCTTTTAAGTTAGAGAACACTGTGCATAATGAAGAAATTGCTTGTCACAAGCAATTTCATCATTTTCCAGAATGTTTTCCCAAACTTTTTTCTTGAGAGACTTAAAATGATGGGGGGGGGGGTTAAGGGCTATTAGTTAATCTTATTAATTAAACTGCGAAAAAGTGTGACAAGAAACTTCAGGATTCCACTGATTTTTGTTTCTAGAAAATGTAAAGAAGCAAATTTCACTCCAAATTTGAAAAGGAATCAAATTCAGGATACTATCTGGTAATGATTGACCTTGACCTTGTAACCATCAGTGGCCATTCCAGCCTTTAAACAACTAATATCATAAAACACATACAGGAAATTTGTCCTAGGTCTACATCATGTTTCAAAATGATCAGATAGATTGGAAATCACTGAAATCTGTTATCACCATCAGGGAATTCTAAATATACAGGCTCAAGACATTCTGATTTGATTTAGAAGTCTTATAACAAATTAATGTTTGTTTGAATGGGATTTAACACTGTTTTTAATAGTTTTTCAGCACCTAACAATGGATTTCTGGTATATCACGCACCAGTATCACCATTACATCCTTTCCAAGCAACTATCGAAAATAGGATTACAATTATCCACCCATTGTTGAGAGACAAATGTGGGAAAGAATATGTGTCACCACCGGGGATTGAACCCATAACACCCCATGATTGCAGATAGGGAGTCTGATGCGCTATCAAATGCGCTATGATGGCAGCTTAACAAATTGATATCAGGGGTGTGGAAATAAAGATTTTCTTCACCAGTAAGATATGATTTTCTACTTGACCGGAATCAAATAGATAAATTTTGAGAAAATATTATTGTTAATGAAGAAAATACTTGGTTCCAGGTATTTCTTCATTAACACAATTTTTTCTACTGTTTAATATAAAATTGGGATAGGAAATCTTTGAGATCTTTTTTGTTCCATTCCATAATTTGCCCCAGTAGTTATTTGTCACTGGACGAGTGCCCTTGAAAAATGTTCTTGTCAGCAAGTAAAAGGGCCCATGTCGGACAAGTTGGACATGGGAATTCCACACCCCTGTACATGTTATATATCTAACCTTTTGTAGCATAGACTAAGATCTGACTGCATGTGTTTCATAGAATGATCTTTGTCTACACTAACTGCCAGTGCAGCAATCTTCTAAACAGGAGAAAGGTAAATTTGAAATCAATATCTCCAATATTATGTAATATCTATCATTTCCTTAATGACACATAGTGACAACAGGCCTCTGATAAATGACAACAGGGCAGAATTTCTTAAGCTAACAGAAACTTATCAAAGTCTAGCTGCTTTTTTAATTATTTAACCAGAAACTTAACATATCCACAGTTCTATAAGCCATTGAAACCTCAGTTTCCACGACTAATTATGTACAGACATTTTGAGAGAACATTCCAATAATCTAGACTTCCTTAAATCAATACTCAAGGTGTTGACACCTTAATGAAGCCAATATAGGTATCTTTTATCCCAGCTAGTAATCAAGAGATTTTTTATTCCCAGTCTAAATCTTATGCTTCATAACTTCTCAGATCAGATCATTCTGAACTCAATATGTTCCTATTTTGGCAGGAACTACAAATATGGGCCAGCACATTAGTGCAGTCTGACCTCAGTCTACACCACCTGTTTTCTCCTTTCAAAAGAAGTATTGACCCCAACTAATGCTTCCAACACGTTGATTTAAATGCAATTCTAGAAAGAATTTCATTCTGCATGACAAAGGGTAATAAAGAATAAACTAGAAAAATAATGTGTTACAGACACTAGTCATAACTGCTTGTCATATGACCTTTAGTTGAGAACTTGAAAATAGGAGAATCTCTACATAATATAATCTATTTTTTACATACAATCTATTCTCTACATACTATCTATTTCCTATATGCATTCTATTCTGTACCCATAATCCATATTCTACAAAAATCTATTCTCTACATAAAATCTATTCTCTACATAAAATCTATTCCCTACATACAATCTGTTCTCTACATACTATCAGATACTATCTTTTCTTCATATATATGATATCTATTCTCTAAATATGTTACTATCTATTCTCTACATAATAGTTTTTCTTCTGAAACAGAACACAACTGACAGTCCTGCACTAGTTGGCTAAATTTCAAAACACCCCCCTAATACATGACAGGCAAAATGATTATGCAGTATACCACATCAAGTCTTACCTTGTTTTCATTATGTTTTCAAACAAGTATTGAAGAAGTTAATTGTCCTAGAGAAAGTTAATATCTTCCTGGACTATTTGCCCATCAAAGGTAATTCTAAACAATAATGACGACACCCAGGGATTATCCTTTGTCATACTGACCCCAAAATATTACTATTTTGACAGGAGGTGAAGAAAAAATCCAGTCGCACCTATTGGCATTCTGATCATAGTATACACGACTTTGATGTCGTTGTTTACAAAATAGATATACATGTATTAGAGACATTTATTCACCCTTTCATGTCTTGAAATTTTTGTCTGGCCTTATTGAAAGAGATAGCAGAATTACATTCAATTTGAAATGAAACCATCCTATGGGGTAGAAATTATTGTATTATTGTGGGAAAGGGCCAAATCGCTTGTTACAAGCAATTTATGTTTTATTCGTTTTCTTAAGTATAAAATCACAGCAACGTAAAAACATCAGTTTGTTCAGGAAAGTGTTAAATGATTTCAGTCTTTAAATTACAAGCAATTCTGGAAAAAGAATATTTATGTCCAAAAACTTCTATTTATTTGTGGAAGCTTTATCCTTTTCATTATTATAACCTTTGACAAGTACAAACAACATAATGACACATACAGGGTTTTCAATAAGTATTGGGTCAACAGATTTTATTTGGAAACCAACAGATTGGCCGGGGGTCAAGGGGGCCGCCTTAGGCCCCCTTGTAGGTCCAGGGCAACGCCCTGGTAGGGGGCCCAGGGGGGCGAAGCCCCCTGGCCGAAAAAGAATTAAGGTATTTCTCAATCCATTTGGAGAGCTCTCCTTAGTGTTTTACATTGCAGATTTTCTTATATATCATAATTCTTAGAGTATGTTTTAGTTTTATACAAACGAGACAGTATAACCCTACCATGTTTATCTTTATTTTTTTCAAAATACATTATTTTGCGTTTTTATTATTATTATATCGAATTATTGCTTGATTATGTGCAATTTGAATGACTGGTAAATTTCAATATATTTTTAAATCTGCAGCTGATGCATACTTAAATATCCTCACAAATGAATAATTTTGAATATTTTTGTATTTGTAATAATTATACTTAATATATAATCAATATTAAATTGATTTTACACGAAATAAAATTGGGGCAGAGATATACGTTCTGCCGACTTTCCGATGGGTCGAGTTGACCGGTCACCGTCTATAAGACGCATTAATTGACCCAAATTACACTAAATCGCAAAACTATACGCTTAAAAGCTCAAAAATTATTAAATGTCAAATCATTCTTATCGAAATCATCGTCTTTTTTAATGCAAAGTCGAAGAAACCACGATTGTCTTCAGTAGAGACTTTTTTCTTTTTAGTTTGGCGTCCATGTTAACCAACATGTGAAATCAATTTCGTATCGTTGTATATGATTGGATGACTGTTTTAAAGTATCCAATGATAGGCCTCGTAACATGGATACGCAAATTAGACGGGTTTCGCGGTAAATAAAGCGGTGGTGGGGTAAAATCTCACCGGTGTCGCGGTAAAACTTCTATGGCATTAAAGCTTTATTTTGTAAACAAAAAGTGACTGACATTTCTAAATTCCGGCATAAACAACCGATCAAAAGTTGATTTCAACCGATGTTTTAGATCGGCAATCGGTTATTAATGAAAACCCTGCACATATTTCCGATACAACACAAGCCATTGATGTAACATCACACAAACAGCATGAATTTTCCCCAACACATATTGCTATATATTTTTCTTATCATGGTCTTATTATCTTCGAAATTGTGTACACCATTGTCTTCTGGCAGAATCACTGTGATATCCTTGGGTCTTACAGAAAATACACAGTTCACACAAGTCGTTATTATCTATCACACATAATTATTTATCATAGCTTATACATAATGGCAAAGTTTAGGTTTACACAGAATAACCCTCTAATTTTCTATCTGAATGAATTCTATGGAAATCCAATCATTTCATCCTAGAAAATCACCACTGAACAGAATAGGTCTCTTAATTTGATTGCTTTATATATTGATTGAGTTTGGCCAATTTTCTCAGTTACATAATTTCGATGGTAGAAATCAAACACTAGATGTATCAATTAAATGGTTTGTGAAAGTTTTCCAGGAGACAATTTCATCAAACTTCAAAACAAGAGGGCAATAGTGGCCCTAAATTGCTCACCTGAGCGGAATGTCTCGAATTTTTTATCTAATTTCATTGACCACAATTGATTGGGCAAAAAATGTGGCCTCTAGAGTGCATACAAGGTTTTTCTAAGATTTGACCCTGTGACCTAGTTTTTGACCCAGTTTTGAATTAATACAATATTTTATCACAACAATCATTCTTATAAAATCTCAGGTTGATGGGGTGGGGGGGATGTGGCCTCTAGAGTGCATACAAGGTTTTTCTAAGATTTGACCCAGTGACCTAGTTTCTGACCCAGTTGACCCAGTTTCAAACTCACACTAAATTTCATCAAGACAATCATTCAGGCCAAATTTCAGGTCAATTGGGCAAAAAACATGGCCTCTAGAGAGCATACAAGGTTTTTCTAAGTTTTTACCCTGTGACCTAGTTTTTGACCTTAACTGACCAAGTTTTGATCTCTTACAAGATTTCATCAAGATAATCCTTTTGACCAATTTTCAGGTTGATTGGGAAAAAATGTGGCCTCTAAAGTGCATGCAAGGTTTTTCTAAGATTTGACAAAGTGACCTAGTTTTTGACCCAAGATGACCAATTTTCGAACTTGTCTGAGATTTCATCAAGACAATCATTCTAACTAATTTTCAGGTTGATTGGGCAAAAAATGTAGCCTCTAGAGTGCATACATGGTAAATGTTGACAACAGATGACACATGACAGACATCACAATCCAGCAATCTCTGGTTTCCCCAGTGTGTCTCTCTCAAGGCTTGCAACATAGGTCATGACCTACATCATCTGTCACATATTTTCACTAGCCTGTTTTCAAATTTTTCAGCTCTTAACTAATGTTGAAGACCTATCGAAACTAGATGGTTGTCCCAGGACAACTGCTGTCGAGCCTGCAAACTTTTGTAGGTATCATGCTCAAGATAAACACAATTTTAGTGTTTGACCTTGGGCTGTGACCTTGAACTTTGTTTGTTTGTTTGAATGGGGTTCTACGCTGTTTTCAACAATCTTTCAGTTATATCGCGCAGCTGGAGCACCTAACAATGGAATCCTGGTATTTCTCACACCAGTACTACCATTACATCCTTTCCTAGCCTCCAGCTGCTATCCCACATAGGTCTACGATTATCGACCCATTGGTGAGAGACAAATTGTCGGAAAGGATGAGTGCCGCCATCAGGGATCGAACCCGGGACCTATAGATTGACAGTCCGACGCTCTACAAACTGCGCTATGACGGCGGCTGACCTTGAACTTGAAGCTATCAAAAATTTTTTTTGAAATGGCACATCTACTCATGATGGTGAATAATTGGGCCCAGTTATTTTTAAATCCATGCTTAATTGTAGGAGAAATGATCTGGACAAGCACAAATTTAGTGTTTGACCTTGAGCTGTGACCTTGAACTTGAAGCTATCCAAACAGTTCTTTCAAATGGCACATCTACTCATGATGAAGAATAATTGTGCCAAGTTATTTTGAAATCCATCCGTAATTGTAGGAGAAATGCTCGGGACAAGCTCAATTTTAATGTTTGACCTTGAGCTGTTACCTTGAACTTGAAGCAATCCAAAAAATCCTTCAAATGGCACATCTACTCGAGAATGATTGTGCCATGTTATTTTGAAATCCATCCATAAATTTTGGTGCAATTATCTGGACAAATTCGGACGGACTAAAGCACTAATGCACATACATCAACTTGTCATAGTGACAACCTTGTCTTGCTCTCCTCAAGTGGGCTCAACAAAAACTAGTTCATCTCGTGCCGTCAGTGTAGATTGTTCTTAAACCTTGTCATGCTGAATAAAGCCTCTTCAAAACTATGTTAAAATCAAAGGTCAGAAAGCACTGAAAACACTCATTTTGTGTAGGTAATTATTTTGAAAATTAATGGTATACACAATGCTAGCTTTAAAGGGACAAGCAGGAGGTCTAAACAAATATCAGACTGCACATAATGTATGTGTAATAATTCAGGAGGTTATTTGTTTTGTCACCTTTTTTTATTCCTATTGAGTTTGGGTCATATGCAAAAAGCCACTTCTAACTCATCAGATTACCATGAAGACGATATCTGACTAATATCCAACTATTTCATGCTTGTAAGGGCATATTTTTGGGCATTTGGAAATTTTTTGTTATTTAAGATTCCTAACTTCATATGAATATGTTGGTATAAGCCAGCAGTTATCACTGATGTCATCATTGGTCCTTCATGCCACTGTATCCTAGGTAAATAGTAGACAAAATACAGTACTGTGAACTCTTTCATGTACATTTTAATCTAGTCTTGTGAAATGTTTACTGAAGGTACCACTAGTTTCATACCACACCTATAACATGGTATCAAAACAAACACATACCTTGGTGTTCACACTGTTTGAAATCTGCAAAGACATCATGATGTGCAATTTGCAAGAAAAGAAACTTGTAAATGAGAGCCAAAATGGTCCTAAGTTACTCACCTAAATTTACCATTGAAATAAACAATCTGAACCCAAATTTAGATCAGTTAAACAGAAAATATGGCTGCAACAGTGTCCATACAAGTTTTCTAAGATTTGACCTAGTAGCCTGTTTTTGTGTGTAGTTTTAGCAAACCTGTCTCGAATATATCTAACTGCCTATGCTGGATTAGCAAAGCTGTCTTTAATATTAAGACAAACATTATAAGTCTCATGGCATTTGAGTAAAAAATATGGCCTCTATAGGGCTCACACATATGTTTCTCACGTTTTAACCTGTAGTGACCTATTATTTGGCCCAAAGTGATCAAATTATTTGTATTGAATATGTCTAAGGTATGATCACAATAAATTTTAGGACAAACTATCAAGACTGAGCTAAAATTGAGGAAGCTATAGAGTGCACAGTTTTTAAAGTTTACACCTTGTGACCTTGTTATTATAACCCAAATATGATCCATTATCCTACTTTTCTTAGATATTATCAAGATAAACATTCTGACTATATTTTGTGACATTTGGGCTAAAATCTTAATTCTACAGGGCAAGCAACATTTCATTGTATGATATGCACCTTGAGCAATTTTTGCCATCACATGTCATTATTGCAATCATGCTTGATTGGTTAATCTAGTTTTGATTAATAGCTGCTATCCAGTATATATGCTTTCAAGTTGTGTCCACTACTCCTATAAACTTGACATATTTATTAAGTCTTCTCCATATCTAACACATAGTCTTCTCTAAAACTAACGAACAGTCTTCTACAAAAGTGATGAATAGTCTTCTACAAAACTAATGAATAGTCTTCTTAGCCTAAAAAACAAAATTTATGAATTCTCTTCTCTGAAACTAACAAAATTCAAAAGGAAAAGTCATGGGAACCAAATATCCGTACAGTATTTCAAAGCCTTCTAGTTCCCCATTGAAACCTTATGGGTGGGTATTCGTTAGAATCCATTGGATATTTAAAAGGGTACCAACAACAAAATGTAAAAATTTGAATTCTTATTTTCATTTTTTTTAATTAAGGTATTCAAAATTATTCAATGATAGTAAACTGTTTAACCCATTACCAGATGACAAATTTTAGACTGGTCCAAATTGAAAGTAGTTGCAGACGATAATTTTAAGCTTATGAAATTTTGGATTTTTTTTCACTTGTTTCAAGTAATTTCTTCATTTTCCACAATGTTTTCCAAAGCTTTTTTTCTTGGATGTGTCTAAAAGAGTCTCTGTGTGGGAATGGGTTAAGCCTTAATTTGATGGTACATAATCTTGTCTGAAATGAGTCAATAGTTTTGATGAAGTGGTTGATATTTGAACTTTAAATCCATATTATTTAAAACAAATCACACTTCATTGTACAAAATAAAGCATAAGCCAAGAAAATATCCTTCTTCAGTTATGTTTATAAGTATAATACCAAAAGCACATATCGTTCCCAATAAACAAAGCAAGTATGCCAACCTATTACTATCTTACTTAATGTAGGTTAGCAAATTTATCAAAGCTAACATTTTACTGTCATAAGTTTTTGCAAACAACCTGCCTTTATAATCTTGAACAAACAATAGATAAAGAATCTAGACAATTTGCATGTCAACTTTTATTTACTTGCCGATTGATCCACCTACTACAGCATGTTATTGTTTTGGGGAACTTACACCAAGAGTCACTGTCTCTTTTTTGAACTCTGTAGTCCATGAATTGTGTGCATGGTATCTTTGTACATGTGCATCAAGTGAAGATTCAGATCAGCCAGAGCAACCACAGTCTGATAAGACTCTTTACTATGCACATAGGTTATGACCTAAAGTTTCTTTGGTAATCAATTAAATAGCAATCTTCACCCATTTCCACTCAGCCCCACCTTTTTACACATTTAGGTTACACACTTAGGAAGGTTTGTGTAAAATGAAGAAATTGCTTGGAACAATGTTTCCGGCACAGAAAGTTGAAAAAATCTAAAAATTTAACAACTTTATATTTTCGTCTACAACTTCTTTCAATTTGGACCAGACTTAAATTTTGTTTCTTGGGAATAGGTTAATGGACTGTGTGACTGTGCATGCTAATATGTGCCTTGGATTTCATGCACGAGAAAAATGGTGGACATGTTACATACAGGCTGTCACGATAACTTACAGAAGTAGAGAAGAAAGAAATGTAGGTCACAAAGTTGTGTCCTTAGACATTAATTAACATTTTTCATATACAAAAACATGTTCCCAGGTAACCATTTTCTAATGAATGTGTGACAGGTGAGTTCTATGTGTACACTGTAACAAAACAAATGAATCAACTCTTTGGCAAAACTGGCCGTGGCTATTACACGTAGGATTCCTAGTCAAGGGATTCCAGGTTGATCCCTGGCAGGGTCGAATATTCTTTCTGATATTTATCTGCCATCAGTAGGTGGATAATCGTAAACCAAAGTGGGAAGAGTAGATAGAGGCTTGGAAAGGATGTAGGGTTAGTACTGATGTGAGAAATACGAGGAATCCATTGCTGGATGCTCAAGCCGTCATGATATGACTGAAATACTGTTAAAAGTGGCGTTAAACCCTTACCTGTCAAACATAAAACCAACTGACCAATCAAATTTTGACAGGAAGTGAGCTTTTAGTTTCAACATTTGTATCAATCAATTTTGATGGTTTGGCAAGTTCAATATTGTAGCAAGTAACAACTGCGTATTCAATGACAGGTCACGACAGTTGATAAAAAAATCCAATTACCAATCAAATCAACTGTTTGGACAGGAAGGTAATAAATTGTTTATCTCCGACAATTATTTCAAGCATTATTGATTATCGCAAACTTAAACATCCTAACTACAGCTTATCCTAGTTGTAGTTATTACATTCAAAACACCAACAAATGAATTGCCCTATGTTTCGCATCCTGACCATATAAGTTATGCAATATCTCAGTCAAACTTCCTTATTTGAGGTCAGTGGGAAGGGTTGGCCATCATTCAATTTCCATCCACTGCAACAAAATTATTTCAATCCTTGTCATGCTGAATCTTAAAAGTTCCTGTTTTGGCAGGAGGTCTAAACAAAGATCAGCCTACACATAATGTGCAGTCTGATCTTTGTCTAGACCTCCTGATTTCGTTTGTTTGAATGGGGTTTTAACAATCTTTAAGTTATATGGCGCAGCTGGAGCACCTAGCAATGGATTCCTGGTATTTCTCACACCAGTACCACCATCACATCCTTTCCTAGCCTCCAGCTGCTATCCCACATAGGTCTACGATTATTGATCTATTGGTGGGAGACAAATAGTCGGAAAGGACGAGTGCCACTGTCGGGGATCGAACCCAGGACCTCTAGATTGACACTCCGACGCGCTACCAACTGAACTATGATTGCGGCTAGACCTCCTGATTGCTGGTTTAAAGCCAGCATTATTTATCCCATTTATTTTCTAAATCATTACATATGTAACATGCAATTCCTTCATTTTTCCAGAATGTTGCAAAGCTTTTCTTCTTGAGAGGCATCAGAAAGTGGGATTGAGTGGAAATGGCTAAAAACAGTCCTATCCTGGGTTACATAGCATTGACACATAGAAAATACTCAAGTTATTCTTTTCTAAAACAGTTTTGTAAATACAGGTCCCTCTTAAAGAACTTGGAAACTAACAAACTGATACATGTATCAATAGGAGAATACTAAGGGGAAATATTCTAATAATCATTAATATGCATACAAGAGTTATTTCCCTTTGATAAGGATTAATTTCTCCAAACCTGCATTCTGAAATCATCCAGTATCATGATACATAACATTCATGAAATTTGCACTCATTTTGACCTTGCTAAACGAAGATAATTTCAGAATGATTAAGACTTTTTAAGTACAGGAAAATTGTTGTTGCCAAAACATTCATCTTTTCAAAAAAAAATTTTAACACTTTCTTTCTTAAGAAATTACCCGTTTTCCTTACTGTTTTCAAAATTTTACTTATTCTGAATTCAAAAGGGTAGCAGAAAACATTATAAATTAAGAAATTAAAAAAGTAGCCATCCTTTATGATAGAAAATATTGTAGAAAAAGACGAAATTGCCTCAACCAATGAACATTCCAGCCAGGTTCTATCAAAGTTTGCCAACTAGTTCAGGAGATTTTTAACCCATTACCAGATGGCAAAAGTTTAGATTGGTCCAAATAGAAAGGAGTTGCAGACGGCAATTACAAATTGATGAAATCTAAATTTTTCAACTTTCTAGGTAGAAACCATTGTGTAGAATGAAGAAATTGCTTTTAACAACTAATTTCTTCATTTTATACAATGTTTTCCCAATTATTTTCAACAGGTGTGACAAAAGGCATCAATTTATTGGAATGGGTAAAAGAATTGTTAAAAGATGCCCAACAACTACGCATGTCCAGAACGCCAGACGTTTGTGATTACAATAGCTCACCTTGTGCACTTCATGCTCATGTGAGCTGAAAAATCTCTCTTATCATGAATTCCCAGCATTGTTGATCCTTGACTTTGTAATGGAACAGTTTATAGTATTACAGTTAGTTTACTTAACCCTTTCCTATTTTCCAAAATTTTAGACCAGTCGAAATGCAAAGGTTTTTCAGACGAAAATTTAAATTGATTTTATTTGAAAATAACAGTTCAATAGTGTGGGAAATATTGTAGAAAGAAAAATTGCTTGTCAAGAGCATTTTCTTCTTTTTCAACTACTACATTTCTCCTATTAAACACTCCTGGTAAACTCCTAGTTTCTTGATCACAACCACAATATCAGGTGCTGGTTATTAATCCGTCCACACTCTGTGACACTTTTAGTCACCCTCAAGGAAAAAAGCTTTAGAAAACATTGTGGAAAATGAAGAAATTGTTTGTTACAAAATTCTCTATTTACATTAATGATACAAGCAATTTCTTAATTTCCACAATGTTTCCAGACATTTTTTCTTGAAGGGCAAAAAAAGGAAGGCTTGTGTGGGAATGGGTTAACAGCTACTAATTTTTCAATTTTCATCCAATTTGAACCGTTTTCTGAAACTTCTTTCAATTTGGACCAGTCTAAAAATTTCATTGTCTGGTAACTGGTTAAATAAACTTGAGTCAAAAAAGGTGGACCATTCTTAGAATGATGCATTCAATTATTTCTCTTGGTAAGTATGGATTATTTGTTTGGTGGTGAAAATTCATACCAAGTTTCAAGAAAATACTTGTAGTAAAAATTGTCCAGGATTTGTCCCAGTGCACCCTTACAAAGATGACAATTATTACTGGGTATGCCTCAAAACAGCCAAGTTAAAAATAGTATTTCACATGAAATTAAGACGTGAAATTTAGTTGTTAACAATGGCCTGTTGATAATACATTAATTGCTGTATTGCAGGAAGTATTGTATCATTCCAAATATGTCAATACTAGACATTTCCCATCTACCTATATTCAGTCCTTAGACTGTTTTTAACCCTGCTGAACCAGGAATATTCCTGTTTTTTTTGCAGGAGGTATAGACAAAGATCAGCTTGCACATAAATGCAGTCTGACCTTAGTGTTCACCATATGTATATCCATTCTAAGTCACAGTTATTCATAAAATTCAACTTTCATAATAAATATTGACCCATAACTAGTACTTTCTGAGCTTTTAGACCTTTGATTGCAGTTTTGCAAAGGATTTTATTGAGCATGATAAGGGTTGATATCTTAGTATATTCACATTGCAAGTGTCCATAATACCAACATTGTTTTTCCCCCATTAAATATTTGTTATGTTTTAATGCATACATACAAAATTTGGTCCAATCATATCATATCACACATGCATCAGAAACGCTTGGTCCTTGCAATGCAACATGGTTTCATGGGACATATTTCACCTTTCCCATACAGTCATTATCTTTATGATTTGAAGTTGTTTTATTTGTGAAAACATTGTCAAAAAAGAAGTCCTTGTAACAAGCATTTTCCTTCTTTTTTCCCAATTTTTCAGCTAAATATTTTTTTTCATCATACACACTATAAACACACATGTAGTTACATACTTTCATAATAATTATCAAACATTAACGCACTACCAGATGACTGATTGAATGAAATTGGGTTTAACACCACTTTTACCAGTATTTCAGGTATATTGCAGCAGTTAGAGCACCTTATCATGGATTCCTGGTATTTCTCACACCAGTGCTACAACATCCTATCAGAGACTCCATCTGCTCATTCCACTTAGGTTTACTATTATCCATCCATTAGCTTGAGACAAATGTCAGAAAGGATATTCACCACTGCGGGGATGACAATATTAAAGACTTGTCCAAATTGAAAGAACTTGCAAACATTTCAATTTACACTGAAATTGGAAAAGCATTGCTAAATAGGTTAGAAAACATTGTGAGAAAAGACAAAGTTGCTTGAAACAAGCAATTTCTTCTTTTCCCACTAAGTTTTCCATAAGTGTAATTTTTCAGGTCATCAAAAAGCATCATTATGTGGTAATGGGTTAAATCATTGAAGAGGGTATTAAAGAATTTGAAAAAAAAAAAAAAGGTCCTATGGCAAAAAATAAGCTCCCTCTCAGAGAACTTATATAATTATGAATGCTACCCTTAGTCTTTCTTTTTAGAATTTTAATGACATAACTTTAACATGATTACCCTCTAGAATATACACTCCATCGCTGTAAAATGACAAAACACGGTAACATGCAGACCCACTTTTCTTGCCTGTAACATCATAGGGGCCAGGACATAGTTTCCAGATTGATTGACAATTTCAACCTAGGGGCCCAGCCTGCCAAAATTCAAAATAGGCATTTTCTCAAAAGTTCTAGGGGCCCATCCCAAAACTTAGGGGCCATGGGCGACTGGGCCCCTGCTAGTTCTTCCCTGCAAATAGTTTCCAGAGAGTAAATTAGTGTTAATCCATTTCCACACAATGACACTTTGAATGCTCCCCAAGAAAAACAATTTGGAAAACATTGTGTAAAATGAAGAAACTGCTTGAGCAAAGCAATTTATTCATATTCCACAATGTATTCTACCCGGGTCTGAAATTCATAAACTTCAAATAATTATTGTCAGCAACTCCTATCAATACAAGTCTACAATTTTGTTGTTTTGGAATGGGTTAACCTATTCCCACATGAGAAAATTTAGATTGGTCCAAATTGAAAGAAGATGTAGATGTAAATTTTATGTTGATGAAATTCCAAAATTCTTTGTCTTTTGAGGTAAAAAAAACCCATTATGGACATAGAGGAAATTGCTCAAAACAAGCAATTTCTACTATGTCCACATTGTTTTCCAAGTTTTTTTCTTGAGGGGCTTAAAAAGGAGGGCTTGTGTGTGAATGGGTTAAACCCTGCAAGCTGTCAAATTGTATAATGTAGATATCATAGCTAGAAAGTAGAATATGCTGGCTAATTCAGCAGGGTGTACTTATTAATGAATTTGCTTGTCTAGACATAATCCATGTTGTACAGGGAAATTGCAGCACCTATCCTTTCCACTTTGGCAACAGGGTCTAAGTCCAACATCAACAAATGTGGTGTCATTTGGACTCACTGGACAGGAGCCTGAGGGTTCTTGCTAATTTTTTGGAGTCCCAGTATCATAGATTGATAGTATTTATGTTTATCAAAAGAGATATTTAACAAAAACTGTGTTTTGGTTATTATCTCATTACGACCAAATAACACTTTTTGATCCCTCGTGATAAAAAGCTTTGAAAAACATTGTGGATAATGAAGAAATGGATTGATACAAACAATTTTTCATTATCCACCTTATTTTCTACCAAAGAAGACAAAGATATTAAAAATTCTTCCAACTCGAAATTGTCGTCTGCAGTTTCTCTCAATTTGAACATAAACTATGTAGTGTGGGCATGGGTTGACTCATTTTAGTTGAAAAAAGAATCATATTTTTAACCTTATAAGATGGCTTTAGTTAACCCATTCCCACTTGACAAAATTTTAGACTGGTCCAAATTGAAAGAAGATGCAGACGACAATTTCAAGATGATGGAATTATAATTTTTTTCATCTTTTTCAATAGAAAACATTGTGGATAATAAAGAAATTGCTTGATACAAGCAATTTCTTCATTTTCCACAATGTTTTCCAAAGCTCTTTTCTTGAGAGGCGTAAAAGTGAGGGACTGAGTTGGAATGGGTTAAATAAACTTCTTCATGACTTTAACCCTTACCCGTTTTGAAAATTTTAGACTAGTCAAAATTGAAAGAGGTTGCAGACGACAATGAAAACTAGATGCTATTTGAAATGAAGCCATCCTATGTGGTAGAAAATATTGTGGAAAAAGAAGAAATTGCTTGTTACAAGCAATTTCTTCTTTTTCCACAATTTTTTCTCGCGTATAAAATCACAGGAACGTAAAATCCCGTATTTGAATGGGAAAGGGTTAAAAGAATGTAGAGTTAAAAGTACACTTTAATGGAAAAATTAGTGCCAAATGGAACTGAAAAATTGCACCAAAAGAAAATATTGCTTGTAACAATCTAATGTTTTGCCCTTACTTAGACCTGCAGTTTACTGAATATGGGAATGATTAAATGATAGCATTTGAAATTCAACACTACATACTTTGTACAACATACTTTTGGAGGTTTGCGAAGTCATCACAGGAAGCATTCTTTGGCAAACTAGTATTTACATATTTTGTCACTGTGTTTTACTATACTGTCAGAGTAGATAACTACAGTTGTTGCAATATCAAGGGGTCAGACCAATACTGTTATAAGTGCCAATAGATATATAGTCACAAGCAACAGTTTGCTCTCACATTCTATATCCTCACTTCTTTGAAGAAATGGTTCAGTCAGTCAACCTCCTTACTTAACCTATTTCCACATAACAAAATTTTAGACTGGTCCAAATTGAGAGAAATTACAGAAGACAATTTCAAGTTTATGAAATTTTAGATTTTTTCAACTTTCTGGGTAGAAAACATTGTGGAAAATGGAGAAATTGCTTGTTACAAGCAATTTCTTCATTCTACACAATGTACACAATTCTACACAATGTTTTTCCAATTGTTTTTCTTGAAAAGGTATCCAACATTTACATATTTGAGATTATCTAAAGAGAGGTAACCATGCACAAAATATGAAGAAAATCCATTAAAAAGATGAGGAATTACTACATGTCATAATTTGGTGGCCATGTTGGAAAAAGCCAATCAATGAAATTATAATTCATCCTTGTCCAAGATACATGATTTGATATTTCCATACGCAGAGATGATTGAGGTTTTAAAAGTAAAATATACTTCACATGTACAGAAGCCATTTCAATGAAAAGACCAGTTTTGTGGTTAGTTGGCAATCCCATACCTTTAAGTATACAAGGGTTATTATGTTTTCCTTTTTTCATCTACAATCTTCATAAGATAATGTGAATCATTCTGTTAAAATGAGGTGATTGAGATAATTTTTTTGACAACATTTAACATAGGACCAATTGGAATCCACAGAACAAGCTCAAAAAAGAGGAAGTGATTTAACCCTTGTCATGCTGAAACCAGAATATTCCTGTTTTTGCAGGAGGTAAAGACAAAGATACTTAGCTACTTTTTGAAGCCGTAAAAATGTATAAATGGGAAATACTGTAAGAAAAGGAGAAATTGCTTATAACAGGTAATTCCTCATCTTCTCAGTGTTTTCTACCTTATTAGGCATTTATTTTCCAATTGAAGGCAATTTGAAGCGTCATCTGCGAATTCTTTCAATTTGAACCACTCCGTAACTTTGTTGTCCAGACATTTAAGAAATTGCCTGTAACAACCAATTTCTTCCTTGTCCACAATGTTTTCCAAAGCTTCTGAAAAGCTGAAACAAGCGGGATTGAGAGGTAATGGGTTAATGGTCCCTAAAAATTTAGAGTTTAGTTTGTTTTGATGGAGGAATTATCGATATAAAAATAGTTAGATTCAACTTGACCCGGTCATAACAAAGATTTATTACAGTGCACCTTTCCAATACAGAATTCCATTCCATTCAATACATAATTTAAATAACAACATCAAGCCAGTTAACCCATTCCCACACAGCAAAAATTTAGGGTGGTCCAAATTGAAAGGAGTTGCAGACGACAATTTAAAGTTAATGAATTTTTAGATTTTTTCAACTTTCTGGGAGGAAAATATTGTGGAAAACGAAGAAATTGCTTGTCACAAGCAATTTCTTGGTTTTCCACAATGTTTTCCAATGTTAACCTTGAGGGGCGTCCAAAGGCGTCACTGTGTGGGAATGGGTTGAGGTCTTTGGAATCAGATTTAGCAGATCTTCATTATCATTATAATATTTCATACAAGCACATTCTTGCATCTCTTTTTTTCTCAGGAGAGATACTTACAGTAATGTTTTACAACGATTGACCTTTTACCAGACGGCAAAATTTTAGATTGGTCCAAATTGAAAGGAGTTGCAAACAACAATTCAAAGCTTATGAAATTTTGGATTTATTTTACCTTCTGGGGTAGAAAACATTGTGGATAATAAAGAAATTGCTTGTAACAAGCAATTTCTTCATTTTTCACAATGTTTTCCTCAAGCTTTTGTTCATGGGGCGTCTTAGGCATCATTGAAGGGAATAGGTTAAATGTAATTAACTTTTCCAATTCCTGCAAGCTGTTTAACCCATTATCACATGAACAAATTTTAGACCAGTCAAAATTCAAAGAAATTACTGACGACAATGTTAAATTAATGATTTTTTGTAAATCTATGTCTTTCGGGGTAGAAAGTATTGTGTTTAAAGAAGAAATTGCATCTACAAAGCAATTTCTTTGTTCTTCACAATGTTTCCAAAGCCTTTATATTGAGAGGCATTTAAAAGCATCAATGTCTTGGAAAGGGTTAAGAGAGGAAAATCTTCAAGGCTCTTTCTTGACCATTGTATTTCATTGAAACTAAGCAATGATTTCCTTTTAGCCCTTTCCTGCTTTACATTTCAAAATCAAAGGTTTTGCAGACAAAAATTAAAAGTAGATTTAATTTGAAAAATAAAGATTGAGTAGGGTAGAAAATATTGTGGAAAAAGAAGAAATTGCTTGTTATAAGCAATTTCTTCTTTTTCCACAATGTTTTCCTCAAGCATAAAATCACCGGGATGTAAAAACCAGGAATTAAACAGGAAATGGTTAACCCTTTCCTGTTTTCCAACAATTTAGACTGGGCAAAATAAAAGGAGGTTGCAGGCGACATTGAAAATTTGATACCATTTGGAATTAAACCATCCTAAGTGGTACAAGCATTTTCTTCTTTTTTACAATATTTTCACAAGTATAAAAAAAACAGGGACGTAAAAACCAGGAATTGAACAGAAAAGGGTTAAGGGAAATTTTATTTCCCTTGCTGCAATGTAACACCTAATACATTATCATGGCTTTACTGCAGCGGTAACAAGCCATTTCTCCTTATCTCACAAAGTTTTAATGCCTTTTATTTCCAAATTTCAACTTCTAACATTATTCTTTTGATATTGACCAGTCTAAAATTTTATTGCAAGTTAATTGGTTAAGGCAGTCTTGCACTCCCTCCTCTTTCTACCTGTATGGCCTACATTTTCTGCTGACTAAAAAGGTGTCAATCTTGCAAGGAGCTGATAAGCCCTTGGTTTGAAATTTCCATCTTGTTTGAATGTACAAGATTTGTGTCTCAGGTATGTATAACAGCATTTTTGAGCAGCTTACTCACTGATAAGCTCCCAGATGTTACTCAGTGAAAATACTTGATAAACAATACAGAAACAATACAGAGAGCTTTCTACAATTTTATGAAGCCATTTGTCACATGTCATGTGTAACCCCATTTCCAAACCCCACTACCATATGACAATAGTTTTGACTAATCTAAATTCAAGGATATTGCAGATGATAGTTTTAGTTGATGAAATCAGGAAGTAGAATTACCCTGTGCAGGGGTGTGGAATTCCCATGCCCGATTCGTCCGACCTGGGCTTTTCTTCCTGCGGACAAGTAGATTCTTTTAGGCTACTTGTCCATGGACAAGTAAATATCAGGGCAAATCTTGGAATAGTTACCAATTAGTCTTAATAGATATTAGAGATTGATTAGCAAAATATTTGTATCTAAGGGTAGAAAACATTGTTTTAATGAAGAAAATGCTGAGTTCAGCATTTTCTTCTGTAAAAACAATGTTTTTTCCAAAATTTTTTTATTCTCTTATTTTTGGACAAGTCCATTCTGACCCCGGACAAGTAGAAAATCGCATGTAACTTGTCCAGGGACAAGTGGACAAACCCGTATTTCCACACCCCTGCTGTGCCTGACTTGTCCGACACTGGCTTTTCTACTTGTAAACAAGTACATTTTTTAATGCCATTTGTCCATGGACAGGTTAATACCAGGACAAATCTTGGAATGGTACAAAATAGATCTCAAAGATAGCTAAATATATATGAAAATTACCATACTGTCTATATTGAAGGTTAGAAAATGTTGTTTATGAAGAAATGTTTTTCTCAAAATTTATCTATTCTCTTTTTTGCAGATAAGTTTATTTTGATTTAGTCCAAGTAGAGAAAATCAACTTTTCCACACCCCAAATGAAAATTCATATATTTATCATATACTGACTTTTGGGTAGAAAATAATGAGGATAACGAAAAAATTGCTCATAAAAAGCAATCTCTTTTATCTTTAAATGTTTTCGAAAGCTTTTTTATTCAGAGCATAGAAAAGCAGGACTTTGTAGAAATGAGTTAAGCCTAAGGATTCACCCTAAGCCTTGTCATGCTGATCCCGGAATATTCCTGCTTTGACAATAGTTGTCTGATCTTAGCCTACACTACCTGCTCTATTTTGTTGTTTTGAGAGAAATCTTTGAATGCAAAAAAGATATATTTATGTCAAAGTTTTTCCAATATATTGAAAAGAGGAAACATATTCAGCAGGACAAGGAATAAAAACATTGTGTAATGTTCCTCATACTTGGAGTGTTAAAGCAATCCCCCCCCCAAAAAAGATTTTTCTTACAGAAACAAGCATCAATTTTTGTGTATAATATGAGGGCCTGAAGAAAGCAAATGGGGACGCCACTCACAACAATAATCCTTTGACAATCTAACAGTAGAGTGGTTTCTATGACTAAGGACTTCCTTCAACACTAACCCATAAACCAGATGACAAAATTTTTGACTGGTTCATATTGATGACAATTGCAGACAACAATGTTAAAGTAAACTTTTTCTTTTTCAATTTTTCAACTTTGAAACATTGCGGAAAATGTAGAAATTGCTTGGTTGATGCAGTTTCTTCATTGAACTCCCATGTGTTCCCAATTATTTTTCTTGAAAGGCATCAAAAAGATTCGTTGTATGCGAATGGTTTAAAAAAATTTTAAAAGGAACCTGACAATGTTCGAAACAATCAGTAATGATACTATCATATGGAATCATAATTATTTATCCATTAACAAACAACAAGATTTGAGACTGGTCCAAAATGAAAGAAATTGCAGGTGGCAAGTCAAGAAAATTTAAATATTTTTGTCTTTGGGGATGATAACATAGTGAATAATGGAAGAAGTTGCTTGTAACAAGAAATTTCTTCATTTTCAACAATGTTTTCCAAAGCATTTTCCTGGAGGGGCATAAAAAGCAGGCTTGTGTGGGAATGTTTTAACCCTTTCCTGTTTCTCTCAATTTTAGACTGGCCCAATTTGAAACATGTTGCAGACAATTAAAAGTGAGTGCAATTTGAAACGAAACCATTCTATGTGGTAGAAAATATTGTGATAAAAGAAGAAATTGCTTGTATCAAGCAATTTCTTCTTTTATCACAATATTTTCTTAAGTACAAGATTGCATGGACGTAAAAACCAGTAATTATACAGGAAAGAGTTAAAACAAGTTTTCTTCCAGATTTTACTAATCTAAACAAGCACTCTTCAGATGCATACCAACTGAAGAACTGTTCAAGACTCAGTAAGCTTCAAGAACCTATCTCCAGAAATTCTTTGTGAAATTTGTCAAAATACACAGAATTCATACAATTCCCAGTGGGGACTCAATTCATCTCATTATTATCTCATATATTTAGATAAAATTGTTAGCTATTCAAAAATAACACACATGAACAGTTTTTACAAGAATTCAAGGAATGTTATGGCCTAGTGTAACAGATGTATATTTATTGATGGCTTCAGCAGCTTTCAATACAAAGAAACTTATACAGAGTTCAAACTATCCTTCTGTTGCCAAATATATGTTACTGAGGGGGTATTCAGTTCTGGAATTGAGGAATAGACATTGTCAATTGAAAAACCCATTTACAAGTCAAAACACTTCCACAGATTTGAGTCACCATGTTAAACTCATAGAATATATCTAATTTGTCATGGTGTGATCAAAACATTGCAAACAAAAGTGTGAATAAACTGTAGCTACCATGTTTAGGTTGTGAAATAAGGCTTTTAGAATGCTGGAACCCCCTTTTATCTAGACCTCTGGCTACAAAATAAGATTTTCTGTGTCCAGCTAAATGTCACAGGGGACAGCAAAAAAATTTGGCAGAGAGTTTTGATTAGTAGAAGTACAGTATGTTTCCAAACTGAATTTCATGCATGCACTCTCCAATCTTAAGTAGTCTTTGCTGTCTGCCTGTCATTTTTTTTCAGCAGGAGGAAGGTTCAGTTCAAACTCATTCAAAATGCTATCTTTACAGGTCATATTATTGAACCTTTAACCAATTTCCAGATAACAAGATTTTAGACTGGTCCAAATTAAAAGATGGTACAGTAGAACATATTAAAAAAAATTGTCTTTGGGGAAAGTAAACATTATGGCTTGTTACAAGCAATTTCTTCATTTCATACAATGTTTTCCAAAGTCTTTTCCTTGAGGGGCGAAAAAAAGCTGGATCGTGTGGGAATGGGTAAAATCTTTGTACAAATTTATCTATTAAAGTATCTGATCAAGTTGTATGAATCAGCCACCATAGGCTAAATTGACCCTTGTTTCCTGCCTTTACTCGGTGGATAATGCATGTAGAGAAAAATAATTATCAGATTTGAAATTAACATTTGCAGTGTTTATTCTAGGATTTCAAAAATGTGGGTGATTTCATTGCAAAACGGACTCAATCGAGAAATTGCCTAGAATAAACACCAGTTTTCACTCTAGGCATAGGGATTGGGGATTCCCCCACTTTTCCCAAAGATCCCCCACATTTTCTAAATTTGCTGAGGATTTTTTTCCATGAGCAGAGAGCATAAAATATCAAAAATTTCTCAATTGAGTCCCATATATCCCCCCCATTTTTGAACTTCTAGAATAAATACTGCTATACATTAACACTCTGTTGTAGGCATGTTAAAGTTTTTCATAAGTGCATAACTTAATACTTTCCTGTACAAACCCAGGATTTTATGTCCCCATGATTTTATACTTGAGAAAGCATTGTGGAGCAAGAGCTTTGTAGAGCGGCGAAAGGGCTTGTCAGTAGCCTTGGCTTGTCAGTAACCTAAGCTTGAATGATAGCTAATGATTTTTGTCAAAAGAAAGATCTTTAATACTGCTTTATAATAACTTACCATTCAACGTTATGTTCAATGGTTAAATTCTATAAACTGACATAAAAAAAATAACCTTGACCAATGACCTTGAAACAAGTTTCAACAGAAAGTACTCGTCACAAGAAATAAAAATATGACCTTGAAAAACTGATCTTGACAAATTAACTATTACAATGGTTCAGTTTAGGTTTTTCAGAGCCATTTGAATTCAATCAATTTAAGAGCAGATACTTCAAGAAAGACCCAAGCTTTATGAATTTCTTAAGTCTTATGCTCGACTAAATATCAGAGATACATTGCGGCAAGATAAAGTTCAATCCAATAGAATTTGTAGGAGGAGTTGTGCACGCACACAAAAAACCCTGTAATTTTAAGCTATATTGTTAAGTAAAGGGCAGATTATTCAGGAACAACTTGACATATCAAACAAATTCTATTCTTAAGCACAACTAGACATCATACAGAGTCATTGTGACAAGTTTCAGTTCATTCTCATTCAGAATGTAGGAGAAAGTGAGCTCACAAGAAATAAAGAGGTTTTTCATTCAATTCAAGAACAGATTTTTCAAGATAACTCAAGAATGACTGGAGTGATTTGAATTTCAAAGGTCTTATGAACAACTAGACATCATAGGGAGTAATTGTGCCAAGTTTCAGCTCATTTCCATTGATAGTTTAGGAAGAGTTGTGCACAAAAAAATGCTAATAGACGGACAGACTGACTGACAGATGGACGGACGAACGGACGGATGACCGGGGCCATAACATAAAAAGACCCTTTGGGCGTATAAAAACGATAAATTGCTTGATGCAGGCAATTACTCCTTTTCCCACATTATTTTCTACCACATAGGATGATTTCATTGCATCCTATTTTCATTTTCGTCTGCAACCTCTTTCAATTTGAACCAGTCAAAAATTTCAAAAAATGGGAAAGGGTTAAATATCAAAAATGTGCACAGCTGATTCAAACCATATTTACCATATTTGGGTTGCCCTCATTTTTTTATAATTTGCATGACCAACTATTCTGCAAAATAAAGTCATTTGATAACTCAGGCTTTGTTGGAGATCAGTGGGCCAGGCTACAGATTGACCGATCTTCAAAACTTTGTATTCAATACCATACTGCTGGAAGCTACCAGTTATTCAAATTATCAATCTGTCATTTCTAGATCCCTGTTTGTTCCACTCTCTACCATGTCTTTCCTTTTCCCTTCAGATCAAAGGGAATCATTATTTAATTGTGGATGAGGTTTTAAACCAGGCAAATTCTACTCAAATCCTGTGTCTTCCACAGCAATACACTATTTGACCCATTTATTGCACAAACATAGTAATATATGTCAACAACCCTTTCTTTTCCACTAGCCATGAAAATTCTTAATTCCACACAGGTTAATATGCACTCAGTAACAGGCAAAAACCTTGCATCTACAGCTTAAATTAGCTGTAGTTATGAAGTTTTGGTCATCCACTGACACATAGGTCTTCAATCTCTTATTTGAAGAGCTCAAAGTAACAAAGCTTACTTCTGATATTAGTAACCTTTGTCAAATTGATTGATCAGAAATTTCATTCATCTCGTAAAGGTAGATATCGATGGGTTTTTTTATGTCACAGATTTTAATTATTCTTATTCCCTTTTCATACACTATTAGAATACAATATTCTGAAAAGTAGTTTGCGAAAATCAGCAGGCTGAAATCAGAGGTCGCTTATCAGAGAAAAACAGGGTATTTCCCTAATAGCCTACGTAGGCTATTAATCTAAAATAGATTAACCTGAGACAGGTGCAAACAATAAAAGGTCATTCACGTGGTGCGAATAACCGTTTGAATCTCGCATTTAGTTTGAATTACATCAAACCAACGTCATCATTATGCCATCAGGAGATATGTTTGATAGCCTGTCTTAAATTCTATAATCGTTAACCATTTGATGTGATTTGATTTAGGATGTTGATTGTTTCGCTAGTAAATTGATTATCTGCCGTTGACTTTCGGTCATATGCAAATGAGGTCAAGCTGGATCAAGATGATCATACTGGAATATCGTGATATCTATATATAACCTTGAATTTCGCTGAACCTTTCCTGTATAACCACAAAAAGCCACTTTAAACCTATAAGATTATCACCAAGACGATATCTGACTAAAATTTAAGTATTAAATGTTCGTTGGATCGTATATTTCGACACTTGGCAATTTTCTAAGTCAAGGTCTGAGAAACATCGATACCTCCCTTTAACTCATTCCAACATAATCCGACTTTTTTACACCCTCAAGAAAACAGATTTGGGAAACATCATGGACATTCAAGAAACTGCTTGTAACAAGTAATTTCTTCAATGTCCACAATGTTTTCTATCGAAAGGCATAGAACTTCAATAATTCACTGACATGAAATTGTCATCTGCAACATCTTTAAATTTGGACCAGACTAAAATTTTCTTGTGTGGGGATAGGGTAAGTTCAAAGATAGATACTATTAACCCTTTCCTGTTTTTTCAAAATTTTAGACCTGTCCAAATCTGAAAGTCTTGCAGACAAAAATTTAAAGTGGATTTCGATTGAAAAATAATTATTCAGTAGGGTGGAAAATATTGTGAAAAAGAAGAAATTGCTTGTTACAAGCAATTTCTTCTTTTTCTACAATGTTTTCCCAATCATAAATTTACAGGGACGTAAAACCAGGGGTTGAACGGGAAAGGGTAATAGAAGAAGAAGTTTAACCTCTTGCCACACAATCCCACCTTTCTACGAACCTCAAGATAAATACTTTGGAAAACATTGTAGAAAATGAATAAATTGCTTGTCCCACAATTCTACCGTAACAGACAGACAAAGAATTTCTAAATGTCATCATCTTTAAATTATTATCTGCAACTTCTTTCAATGCACACAAATCTAAAACTTGGTCATCTTATTGTGAGTTAATTAACAGAAGTTTAAGTTTAAATATCTCAAGTGAACATTTTATTGATCCACTAATGTTAAGGATAATTTCTTCTGAATAACAGCTATAAAAATGTTTGTGAATAAGAGACTTAAACACAATTACAGTTAAGCAAATTCTCCTTTTACCACACTATTTATTTGAACTGCTTAATATCAGCAAATCAATCTACAGGACTTGCAACCCATGATCAGACAAAATGTTTCACTTGTCCAATTGAGAGAGTTGAACACAACATTTCAATGTATATGAAAGTTGAAAAAGTTAGTGAGAAATAGCCTATTCCAAGCAGGGTTTTTTTCCTTTTCCTACAATCTTTTCCTCAGTATATGAGTAATAATGTATGTATGTAATAATGACTTAATATTAACCCAGTCCATTTTAGGTTTCATGGTAAAAGAAAATGATAAAGAAGATTTTTTTTCAACAAGTTTCTAAACAAATATCTAAAATCTCAACCCTTGAAAGATAATCTTCCCTTTGAATTATAAGCCTTTGCTGATCATAAAGCAATATCGTAGAATCTTGTTGTAGATGACACCCTGATTTATCATATTTCCATTAAGTACAAGAGGTTGAACATAAATTAAATAATGATGTATTTGAACAGTTAAAGATTTAAATGTATGTATAGACAGAAATATTGACTGATATGATTTGGCATATTTACAATAATCTAATTTTTTAGAATAATTTATTGCTTCATCGTGACTCGAGGACAATCAACATGAAAAAGCTGTCATTATTTTTTTAGTTTTATCTTAACCCTTTCCTATTCAAACCCCTGTGGTTTTATAATTGAGAAAACATTGCAGAAAAGGAAGAAATTGTTTTCTGCCCTAGTGAAAGGTTATTTTCCACAATAAATCCACTTTAAATTTTTGTCTGCAAAACCTTTGAATTTGGACAGGTGTAAAATTTTGCAAAACAGGAAAGGGTTAAGGGGCTTGAAACAAAATGGAACTGTTTGAAAAGTGGTCAAAATTACTTTGATGCCTGTCTACTATCATCTTATATGATTTTTATCTTGATACAAACTCAGGCAATGAAAGAAGAAGAATACATCGCATCAGTTATTTTTGGTAAACAATGTTCTCACAATTTTCTATGCAAATGACATTTAGCAATTCACTGCAATTTGATTATTAACCCTTGCAATACAATCATGGAAAACATTGCTGCATACAAGTTTGCTTCCCACATCTTCAAGTTTCATTAGTAGCTAATCAATCTGTAGCCAAGGGTCAAAAGGGGGACAAAGTTTTAGAATAGTCCAAATTCAAAGAAGTTGCAGACAATTCAAATGTGGTCCAATCTTTAATATTCTGTATCTGATAGTGCAGTAAAAAATATGAGAAGAGAAGAAAACAATAGTTTTTGTACAATGTTATCCTCAATTACTTTTCTTGAGAGCATAAAAATGTGGGATTGTGTGCTTTCTATCAACCAAAACAGGGTGGTCTAGGGTATGTCTAGGCTAACCGGCTTCACAGAGGTATTTGGGAAAAGTCTTTGGATGATCTACAGGAATCTTAAACTTAAAAGACAAAAATGCTAACTAAATCAGACTGAAATGAATGGAAAGCAGGCAGTGTGGACTGAGATCATGCTTTACAAAATGTGCAAAGTGTAAACTGATCTAAATCTATGTTGCCTACCAATGAAAGAAGAATCAAGGTAATTTTGGAGATGATAATTCCATATGCCAATTAACCCATTCCCATACAATGCCTCTTTTTCACATCCCTATTGAGAAACCTTGAGATACATTGTGGGAAAAGAAGACATTTTCTTCAATTCCCACAATGTTTTCTTCCCTAAATACCAAGACTTTTGAAAATTTAATCAACTTGAAGATGTCATCTGCATTATCTTTCAATTTGGACAAATCATTAATTCTGTTGGGTCAGAATAAGTTAAAGTTGGGTTAACAGAAAATTTGCAGTGATCACTAGTCCTGGAAGAATAAACAAAAGAATATCACTCAAGGGTTTTAAATGTAGGAGTCACTGCGTCCTTCAAGATGAAATTCAAGGGGTCAAACTATTTTTGACAGAGGTCGAACCAATTAAGACCAAATCATGATCATAAATTTGAAAGTATAAGTCGTAACATATAATTTAAGATCAACATTATTACATATAGCATATAAGATGATTTACTTAAAATTGTTTGTATCAAAATATACTATTTTGACCCATAGACATTTCTCTCATGGGTTCAAGATGCCCCCCTCTCTGGAGAAATTTCTTGGGTCTAAACAGGGAATTTTCGGATCTTTCAGGGATAGAACCCTGGTTCATGAGTCAAACACTAGCCCTAAGGAATAAGAATAAAAAATAGCATCATTTACCTCTGGTCTTCTTCTTTAGTAGGTGTCTGAAGGTCTCCAACAGCTGCAGCCAAAGCTGGTGACAAGGCATCTTGATTCTGTATCACATTCAAATCTTTATTCAAAACTCCACTGAATTCATCTGGACTTATGGAATTTACACCTACAGCAGACACAGAATCACGGGGCGCGTTTCCATCACTACTAGCATTTGGAATATTTAATGCTTGGTTATTATCTGAACTCTTAACACTTTCACTATTGTGCACACCTTGTGTAACTCCTGGATTTGCTACCTGTTGTGGTAAATGTACGTACGTTTGGTATGTAGTTGATCCTTGACCCTGATCTTGTACAGGCATTGTTTGTTTTAAAGACGGATGAAGATTAGATGAATCACTAACTATATGAGATGGGGCTTGAATGTTTTGTTGGTACACACTTGTTCCAGGCATAGGCTGGCCAACAGAATAATGGGGTTGAAACACACCTTGTTGTTGATGGATGTTTCCAACATTCTGATTTTCAGTTGTGGATATATTACCTATGTTTAGAGGAACTGATCCAGGCTTAATGTCTCCAACCTGGGTATTGGTAGAACTAGAATGAAGGGCATCTGTGGATCCTACTGAAGTAATACTTTGACGAGACTGGGATCTATTTGTAGTTTGGCACATAGAATTAACCCCTTGTCCTTGAGAAGTGTCTGAATAATAACCTATTGATGACATTGCACTACTAGCTGTATTACTTGACGCAGTTGGGGGATTCACAACAGCTACTGATGCTGGTGGAATAGGCTGGTAATTTTCAGGATTTCCCGATACGTGTTGACCTTCGGGAATCTGTGGCTGGACTAGGGTATGAACTGTACCAGTAGCACCAGCTAATAATGGATTCTTTGCTGGATCATCAACACCATGGACATAGTGAATAGAACTACCGGCGCTAGAGCTACCTGAATCATTTCTAGCTTCATCTGTGTTTACTTTAGTATCACTTTTATCTATATTCAAACTACTTGGCGGAGGGTCAAGATAGTCATGACATAACCAGCGGCCTCTTTTAAATGGCTCCTTGGTTTCAATCTTAACTACGCGAAATCTTGAATGCATGTCAAGCCCTGTTTTTTCCTTCACTACTTCAGTGACAACATGTACAATGTTGTTCTGGCTGGAAATGCTTGGCATATCATCTGCAGCTGATGGTGTTTCCTGTCCATAATCAGTTGTTCTGGAGGTATCAAGGATTTCAGAGCTACATTCCTCCGTCATGTCAGTGTGACTTTCATCCAGGTCGTCCATACTGTCCCCGTCTGCCGTGTCATTCATCCTAACACTCGTGATTTTAAATGTCCCTTTCTTTTTCGGTGCCATACCGTCGTTTACTGGGCGAACATTATTAAAGTTCGTCCTGTGGTCAATATCACTCTTAGCAATAGAGTCCTTGATGTCTTGGTGTTCAGAAATTACAGCCATTTTAACTTGAGAGGGTCTATCTGCCATGTTTATTGACATGTAGACGAGAGAAAATGTTTAAAGAAACAGAATTTTCTCCAAAACAAGGATCAAACTACACTGAAATAGAGCTTCAAATGATCGTTCCATTGTAACCTGTGTGTCCCGAGGGACTGTTACAGTCAAGTTCGAGCTTACTTCAGAAAAAGCACTAATTCTGTCAGATTTAACAATCTCTATTTCCTAGGGTAAGCAATGGCGGACATTCGCAAAGAAGCCTGGGTAAAATTTGACGTCATCGACCAGACGATGAGTGAGTTCGACTACACATTCGAGATTACTTTAGTAGCGGAGACTGGGGTTAAACAATTTCCCTTGCCAGATTTTTTCCATTTTATATACTTAGTTATGTTACTCTTGTATTTTTTAATAATTCTAAATTACAAGATTGCGTTTCATAAATCGTAGAATTTGATATTTAACCCATATAAAAACGGCAAAATTTTAGACTCTTTCAAATTAAATGGAGTTGCAGACGACAAATAAAAGTTCATGATTTTTTCAATTTTCTGTGTAGAAAACATTGTGTAAAGTGAAGAAAATGCTTGTTACAAACAATTTCTTCATTAACACAATGTTTTCACAATTGTTTTTCTTGATGGATTTCCAAAAGTTATTCGATAATATGTGGCAACACACCAATTCCAGATCATAGAGGTACGTATAAACGGAAGTCATTATCAGTTATCAGTTATCAGTTATCATTAGCTCTACATTTTAGATATTATTGAAAATAAATTAGAATTCACCAATGTCCTTTACTATCTTTGAAATCTGAAATAATAACAAACAACTTGTTTTGTATGTCTTATTGTGTTAAAAAAAATACACGTGCATGTACTGCCGCCCCGTGTCCAATGAAATTTGTTCTGCTTATACGAAAATATTTCTAAAGACTAATAATTGCAAATGAAATGAAAAATTTCTCCTTACAATGTTTCTCTTCGTCATTATGTTATGAAAACTTCGGAAACAGTACACATAAGCTGAAATGGCAGATGTGACAGGGGTAGGCCTGCAGTGGTTTATTCTTATATCCAGTTTAACCAAACGGTATCTCACGTACAGGCTAGTGCTTTTCATTCCAAAGCTTATTCACATCTAGATAAAAAATATTTGCCTTAGAATGAAAACCATCGGTCTACTGCAATCTATGTGTTAAAGGGAAAGCAGTAGTTAGTTTCTGATTTTATTTGCCTCCAACGACAGGCCCGTGACAGAGAAAAGTCGGGGTACTATTCTGGAAAATGCCCGGTACCCACGGTGCTCTAAAGATGAACTTCACACCAAAGGTCAGATGTCTAATTTTAATTTTGCATATTTCTTTTCGTTTTATGGTTGGGTTCTGGTCATATTTTGCCCTCTTTCACATCTTGATGAGAATGCGACTGTTGCAATTAATCTTAGCTCCTACTCTTACGGTCTAGGTCGCAACAGAAGGTAAAAGGTTGAAATTTTGACCAATCCCACACCTCTTGATTTTATAGCCCGATTCTCATCTGATATACAAATTTGTGAAGCTTTTTGGGTTTTGTCCCTCGATTCTATTAAATTACAAGAAATGAAGAGAATAGTTTCTTGTTTTCATGGTGGTATGAACCGAAAACCCTAATCACACTTACGTATGAATCCGCTTGCCATGCTGAATAAAATCTTTGCTGAGAAATGCAACAAATCAAAGGACTAAAAACACTGTAAGACTCTGATTGCTGGTCAATATTTCGTTTGACAGTTGATTCTATAAACATCCTTAGCCTGAAAGAAACTAAAATGAATTGTAGACAAAGATCAGACTGCACATATGTGCAGCCTGATCTTTATCTATGCATTCTGGAAAAACAGAAAAATACCGGGTTCAGCACGACAAGGGTTAATTGAAATTTAGAAAAAAAAATCTTCATCTCTCAAATAATTTATGTAATGCGACATCTAGTTGACCTTTTCTCGATCCAATCTTTCAGTGGACAACGGAACAAATTGGAGGTCACTTTTGGCCTTGTGGGTCACATGGTTAATTTACCCTGTTTGAATTCTGAAGCTATGTAACTGACGGATCGACACTGTCAATAGAAATCTATCCACCAATCGAATCGACCATTTAGACCGGAAGTGAAATATTGACCTCCAACATTTATTTGAATCATTTTCATCAGTAGGAGTCTTAAACGTCGTAACTACAAATTACTCAAGCTGTATTTACGACATTTACGTCGCCAAAACCGCATTTCCCCCTTTTTATGTCCATAACTTTATAATATAATTCTTATTTTCGTCTATCAAAAACAAGCGTTCTGGTTGGTCGAAAAGAATTTATAATCTTCCGCACAAAATAGTCCCAAACAAAAAGCTTTCGTTTTTTTTTTTTTTTTTTTTTTTTGCTCGATGCTATTAAATTATAAGAAATGAAGAGAATAGTTTTTGTTTTCATGGAGGTATGAACCGAAAAACCTAATCACACAATGTATGAATCCGCTTCGCGTATTCATACAGTGTGATTAGGTTTTTCGGTTCATACCTCCATGAAACCAAGAAATATTTTCTTCATTTCATAAATAATTTAGTTTATTTTCTTCTTGATAAAGGCATTTTTGCAGAAATATCGAAAATTAGAGTGATTATGTATGGTGCTTAAACAGTTCCCTGAGAAACGTTGTTGTGATATTGCCTTATAATTTAGATTTTATTTTCGTCTTTCAAAAACGAGCGTTCTGATTGGCCGAAAAAATATTCATATCTCCATGAAAAAAAGAAAAAAAAAATAAATAAATAAAATAATGAGCACGCAGCTATTTTGTATGCTTCCGCATAAAATAGTTCCGTACAGAAATTACGGAATCATTTGAAATTATTTAGAAATTATTTGTAAATGTTTGCTTTTTTCGCTTGATGTCATTGGATTGTAAGAAATGAAGAGAACGTTTTTGGTTTCATGGAGGTATAAGACGAAAAATCTAATCCGACTAACGCATGAATCCGCTTTGCGTATTCATACAGTGTGATTAGTTTTTTCGCTTCATACTTCCACGAAAATAAAAACAAAATATTCCCTTCATCTCTTAATTATATGACAATATGACAATGATGCGTCCTTTTATTTCTTAATCGGCAATTGACGGATCGCTGACCACGCCTACTGTCCCCCGACAAGAAGTTCGACTGTGATACTGGACGACGTTATTTTTCAAAAACTATAATTATATAGACAATATCATATAACAAAAATACTGTGGGTTCATTGGCGACCTAACCGCCGTAACCACAGCCTAAATAAGTTGCAGCTTCGACGTTTAAGTCGACAAAGTAAGAAAGATGCCTTATCTAAATATCGGAGATTAAAGTTCATTTAATTACATGGTCAGTGACATGTAAAAATCAAAGTACTGAAAGTACTGTAAGATAGCAAAGCAGAGTTTTGTTAAGTAATCTTCTTTGCCAAAGGTTGTCATGATAAAAAGCGAGGTTAAAATAAACCAGAATTTAACACATTACAAGATGACAAAATCTTAGACTTGTTTAAATTGAGAGAAGTTGCAGACAGCTATTTCAAGTTGTTTGAAATTAGAAAATCTTTCCCTTGGTGCGTAGAAAACATTGTGGACAATGAAGAAATTGCTTGTTGCAAGCAATTTCTTTATTGTGCACAATGTTTTCTGAGGGTTTATTTTCTTGAGATGCTTAAAAAGCGGAATTGGGTGGGAATGGGTTTAATAGCATGTTTTGCAAAGAGTTCTCTATAATTTGAATAGACTTTGCAATATTCCCGAAATACATACGAACAACTTTTTATGGCGTAGGCATTCAATGGATCTAGTGGTTAAGCCTCCAGTGGCAGTTTGCACTTGTTTAACTTTGATAAGAACTCAGAATTTTGTCTGTTAACTTAAGCTATCAAAGCTGACGCCATGCTAGCTAAAAATCATATGGTTGGTTGGCGACCTTAACGCGAATAAGCTGTACTAAGACGTTTAAGTCGCAAAACCAACAAAAAGCTTCACGACAATGTGGGAAATATTTGAGTTCAAAGTTCACTTCCGGTCTAATTGAATGATTGGGTTGGTCGATTGATTCTTTGATTGGCAGTCACGATCCGGGTCAATCGTACTCGGCTGTATACACTCTTGCTGCTTAGCAGGATCATGTCACCTGCATGCACTAATATGTCCATTCAACCGTGAAAAGGGGCAAAGTAGAAGCTTCCATGGTAAATATTACTATACCGTAGTCTGATACTGTAGCCTTTATCGTGAATGGGTTACCCCCCAAAACAGCGGCGAAATGCCACGTTTATTTTTAAAGGCAGACAACTTCAATACTCTCCTATTGATCAACTTGTCTGAAATCACGAAAAAATCTGACGACAATTGATTAAAGGGGTTTTTTAGTTGGGCTACTCAATTGTCGTAAATACAGCTTAAATTAGCTACAGTAACGACATTTTTATTGCTTATGGTCTGGTAAATTTACAAACGTGTCGGAGATAAACATTGCAACTAAGGGCTATATAAAATATTTTTAAGACTGGGGCTAACTTAGGAGTTGAAATATTTACTGTCAAATCGGAACAAAATCGGAACAAAATGTATCATTTTACATTCTTGTCAAATGATTATTAAGGATGTGGGAGGGGGTGCTAAGTTCGCCTCCCTATTCCAACGGGTCTGAAATGGAAAATAGCTTAAGTAAAATGCGTTTTAAATCTATCAATGATGCCGTCTGTAGGAAGCCAAACGCAAACTGCAGCGTGATCGAGTTGACCGAATTTTGTTGTCCGAAAGACATTGACCCATCCTTATTCATTCGACATACCTTTGACAGGTCAATAAAAGGCAAGAACACGTTGAACTGTTATTTGTGAACATATGAAACCCCAAACTCATTGAGAGCATTGACCTTTACTTTATTGTGAAATACGTTGTCAAATCTTGGATTTCATCTTTTAATGTGCTGAATGAATGAACCAAATAAATAAATAGATAAATAAATAAAATACAAAGATAAATGAATCATTTGATACAATTTCGTTTTTACTCGTTATAACACATCATAATACAAATGTACACTAAAGTGCCTCTTTTTACAGTCCAACAGAAGTCAGTTATAACTCGCCCTAATTGATACATGTCAAAAATGTATTTAACCATTTCCTGTTTTTCAAAAATTTGGAGCTGTCAAAATTCAAATATTTTTACAGGCAACATATGAGAGTTGATTTTATTTGAAAAAAAAATCATTTAGTAGGGTAGAAAATATTGTGGAAACGACGAAATTCCATGTTATAAGTAATTTCATCTTTATCCACAATGTTTTCTCAAGTATAAAAACACGGACACGTAAAAAACAGGGGTTAAACAGGAAATGGTCAAGCAGTGAACACATGCCCTATTTAAATACGACATATAATCATGATTATAAAAAAAGTGTAAAAAAGACAATTTATCTAAAGTAGGTCAAAGGTCAAGGTTAGATAAAGTGTCCGACACTGAAATTTTGTACAGAAAATATAAGGTTAATCGTGAAATAATTTTCCTTTAAAAAGGTCAAATGTCAAGGCTAATGTCTCTCTTTATAAATATCTATATGGTAAATGAATTTAAAAAAAAAAAGCTATATTTTCGAATACAAGCAAACTTTGGGTCTAAGGTGAAGGTTACCAAATCTTATAAAAGAAAAAACCTTTGGCCCAACGTAGTTTATATAGGATATACGTGTATAATATTCAAGGCGTTCGTAGTTTGAAAATATACGTTCAAGATTTTCAAAACTAGGCCAAAACGGCTACAGCTAAGGTCCTGGGCGGTCACTGTACTTAAATGCATATTAGAGTTTTTTGGCGAAAGGAATGTTAACGTGAAGTCAAGGCCATTTTTTTCAGAAAAGTAGACTAAAGGTCAAGGTAAATTCAACGGGATCACGTTTTTAGCCCATTCCCACACAACAAAATTTTAGACTGGTCCGAATTGAAAGAAGCTGCAGACGGCGATTCTAAGTTGATGGAATTTTTTAAAACTTTTTTGTCTTTTTGGAAACTAGTAATTTCTTCATTTTCCAATGTTTTTCAAAGCTTTTTTCCCCCTTTTTTTTCTTGTGGGGTGTAAAAATGAGGGATTGTGCGGGAATCGGTTATTGGTACGTGATGAGTGCCTTCACACGATTGAATGATTCTAGGTACAGAGGATCTGATCTGATCTGAACTGAAGCAATGTTAAAGTTTTAAGAAGGCAAAGTCAAAAGTTCAAAGTGTCAAATGAATATCTATCAACTGCTGTGAGTATGATGATGGTCCTAGGTGCAACGGTTGAAAAAACATACGCAACGTTTAATATTCTTGTTATATCCCGCTCTCCCCTGAATTCGGTAAAAGATCACGGCCAATGCCTAAAGAGTCTTGATACCTTGGATAAAGTTAAATGACATCAGCTGAGGAATGCATACACAAATTATGATTGTCTTTTTTATTACGACAAAGGATTGCCGTAATTGGAATAAAATGAAAATACACTGTTCAGGATAAAGGGCAATGCTCAAATCTTTTTCATTGACGTAGCAAAATAAAGCAAATTACTGAGTCGTAATTGCTAAAGATCATTGAAAATACATCTTACATACTTATCTGCAATAGAATGCTTCATAACGATAACTACATGTATTTGTTTGGAATGGGGAAACAATATACATGTATATGCAATTTCTCCCAAATGTGCATAAATAGGTTCTCTATTTTATTCCTTATATGCAAAGGTTAGGGTAAGATCTAAAATAATTTTGAAAAAAAATGTATGTTAGGCAAATTTAGGGGAAAAAGCTTGGAATTAGAATTGAATCAACTTAGTACATTGTTTAGCCTTGACGAAGCATATTTTGATAGCGCTTATACAAATATCGTATTGGCCAGTACGAAAATAAGTCTACAGTATAACAACTGACTATATTCAACATATTTTTCAGGCAGACTACCAAAACAATGAAAGCTCTTCCAATCTATTTTAAGTTGGAATGCGGAGCAATTCAAAATTAGATTTAACAAACCGCAAAATGAACACAAGACAATTTCATTTCGTTTTTTTATAAGACATATCACGTGATCTCTTACATATGAATACATTTCGGGTTACTTCTCATCTAAACTTGCCACAGACAATCAGTTAGTTGTAGCCGAAGACAATAATATGGCACATGTAAAGGATGATATAAAATTCGTTTAGAGACTTCTAAACATGCTTGAGTTTGCTTTAAATTATTGAAAAATAAGGTAATTATCAGCGCAGTCATTTGGTTTTTTTTTTTTTTTTTTTTTTGTTGGGTTTTTTTTTTGTGATTCGCCGTCCCGTGTTTGGTAATCACGTGATCTCAAGTGACATGTGGTAGTAATGTGACCATAGATAGGCAAAGTTTACAAAAATGGCTCAGGTCGCAAATGTATTTTACAATAATCACGCCGCCAAGTGCTTTAAAACATTCTAGAGCGATTAAGGGGGATCATAGGCATCAAGCAAACGCGATTATTGTGGGATTTACAGCTTTTACCCAATAACAATCAAATAGATGCAAAACGAAAGTAGAAGATTTTGAAAATTAGAATGTAAACATATCAACTTCCTGTTTCTACTTATATTCTAAATACTTACGCTTTATTATGTCGTTATTTACAAGTGCACTAAACCTTTAAAAAGTGTCATCTAGCTTTCAGCTTGGTCCTTTTTACTAAAGATTTTTTACGGTTCTGAAGCCGACTAACGAATAGGAAATCGCGCGACTACAGGGCGCCGAAGATAATTTGATACTATCTTCATCATATAATAGGATTGTTTAGGAAAAGGGCAAAACTACCATGTGCAGACAATAACGTTACAATAACGCTAAGGTCTTTTTTCTTTTGAATTTTACTCACAACGCTTTAAATATTCTTTTTTCCTAAGTCTAAACCGGTATTTCAAATCGATCACCCTGAAACAAGTTTCCTATCTATCTATCTTTCTATCTATCTATCTATCTATCTATCTATCTATCTATCTATCTATCTATCTATCTATCTATCTATCTATCTATCTATCTATCTATCTATCTATCTATCTATCTATCCATCTATCCATCTATCTTATCTATCTATCTATCTATCTATCTATCTATCTATCTATCTATCTATCTATCTATCTATCTATCTATCTATCTATCTATCTATCTATCTATCTATATATATATCTATCTTTCTATCTATATATATATACTGCCCAACTCCCCTTTCGGGTATTACTGGCAGGTGCGCGTCTGTGCTGGAATAAAAACTGTTAGACATTTGTTAGGGTGCAAAATTTTAAAAGTAATTGTGAGTGTTAGATTAAAAGAGCTGATAAAACATATTTTGGTCATTCAGGGACGGCTCACTATCTGAAAAGAATCGAGACTCTTTTTGAACGCTGCAATATCAGGTTGCTGTACGATTGTTTCTGGAAAGCTGTTCCATAGTATCACTGTGTAGGGAAAAAAAAGAACATTTAAAGTAGGCTGCAGTTGTGTGGATCTGTCTGAAAGATGTTATGTGCATATAAATGGCTTAGAGCAAAAACATAGTATAGCTCTATACACTGTATAGAGCCATACTATGTTTTTGCTCTAAGCCCTCGATATGTCGGGTGGTCCTCACTGGTCTTTCAAGATAAGCTGGTACTGGCACTGCAACAACATTTTTAACGATTTTATAAAACATGGTGACTCTGGAGATATCTCGTCTGTATTGGAGAGTTTCCCAACCAAGCTCCTTCTGCATGCAGGTAACACTGTCATAATAAGAGAAATTATTTTGAACCTATCTTGCCGCTCTACGTTGTACTTTTTCCACTTTGTTGATATAGGTTTTTGTGTAGGGGCTCCAAACTGTTGATGCGTATTCTACCTGGGGTCTCACTAAAGTTTTATACGCTATTTTTCTGATCTTCTTATTTTTGGTCTGGATGTTTCTGCGGAGAAAACCTAAAGTTTTATTAGCATTTGATGTTACATTGTCAATGTGTTTATTCCAGGAAATATCTCCAGATATTGTAACTCCTAGGTATTTGGCATTGTCCACAGTCTCTAGTACTTGTCCATGTAACCTGTAATCAAAGGATTTTTTTTTCTTCTTTTTAGTAATATTTAGGACAATACATTTGCTGGGGTTAAACTCCATTTCCCACTTTTTCTCCCACTGCATTAACTTGTCTAGATCTTCTTGTAGGGTCAAACAGTCTTGTCTGTTGTTTATAGCTAAGTAAACGGCAGTGTCATCTGCAAACAAACGAACTTGGGATGTGATGTTATTTGGAAGGTCATTTATATACAAAAGAAACAAAAGAGGGCCAAGTACAGATCCCTGAGGTACTCCAGACGTGACTGGTACTTCTGATGAGCATCCACCTTCTAAGACTACTTTTTGTGTTCTGCCTATTAGAAAAGATTTAATCCACAAAGGGGTAGCATTGTTAACACCATGTTCCTGCAATTTATACAAAAGTTTTAAGTGGCTAACTTTGTCAAAAGCCTTGCTGAAGTCTAACAAAACTAGATCAGTTTGTTTTCCTTCAGTCAGGTTTCTGGCAAGATGGTCGGTCAGTTGAAGTAGCTGGGTTTCGTATGAGCGCCTCTCTCTAAAACCATGCTGCAAGTCATAAAGGATATTATTTTCCGCACATTTCCACGTACACTCATAAACTTGAAGCGAAAATCTACGTGAGTTTAGAATGATCGTTACAGAATTGGTCGAATTGAGGGTCAAATAATCGTCGAGGTCATTGATTTCTTACTGTAGAAGCTGTTATTTTCTGTTTTCAAGATTCTAAAAGGAGTTCACGTTTTACAGTTGATCAAAAGGAGAATGTTATGCTTGAAAATTCTAATTTTGCTGTGCGTGACACGAGCTCATAACCCATTCCAACACGATAACATTTTAGACCAGTCCAAATTCAAAGAAGTAGCAGACGACAATTGTAAGTTGATGAAATCTTTAAAATCCTGGTATTTTTGGACAAAAAACATAGTGAATAATGAAGAAATTGCTTGTAACAAGCAATTTCTTCATTTTCCACATTGTTTTCCAAAGCTTTCATAATGAGAGTCATTTAAAAGCGTCACTGTCTGGGAATGGGTTACGACAATGCTAGTTTTTGATTTCTGTATGTGGATTTATGTTTTTGTGCATTATTCACGAACATATGTACACGAATGGGAATGCTGGTTTTAGTTTAAAAGAGGGAGACTTACTCGGAAAGTAATAAATGAATTTGAACCGAATTCCAACGCATTCCAAGTTCTCAGTACCTTCAGTCCTTTGATTAGATAACATAGCGTATTCCAGTCAAGAAATGTTATCTCTAACATCAAAACAAGTACTGACAATTTGTCTTAAATACTTAAACATGTTAATCTGCAGAATTTGTTGAAGAAATTCATTGGAAAAAAGACCCCGTGATGCAATGGTGATCCTAAATGTAAACTGTCACTAGCTCTTTAGTTTTTATAACTTACCCACTTTTTGCATATCAAATTGTATTTAGTCACTCAAACGTACTTTGCCGAAGGTTTGATTGTATGAGGTTTGGCGACAGAGTCAATAGTATTTCGTTTCTATCACCGCTGCTGGTGCTCTCCTGTCATTCACCACACCAGTGCAACCCCCATGACTTGCTTTCCAAGACACTAGATGCTATTCATTACTAAGCACATCACTTAGCAATTGCCCATTGGTGAGAGATAAATGACGCATGTCAGGATTACTTTTGTCAAATGTCGGGGGAAAAAATCGGAAGGGTCGGGGTACTAACTTACGACCATAGGATTGAGAGCACAGCGTGTTACTGATTGAGCTAACCGGGCTCGACATTTCTCGACAGAATACGAAACCTCGGTAAAATCGAACTAAATTAAATAGTTTGCGAATGTCTGCCGGATGGTTCAGACATTGTTGTTCTTTATTGATTTTTTTAGATTTAAAACAATTAAGGTAAATCTAGATGACTATTTTTACAAAGCTTAGAATGATCAATATCGAGTTAAACGCAACCTTCTCAGAGGGCAATATGTACGTTACACAACAGGATAAAAATGTTTCTTAATTACAGAATTTAAAAGACATTTTCTCTTGTTGATGTTTGATCATTTATACCTTAAATCTTTAAAAATTAGATTATGTGTACTAAGCCTGGATTTAGACATTTGGAGTACCACGTAGGGATTTACAATAGTTGAGTTTAATTTTAACTTACTATCACCTTTGAGTTTCAAAATTTCTATTTTTTCTCTTGTTTAAATTAGTACCCGTTAATTTTACGTCAACTACTTTGCCATCTTCATATTTAAGATAACTAGCTAACCAGGACACAAAGCGTGAGGCGAGCTATTGTGATTTGTCATTATCCGTCCGTCCGTCTGTTAAAATCTTCTCTAAACTAGCAGACCAACCAAGCTGAAACTTATAGGGATGTTCCTTGGGTTTTGTAGTACGTTATCACAAATTTTATGACCCTGGGGCAGAGCCATTTTTACCCAAGGGTAATAAATCTTTTAATAGCATACTACAAAACTAAAGGAACACCCCTAAAATGTTTCAGCTTGATTGGTCTGCTGGTTTAGATGAGGTCCAAAGTTTGGAATTTGGCTCAATATGCGCAAGTTAAAAAAATCTTCCTCTTAATTATTAGGCCCTAAGCAATTATTTTTCGAATGTAGCATAACCCAGTAGTTATCTACTATGTTTGTAAGTAGCATTACTAGATTATTTTGTACAATGCTGCTTGAAATTATGCCCATTTGGTTGAATATCCGCATCGCCCGGGTATAAAGTGCAATGCATTCAATTTTGGTGTATAGTGAATCCAGATGGTTCTCTACCAAAGATGCCAAAAATTGTACCCAATGGGCCATAAAATGGTCCTGTCCAAAAAGTCTAAAGAATTGAAGAATGCTCTATCAGCGCAATTTTAAATTTTTCTCCTCTAAACCCATGACCAGATGCCAAAATTAAAGATTGATCCAAGAAGTTGCATATAAATTAAAATATAAGTAATTTTTAGGGTATAAAACAATGTGGTAAATGGAAAAGTTGCTTATAGAAAACAAGTTCTCTGTTTCTCATTTTTTCCAAAACCACTTTCCTTCCCAGATTGTTCGCTAATGGATTAAATTATGAAGCCCAAAGCATTCCTACTAGGCTTGTAGAATTACTCGATGGTTTTGTACTATACCCGAAATCTTATATTTGTTATATTTGCTTTTCTCCAGTTGTGTTTTTTAATGGAAAAAAAAAAACACAAACAAACAAACAATAACAAAAAACTGTGATTAGCAGATGACCCATCATGGTTTCCTTTTTTTAACACAAGCGGATTTTACAACTTTATCTACACATATATACCGCGATTCGTATTCCATTTAGATGATCTGAAATGCCCTTGATAATAGTCTATGGTAAAATAATATCTGTAGCATAAAATTATAGTGTGTTTTTTTTAAAGAGAACTTGGCCCTCGTGGCTTCATTGTATAACGGTCATCTGCAGCATGTTTAAGATCACCATCATTGAAAGGGGTTACCTACTCAGTTAGATAGAGTTTTCTCTTATATGTAATATAATATCTCTCATAATTATGCCTGACCTTGGTGATAATCATAAACTTATTTCATTCGGATGAACATCGAATTTCCAATCAGCGCAAAATTGGTTTGTAAACATTTATCTTGCAAAATAACGAAATTAAAATGATTTCTAAATAGAATGTGGTTCAAAGCAAGATCTTACTTGGTCTTGAGATCGAACTAGGCTGCTGCCTCTGTGATCCATTTTGATTGTTATTTATTCACGTTGCCTTTTTCTTGTTCACGTTTTTCGAACACGAACCGAATTTAAAAGATTTTCAAAACTGTTTACAATTGACGCATTGACAACTTTGTTTAGGAGAGAATTCAAATGATGTATACCTCTCAGACTGAAATTAAAATTTGCTCATATCTATTCTGTTGTGAGATTTGTAAAGTTTGTAATGACCAATGACCTCTAACGGTATTATTTTTATTCCATCAAAGATTTTATGTTGTCTACTTTGCGTATCATTTTGGGTTCTGTATATACGAATCATGTCTGTTCTTAATAAACTGTACTGTAACGAGGGCAGAACTACTGATTTTATCTTTTATGAAAATTGTAGAAGTTTTGTTGCCCTTCTCTGAATATTTAATTGCAATTACTTAATTGTTCTTTTAAATCATGATGGTAACGATTTGGCTACTATACTCAAAGTATGGTCTGGCAGGACATTTGTATGGTGTAAATAGCATATTTCTGTCATAACATTTTAAAGACTTTCACATGACAACTAGTGTTATATGCCCTTTTAGTTTGCTTATCTTCAATTTTCTGTCAGTGAAGATACCAAGATCGTCTTCGCTTTTACCTTCTGTTAAGTCTATGTTATCTAAATTGTACTAACAGAAATAATATGTTGCACTATTTACTACAGAAAATATCATTGTGAGAGTGGGCAACTATTTTGTATGCTTACACACAAAGTAGATCTGAACAAATTCTGCCCAAAACTAGTATTTTCTTTTTTGGTTTGTCTTGCTTGGTCGCATTTACTGATTAGAAAGTGGGGGAATTTCATTTTTTCGTTTTCATTGGTGTACTGACCTAAAGATTTAATCGCTCTGATGTATGAATCCGCTTCGCGTATTAATAAATTGTAATTAAATTTTTAGATTTTTGCATGAATGAAAATAAAAAAATATTCTCTTCAATTCTTAAACATGAAGTCTAAGATAAATGGTGAGCCTGTTCCTCTGCTACGAGTAGATTTTGTTACATGCTGGTGAAGATAGTTGTGCCTGGTTAGTTCTAGAAATTAATTGGATATGAGTTCATGGTTAGTTGATGTTGATTCTATTTCCCGCTTGTTTTGTCTTGAGTTATACTCTCCAACATGTAAAGTATATTGCATTTACATTATCATGGGGCGACCTGAATGATTTCACTTATTCCGTGTAAGGCTTTAATGTTCTAAGCGCTTGGAATTCTGTATACTATGCAGTTTATAAGTATGATATTTCTATCTCCGCAATAAACACATGCTATCAATTTATTCTTACCTATTTTAATTTGGTAAACACCGATATTGTTTCTAGTATAGATGATATAACCTCTTCTGGTGCAGATATTCATAGATAATATTAAACACAAATAACCCGGCATTGGTCATTCTACCTGGTCGTATTCCCATTATGTATAACGTAGGGTTTTAGTAATTGCTACAATATCGTAGTTGGTGGTCTAAAGTTGTACTTTCAGTTCATCAACTTTGTTGTAAAGACTGTCTGCCTTTGTATAGAAGACTTTTTAAGGGTCGTTTTATATAGATCTTCTAAAATTAAGTCATGGATCCCAATATTTATTTTCTACAATATCAGAAAAAATAAGATTTAGGTTAGCTATCTACATGTATACCTCATGTCATTATAGCATCTGAGGTTATATCGCTTAAAAAACTTGGTCATTTGTCTCTTACATTAGATACGATCCCGGTTAGATATTTAATTCGTGATTAAAACGTGTTCGGCTGAACCGTGTACGACTCTTACTGGGTTTTACTCTTTTGTCATCTTACTTTGTTTTTCTTGATCAGTCATCCACTCCGATCTGTCTTGGTTACCGTTAAGTGTTTATTCTCGCCTCTCGTCCATAAAAAAACTGAATGAAATTAATCGATTATTCGAATGTTTGTTTAAACGAGTCTTAAACCCGTTTTTAGCCAGAGATTGCGTAGCAATCTGAGGCTAAAGTTACCACGGTAAAATTTCAACCCACGCAGAATTCTAATGTAAAAATGTAAAAGCATCTAACTTAATAGATATAATATTCTGCCACATGGAAAGTCGATCTGGGCGAATTACATGACTGCGAGTGTTACTAATACGCCCGATTGAGGCGAGAAGGACGAAGGCGAGATATGACTCATTGAAAGTTTTCGGCTAGATGTAAAGTACTTTCGTGTGAGTGTTCTGAATTTGGCAAAATTATCAAAGCTTGATGAGTGAATGGAAAGAAAGAAAGGATATATATAATATATTGGAAATTATTAACAATATTAAAACGGTCCGGTTAGACGGAGTCGCTATATAAAGCTGATAAGCGAAACTGTCGGTTTTACGCACGATTGGAATGTTTTAATTAACAAATTAATTGGTCATTCATAGGATCATATTCGAACAGTCTGAAAACAGTTTGGTCGTGCTCGGACCTTGGATCTATATATTTTTACCTCCGAATTCTACCCAAAGGATGCAACGTCTACATATCGCAGTTTGGTCGTGCTCGGACCTTGGATCTATATATTTTTACCTCCGAATTCTACCCAAAGGATGCAACGTCTACATATCGCTTTTGAGAGGTGTACATAATCATGTTAACCTGGTAAACGACCGCCCGCCCTCTCTCGCTCTCTTTATCTGGAAATTATAAAACGCATATTTACATAACGAAATTGGTCTGTGTGGTAGAATACTCGCATCGCACGCGAGAGCCTCCTTGTTCGAACCTGGCTACACGCTCCAATCTCTCTCTTTCTCACTCTCTAGCTCCCTCTCTCAAGCTCCACTGGCTGAAAGCCAACGGGCTTTGTCATAATGTAGTGTCCGTTGTCCGTCCGTAAACTTTTACTTTAAAATCTTCTTCTCAGAAAGTACCGAACATAACTTAAGCAAAATTCAAATGAAGGATCCCTGGGTTGCCTTTATCAGATTCAAACAATATTGATCAGATGAAAAAAATGTAACGATATATACATGTAAATATATCGTTACAATACCTCAAAAGCGGGAAGAAAATTATTGTGGGCAGGTTGTGTCTCCTAGCGCACAAATTGGCAGATCTGCGCATAATCGACAGTAGATTTGGGTAGAAAGTTACACATCCAATAATCTTACCATCAAACTTTTTCTGCCCAGGTTATATATCTTATGTATACATATCTCAGGCTTTCAGCGCTTTGATTTTTTACAGAACTTGCCTTGAAATTATGGGTAGTTAGTGAGTTCCAGTGGTTTGTCACTCTCTGACTGAATTTTAGCATCCTGATATTCATTCTGTTATGGTATTTATACTTCTTAAAATCTTGACATCTAGTTTGTATTGCTCAAAGTGAATCATTTAATACTTATAAATTTTATCAATACACACGTATTATGAGATATGCGATATACCTGGGTAGATCTGGGCACCTTCAGAGAGACATGTGACTCGTGATTTGTAGTTATATATAGACAAAGTCGATAATTTAAAGGTTGTGGACCTTTTTATCCAATTTAGCTTTATCCGTATAGGCTACCTACCATGCATTTGGGGGTAGTTTTATAGTCCATATCTTTGTGCGTTTTCCGGAGTATTAGTTCTACTCTTTTGTCACTAGTTGGCCATCACGGGATTATTCCACCGGAGTGGGTCGCATCAGGGTTTTGTATAAAAGGAGGAACATATTATTGTTAAAGGAATTAAAGTTCCTTTTAATGATACCTGAGATTTTATTGGCTTGTTGGTCTAATGTCCCTTTGTGTAATTTGAACTTAAGCTCTTTATAAAAAAGAAAAAGAAATCTTGTCATCGAACGATTGTTTGTGATATACAATTATCCTTCCGTATTCGGAGTGTTTCAGCAGAATACATGTCCCTAACTATGTACGAATTAAGACAATTAATTCTCTTTTTCTCTAAATACGCTACTTTTGAAAAATCAATAAGGCAGCCAATCATATCTAAATATCATTAACTTATGAATATAATTATTTTGTAATGGACTTGCTGTAAATATTTGGTCATTTTCATCCGTATTTTTATGAAAAAAATCCTTGATAATCTTTTAAGATTTCATTTTTACCCAAGGAGCTTTTCCGGTTTATAGGTACCGGTTTTTGCCAAAAATTTTGAAATCGTTTTATAACAAGGAGTAAAATCTTGCGCCTGTTTGACTCAGACCCCGGAAGTTGGTGTTTTATTTTTGTTTCTTCTGCAAACTTTTGCTGTATACCTAACAAAGGACTGCCAGTTAACTATGCAAGAATGTCGATTTGGTCATATCTATACCGCATGTTTCGCCGATATATTTTCAGTCCAGAATCATTTTTACTGCTGATTCTCATATTCATAATTTACAATACGCTGATCAACATCTCTCCTCTCTGGGAGCGAGCTAAACACAAATTAGGGTTTAGTTTAGGGAGTGGTTCATCCAGCGATTTTAGGACCGATGATGACAATTTGTACTGGGCTAGTGACCCCAACAAATCTTCTTGGGAATCTAAAAGTGGTCTGGCAGCTGTTTATTCAATACAAGGAAGACGCCCCCACATGGAGGACCGTTTCAAGATCTACAGTAATGGAAGTAAATTAGCCATGTATGGTATATTTGATGGACATGGAGGAGAGGTGATTTTCCAATCAAGTTACAATTTGTCAAAACAAAATAACAATACTAGACTATAAATGATTCAAGTTGTTGAACTATGGATACACAAATCCATTTCTGAGAGAATAATACCCTAATAAGTGGCACATGCATATTTTATTTAACCCATTCCCAGATAACAAAATTGAAAGAGATTGCAGACGGCAATTTTTGTTTTGTGAAATTTCACAACTCTTCTCTTTTTTGGGTAGAAATATTTGTGGATAATGAAGAGATTTATTTTCCACAATCTTAGCTTTTTTTATAGAGGGACATCAAAACGCGTTTTTATGTGGAAATGGGATCACTTTATTTGGGTTTCTGTTACCTATGTGAGTCTGATGATTATAACTATTTCCTGATAGAATGACTTTCAAATTCAGTATGATATCTCTGGAAACTTTTTTAATCATTGCTTATTAGCTTACTAGTTAACCTTTGACTAAACTTTTTTTTATCATATTACCTATCACCTTTGGCTTTCTAATAGTTGGTAATACAAAAGAATGGTGGATGTTTTGATGCACATCTATTAAGCTTTAACCAAGTACTGCTTAGTGGCAACTCCAAGAAGTATAGAAATAAAAATAAAATAAGACTGAATTTCAACCCTTTTCTGAACCAAAAATGAAATGCTTAGATAAGACTGACTTGTCCGAATGCAAAGTTGTACATGATGAATTTGTGTAAGAAATAGCTAAGTGGACTGAAATCTTTAAGGGGAAAAAATTATTAGTAAGAAATAATTTCTTATTCTTCAGCGATCTGAAGTATTGAATTAGAGGGTTGTTAAAACAAGATACTGCACAGAAACATCATTGTTTAGAATTAGATTCAGTATGACCTATTAGTTTAAAAAAAATGAAATAGCTATTAAGGCAGACAGCAAAGGAACCTCAATAATATTGCCCTATCAAATATACTTCGATTAATATTGCATGTTTTTACTTCATTCTATTACCAGATGAAATAAAAATTTAGACTTGAGTTGCAGATGACAATGTTTATGAAATTTTAGATTTTTTCAACTCTCTGTTAGACTATATAGAAAACACTGTTGAAAAGTAAGAAATTACTTGGCGCAATAAATTTCTTCATTTTATACAATGTTTTCCAATTGTTTTTCTTGGGCAGCATCAAAAAGTGTCAATGTGTTGGAATGGGTTAAGACAGACAGCAAACAAACCCCAACAAATCCACATGAAATAAACATCAATTTACAATACCTGTCTTAACCAATTACCAGACATTAAAATCTAAGACTAGTACAAATTCAAAGATGTTGCAGACAACTTTTTCTAGTTGATGAAATTTCTATTTCTTTTTACTTTTGGGTAGAAACATTTTGGATATAAAGCACTTTTATTAATCTTCCCTAATGTTTTCCAAAGTGCCATTATGTTGGAATGGGTTAACTTTTACCTCTAATACTATCTTGGTCAGCAAAGAGGCAGAATTAACCCATTCCCACACAGTAACATTTTAGACTGGTCCAATTTGAAAGAAACTGCAGACGACAATTTTAAGTTGATGGAATTTTAAATTGTTTAGTCTTTTTAGATAGAAATCATTGTTGATAATGAAGAAATTGCTTGATACAAAGAATTTCTTCATTTTCCACATTGTTTTCATAAACTTCTTTCTTGTGGGCGTAAAAAGGAGGGCTTGTGTGGGAATGGGTTAACAGCCATTTAGTAATTGACCAATGGCTGGCCCCTCCCACTGACTCCTTTAGCCCTGCCAATTGACGCCAGCAGGAAGTCCCACTTTGATTTTAAAAAGTAAAAAGTATAATTGTTGGTTTGCGACCTAAACATTGTAACTTTACTTTTTGTAACAAACAAAAATGATTTACTATATTGGCAGTCAATGTCGGTGTTTCAGTCTATATGAATGATTGCATTGGTTGACTCATTATTTGATTGACAGCCACAATTGGTCAGTTAAAATGGATAGCCATTAATAACCTAATAATGAAGCCAATTACCTGCTTCAATAAACCCTTTAGCCAGGTGGAGCCAACCTAATCTACAATGGCAACACTGTTAAAATTCAAGGCAATTGTAGCTTCTCATTTTCATGGTGAGTCATTTAACTTGTATATGAAGCTCACAAATTAAAACTGTTTCTTAGTAGCAAATACAGGTTAGAACTTGCTATGAGCCAAAGAAAAAACAAATATGGTACAAATACTGTTTTTACTTAAAACAAGAAACTAGGCACTGTCATTGCAAAAAAAATGA